>CM038217.1:5692777-6358340 GCA_021442155.1 Cymbidium sinense
GCATCTGGTCTTCATAACTCAGGGCTGTTTGGTTCTGAATAATTAAAATACAGTGTAAAAAAAAAATATAATGTAAAATAAATATAATGAATTTTGAATATTTTATTATTATTTAATTATATATAAATTAAATATATAAAAATTATTTTTTCTGTTTAGTTGGATGAATGTAAAGTAAATATTTGTATTGAATACTTTTATTATATGTAAATTAATTATAATTTATTCACTAATTAAAGTATTCAATTAAAAATAAATATTATCAAATAAAATATAAATAAATTATAAATAAAATTTTTTTCTTGACTAAAAATAAATAAAATCAAATACAAATAAAATTTATTTGAATATTTAATTATTAGTAATTAATTTATAAATTTTCTAAGATATTAATTATTAGTGTTATAAATAAATAAAATTTGAATATTATCATTTTATATTAACATAATGACCCAAATTTAATATATATATATATATATATATATATATATATATATAATTTTATTACTATATTAAATATTAATTAATTAATAGGAATTTTTATTAAATAAATTAATCATCAAAATTTAATATTTATTTATTAAATAACTTTTCTTTAATAAATAGTTTAATCATTAATTATTTTTGTACTAAATAAACTAAAATTTAATAAATATTTTAATTTTTTTGATTTATCGTGAATTATTTATCATCAATTTGAATAAATATAATTATATTTATTAAATCTTAATTAAGCTATAAAATATTTATTTTAATTAAAGTTAAAATTAACATTACGGATTCAGCAAATTTGAAAAAAAAAATTAAAAGGAAAAAAAAAGTATTTCGTTTTCCGCGTCTCACAGCCCCAAAAGAAAAAATTCCCTTTTTCCCCGCTTCTCAAGTTCAGCCATGTTTTGAAAGTGTATTTCTTTTTAAAAAAAGATCCGAAAAGGAAACAAATACTGAAATTTTACACGTAATTACATTATCGCACCAAACACGAAAAGTAAGAATGCGATATTTGGATTACATTACTGTAATTAATTAACCAAAGCATAAGAGGTGAAATTTTGGATGACTAAAAGTCTAAAATTGATTATTAAAATTTTAAACATTTTGGATTTATTCTAAATAAAATATTTATAATTAATTAAGTTGAAATTTTTTATTTTATATAATTACAGAAATGAATGGTCTATGGTGATACATCCCTAAAATTAACGACTCAGCGAATCTCGATTTTCAAATGCTCGATCTAATCACCGAATTTACAAATAAACCGAATCCTCGATGGATCTAACATAAGAACATCATAAATTGACCGGCTCGAATCGAGATCAAGCTATCGAGCATGAAAATGGATCTTGATCCGCCAAATCACCAAATCGACATATTTATAGTCGAGCGGCTGTAATCCAACGAATCCAAGATCACCCAATGATCATTAAGGCACGGATCATCAAAATACACCGTCGATCGGGGATCGACCGCCGTCAATGGGAGTATTTATAAAAAAATCATAAATATTTAATCACTCACGAGGAGTCGAATCGAAGGTGACGATCTATCACTGCCACCATAGAAGGTCAAGATGAGAGCTCGCCCAGGAGATCGCCCGAGGACTGTGAAAAGACCAGGTTCCGCTCTATCTCTCAAGATCGAGGTTGCTAAGATACCGCCATAAACTTCTCCTTATGAGACAGATTTTTCTACACTCTAATATTGTTTCCTCAGAACACCTCAACTAACGAAGCAAAGGACGTATCTTTGAACACAAATTAAAGCAGTGAAGTGATTTTTTCCTATTTCCACGATAACCCTGTGTTCATATCGTGTGTTGGATAATTTTGAGACGAAGATCTTGCATCTACAATAAAATTCTCTACTTAACACCAGTTTTTTTTTTTTTTTCCTTTTGCTTATGCCTTGCATGAAGGCCATATTTCTGAGATAATTTAGGTGTATGCTCTCTAGATTTTCATAATAGGTCTTTAGATAAATTTTCTATATTTATTTTAAAATAGATATTAAATTTTTTAAATTATTTTAATCAATTTTATTGATAATATTTTCACTTATATATATATATATATATATATATATATATATATATATATATATATATATATATATATATATATATATATATATATATATATATATATATATATATAATATACTCTAGATTTATTATGTTTTGCAAGAATAAATTATAAATTTATAGCTATAATAACATTTGACTTTTAGTAAATCTCGTAGGTATAGTTCTATTTTATAATTTTTTTATCATCAAAAATATGCTTTTGTTAACAAAATATGTGATTTTTAGAAGCCATTATTGATGACCAATGAAAGAATTGTTTTTACTATAATTTAATTAAAAGATTATGTTGTTTGAGCATAACAAGAGCAAGCAAATTTCTCTTTAGTGATTCACTTAGACAGCTATATACAAGAAAAAAATTAATAATTCACTTTAAAATTATTTTATGACAAAATTTTTATATATTACAACATTATAGCATAGAACTCCACACTGTAATTTAAGTAACTATTGAATTAGTGCTAAAAACAAAAATTAATATCATTTTTCATTTTTCTCTCATGACATTGCTATTGATAATAAAAAAAATACTCGTTTCATTAATGTCCAATATAGTAAATTGTAGAGAACAAAAAACATAATTAAAAAATTATACGTTTTACTATTAATCATCTTGAGAAAAATTAGCCTAAATTATAGTTAAACTAAGATAAAAATTATGTAGAGTTAAAATAAGGTAAATATATCATAAATCAAATGATCTCCATACTTCTTTATTAATAAGGCATCAAAATCAATCATTGTTCTTTCAATCTTTTTTGTTTCAAATCATTTCCTTAGTTTTTTTTTATTCTTTTTTTTTATAATCGATAAGGTGCAGAAATTAACAAAAATAAAAAACACTTTTAGCTAATTTGACTTGAGTTTTTGTCTTTATTAGGTTAGAAAATTAGTAAATAATAACTTCAGCCTTAATTTTATTGAAATCTAGCACAAGTTGAAAAGAAAATAAATAACTCAAAATTTTACAGTAAAACCCTAAAAAGAGGGAAAACCCAGATATGAAAATACTCCACTATATGTCGTTTTGAGTACAAAGTTTAAGTTTTTTTACAATTACAAATCAGATGAAATCTAACAATGGGAATTGAACTAGTTACAAATGCTGATAGAATCTAATGATTGGTGGTAGGGCGATAATGGCTGATCGACAACAACGGTGATGATAACGAACTTCGAATTTCTAGCACTCTCTAAGCTTTCTTCTAAATTTGTTTCTAGCTCCTTCCCTCTTTCATGACAAGAATGAGGTCCTATTTATAGGATTCTGAGAGGGGTATTTTGGTCATTGTATCCAAACTCTCAAAACACCCAATCAGACGGTTTGTATCGATATATTTGATCATAAATAGTTTTTTGATGATTTGACCATTCAAACTATCTTCGATTTGAGAAGGATCATTGGATCGCCTCGTCACCGATTCAACTATAAGCGTCAATTTTGGAAGTCATTTGACCATTCAATTAGTGTGTCGAAATCTCATATAACTTTGAGTGATTTGGCTCATTTTGTTTATTTGACTGATGAACTACTTATCTTCAAATATTTAATTTGATGTATACTATTTTATAAATTTTAGAGAGATACATCATTTATCCCTCTATTTTTGGATGATAAAAATTATTTCATTCAAAAATATATTAATTAAAAAAAAAAGAAATCAATTTATCTAAAAATTATTAGAATTTATGATTATATATATGTATATTCTTTTCTTTTTAGTGACATTTGATTCAAAAGAGAGGGAGTCGTGGGCCCCATAATTTTTTCTTTCTTTCTTTGTAATGAGTGAGTGAGTGAGAGTGAGAGAGAGAGAGAGAGAGAGAGAGGAAGAGATGAAAAGAGGGGGAGAGAGAGGGCCTTGGATAGAGAGAGAGAGAAAGAGGGGGAGAGAAAAAGATGGAAGGGAGAGAGAGAGAGAGAAAGAATTATTATTTTTTAACTAAATGAGAAGATGTAATTTCCCCCCTAAATTTGAAAATTTTAAACCAAAACACCTTTAAATCGAATTAGTTAAATATGCTTAAAATTAAAATAGCACAATTTTAATGGGTGAGCTAAAATAATATTTTAAAGCGGTGAGAGAGATCTGACACAGATCCCAATCTCTCATTTTCTCCTCTGGTGAAGCATCAATCCCTATACGTCTAATCATCTAGTCCATTATGCCACCCAAATTTATTGTGGGAAGAATATATTTTGGCTTTAAAAAAAATATGAGTAATATGTGAATGTGAGATATATATGTTGTATTTTATGATGTTTATAGCAAACTTAATGTGGATTTATGGGGAAGAAGGTATATTTTGGGTTTTTTTATTTTGTGAGTAATATGAATGTGAGATGTATATGTTGTATTTTATGATGTTTGTAGACAAACTTAATGTGGATTTGGGAAGAAGGTATATTTTGGCTTCTTTTTTATTTTTTTGAAAATAAGTGAGTAATATATGAATCAGAGATGTATTTTATGATGTTTAGATTCATTGCCATGGTTTATGGATGGACTACGAGATCCGGGTTCAACTGCTGCCACAATTGCAGAGACTTGATCACCACTTGACGCCTTATGAAGAAGCATCTATACATTTCATTTGGCGAGATGAATGCTTACATTCGACATTCTACATTTCTACCTGGATTGACGGACCATTATAGGACCACCGGTTTGGGAGGATGACAATGACTATCTTGGGCGATTGTTGCGATAAGCTCAAGGGAGACATCAGCGATGTGATATACCATGATCTTAGACAATCACATGTTACATCGACATTGCATAGGCGGAAGAGACCTATTTACCATTACGCTATGGACATTTTATGGGGATTCATATTTGGATCTACTGATACCGACTCGATGCACATTAAAGTGTACATATCTTTCACCATTGTCGCTTCCTCATGCCATATACTTCTGGGTCAGAGATACATCTACAGTACTTACCATTGTTAGATGATTTGAGCATGTTTAGCAGATACTCCATTGGAGCAATTGTGTTAGCACACCTATACAGAGAGTTGAATGATTATTAAGCCAAAGCGACACATGGTTTACATCTACTCCAGTTGGGGAGCATATACATATTGGCCAACCCACATTAGAGGTACCCTTTCCATCGAGTAGGGTCAAAGGCATGCAGGAATGAGGGTTACTAGATGACATCAGAAAGTGTCGAGATGATTGATGGTACTGAGTCGTAAGAGGTGCACTTTTGATTCATTTTTTTCTCTAATCTTACATATGGCATATATTCTTTAATATGATGTGCATTATAGAGAGCCTTACCAGAGCACGACTGAGTATATCTGTTTGGTTGGATGCAAAATTTGGCTGAGCCACCCATATTGGAAGAGAGAGTGGTACCTCCCGAAATCCTTAGTTGGTCTATCATTAGAGCATAGATCTGATCAAAGGAGTCGATGGTCGGGAAGGCGATTGATGGTTCAAAACGGTTACAGGGAGGCCGACATTTTGCTATTTCTGATCCCACCTGAATTTGTACATGAATGTATGGGCCTGTACATGCTTGTTCTCACCATTTCACACCACCTACTATCAGCCCCGGAGAGAGTATACTAAAAAAAAATTATAATATTGATTTTGATATGTTATGAATTAAATTATATAATTATTTCTAATGGAGCATATCTTTTACACACAAGATATTTTCCATTTATTTTGAGATATGGATCGGATTTTCAAAATTAATACCTATGAGGATATGTAGAAATTCAGAGGACATATCGATAAAGATATAGATTGAATGCCAAGAACACCTTCATCTTTCCAACCATATCCGTAGATTTGATGCAGTCCATTGTCTATATGATGTACCCATACAACATATATGGCAAACCACTTTATCGTGAAGTCATAACTCCATTTGCCATGGCGTGATTTACGTATCCTCACTCACATTTTACATGCTAAATACACATTTACCCCCTTTTGGGACCGCCACGGAGATAGGATGTTACACCCTCAATGATCTGAGAGGATTGGATGAAGTGCATCGCAACAATTATCTCATGACGTCTCGATGACCCACAAGACATTAATCATGCACTTCCACCACGGAATCACCGCCGTCGTTAGATGTTCTTAGTTGTCCTTAGTTGTCATATGTGGTTGTGGGTCATCTGATAGCTTGATGTACACTACTATGTCATTATTTTATATTTTATGTCCATATATCGACACCGTTATCTATGTTACATATTTCAGTTAAGTGAATTGTATTTTTCAAACTATCGATATATTTTTTGATATCTTGTCTTTTTAAAATTTTAGAGAATTAGATAAGTTTAAGTGAAAATACTTACATAAGTAAATATCTAACTTTAGATGTTAGATATGTAAATACATAAGATAAATTCCTTTAAAAAAAAATATTTTACGATGTTACTTATGTAAATACATAAGAACTCATAAATACATAAGAATTGTGATATGTATGTAATTTCCATTTTTTTTAAAAAATTTATTTTTTAGCCACCTCGTTTAAGGATTAAGGCAAGAAAGTCAGCCTCAGAAATGAATCCTCTATTTTGAATTTTTTTAAGCCTATTTCGCTAATTATGATTCAAAAGGTGCTTAGTTTAAAATTTTTGCCAATTTTTTTTTAATTTCAAAAATCTCTTTTTCAAGTATAAATACCCCCAATGGGGTAATGAAAAATTAACACATTGCTTTCTTTACTTTTTTTTTCTTTGGTACCATTAATGATAATAGAATTCCAGTTCTCCCCAATCTCGAGATTTCCAACTAACCTGGTTAGGTGGCACACATCCCAAATTAAGGCTCTAGCGTGCTTCCACTTTATTCTTTTTGGTAGCTGTGGAGAATAATTCCTATATGAGTCGCATTTCAAATATGTGGTGAGAAAAGAAAGCAGAGACCTATAAAAATTCATCTTTTTAGGATGCCACGCAGATCCGCAGATGTACCTATTCAGGTGATTGAGTACGTCATCAAGGAATAGTGTACTATTTCGAAAGACATAAGTCGCTACCCTTTAATGGACCTAATCACCTCAAGGACTAAGGATGCAAGCATATGTACTAGATTCTTCCCATACTTTACATGGAAAATAAAGCAAAATTTATTTTAAACTGGGTTCGTTAAGTTCTCTACGGGGGCAAGCCCCCATAGTTAATTACATCCTAAGAAATGGGGATCCCTTAGGAAAACTCTTGATTAAAATAAATGATCGTTGTCTTCAAACATTTTAATAGGAAAAGGACTAT
The DNA here is from genome assembly GCA_021442155.1 of Cymbidium sinense. NCBI lineage: Eukaryota > Viridiplantae > Streptophyta > Magnoliopsida > Asparagales > Orchidaceae > Cymbidium > Cymbidium sinense. The sequence continues at coordinate 5,700,114 of CM038217.1, forward strand.
CAATCAATTAGTTCATTTTTGAAGATCAAATGAGATTGATCAAAGAGAGAGAGTTATTATCGAAGCCAAAATAAGAAGTAGAGGTGCCGATGCTAGAAACCTGAGCATCTCAAACTATCTTATAGTTGGCTTTATATTTTGAATTGATTTATATTTTGAGTTGAATTTTTTCATTAGAAAAGGACTTATGATTCCTTAACACAATATTAAGGAAATATCTAAGGGGTGAGGAATTATGCTTATGACCCACAAAGGGGCGAAGCAACCTTAGAACCTAAATTTAGGGAGTTTTGACGAAGACCGAAAGCACAACCTAAATTTAAGGTGAAAATCGATATTTAGTTTGCCTCCACAAGAGAGGATAAACTACCCGACAACTTGGACTTACAACTGCCTGGGGGTGGCCGCCAACTAACTCTTCCTACAATTTTAAATACATGTAGGCAAGTCTTTATGCTTATGCAAGATAGCTAGGCTATTATTTATTTAGAAAGAGACTAAGTCCTTAAACTCACTCCCTAAAGAGACTAGATCATGTAAAGGGACATGCTTCAAATGACCTAAATCTAATGCAATTCAAATTTCATTTTGGACAATTATTTTAACTCAGGCTAATAGGATTCATATGACTAATGCATGAGAAATAAGGTTATTGACCAAAATCAATGAGAATGGAGGAGGTGAGTTTCCACTATGACTCTCAAAGGTCAAGCCAAGCTTCTATGGCAAAGGTGGAAGCCCTTCAATCAAGAGTGAAATAAGATATTGTTGTGCATGATATTTTAAAAGAAATGCTCATCCAACTAAGGGGTTGTTAATTCTTTTATCTTTATTTTAAACTTAAGCTTTAGGTGAGGCTATGAGTTATTTAATTTTTATTTTTGAGTTGTTAAGTTGAGTAAAAGATTTATTTTTTTCTAAAGAGTCTAATCCACATCTAGGACATACATAAAACAAGAAAGAAACTAGGAAACTTATGCCACTTAATGCACAAGCTAAACAAATCATCAATTAATTTATAAAGCTAATCGTAAAAAGAATAAAAGGTCATTGTGGTCGGGCACCACTACACAAACCCAAAAATATCAAATATGGGTAGCCGAGCTCTACCCTTATATAACCCGGATTATAAATAAATTAAATTATAATTAGGTAAAGAAGTCATTGTTATGGTGGTCTTCAAGCTTTGTTTCTTCTTTCTTCTTTTCTTCTTTATTCTTCTTTTCTTTTTTTGGTTCCTTCTTTTGGATGGTTGGAAGGTAGATGCTCCGAGGCTTCACATGGTGTATAGGATCTTATGACCAATGCTCATCCTAATCCCCATAATAATCATTCCAAAATCCTAATTGCTCAAATTTACATGAAAAGGAAAAGTATAAATCTAACTAACACCTGCAAAATAAAGGTTAGTTAAAACAAACCATACAAATTTCAAGCATGTATATTAGACTTATCACCCCACACATGGATGACTAAGTCCACCTGGCCTATTAGATTATGCTTATGGGTATAAATCACTTGCAAGCAAAAGCATTTATTTATTTTATTTATGATAGCACCCCTTAAGCATAATTTCTGCAAAAAATAATAGTTAGACTAAGAGCGTCCTACCATTCATTCTACGAGCATACACCCAAATATCCAGTCTAAAATATATATCACAAAATAAAATAAACATCAAACCATGCACTGACCTAACTTAAAACTAGAAGTAGTGACTTAAGCTAATGTGTATGCATTAAAGGTTTGTGTGGTATGGTTAGTTACGGCTTTAAGTTCAAATTTTCTAAGTGTGAAAATATGTTCTACTTAGAGGAGGATTTCATTTAAGTTGTTTAATTATTTTGGGTTAATTTTATTTCATGTTTTGATTTGGTTCAAGTGAAACATACAATTAATTACTAAGTTATGAAGAGAGGAAAAGAGAAGAGAACTTCTTTTTCCATCCCTAACCTAAGTAATTTCTAAAATAGATTCACATTTTAATTTTATTTAGGTGAATGTTTTGATTAAATCTTTTAAGTAATCTTAAGTTTAGATGAACTATAAACAAACCTATTCAAAAAGAAAGACATTTAAGATTAAATAAAATGAATCAAAATTCACATAACATGCAATACTTCATTTCTTTTCCAACATATATAACATGCATATGGATGGACACTGAGCATATCTATGCATACAAATGAGAATATTTAACATACTTTGTGCATATTAACTAATCCATTTAAGAAATTTGGAAGTTGCATTTTTTTCTTAAGTAGAAAGGGGTTTCTTTATCCAAATTTTCACATACACACATGAAAGTAAGGCATAAGTGAGTATAGTCATTGTTAACCGTGAGGTGTAAGGTACAAGACCTACTTAGGCTACTTAAAGCCTCAATCTCGAGGTTGTCCAGACTAATATATCACTTTCCTTAAATACAAACATGTGTATAAAAGAAATGAAATAGAAAAAGAAGAATGTACAAGTTGTATTAATGATTTATTTTGTTTATGCAATTTATGTATACAATTATAGGTATCCTTTCTTAGGGGATAGCATAGGGATGAATAAGATATGGAATTAGGTGAGTGCTAGGTCCTTTTCAAATGAATCATATATCTCACCAAATTCTTATTGAAAACTATACCAACATAAGAGAGAAAGGAAACCTATGCTAAGCACATCCATATATTCTTCACATGCAAGCTTCTAATTAAAATATAAGTAGCATATTTCAAATTTGATATTTGATTTATATATTTTGAAAATAATTTGAATTTAGTAGTGATAATAGCCACTCAAATTTCTACTTTAGCCAACACATGCAAATTTGACACAAAGTAAATAATTTCATTTTTAAACTTGAATTTGAAAAGTATGAATGCATGAAACCACATGACATATAAATTTAACATGTTGGAAAAGACTCAAAGTAATGAAAGTATGTAAACAAACTCACTTTAATTAACTCCTAAAGATATTCTTATAAAATAAGAAAGTTTAAAATAAATCAAAGTGTATTCAATGTGATTTTTGTTTAGTTTGAAGTTTGATTTAATTTTGAAAAGGTGAGTTGAGTTTGCTGTTCCTAACCCATTCCCACATGTATTTGATATTTTTGTTTAATTTTTAGATAATTAGATCCATTTTTATATATTAATTAGGCTAAGGTATGAATTAAGTAACTTAATTAACCTTGACCTACACCGCCTTAGAATAATTAACCAAATAATTATGAGCCAATGAGATGACATAAAAACTCAAAAGTAATTTAAATTTGTAATGCACTTAAAAGAAAAAGGCCTAATGTAATTTGGCTCATGATTAAGGTTAATTAAGCTAAGGGGTTTAGCTTAAGTAATTTCAAAACACCCTTTCATATATATGAATTGGGTTTTTATTTTCTTAATTGAACTTAGGCTATTAAACACCTAAGCATCTACCCAAGGTAGATTAATTAAATTCTAAAAGCTTTTAGAATTTTTAGAAATTTGTTAAGGGGGTAATTAATGAATTAACCTTTAATTAAGAGAAGATTAAGGAAAGAAAAAGAGGGTTTATGGAATAGGTTCAGGGAAATGCACCAAAATTAATTTATAAACCTCTTATCTACTCGATCTGACCTTAATCAACCCTAATAATAGAATAAAACCACTAATCACATCCTAATCATGCTTAATTAGGTTAAGGGAGTAATTAAGAAACCCATATGCAATTCTCTTAATTGTGCCTTCAATAAATCTCAAGAAAACTAGGGGAGGCACAAGTCAACCCCTAAAATATACCCAAGAAGTTTTGGATTAATCAGAGATTTAATTGAAAGGTAATTAGCAAAATAAATTTTTTAATAAAATCCAAAATTAGAGAAAAGTAGAATTCAAAATCCCTTGAAATTAATTTTAAAATATTTTAAGTTGAATTATCTTTCCATAGAAATTTATTTCATATTTTTTTGAATTTTATTGACAGAGTTATGAAATTTAGAAGATCCCTAGATTAATTAGAATTAATTAAAGCATCTTAACTAATCCTTTAGCTCACAGCGTGATGCGTGGCGGCGGCAGTCAGCGCGCTTTAAACGTGTCACATCGTGAACCCATCACTTAAAAATCACATCAAAAAGGCGGCGTGACGGCGGATGCTCTTTGATTTCTGTCGTCTAATCAAAGATCGGACGACCAGAGATCTCCCCACGATTTTAAAAAGGATATATCGAATTCTAAACATGGGAATTATCTACCGCCATCCAAAAAAATGATGGATGGCCGAGATCTAAGTTCTTCCCCCTTGATCAATAGAGGTCGTCCATGATCTAGGAGAAGATCCGAGCTCAGTTGAGCTCAAATTCAAACCAAACTTAACCCACACCATCTAGAGCACATAAGCGACACATCCAATGGTGGGATTTGTATGAATTTACAATTTCTTTCACAAAGAAGCAACACCTCCTATGCTAGGTGGTCGAAAAATTTCATACCTCACCGGAGGTGGTCGCCGACGCTTGAGATCGATGAGGTAGATTCGTCTAGTGGAGAAGAAGCCCTATTGAAATTCCTAGGTCTTGAGATTAAGTGGCTTGGTCTATAGACCAACACCACTTGAAGATCCTTGCGGTTTTAATCCAATTGCTCCTCTCCTTGCTATGGAACTCTAATGGAAGCTTGGGTGAGCTCGAATTGGTCCTTAGAAGAAGTGTGTGGGAGGAATTGAGGTGGTTTTCAGTGTGGAGGAAGTTCAAGATTGGATTGAGCTCCCCTATTTTTACATTGTTCAAAATCGAGAAGATGACCTTTCATTTCACTCTAGGAAGCTTGGGAGGCCGAGTATTTGCTTCTCTAACTTCCCTAGGCTCAAACAAAATGAGGACTGATGATTTTGAATTTGATTAGGGGGAGTATATCTCCCCCTTGAGAATTAGACGACTGCAAACCTATGTGCCATTTTGATCTAATTGATCATAATGGGAGGGTTGTTTGACAAGTTAGATGGGTGCATATGGTCGGTTTGAGGCCTTGAGTGGAATGCCAACCTTGCATGTGCTTGAATTTGAGTGGAAGAGGGGTTTTGAATTAGCCATTTTGACCCATGAGATCGGGTTTAGTCTTGGGGCCAATTGGGTTGACCCAGGCCCATTGGGTTGGGTACACCACTCTTCATTAGGTCCCCTTGAGCTATTTAGAAGGCATCAAGTGGATATGAAGAGGGTATGACCAAATTACCCATAGATTAGGTCAAAATTTGTTTTATGGCCTTGGGTTAGAATGATTATTTTGCTATTTTTCAATTTGGATATGTTGGCTATGTGTAGAAACTAGGTTTCGCCAAGTTTCATGGGATTTGGAATTCATTTGATAGGGTTTGGCTCATGTTGACCCATTTAGGTCAAAATGGGTCAACTTGGGTCAAGTTGACCAATTGGTCAAATTGGGTCAAACCAAGGGTTATGTCAAGTTCATATGACCATTTGAAATGTTTTGGTGGCTTTAGTTTGGTTCAATTTGGATTAGTTTTGAATTTGGCTCATATGACTTCATTTAGGTCAAATGGGTCAAGTTGACCTATTTGACCCATTTGACCTATTTGAGGTAGGTCAAGGTAGGTTTAGGTTAGTCATATGGAGTGGATTGGTATCTTATTTCCAATCAATTTTAATTATGTTCATATTTGGCTCAACATGACCCCTTTAGGTCATGTTGGGTCTAAGGTCAATTAGGCTAGGTTAGGTCTAGTTGGACAATTGAGGCTTTGATCAAGTATCACAAGTGATTTGGAATGAACTTGACCCATTGGTTCTAATCAATTTGACTTAGATCAAGTTTTGACATATTTTGACTTTTTAGGTCAAGTTGGGTCAACTTGGGTCAAGTGGCCAATTGGGCTAGGTTAGGCTCAAATTTTGGCTTGGTCAAGTTCAAACATTGGTCATGAGTGAACTTAGATCAATGGTTTCAATCAATTCGGCCTATGGTGGAATTTGGATATGTGAGGTTTCATTTTGGAATTTTGGTCAACCCTTAGGTTTAACTTGGTTTGACCCAATTTGATTGATTGATCATCCCATGATGATTGTTGATCATGATGAGGGAGATATATGAGTTTGGTTCAATCTAATTTGGTTAGGATTAGAATTTGGCTCATAAGGGTACTTTAGGTCACTTTGGGTCAAGTGAGCCTAAGTGGGTCAAATGACTTTGTTAAAAGCTTGATTTGATTGAACTTGTATATGGACTCATGATTGAAATATAAATCCATTTGCAAGTGGTTTCAAATCAAATGGGTTTTGATCCTTTTGACAATTTCATATTCAAAGGAAGAATATGAAAGGCTTTAGGGTTTAATTTTTCACTTGGGTTTTGATTGAGTGATTGAAGTTTGTATTTATATATGGACTCATGATAGTATGTTTGATTGAATCATGAGAGAAAATCAAGAGTTTGGCTTGATTTGAAGTTGATTTGGTTAAGTTCAAGATTTTGACTTGAAAAGCTTCGATTAGATTTTGAGTGGATTTGAGTTTGATTTTTTGGAAATGGTTTTGATTGTTTGAATTTATATATTATTTATACATGTGAATATAAATGAGAATATATTGGGCTAAGTCCATTAAGAAAGATTTAAAGGACTTAGGAAAATTTCATGAAGTTTGGAGTTTGAATTTTTTGAATTTGGTTTGATTGATTTGAATTTATATTTCATTTATATATGTGAATATAAATGAGGATATAAATGAATTATGAGAAAATTCCATGAATTTGAAATGGTTTGATCAAGATTTAGGCTAAGTCAATTAAAGAAAAATTAAGGGACTTAGAAAATTATTAGATTGGGAATTTAATTTGAGGGTTTGATTTTATTGATTTATATTTATGTTTTATTTATATATGTGAATATAAATGAGAATATAATTGAGTTTTGAGAAAATACCGTGAGTTTAAAATAGTTTGATGAATATTTTGGATAAGTCATGTAATGAAAAATTAAGGGACTTAGGAAATTTTTAAATTTGAAATGTAATTTGAGGACTTGATTTGATTGATTTATATCGACATTTCATTTGTATATGTGAATATAAATGAGAATATAAATGAGTTTTGAGAAAATTTCATGAGTTTGAATTTGTTTGAGTTGATTTTGGCTCCAATTGATGAAAATTAAGGACTTAGAAAAATTTCATGAATTGATTTTGAATTTTGAGTTTAGTTTGATTGGTTTAATTTATATTTCATTTATACATGTGAATATAAATGAGAATATAAATAAATTATGAGAAAATCTTAAATATTTGATTTTTTTTTGAGTTTGATTTAGGTTAAGTTCTCAAGCGGAGATTAAGGACTTGAGAAAGATTTGGACTTAAGAATTTCATTCATGGGTTTCATTCATAGATTTCAATAATGGATTTCAATCACATGGAGTTGATTGGAGTATGGAGAAAATCAAATAAGATTGATTTGGAGTTTAACTTGAAGGAAGGATGGTGAGGAATGGTTCAAGCTAAGGGTGGGCAAATTTTCTTAACACCCCTAAGGTATGACCTATTCCTACGGCTACCTCTTCTAAGTTTCTAGGGCTAGGTTTAGTGTCCACCTAATCACTAGATGTATCTTAAGACTAACGAACTCTTAAAGTCTAAGAGAATCCTTAGGTCTAAGATGGAGGGGTTGAGAGCTTATTCTAAAAATGAGGTCAACAAAGGACGCCCAATAGGTGTGGTGTGATTGATAAGGAACACCACATGTATTAGTGTTGACCGAAACGATTAACAACACCGAAAGATCACAAGAAGTAATAGAAATAATCTATCCTTAACCCAAGGAAAATAAAGAATCCATAACTTAGTGCAGTGTGGCTCTACTTATGTCCAAGACATAAGAGAGAGGGAAGAATCCACAAAGGGATAGATTGTGAACCTTCCATTAGGGAAACATGTTTAAGTCATTCACAAGGGGATGAGAGGTTTGATTTGATTTAAATCTCACCGAGGAGAAATATCCACTAGGGGAGAGGGTTGAATTTGTTTTAATTTTGTTAGATTTGAATTTTTAGAATTGGATCCAATCGGTTTACGATGGACTGCACTGAGTAGGAGTCATGGAGGCTAAGACCTAACTCAGATTTAGCAATCTAAAGGGGTAGTCTACTAAACACATAGTAGGACTTGCCAACCAAAGGGATGTCTTTCGGTATGCAGTAGCTGTACTAAAAAGAAAGAGTTGTAGGTTTACATCCTCCAAGTAAGGGCCAGTTATTAGGGTAATCTATTGGCAAGGCAATAGATTGAACCCAACCTAAGGCTGACTATTGAGTGAATGCCTCTAGGGGACTTAGATCAACTCAAAGATAGTCAAGATTAATTTTATTTTTAGATTTGTTTATTTTTTGATGGATTTCATTGGTTTGTGATGGATCATATAGAGAAGGAGCGTATAGAAGCCTAAATCTATCTTAGATTTACAAAACCAAAGGGAGTAGTTTTCCGGCCGATGGAAAAACTATTTGACCAAAAGAGTGCCTTTCGGTTTGCAATGATCAATTCAAGGGAAGAAAGCTTAGGAACTCACATCTTCCACTAAAAAAACTAATGGGGTGATAAGTTGCTTTGGGCAACAAATCAAACCCGACTTAGGGCTGCTTACTGGTTTACAACAATCATGCTAGAAAGAACCTTCCACCATGATTGTTGATCACCTTATGATGATCAATTGCAATCAATTGGGCCAAACCAAGCCCAAATGGTCATTTGATCCAAGTTGACCCAAATTGGCCTAAAGGACCAAATTTGGTCAAATCATGATCTAACCCAAATTTATTGCAACCAATGGCTCAAGTTCATTCCAAATTGATTATTGAACTTGACCAAAGTCATAATTAAACTTGATTTGATCAATCGAGCTCAATTGAGCCATTAAGCTCAGATAGGCCTAAATGGTCAATTTGACCTAAATCTAAATTAAATCTAATTTAATTCAAATTAAATATCACATTCATCTTCAATTAGCCAATTGAACATCAATCAACCCATGACTCAAGCTAATTTGACTAATTTTGGTCAAATTGGTCAATTTGACCCAATATGACCCATATGATCCAAATTGGGTCAAATCCCTTGAACCAAGCCATGACCCATTGGGGCTGATCAAACCGGACCCAAACTCATTTGGGATCAGTCCAAAATCAACCCAACCCAATTAAATCTCTTATGGAACCTCCCTTATATAGGATTCCACCCAACCTCATTTAATTCTCCCCCTCACATGCACTTAACTCCTCCCCAACATTTGCATTCAATTGAGCTGAACATATGGTAGCAAGAGAGGACTTTGGAGCAAAAGTCTAAAGTTCTCATTCAATCCATCATCCATCCCAACCACCCCAAGCAAGAAGACAATCAATTTGGAGCAAAAAAAAAAAATCAAAAAGAATGGATTTTCGTCCATTATAAAAGGAGGGGGAAATGAGACTTTAGATCCCTTGCTCACACCACAATTCAGCCCCCAAAAGCTCCCCAAACCAAAAAGGAACCCATCCCCTACCTCTCTGAGCCATTCTTGAGCTCAAAAATATAAATAGTTGCTTTTTCGATGAGGCAACGGTAAACATCGTAGAAGATGATGTTTCGAAGGGAGGTAAAGGTTAAAAATCATTCCAAAACTTTCTCACATACCTAGGAGTTTACTCGGATCTTCACTGCTACTGAAAACCATCCCCGGTGAGATAAATTTTGCCAAACCATGACCGGCCTTAGGATTTTGCCCATTTTATTTTAATTTTCTTACGATTTTAGGAATTTTCTCTAGATAATCCCGCATTTTACTTTAAATCATCCCAATTAGAAAATAGAATTTTTTGGTGTGAATCGACACGGAAATGAGTGCATTTGGACAAGTTTTTGCTTAGAAAACTCTCATTTTTAAAAAAAAAGCTATTTTAATCGTTCATCGTCACACGGCTACATCCACCCAAAGAATTCGGATTGATTCTGGATCATGCATGGATCGCGATCAGCCTTCGATCGCTGATGCGACTGGACCTTCCGATCGCGATTGCGGCGATCAACAAAGCCGACATCGCGCGATCTCTAGCTATCAATCACATCGACGATTTGGACCGTCCGGGCAGACGGATGGTCCAGCAAACTGGTTGCTTCACCGCTGACCGGCCATTCCCGCTCAATGGTCGCTGCACATTTTTTTTATTTAAAAAATTAATTTAAATCACATGAAATTTTAAAAATTCATAGAAAATAAAATAGTTAACCAAAAATTGCAAACAATAGCTCGTTTGATTCATCTTTCTAAGAGTAATCCAACAAACTCTAAATCCCCAAATTTCACTCACCATTTTGGGCTTACTTTGAGTTTTAGTGAAAATTAAATTTCATTAATTAAACAAAAATATAAATCAGATTAAATTAAAATTTTTAGAGATTGAAATTAAATTTAAAACACACCTACTATAAAAATTTCATATGAAAATGACTTTTAGATTGGGAGAAATTAAATTTTAAAGTTCAAATTGTCCATTTTAATAAAATAAATCAAAAAAAGTTTCAAAAATTTACAAAACTCTGTAAAATGGCTTAAATCAATTCAATTGACATCTAGGACTCTCAAAGAATAATGTGATTTTTTGAATCCTAATGAACCCCAAGCAACACTTAAGGTTAAAGTTTAATCAATTAAGGAATTAATCAAAACATAATCTAAAAATAATTTAAATATCAAATCAAACAAATTAGAAATAAAATAGCACTTAAGCAATCATTAATCAAACCTCAAATCAAAAAAATATCATCCTTAAAGGAAATTAAATTAAATATGATTAAACCTATTTAAGTTAATAAAACTCAATTAAATGATTAAATCTCAAATCAAACTTAAAATTAAACAAATCTAGGAAATTTTAACTTGGGTCAAATTGGTATAACTAACCTACACTAAGCATGAAATCTTAACCATATGAAATTCCTTAATGAGTATAAATAAATTGAAACTGATTAATCATTAAATAAACTAAAGATCAAATTGATTAATAAACCACTTCATCATAATCATTTGATATTAATAAAATTAAATCAAATAAAGTTAAAGTAAACTTAATTAACATATGATTAAATCACATCCATTTGGAATAAGATAATTAATTAACCATTAAATATTTCAACTAATAACTAAATCGAACATGTTAATGAAATCGAACAAACATAATAAAAGAATCAAATCAAATAAAACTCTAATCATATATAATCAAACTCCATTGAAATGAAATAAACAATTAATTCACTTAATAATAATGATGGTAATAACAATAATCCTTTAATAAAATCAAACTTAAGGAAAACACTTGACTAAATCAAATCACTCACATATGAGAAATTAAGTCATTAATTTTTAATTAAACAAACCCTTAATTAATCTAATGATTTAAAAATTAATTACCCTTAATCAAACTTATTTAATCAAACATCTAATTAATGCAAACTTAATGAATTAATCCATTATCTTAATTAATCAAATTAATTTAAATAAGTTACATTAAAGCTAACTCAAAAATTAAGTTTAAATCAAACCCCTAATTAAAATTAATGATTAATCACACCCCTCAAGTAAGCTAATTAAGTTAATCAAATTAACCATATTAGACATAAGCTTAATCAAACATAATCAAAATGCAATTTAATACTAATCAAAACCTAAATTAAACATAAATCATTAAGTCATTAATTACATCATTAATAATTAAATAAATCTTTATTTAATTTATTAATTACCTTAAACACACTCAATTAAAACTAATTTTGCAATCCAATTGAATAAACACATGATTAATGCAAACCTAATAAATTAATCCATCATCTAAGAAACCAAATTAACTTTATAAATCGATTAAAATTAATTCAAATCAAACACTTAATTAATCTATTAACAATTTGATCACACATTTTAAATATGCTAATTAAGTCAATCAAATCAAATTAAACTTAAACTTAATCAAATATAAATGCAATTAAGTACTAATCAAAACCTAAATTATTAAGTCATTAATTACATCATTAACCTAAACAAATATGAAATCAAATTGAAAATTAAATAAACCTTTATAATTAACAAAAATACACTTCTTAATTAAACTAATCACATAATCACATTGAACCTAAGCAAACCCACATACTAATAAAGCTAATCAAATCAAATTAAATCAAATTAAGAAAGACTCTCATTAATTTATGTAATCAAATCAAATCTCATTCAACCTACTTAAATAAGATAAACTAATTAACTATCTAATATGGAAATCAAAATACAAATCAAACTTTGATAAACATGACAAATGGATGAGATTAAAAATAAAATCCTAATTACAAAGAATCAAACTCAATTAAAATCAAAATAAAAATGTCAATTAATCTAATCCGATCAAACTACAAATAAATGAACCACAATCAAATCAAATAAACATAAAATTAAGTCACATAACCATAATCAAAGAAAAAAAATTAAATATTAATTTAAAAGGATATTGAATTATCAAGGTTTAATTAAATCAAAATATCTAATCTAAAATTAATTAACTAAAATACATGAATTTAAACAAACTTAAACTTCATTACAAATTAAGGATATTGAATTATCAAGATGCAATTAAACTAAAACATCTAAATTAAATGAATCAATTAATCAAATACTTATCCAAATTCTAAATTCTAAATCAAATCAAATAAATCAAATCAAATGAATTACATAAATTTAAATAAATTAAGATACTTAAGGACCTTTAGATTCTTTAGAGTTAGAATGTAGAATGAGTTCTGCCTACAAATGGAATTCATTCTACTCTTCATTCTGAAAACCTACATCATTTTAACCAAATAAAAGTGAAATAAAAATAAAAATAAATCATTAAATCATTTAAATTGAAATCACCCAAAGGTAAATTTTAAACAAAATTCAAACTCAAATTGAAACTTAAACTAAAGAAGCCCAAGAAAGTCTTATCATATAAGCAAGCACACATTAGAATACTAAGTCACCACTTCTAGTACTAGTTAGGTTGTATGTATGATGTTATTTTATTTTGTGATGTAATATTGACCGATGTCGGTGTATGTTTCAGAACTGGATGACCGTTATTACATATTTTCTGCAGAGGTTGTGCTTAAGGGTCATGAATAAAAAATATAAATGTGTTTGTCATGCTTTTAGCTAAGCATAACTCATGTTAGATGGCTTGGTTACCCATGTGGGTGTAAGTCCAAATTATTCATATAAGCTAGTATGGTGTGTTTAGCTAATATTTATTTTGTGTGTATTTAGATTTACTTCTCCTATTTTAATATAATTTTGTAAGAATTAGATGATTATGGGATTAGGATTATAAAGTGCCTTTATTCTGGGTGCCTATGTCCTTGGAGCAAATCAAAATCAAAAGGAAGAGAAGGAAGAATGAAGAAAAGAAGACCCCATAACATGTATACTTTTATAACTGGTCAGATAAAGGTGAACCCATATATTTTTTTGGGGTATACATGGAACCCGACCACAGCCTTTTATTCTTTTACAGTAGTTTATAAAATTATTTAATGTTGTGTTTAGATTGCACATTAGAATATCATGTTTTTTATAGTTTTTTATGATTAATGCTTGAATGTGTGGTTGATTTCTCGGATAAAATTAAATTTTCTATCCCACTAATAACTCATAACTAAAATTTTAAAATAACTCATAACCTCACATAAAAGCCTAGGAATTAAATCAAGATAATAAAATTTTTAGCAACCCCTTAGTTGGATGAATGAATGTATAATATCATGCATGTCATATTCTTTCCCTCTATTGAGGGGCTTCCATCTTGCAGAGAAGGCTTAACCTGTGAGAGCCTTTGATGGAAGAACACCCCTTTCTCTTTTTGATCTTGCTCATAATCAAGTTCTCATTCATTTAAACATACAAAATCCCATAGCCCGTGTCAAAATAAAGGAGTCCAAAAAAATCAAATTAATTTGATAAAATTTACATTAGATTAAGTCATGAATTCATACCACTCATGCTCTAGTCTCTTAGGGAGTGAGTTTAAGGACTTAATCTTCTTTCTAAATAAATAATAGCCTAGCCATCTTGCAATACATAAGACTTGGCTACATGGATTTAAACCGTAGGAGGAGTTAGTTGCCACCTGTGTGGTAATAAATGAAATGGATAGTTTATTCTCACTTGTGGAGGTACACCATATATCCATTTTTACCTTAGATTTGGGTCATGCTTTGGCCCTCGCCGAAACTCCTTAGCTTAGGATCTGAGGTTCTTATTTTCCTTTGCGGCCTATAAGCATAAATCCTTATCTCTTAGGCATTTCTACAATCTTATATTATTGGATTATAAGCCCTAGCAATCTAATAAAATGTCAACTCAAATAATAAAATTTCTTTAATTTTAAAAATATAAAGCCCAATTATAGGTAGAATGCTCACTAGCTTCCTAGATCATAGCATTTCCTACTTCCTCTCTTTGGATTCCAAAAATAAGTATTCTCCTTGATCTATCCCATTTGATTTTCTAAAATAGTCAATCCTTTGATAGCCTTAACCTTGAAATCTTTGGAGACCCCAATTATTTACTTTAATCGAGAGTATTCTTAAGGAATTCCCATTTCTTAGGATGTAATTAACTATGGGGGCTTGCTTCCATAGGGAACTTAATGAACCCGGCTTAAAATAAACCCTACTTTACTTTTCCATGTAAAGTAAGGAAAAGATCTTTGGTATATTTGAAGACCCATCATACCTTAGAGTCCTTATTAGTGATTAGTCCATTATGGGTGGTGATTTCTATCTTTGAGATAATACATCATTCCTTAATGTTGTGATCACTTTAATACACCTTAAGATCTACATGTCCATCCTCAAAAAATAAACACCACAGTCCGTGATGGGGAAGTAAACTTGATCCAAAGCCAGATCCATACCATGGGGGAAGGTAAAAATAAACTTCTAAGAACCGACCATTTCAACAACTGTAAGAGACTGAAACTGAACTACTACTGCACTTATTGTAAAGATCTGCAATGATAAATGAATTTGTATCAGATTTATGTCTCTATAGATTTTTTTTGAATTTCAAAATTTGAACCCACCTCCAACAACTTGGAAGTGTTAAGTGAGGTTCAAATGGATTTGAGAAGATTGATTGAAAGAGAAATTTGAATATGAATCCAACTTAAACAAATTTAGGTATGTTGAAATATGGATTAAAAATTTTTGATAAGGATGCTTCCATAGGTTCATGGTTTGTTTGAATTTAAATTTTTGATTTTGAGGACCCTTTCCTTTAAAAAATTTGGGTATGTTAAAGTAAGGGTCAAATTGACTTTGTCTTTGTTTGATTATTTTAGAATTTCACTTCTTAGCAAATTTAGGTATACTAAGTAAAGTATTTGAGAAAGTGATTGTTTCTTTTTGTGAATTTTGTTTTGATTTTGGAAAATTTAGAATTCTCACATAGTAAATTTAGGTATGTTAAGGGAAGAATCTAAGTGTGTTTTGTTTAATTTTTGAAAATAGGATCATTAACAAATTTATGTATGTTAAGGAAATCCTAAGTGTTTCATTTTTGTTTTGATGTTTTGGTTTTTGAAAAAGAGTAAGATCCTTAGCAAATTTAGGTATGCTAAGGGAGTCCTAAGGTGCTTCATTTTGTTTTTGATGTCATTGAAAGTGGAGACTTTACTTTAGCAAATTTAGTATGCTAAAGATGAAGTCCCACTTAATTTTGTGAAATGGAAATTTCACTTAGCAAATTTGAGTATGCTAAATGAAATTCCAAATTGTGTGTTTGAAATTTTGATTTAACATGATTTTGAAAATGGAAACTTCTCCATAGAAAATTTGGTTTGCTAAGGGAAGAAGCTCCAAAAGGTGTTTGAGAATTTTGGTTTTGACTTTGGAAACTTCACTTAGCAAATTTGGGTATGCTAAATGAGGTTCCAAGATATGTTTTTAAAATATTTGATTTTGGATTTGAAAACTTCACCTAGCAAATTTGAGTATGCTAAATGAAGTTTCAAATATATGTTTGAAAAACAAAATTTGGATTTTGAATTTAGATACTTCACTTAACAAATTTGGGTATGTTAAATGAAGTTCCAAATATGTTTAGAAAATTTTAGGATTTTGAATTTAGAGACTTCACTTAATAAATTTGGGTATGTTAAGTGGAGTTCCAAATATGTTTACAAAATTTTTGGATTTTAAATTTGGAGACTTCACTTAATAAATTTGGGTATGTTAAGTAGAGTTCCAAATATGTTTAGAAAATTTTTTGGATTTTGAATTTGGAGACTTCACTTAACAAATTTGGGTATGTTCAATGAAGTTCCAAATGTGTGTTTAGAAAAATTTTGGATTTCGAATTTGGAGACTTCACTTAATAAATTTGAGTATGTTAAATGAAGTTCCAAAAGGTTGTTTGAAAATTTTTGATTTTATATTTGAAAACTTCACTTAGCAAATTTGAGTATGCTAAATGAAGTTCCAAAATATGTTTGAAATTTTTTTAAATATGATTGTTGATTTTTGACTTTGGATTTGGAAACTTTACTTAGCAAATTTGGGTATGCTAAATGAAGTTCCAAATATATGTTTGAAAATTTTGAATTTGATGATTAAGTTTCAATTTTGAAAAGAGGACTTCCATTCAACACATTTGGGTATGTAGAATGGAGAGCAATCTTATTTTTAAAATATGAAATTTTTGTTTTGTGTGTGATTGTTGCTTTTTGAAAGAGGGGAATTCCAACTTGAAACATATGTGAGATATGTTCAAGTGGGATTTCCTAAATGATATTTACTTTAGTTGAATGAAATCTTCATTTAATAAATTTGAGTATATTAAATGAAGATATTCATATGTGCTTTTTGAAAAGTTTAATTTTGTTTGGAAATGAACCTTCCATTCAATAAGTGTGAGTGTATTGAATAGAACGATTCATGTAAGCTTTTTGAAAACTTTATATTTATGATTTTGATTTTTGGAAAGATGATTGTTCATTTTATTTTGAAAATGAAATCTTCATCAAAGTGAATTGAAAGAAGATATTTATTTGTGCTTTTGGAAAATTTTAGTTTTATTTTTGAAAAATTCTATATGTAACAATTATGGAAATTGTTAAATGAGGGTGATAAAATTTTGTGAAAAATATTTTATTAAATGCATTTTTGAAAAGGTGCTTTTTGAAAAACAAAGTTCTCATGGAGAATTTATTTTTGTCTTTATTATTTTAGAAATGAACCTTTCCTTATCATGAAAATGATAAGGAGGAAGTCTTTAAGATGTTTCTTTTTTTATTTAGATCATTTTTAGTTTTTTATTTTTACCCATTGGAGAACCCAACAGGGGTTTTAAGACCAATAAGGAATGCGGTCCTAAAACCTAAAGATGTTGGCTAACTCAACTTATGGATGAAATAAGCTAAGTATCAACGGAAAGAAAGATAGTCTCGGATTCATACCAAAGTACTAACCCACTATCGATACTCAAAGATAATGATCATTTACCAGAGATGGAGAGAGGAACCACCCTCAGTGGAGTCGCTAGAAAAATATGTGGAGAATAATTCCTATAAGAGTCGCCTTTCAAATCTCTAGTGAGAAAAGAAAGAAGAGACCTATAAAAATCTGACCTTTTAGGATGCCATGCAGATCTGCAGATGCACTTATCCAGGTGATCGGGTACATCATTAAAAAATAGTGTACTATCTCGAAAGACAGAAGTCACTACACTTTAATGGACCTAATCACCTTAATAAAATCTCCTAAGAATAATAGGTCTGCATATGTACCAGAGATTCTTCCCATACTTTACATAAAAAAGTTAAAGTAGGGTTTATTTTAAACTGGGTTCATTAAGTTCCCTACGGAGGCATGCCCCCATAGTTAATTATATCTTAAGGAATGAGATCCTATAGGAAAACTCTCGATTAAGGTAAATGATCATTATCTTCAAAGATTTTAATAGGAAAGGGATTATCAATCAATTAGTTTATTTTTGAAGATAAAATGGGATCAAAGAGAGGAGTTATTATTGAAGCCAAAAAAAGATAAGTAGAGATGCCCACATGCTAGAAACCTAGAAGCATCCCAAACTATCCTATAGTTGGCTTTTTATTTTTGAAATTGATTTAGTTTATTTGAGTTAAATTTTTTTATTAGAAATTTAGGACTTATGATTCCTTAACACAAGATTAAGGAAATGCCTAAGAGGTGAGGAATTATGCTTATGGCCCACAAAGGGGAGAAGCAACCTCAGAACTTAAATTTAGGGAGCTTTAGCGAGAGCTGAAAGCACAACTTAAATCTAAGATGAAAATGAGTATTTGGTTTGCCTCCATAAGAGAGGACAAATCACCCGACAGCTTGGACTTACAACCGCATGAGGATGGCCGCCAATTAACTCCCCCATAATTTTAAATACATGTAAAAAAGTCTTTATGCTTATGCAAGATAGCTAGGCTGTTACTTATTTAGAAAAAGACTAAGTCATTAACTCACTCCCTAAAGAAATTAGATCATGTAAAGGGGCATGCTTCAAATGACCTAAATATAATGTAATTCAAATTTCATTTTATTTTTATTTTGGATAATTATTTTAACTCAGGCTAATATGATTCATATGACTAATGCACAAGAAATAAGGTTATTGGCCAAAATCAAGGAGGAGAGAGGTGAGTTTCCACTTCTTAAAGGTCAAGCCAAGTTTCTCAAAAAGGTGGAAGCCCTCCAATCAAGAGTGAAATAAGATGTTGTGTTGATATTATAAAAGAAATGCTCATCCAAATAAGGTTTAATTTTTTTTATCTTGATTTTAAACCTAAGCTTTAGTGAGGTTATGAGTTATTTAATTTTTTTTTTTGAGTTATTGGGTAAAAGATTTATTTTTCCCTAAAGAGCCTAATCCACATCTAGCCATACATAAAGCAAGGAAGAAACTAGAAAAATTATGCCACTTAATGCACAAGCTAAACAAATCATCAATCAATTTATAAAGTTAATCACAAAAAGAATAAAAAGCTGGTGTGGTCGAGCACCACCACACAAACCCAAAAATATCAAATGTGGGTAGCCGATCTCTACCCTTATACAACTCAGATTATAAATGAATTAAATTACAATTAAGCAAAGAATTCAATATTATGAGGGTCTTCGAGCTTTATTTCTTCTTTCTTCTTTTCTTCTTTCTTCTTGTTTTCTTCTTTTGGTTCCTTCTTTTAGATGGTTGGAAGGTAGATGCTCCAAGACTTCACATGATGCATAGGATCTTATGACCAATGTTCATCCTAATTCCCATAACAATCATTTTAAAATCCTAATTGCACAAATTTACATGAAAAGGAAAAGTTGAAATCTAACTAACACCTGTAAAATAAAAGTTAGCAAAAATAAATCACACAAATCCCAAGCATGTATATTGGACTTATCACCACACACATGGGTGACTAAGTCCACGTGGCGTATTGGATTATGCTTATGGGTATAAGTACCTGCAAGCAAAGCATTTATATTTTTATTTATGATACCCTTAAACACAATCCCCTACAGAAAATAATAGTTATACTAAGAGCATCCTACCATTCATTCTATGAGCATACACTCTAACATCTAGTCTAAAATATATATCACAAAATAAAATAAACATCAAACCATGCACTGACCTAACTTAAAGCTATAAGTGGTGACTTAGGCTAATGTGTGTGCTTTGAAGGTTTGTGTGGTATGGTTAGCTATGACTTTAGGTTCAAAATTTCTAATTGTGAAAATATGTTCAACTTAGATGAGAGTTTTATTTAAGTTGTTTAATTATTTTGGGTTGATTTTATTTCATGTTTTGATTTGATTTAAGTGAAATCTACAATTAATTACTAAGTTATAAAGAGAGAGAAAGAGAAGAGAACTTCTTTTTCCTTCCCTAACCTAAGTAATTTCTAAAGTAGATTCACATTTTAGTTTTTTTAGGTGAATGTTTTGATTAAATCAACTAATTAATCCATCCTAAGTTTACATGAACTCTAAATAAACCTATTCAAAAAGAAAGGCATTTTAAGAATAATTAAAATGAATAAAAATTCACATAACACACATTACTTCATTTCTTTCTCAACATATATAACATGCATATGGATGGACCCTAAACATATCTATACATACAAATGAGATTATTTAACATACTTTATGATGCATACTAAGTAATCCATTTAACAAAATTTGGAAGTTGAATATGCATGATTTTTCTTAAGTAGAAAATGGTTTCTTTATCCAAATTTTCATATACACACATGAAAGTGAGAAAGACATAAGTGAGTACAACGTCATTATTAATAAGAGGTGTAAAGTATAAGACTTACTTAGGGCTACTTAATGCCTCACAACCTCGGGGTTTTCCAGACTAATAAATCACTTTCTTTAAATACAAACATGTGTATAAAAGAAATGAAATGAAAAAAGAAGAATGTAAAAGTTGTATTAATGATTCATTTTGTTTATACAATTTATGTATAAAAATATAGGTAACCCTTCTTACGTTATAGCATAGGGATGAATAGGATATGAAATTAAGTGAGTGCTAGGTCCTTTTTCAAATGAACCATATATCTCACCAAATTCCTATTCAAACTATACTAACATAAGAGAGAAAGGAAACCTATGTTAAGCAAATCCATATATTCTTCACATGCAAGCTTATAATTAAAATATAAGTTGCATACTTTCATATTTGATACTTGATTTATATGTTTTGAAAATAATTTGAATTTAGTATTGATAATAGCCACTCATATTTCTACTTTAGCCAACACATGCAAATTTGAAATAAAGTAAACAATTTTATTTTTTAACTTGAATTTGAAAAATATGAATGCATGAAACCACATGGCATACAAATTTAACATGTTGGGAAAGACTCAAAGTAATGAAAACATGTAAACAAACTCACTTTAGTTAAATCCTAAAGACATTCTTATAGAATAAGAAAGTTTAAAATAAATCAAAGTGTATTCAATGTGATTTTTGTTTAGTTTGAAGTTTGATTTAATTTTGAAAAGGTGAGTTGAGTTTGCTATTCCTAACCCATTCCCACATGTGTTTGATATTTTTGTTTAATTTTTAGATAATTAGATCTATTTTTATGTATTAATTAGGTTAAGGTATGAATTAAGTAACTTAATTAACCCTTACCTACACCATCTTAGAATAATTAACCAAATAATTATGAGCCAATGAGATGACATAAAACTCAAAAGGAATTTAAATTTGGAAATGCACCTAATAAAAGTCCTAATGCAATTTGGCTCATGATTAAAGGTTAATTAAGCTAAGGGTTTATTTTTAAGTAATTTCAAAACACCCTTTCATACATATGAATTAGGTTTTAATTTCCTTAATTGAACTTAGGCTTTTAAACACCTAAGCATCTACCCAAGGTGGATTAATTAAGTTATGGAAGTTTTTAGAATTAGAAATTAATTAAGGGGATAATTAATGAATTAACCCTTAATTAAAAGAAGATTAAGAAAAGAAAAAGGGAGTTTAGGGCATAACTTAAGGGAAATGCCCCCAAATTATTCCATAAATCTTATATCTACTGGATCTGACCTTAATCAACCCTAATAATGGATTAAAACCACTAATCACACCATAATCATGCTTAATTAGGTTAAGGGAGTAATTAAGAAACCCATATGCAATTCTCCTGATTAGGCCTTCAATAAATCCCAAGAAAATTAGAGGAGGCAGAACTCATTCCTCAAAATATAGCCAAGAAGTTTGGGATTAATCAGAGACTTAATTAAAAGGTAATTAGTAAAATAAAGTTTCTAATAAAACCCAAAATTAGATAAAAGCATAATTCAAATTTCCTTAAAATTAATTTTAAAATATTCTATTGAATTATCTTTCCATAGAAATTAATTTCATATTTTTCTAAATTTTATTGAGGGAGTTATGAATTTTAGAAGATCCTCAGATTAATTAGAATTAATTAAAACATCTTAACCGTCCGATCAACGATCGGACGGCTAGAGATCTCCCCGCAGTTTTAAAAAGTATATCAAATTTTAAACGTGGAAATTATCTTGGTCGTCTGCGTGGATGGATGGCTGAGATCTCCCAAGTTCTTCCCCCTTGATCAATAGAGGCCGTCCATGATCTAGGGGAAGATCCGAGCATGATTGATCTCAGATTCAAACCAAACTTAACCCACACCATCTAAAGCACATAAGCGACACATCCAACGGTGGGATTTGCATGAATTGATAATTTCTTTCACAAAGGACCAACACCTCCTATGTTAGGGGGTCGAAAAATTTCATACCTCACCAGGTGATCAGCTCGATTGATGATTGCCTAGTGGAGATGAAGCCTGAAATTCCTAGGCCTTGGGATTAAGTGGCTTGTTTTATGGACCAACACCACTTGAAGATCCTTGGGACTTTGATCCAATTGCTCCTCTCCTGGGAACTCCAATGGAAGCTTGGGTGAGCTGATTGGTCCTAGAAGAAGTGTGTGAGGAATTGAGGTGTGGTTTTCAGGAGGAAGTTCAAGATTGGATTGAGCTCCCTATTTTACACAGATCAAAACTGAGAAGATGAACTTTGATTTCACTCGAGGAAGCTTGAGAAGGCTGAGGATTTGCTTCTCTGACTTCCCAAGGCTCAATTGAAATAAGAACTGATGATTTTGAATTTGATTAGGGGGAGTATATCTCCCCCTTGAAAAATCGGATGAGCGCAAGCCTATGTGCCATTTTGATCCAATTGATCACAATGGGAGGGTTTTTTGATCAGTTAGATGTGTGTGCATGTTCAATTTGAGGCCTTTAGTAGAATGCCAACCTTCCATGTGCTTGAATTTGAGTGGAAGAGGGGTTTTGAATTTGCCATTTTGACCCATATGGTTGGGTTTAGTCTTGGGGTAAATTGGGCTGACCCACACCCATTGGGTTGGGTGCACCACTCTTCAATAGGTCCCCTTGAGCTATTAGGAAGGCATCAAGTGGTATGAAGAGGGTATGACCAAATTACCAATAGATTAGGTCAAAATTTGTTCTTTGGCCTAAGGGTAGAATTATCATTTTGTTTACTTTTTAATTTGGATATGTTGGGTATGTGGAGAAACTATGTTTGGCCAAGTTTCATGGGATTTGGAATACATTTGATAGAGTTTGGCTCATGTTAACCCATTTAAGTTAAAATGGGTCAACTTGGGTGAAGTCGACCAATTGGTCTAATTGGGTCAAACAAAGGGTTCGGTCAAGTTCATATGACCATTTGAAATATTTTGGTGACTTTGGTTTGACTCAATTTGGATTAGTTTTGAATTTGGCTCATATGACTTCTTTAGGTCAAATGGGTCAAGTTGACCTATTTGACCCATTTGACCTATTTGAGGTCATGTTTTAGGTTGGTTAATCATAGTGGAGGATTGATATCTTTATTTCCAATCAATTTTAGGTTATGTTCTTTTGGCTCAACATGACCCTTAGGTCATGTTGGGTCTAAGGTCAATTGGTTAAGTCTAGTAGCCAATTGAGGCTTTGGTCAAGTTCACAAGTGATTTGGAATGATCTTGACCCATTGGTTCCAATCAATTTGGCTTAGATCAAGTTTTGACATTTTGACTTTTAGGTCAAGTTGGGTCAACTTGGGTCAAGTGGCCAATTGGGCTAGGTTAAAATGTTGGCTTGGTCAAGTTCAAACATAGGTCATGAGTGAACTTAGATCAATGGTTTCAATCAATTTGGCCTATGGTGCAATTTGGCTATGTTAAGTTTTATTTTGGGCTAAGTGTTGACTTGGTCAACCCTTAGGATTGAATTGGTTTGACTCAATTTGATTGATTGATCATCTCATGATGATTTTTGATCATGATGAGAGGGATATATGAGTTTGTTTCAATCCAAATTGGTTAGGATTAGATTTTGGCTCATATGGGTACTTTAGGTCACTTTGGGTCAAGTGAGCCTAAGTTGGTCAAATGGCTTGGTCAAAGCTTGATTTGAGCTTGATTGAACTTGTATATGGACTCATGATTGAAATATAAATTCGTTTGCAAGTGGTTTGAAGTCAAATGAGTTTTGATCCTTTTGACAATTTCATATTCAAAGGAAGAATATGAAAGGCTTTAGGGTTTGATTTTTTACTTGGGTTTTGATTGAGTGATTGGAGTTTGTATTTATACATGGACTCATGATTGTAGGCTTGATTGAATCATGAGAGAAAATCAAGAGTTTGGCTTGATTTAAAGTTGATTTGGCTAAGTTCAAGGTTTTGACTTGAAAGGCTTAGATTGGATTTTGAGTGGATTTGAGTTTGATTTTTGGAAATGGTTTTGATTGTTTGAATTTATATTTCATTTATATATGTAAATATAAATGAGAATATAAATGGATCATGAGAAAGTTTCAATGATTTGAAGTGGTTTAATCATGATTTGGGCTAAGTACATTAAGAAGGATTTAAAGGACTTAGGAAAATTTCATGAAGTTTGGAGTTTGAATTTTTTGAATTTGGTTTGATTGATTTGAATTTATATTTCATTTATATATGTGAATATAAATGTGGATATAAATTAATTATGAGAAAATTCTACGAATTTGAAATGGTTTGATCAAGATTTAGGATTATAATTTATATATATCTACTAAGATTTTTGGTATATATTTACTTTATGAGACTTTTGGCTTCTAAGATTTTTAATGTATGTGTGCCTTATGAGATTTTACCTTTTGAGATTTTTGATATACCTGTACCTTTTAAGGCTTTTGTTTTTTGATATTTATGATGTACCTGTATCTTTTAAGGCTTTTACCTTATGAGATTTTTAATGTACTTATATCTTCTGAGGTGTTTGCCTTCAAGTTTTGGTAATGCTACCGAGATTTTTACATTTTGAGATTTTGATGCACTGCATTCGAGGCTTTTTGTCTTCTAAGATTTTGATGTACCTATAGGCTTTGCCTTCTCTTAGATTTTCATGTACATGTACCTTGAGGCTTTTGCCTTCTCATATTTTTGATGTACATGTACCTTCTAAGACTTTTGTCTCCTGAGATTTTTTATATACATGTACCTTCTGAGGCTTTTCCATTTTAAGATTTTTAATATATATATATATCTTATGAGGCTTTTGCCTTATGAAGTTTTTGATGAGTGGAGACCCTGTCAACCACTTGCTCTCTTGGAGTATTTCTAGTGAGGACCTTGTCCACTACTAGCTTCTTATTGAGGCTTCCTCAAGGGCGTGTCTTCTAGGAGAGGAATCCATAAAGAATTTTTGCCCTATCTGAGGTTGTTTGTTAGAGGGTTACTCGGTGGCATTTAACCTCATCTGGAGAAGTCAATAGTTTTAACACTCATCTGAGGTTATTTTGAGATAGTGTTACTCGATGACGTTAACTTGTTTGGAAGAGATTAAACATTTTGATTATTATGAGATTATTTATTAGAGTATTACTCGATGACGTTAACATGTGTAGAAGAGGTTAAATAAAAACATCTGTTTGAGGTTGTAGCCAAAGTTGCTCATTAACCATTGCCTTATTTTTCATGAAGATGATTGCGATTTACAAAGCCATTTTTTTTTCAATATTGAAATTACTCCATATCATTGGCTTGGTTCTCAAACTGATAATCAATTAGATATCCGAAATATTGATTTGGGCAATCTTTTGAGATTAAAAGTTGCCCCCAATTTTCAACAAAAATTGAAGGATCGAAGTTTGATGATCTTAATTTCTTCTTATGTGTTTCTCCATAGTAAGATTTTTTCCATCATATATATGGTGTTATTTTAAATATAAAGTCAGATTATCAACCATTATGAAGATATAAAGGGAATGTTTCCCATATACGGCGTCAAATTATTGCGCACTAGAAAACTAATAGTGGTAGAATAAAATTTCACGCTTTAGCTTTGTTAGGAAATACAACATACACAGGCAATTGAAAAGAGAATAATGAACACTAGATTTTTCACATGAAAAAATCCTAGAAAGAGAGGAAAAAATCACAGGGCTTTGCCCAGTAAAAATGTTCCACTATATATCTACTTTGGAGTATAGAGTTTAACTTTTTTCGATAACGAGATTATAAGATTGTATGTGAGAAATCCTAACAATAAGAATTCCAAAATCAAGTTATAACCAGTAGCTGAATTATAATGATTGTTGGTGGTAGTCGGCGATATAATAATGATCGACAACAATGGTGGTGATGACAACTGGACTTCTAACTCTTTCTCAGCTTTCTCTCAGGTTTTCTTCTAGCTCCTTCTCCCCTTTCATGATAAGAATGTGGTCCTATTTATAGGATTCTAAGAGGGGTATTTTGATCATTGTAGCTAAAATCTCAAAACACTCAATCGGACGGTTTGTATCGATCCATTTGATCAAAGATATTTTTTATGATTTGACCATTCAAACGATCTTTGATTTGAGTGATCTTAGGCTCATTGGATTCATCTCGTCGAGCTGCTCAATTCAACTGTAAGCATGTCAAATTTGGAAGTTATTTGATCATTTAATTAGTATCTCGAAGTTTCATATGTAATCTTTGAGCTTGATTTGAACTCACTTGGGCTCGATTTGACCCGATTTTAGTGTTGTTGGACTTATCGCATTGAGTCATTTAATTTGATTGTATTGATCCTTAGTTTATAAATTTTAGAGAGATATATCAGTCTTACCCGCAATTTCATTTATTAACAATTTATTTTGATGAAGTACAAATATGTCATATCTCCCAATTTAACTTATCTTCTCAAAATATAATGCAATCTATGGAACATCTATTCATATACATATATACTTGAGTTTTTGTCTTACCCGTAATTTCATTTATTAACAATTTATTTTGATGAAGTACAAATATTCCATATCTTCTAATTTAACTTATCTTCTCAAAATATAATGCAATCTATGGAACATCTATTCATATACATATATACTCAATGTTGAAAGCCTTCATAACTTGTGATATCTCATATGTTCTTGTAGAGATTAAGACATGAAGAGATCATGCAAATCTTATGGGTTCTTATTTGATTGGTTGAACACGGCATTAAAGAATAATATATAACCATGAAAGAAAGAAATATCACTCTACAATATATTCAATCACTTAATAAGGACTCATAATGATGATGAGTCTATGTGTATTAAAGGTTATTCCCCTAGATAAAGTAAGATAGTATGTATTTTACCAAGGTTGCAAGTTCCTAAAAGTGCAATCTCTGTAATTATTTCTATCTTACGATAAAAACTCTCAATGAAAACTCTCGATTAAGATAGTCAGCTATTGTCATTATAGATTTCAAAGCTTATGTCAAACTGCTAAATATGGAACTTAAATGGGATAGATCAAGCAAAACAATCCTTTTTGAATTTCAAAAGAACATAAGTAGTAAGTGCTTAGATACTAGGAGTTTTAACAAACATTTCAACCTATTCTTTAATTGGATTTTATATTTTTGAAGTGAAGAATTATTTTTATTTTGAGTTGATATTTTATTAGAATGTTAGGGCATATGTCCTAATAGCACAAGACCATAAAAATGTCTGAGAGGTGAGGTTTTATTCTTATAGTAAAAGAGAAACAAATATCTTAGACTCAAAACTAAAGTGCTTTCGGCACTAACCCAAAGCTCAACCTAGTCTAATAAGAAGATACTAGAATTTTTTTGTTTACTTTTACTATGTAGTTTGAACTTATCTCAACTCTTGAACTTATAACTCAATTATGCCATAGCACCTCAATTTTTCCTTCTTCTAGTTTCTTCTTTTCTGCTCTCCTGTGTGCTTCTTTCTATTATGTGCTTCCTTCTATCTACTGCAGTCTGCCATC
Organism: Cymbidium sinense; assembly: GCA_021442155.1. Taxonomy (NCBI): domain Eukaryota; kingdom Viridiplantae; phylum Streptophyta; class Magnoliopsida; order Asparagales; family Orchidaceae; genus Cymbidium; species Cymbidium sinense. The sequence goes on from CM038217.1 coordinate 5,727,984, forward strand.
ATGTAAGTTTTATAGTTTTAATAATAAATAAGTTTTATTATATCCTCGTGTAAAATATTGGTATTAGAGCCATGATGGAGTGAATCCCTTGGGATATGTGTTCTCTTTCTTTGATCAGTTTCCTTGATATTATAATTTAATTCGTTCAGCTCTCCTTTAGTTTTATCCTGACTTCATCACATATGGCAGTAATTCCCTAGGATTAGGTCGTAAGTCATGGTTTTGTTGACTATTTTGGATATCTCCTTGGTTGCTTGAACCTATTTAATTATAATTCTGGCCAATTGATCCATTTAAGTTTTCATCTGACATCATCATCCTCCCTCCTTTGTTCTGATGACTTCTTCGTCCTCCTCTGTACCAACTTCTAATCTAACGATTAGAAGAAATAATAATTTCATCAACAACTCTAAATTAGCTGAGTTCCCTCTAAATGAAGAAGACCTCACAATACGTAACTACCTAAAATTGATAAATCCCTTTTTATCAATTGCTAAAGGAAAAACTTAAGTCAAAAGCCGAACAAATCATCACTAGATCGATGGATAAAATCATTTATCTATTAACACATGAAGACCTGCATCGTTACATGCAAGACTTCAAATATATGCATATTGGAATGATCGAGATAACTTCAGTATTTAACCTTGAAAGAATTAAATGCTTCCATTTTAGCCAGTCAAAGAGATGGCAGATGCCTCCACTGGGCTCAATCACTTATGGGTGTTATTGAAACTAGCCTTTGTCATGGGCTAGTTTACTTTAATACTTTTCCAATTTGAGTTTATCATTATCCTGACATAAACCTTTTAAAGCAAATTACATCTTCATGGTTATGATTTTCTTCTTGGAACTGAAATGATTGCCCTAATTTTTAGAATCCACTTTCGTGTCTTAAATACTCTGAATCCTCAAGTCAAGAGAGTTATTCAACTAGCTGAACGGACAACTTTAATTGAAACAAATCTATTAGCTTCCCATATTGCTACTAACAGAGTCATCAGATAGAATGAGATAGTATTTCCAGATTCCTAGGTAATACCATCTATGGTCACACATTAATCAAGACATCGATTATTCAAACATTTGACAGTGATGTTGAAGTTTGATTTAATCCTCGAGGATCTTTTACCCTTCCTAGGATTTATTTTCCAAAACCTCAAGAGAGATAAATCACCTACTTGATAGATGAACCATCTGTTGATGCACTTTAATTAAATTGAAATCATATTTATCATCCAGTAAGAGAAAATAGATCTCCCACTCATTCAAAAATGAACTTTAGTCTTAATGAGTTACAAAATAGGATCTAAGGCTAGAGAGGCCATGTTGAAAGAATATTTTCAACCAAAATATGATAACTTTCAGACTTGGTATAGAAGTATCACCTCAAAAAAAAACAACGTATCGAAATATCTAATTTATATTTCAAGAAAATGATAGAAAGAAATGGGCAAAGTAAAGCAACTATTCTGTTGTTTTGTTGTCAAAACTATATGCTCAAATCGCCTCATCCAATAATAAAATGGCTCACTAAGCATGGGAAAGTTAGAAACCTCTTATCCTCCACTCATTGCCAAAATGGTTGATGATAAACCTTAGAATTAGTTCCTTCAAAAAAATTCATTCTAATCCTCAAATTGTAAGAATTCATTACTATAATTTCTCAAATTATAGTAACAATATCTCAAATCTACAATTTTCAGAATTAATGAGTGGCTAACCGCTTATTTACCTTTGGCCTCCACCTAAGCCGCCTTTCAAGACATTAATTTGATCCTCATATTTTGGAGGATATTATTTTGAAACTCTAGAGAATCACAGAAAGTCCAAGTTCTTTTCAAGAACTCCAAAACCCATTCTCTATACAAAGTAATTATCCAAAGAAAACTTTGGACAAGTACTACAACCAATGTTTCAATCAAGACTTATTATTTAAAGAAAACACTAACTTCCCTGGTAATTCTTACGATGATGATTCTCTTTACGAATAGAATATTGATGGTCTTTCAGAATATCAGATTCATCACATGATCATGTTGCTCGCCATTGCCACCGTCAAAGAAAATCTTTGATTTTGCAAGTTAAAATTGTTGAATTTTCGGGAGTACCAAAGGTTGGTGGGATAATTTTCTCACCGTTCCCCAACATGAGGATCTTCTAAGTGAAATTGATCTTAACACTAAAAATTTACCTCAAGACTAGCAAATACTTAATGACAGTTGTGTCTATAACTTGCTTCAAGCTATCATAGACCATTTTGCTGGATCTTTAGGAGATGAAGGAGAGAAAACTCGTTCCTTACTCCAGAAATTAAGATTGCGATCCTTGACCCATTTTAGATGGTATAAGGATATATTTCTCACTAGAGTCATGACTCTCTATGATGCTAATAGCCTTTATTGGAAGCAAAAATTCATTGAAGGACTTCCTAATCTTTTCGTTGAAAAGGTTAAATCCAATATTCATCTATACTATGGGACTATCCTGTATGAAACTCTTACATATGGAAATCTTATATCTGCCTGCATCAAGACTGGTTAACCATTTGATCTGACCTCAAGCTTAAAGAACAAATGAAAAAGGAACAACTGCTTGAGAGATGACAACTCGGTGAGTTATGTGACCAATTCACCTGTGAGCCTCAGGTACGCTCTTACTCTACCAAAAATAAGGGAAAAACTAAATCAAATTTTTTTCCTAAACATGATAAATCCAAACAAAAATCCTAAACCCTCTAGGTCTAAACTTAAAAAGAAAAGTGAAATCAAATGTTATAAGTGTGGCCGAATGGGTTATTATGCTAATTTACATGAAAAGAAAAATTTACATGAATGAATGAAGGGTTAAAATAAACCCTTATGAAAATTCTCCTTACTTCCTCAGATTCTGAAAAGGAATCCGACGAAGAAGAAATGGACTCATCATCCATTGATAATCAATGGACTGTGTATTTTTCTACAGATGTGATTATTATAAAAATATAATAAATATGACTGGTCTGTTTACGCTCATAATTGAGCAAAAGGATTAGTTAATCCAACTTTTAGCTCAAGTTGAAGATGCTTCAACTCGTAGCAAAATTATTAATCTTCTTAATTAAAAGAAGGCTGATAAATTCTCTTTAAAACCTCCTATATACTCTGTGACAGAATTATATAAGAGAAGAACTGAATCTAATTCATCATCTACGGTAGTTTCTTTAATAGATTTGAAATATGAGTTAAAGCAACTGCAACAAGAAGTTCAACAGTTAAAAGTTCAACAGGATCATTTAAATGGACGCCTTATGGATCTCGAATTAAACCAGAAGATGCCCTATTTGGAAGAAGATCTTGTAGCTTCTTCTAAACAAGAACCAGGCTTCTTATAGAGTATTCAAAAGGCAATATACCAAAAATGGTATATTTTCATCAAATTAATCATAAATAAAGAATTTATTTTACCCAATTTAACTGCTCTTGTTGATAGTGAGGAAAATTTAAATTGTATCCAAGAAGGACTCATTCCTTCAAAATATTTTGAAAAAACTAGCCAAAGGCTTAAAGCTGCCGATGGTGAATCTTTACAAATTAATATAAACTATCATCTGTGGCTATGTGTCAAGATGATATTTGTCTTCAAATGCCTTTTATTCTAGTTAAAAATCTCACCCAACATATTATTTTGGGTACTCCCTTTCTACTCAAAATAATGTCTATAATTATAATATATGATATCGAAATTTAGTGCATTCTCTAGAATAAAGAAATAACATTTTGCTTTATCACCAATCCAAAAGAAATCATAATTAACGAAATGAATAGACTTAATAATAAGTCTATGCCTCTCAATTATCTAAAAGAAGAAATTATCAATTTAACTATTAAGCAAAAACTTTCTTCTCCTCGAATAAAAGAAAAAAATTCAATTATGTCTACAAGACTTCCAGAAAGACGTTTGTGGTGAAAACCCAATTGCCTTTTGGGATGAAAAGATTCATTCAGGAACTTTCATATTGATAATTTTAATGAACGATATACTCCACCAAAGCGCTTCTATCAAATGAACGAAAGCACTATCTTTCTTTATGTAAAGTTATTGAGATTATTAAGAAAAGCATAATCGACATGTTACTCTCCATAATGACCGCATTCTATGTTATGAATGCAGCAGAAAAGGAAAGAGGAAAACCTAGACTTGTAATTAAGTACAAGCCACTTAATCAAGTTCTTAAGTGGATCCGTTATCCTATCTTAAATAAAAGAGATCTGCTCAATAGGCTTCATAAAGCCAAAATATTTTGACAGATCTAAATCAAAGAGTCGGATCGCTATAAGATAGCTTTTACTGTTCCTTTTGGGTATTACGAATGGAACGTGATGCCTTTTGGACTGAAAAATGCTCCGTCTGAGTTTTAGCATATCATGAATGACATATTTAAAGATTACTTTAAATATATTATTATCTATATGATGTCCTTATTCTTTCTAATAACACGAACATTTTTCCCATTTAAAACTTTAAATGGCTCATTTTGAAAAATGGTTTGGTTCTCTCCGCACCAAAAATCAAGTTATTTCAAACTGAAATATGATTTTTGGGGCATAATATTTCTAATGCCTCTATTATTCTAATCAATAGAAGCATTGAGTTTGCTGATAAATTCCTTGATATTATTCTAGAAAAAAACACAATTACAATAATTCCTTGGAGACCTAAATTATGTGGCTGATTTCTATCAAATTCTGGCTCAGGATACAGCCCCTCTTTTGATAGATTGAAAAAATCTCCACCACCCTGGTCTGATCTCCATACCAAGGCGGTCCTCAAAATCAAAGAAAGAGTTAAGAATATTCCATGTCTTAACTTAACTGATCTTGACAGTTTCAAAATTGTTAAAACTGATGTCTCTAATTTTAGATATGGAGGCATATTAAAAGAACAAAAAAATTCTAAAAAAGAATTAGTTTGCTTTGCCTCGAGAAGATGGACCCCAAGTCAACAGAATTACTCTATCATTAAACGTGAAATGTTTTCTGTTATAAAATGTATTTCTAAATTTTAAGATGACGTACTTAATCAGTATTTTCTGCTCAGAATTGATTGTTCTCTAGTCAAATACATCATTGAGTAAGATGTTAAAAATTTGGTGTCTAAATAAATTTTTGCATCATGGCAAGCTCAACTTTCAATTTTTGATTTTACTATTGAATTCATCAAAGGATATGAAAACTCTCTTCCTGATTTTCTAACCCGTGAATTCTTGTAAAGAAGATCAAGGGTGGATCACCCCTCATGGAAGGATGGCCCCGCTTAACAGAGGTGGTCCCTCTTTTCGGGGAGGTCGCGATCGTGGTAGAACTGGTCAACTCAATAGCTAGCATGATCGACCTAAAAATATATCTATATGGCTCTTCTTCAACCACGATTGAAAAAGCTGAACCATCAAAAGTTGTAGTAGCTCCATCTCTTAAAGATGTCGTTGCTCAAGAACCTATTTATTTCTCTGAAGAAATTAAACAAAATATAATTGAAATTAACCCATCTGATTATTCTTTCAATAATCCATGGGTATTATTTGAAAGGTATTTGGGAAATAATCATTTCCCATATGAAATCAATCTCTCTCGGGAAACTTATGAAAAAATTTTAACACAATTAAAGTGTATTGAAATTTCTCAAGTTCGTGATCAAACCAACTTTATGACAGATAAATAATGTGTACATAAAATAATTCATCAAAGAAAATGGGGGTTAACTCCATTCCAAGAAAAATAAATTTTTTATCCACTAATTTACAATATAAATTGGTGTAAATTATTGGCACTACGTGCAAGCTATGATGAAAGTTTTCTTCTTTATCAATGAAAAGAGAAGACATTCTTGGATGTTCATCATGAACAAGGAAATAATTAATAAAGATCCTCCGGCTTGGTTCTTCCGATGGTGGAATTACTTCGGTGCTAAACTTAATAATTTACCAGACCCAATCAAAGAGGTCTTCAATGAATGGATGGAGGCCGCTCCTAAAATGAGGGCCATTAATCCATACAAAATGATTCAGGAGAAAAATCTTGCCCACTTCTTTACTGACTGTCAAATCCCGTGGATCTGGAGTTTGAACGTCATACTTGGTAAGGACCCTTTTAATCAATTGGTCCTTCAAAGATAATTTATGCTTAAATTATGAAATCAGATCAGTATTGATGACAAACTCAAACAGATCAGATCTATTATTAAATCCTATTTGGAAACATCAACTCCTAAAAAAAAATACAGATTTTGAGCTATATGTTGATGAAGTTCTTGATAATATTAAGAGACAATATCCTCATGAAAATGAGACCCAACAAAAGGATCGTCTTCAAAAAATTTATGAGGATCAACTCACAAAGGTGTTCAAACACCCAATTTACATTTGTTTGAGTGGCGAGTCGTTAGATAGAGTTGACATTGAATCCACTGGCAAAAATTAGTAGATTCTATAATTGGGAGTATTATGCCAGAATTATTGGTGTCACTCTACTTTATAGATCTAAAGTGACCGACACTACCAAAATTATTGATGCCACTTTATTTTACAAACCTAAAGTGACTACCCGTACTAGAATTATTGAGGTCACTTTGCTTTACAACTCAAAAGTGACTAACATTATTGCCAGCACCAACAACCATGCCACTTTACAGCTCGAAAGTGCAAGCATTATTCCCGCCACTACGATAAAGATTATTCTGTCTTTAATTATTATACCTTTACTAACTATTTAAATAAAGTTTTTTCTACCTCCCTCTTCTATTTAAGGAGGCCCTGTCTATTATATCAGTGTGCTCAGTTTTTTCCTTCTTCTAGTTTCTTCCCAGCTTTTCTCACAGTGCTTCCATAGCCTATCATCATATATGTTTTATAGTTTTAATAATAAATAAGTTTTATTATATATTGGTGTAAATTTACTCCTAAAAAATTCAGATTTTGAACTATCTGTTGATAAAGTTCTTGACAATATTAAGAGACGATATCCTCATTGTCAAATCCAGTGGATCTAAAGTTGGAACATCATACTTAGTAAGGACCCTTTTACTCAATTGGTCCTTCAAAGATAATTTATGTTTAAGTGGTAGAATCAGATCAGTATTGAGGACAAACTCAAACAGATCAGATCTATCATTAAATCCTATTTGGAAACATCAACTCCTCAAAAAAATACAAATACTCTATGACAGATTTATAAAAGAGAAGAACTGAATCTACTTCATCATCTATGACAGTTTCTTTAACAGATTTGAAATATGAGTTAAAGCAACTGCAATAAGAAGTTCAATAGTTAAAAGTTGAACATAACCATTTAAATGGACGTCTTATGGATCTCAAATTAAACCAGAAGATGCCCTATTCGGAAGAAGATCTTGAGGCTTCTTTTAAAGAAGAACCAGGCTTCTTATAGAGTATTCAAAAGGCAATATACCAAAAATGATATATTTCTATTAAATTAATCATAAATAAAGAATTTATTTTACCAAATTTAACCGCTCTTGGAAGTAATTAAATTGTATCCCGTATGACTCATTCCTTCAAAATATTTTGAAAACTAGCCAAAGGCTTAAAGGCGATGGTGAATCTTTATAAATTAAATACAAACGTGGTCATGTGTCAAGATGATATTTCCTTTTATTCTAGTTAAAAATCTCACTAAAGATATTATTTTGAGTACTCTCTACTCAGAATAACTAATCCAAATGCATTCTCTGAAATAAAGGAATTACATTCTGATTTATCACCAATCTAAAAGAAATCATAATTAATGAAATGAATAGACTTAATAATAAGTCTATGCATCTTAATTATCTGAAAGAAGAAATTATCGATTTAACTATTAAGCAAAAACTTTCTTCTCCTCAGATAAAAGAAAAAATTCAAGTATTCTGTAAGACTTCTAGAAAGATGTTTATGATGAAAACCCAATTATCTTTTGGGATAGAAAGATTCATTCGGTGAAACTTTCGTACATTGATAATTTCAATGAATGTGATATTCCCACCAAAGCTTATCCTGGCCGATGAGCAGCCATCCTTCTTATAGCATTATCAAATTATTAGCAAAACGAATAATCCGATAATCTTACTCTCCTGAGTCGCACCGCATTCTATGTTATGAATGAAAAGAAAAGAGGAAAATAATTAATTACAAGCCACTTAATCAAGTTTTAAGTGGATCCAGATATCTTATCCAGTATAAAAGAGATTCGCCTAGTTCATAAAAGCCAAACTATTTTCAAATTTTGATTTAAAATATGGCTATTGGCAGATCCAAATCAAAGAATTGGATCGCTATAAGATAGCTTTTACTATTTATTTTGGGCAAACGTGATGCCTTTTGGATTGAAAAATGCTCCGTTTGAGTTTCAACATATCATGAATGACATATTTAAAGATTAGTTTAAATATATTATTATCTATATTGATGATATCCTTATTTTTTCCAATAACATTGTTAACATTTTTCAATAAAACTTTAAATGGCTAATTTTAAAAAAATGGTTTTTCTCCAACAAAATGTTATTTTCTCATGAAATATGATTTCTAGGTCATAATATTTCTAATGCCTCTATTATTCCAATCAATAAAAGCATTGAATTTATTGATAAATTCTTTGATGTTATTCTAGAAAAAACACAATTACAATGATTCCTTGGAGTCCTAAATTATGTACCTGATTTCTATCAAAATCTGGCTCAAGATGCAGCCCCTCTTTTTGATAGATTAAAAAAATATCCACCACCCTAGTCAGATCTTCATACCAAGGTAGTCCTTAAAATCAAAGAAAGAGTTAAGAATCTTCTATATCTTAACTTAACTTATCCCGACAGTTTTAAAATTGTTGAAACTGATGCCTCTAATTTTGGATATGGAGGCATATTAAAATAGCAGAAAAATTTTTAAGAAGAATTAGTTCGCTTTACCTCAGAAAGATGGACCCCAACTCAACAAAATTACTCTATCATTAAACGTGAAGTATTTTTTGTTGTAAAATAGATTTCTAAATTTCAAGATGACTTCCTCAATCAGCATTTTTTGCTCAGAATTGACTGCTCTTCAATCAAATACATCATTGAGCAAGATGTTAAAAATTTGGTGTCTAAACAAATTTTTGCATCATGACAAGCTCTACTTTCAGTTTTTGATTTTACTATTGAATTCATCAAAGGATCTGACAATTCTCTTCCTGATTTTCTAACCCGTGAATTCTTGCAGGGACGATCAGGGGTGGATCACCCCTCTTAACAAAGGTGGTCCCTTCTTTCGTGGAGGTCGCGATCGTGATAGAAATAATGGTAAAGATCCGTCTACCAATTAAACATCATGAATGGAACCACCTAAAACCTATCTATATGGCACTTCTTCAACCACGTTAGAAAATGGTGAACCATCAAAAGCCGCAGTATATTAAAGAATATATGCTGTTTCAAAAGAAATTAAAGAATAAAGAATTATCCATTTGAAATCCTTATATTTGAGAAATTCTATCATATGAAATTGGAGATATGAAACGGAACCATGTTATCACGAAATGTCATGTACATAAAATAAATCAAAAAAAGAAGTTAACTCATTCCAAGAAAAATAATTTTTTATCCACTAATTTATAAGATAAAATTGGTGTAAATTACGAAAGCTATGATGAAAGTTTTCTTCCTTATCAATGATAAGAGAAGACACTCCTGGATGTTCATCATGAATAAGGAAATTATTAATAAAGATCCTCCGGCCTGGTTCTTCTGATGGTAGAATTACTTCGGAGCTAAACTTGATATTTTACCAGACTCAATCAAAGAGGTCTTCAATGAATGGATGGAGGTCGCTCCTAAAATGAGGGCCATTAATCCACAAAAATGTGGAAAAATCTTGCCCACTTCTACCATTAAATCGGATCGAGTTGGAACGTCATACTATGTGAGGACCATTTTAATCAATTGGTCATTCAAAGACAATTTATGCTTAAATGGTGGAATCAAATCAATATTGAGGACAAACTCAATCAGATCAGATCTATTATTAAATCCTTTTTGGAAACATCAACTCCTCAAAAAATATAGATTTTGAGCTATCTGTTGATGAAGTTCTTGACAGTATTAAGAGATGATATCCTCATGAAAATGAGACCCAACATAAGGATCATCTTTTAAAAATTTATGAGGATCAACTCGCAAAGGTGTTCAAACACCCAATTTACATAATCATGAGTCGCGAAACATTGAATCCACTAGTGAATATCATTATATCGGGAGCATTATGCCGAATTGGTGTCACCGCTTTATAGATCTAAAATTGATGACACTATTAAAATTATTGTCACTTTACTTTATAAAGCTACTACCCATCTTATTATTCACTTACTTACAACTCAAAACTGACTAACATTATTATCAGCACCAACAACCATGCCACTTTATAGCTCGAAAATGCCAGCATTATTCTCGCCACTATGATAAAGATTATTCTGTCTTTAATTATTGTACCTTTACTTAGTGTCTAAGTAACATTTTTTCTGCCTCCCTCTTCTATTTAAGGAGGCACTGCCTATTGTATTGGAGTGCTCAATTTTTTCTTTCTAGTTCTTTCTCTTCTGATCTCCTTGTGCTTCTTTCTGTTGTGCTTCCCCCATTGTAGTCCTATCGTATAGTTTTAATAATAAATAAGTTTTATTATATCCTAGTGTAAATTGGTTTCAGAGCCAGGTTGGGGTGAATCCCTTGGTGGGAGAGATATCAGGTGTTCTCTTCTTTGATCAATTGCCTTGATATTATAATTTAAGTCGTTCAACTCTCCTTTAGTTTTATCCTGACTTCGTCGCATATGGCTGTAATCCCTTAGGATTGGGTCGTAAGTTCTGGTTTTGTTGACTATTTTGGATATCTCCTTGGTTGATTGAATCTATTTTATTATAATTCTGGCCAATTGATCCATTTAAGTTTTCATCTGACATCATCTTCCTCTCTCCTTTATTCTGATGACTTCTTCATCCTCCTCTGAACCAACTTCTAATCTAACAATTAGAATAAATAATAATTTAATTAAATTAAAGAGTTCCCCTATAAAGAAAAGACTATAATAAATGGTCTTACCTAAAATTGAAATCTCTTATAATGTAAAGGAAAGACTTCAGTCAAAATTGATGACCAAACCATCACTATAGATCAGATGGATAAAACTATTTATCTATTAACTCATGAATACCTGCATCGTTATATGCAAGACTTCAAATATATGCATATTGGAATGATCCATATAGCATTCAAACCTTTAACCCCTGAAAGGATTAAATGCTTCCATTTTAGCCAGTCTAAGAGATGGCATATGCCTCCACTGGGCTCAATCATTTATGGGTGTTATTGAAACTAGCCTCTGCCATGGGCTAGTTTATTTTAATACTTTTCCCAATTTGATTTTATCATTATATAACAAAAACCTTTTTGAAGTAGTTAAATTACATCTTCAGCTTCCTGGTAATGATTTTCTTCTTAGATCTGAAATGATTGCCCTGATTTTTAGAATACACTTTCGTGTCTTAAATACTTTGAATCCTTGAGTCAAGAGAGCTGTTCAACCAGCCGAATGAACACCTCTAATCGAAATAAATCTATTAGCTTCCCATATTGCTGCTAACAGAGTCATCAAATAGAATGAGGTAGTATTTTTAGATTCCTCGGTAATACCATATGAGGTCACGCCAAGACCTTCCATTAATCAAGACATTAATCAGATTATTCAAATATCTGATGACGATGTTGAAGTCCGATTTAATCCTTGATGATCTATTACCCTTCCTAGGGTTTCTTTTCCCTCAGAAACCTTAGAAAGAGCTAAATCTGCTGGCTCTCCTATTTCGATAGACAAACCATCTGTTGAGGCACTTTGATTAAATCAAAATCATATTTATCATCCAGTGAGAGAAAATAGATCTCTCACTCCTTCAGAAATGAACTTTAGTCTTAATGAGCTACAAAATAGGATCTAAGGCTAGAGAGGTCGTGTTGAAAGAATATTTTCAACCAAAATATGATAACATCCGGACTTGGTATAGAAGTATCACCTCAGAAGAATAATGTATCAAAATATCTAATTTATATTTCAAAAAAATGATAGAAAGAAATGGGCAAAGCAAAGTAACTATTCCCTTTGTTGCCTGGTTTTGTCGAAACTATACCCAGTTTGCTCAAATTGCTATCTTATCCAATAAGAAATGGCTCACTGAGCATAGGAATGTTATTGAAATATCTTATCCTCCAATAGTTGCCAAAATGATTGATGATAAACTTTTAGAATTAGCAGCCTTCAAAAAAATTAGTTCCGATCCTCAAATTCTAAAAGAATTCATTATTACAATTAAGCAGCTCAATTATAGTAACATTATTCTCCAAATCATTTTTGATCACCTTTTTAGTCTTGAATCTAAATTCGATCAAATAATTAAATAAAAAACTCATATTCAAGATATTAATAGAGTTTCTGAGAAGGCTTCAATGAGTGTTAATCCATTCTGACCTCCACCTAAGCTCACTTAATTTAGGACCCTCTTGAAGATATTCGAATTTGATCCTCAAATTAAAAGATCAATTAGGTACTTTAGAGGATATTATCCCCGATGTCAAACATTCTAACAATTATGCAATCTTATCTGAGGATAATATTGAGAAAGTCTAAGTTCTTTTTCAAGAACTCCAAAACCCGCATCCTTTGAATATACAAAAAGTAACTTATCCAAATAAAACTTTGGACAAGCACTACTACAAGCGACCCACGCCTCAAGATTTACTGTTTGAAGAAAACATAAACTTCTCTGGTAAATTCTTATGATGGCAATTTTCTTTACGAATGGAATATTGATGGTCTTTTAGAACATCAAATCCATCACATGATCCACCGAATGCTCATGTGCCATGGTCGTCACCACAACAGCAAAAAATCTGTTCTGCTAAGCTATTGTTGCTGGATTTTTGGGAGTACTCAAAGGTTGGTGGGATAATTTCCTCACCGTTCCCCAATGCGAGGATCTTCTTAGTGAAATACACTAAGAATTTACCTCAAGACCAGCAAAGACCTAATGACAATTGTGTTTATAATTTGCTTTAAGCTATCATAGATCATTTTGTTGGATCTCTGGGAGATCAAGGAGAGAAAATTCGTTCCTCACTCCAAAAATTAAGATGTCCATCCTTGACCCATTTTAGATGGTATAAGAATATATTTCTCACTAGAGTCACGACTCTCTATAATGCTAATAGCTCTCATTGGAAGCAAAAATTCATTGAAGGACTTCCTAATCTTTTTGTTGAAAAGGTTAAATCCAATATTCGTCTATACGATGGGACTATCCCGTATGAAACTCTTACATACGGAAACTTTATATCTGCCTGCATCAAGATCGGGTTAACCATTTGTTCTGACCTCAAGCTTAAAGAATAAATGAAAAAGGAACGATTGCATGAGAGACAACAACACGGTGTGTTCTATGACCAATTCACCTGTGAGCCTCAGGTACGCTCTTACTTTTTCCCTAAACATGATAAATCCAAACAAAAATAAAAAAATCCTAAACCCTCTAGGTATAAACCTAAATGGAAAAGTGAAATCAAATGTTATAAGTGTGGTTGAATGGGTCATTATGCTAATTGATGCGCTGTCATGAAAAAATTCCATGAATTACAAATGGATGAAGGGTTAAAACAAACCCTTATGAAAATTCTCCTTACTTTCTCATATTCTAAAAAGGAATCCGACAAAGAAGAAATGGACTCATCATCCACTAATAATCAAACTGACTATTGTAATTTCTACCGACAGACAGATTATTATAAAAATATAATAAATATGACTAGTTAGTTTACGCTCACAATTAAGCAAAAGAATCAGTTAATCTAACTTTTAGCTCAAGTTGAAGATGCTTCAACTCGTAGCAAAATTATTAGTTTTCTTAATGATAAGAAGGCTGATAAATTCTCATTAAAACCTCCTATATACTATGTGACAGAATTATATAAGAGAAAAATTGAATCTAGTTCATCATCTACGACAGTTTCTTTAACAGATTTGAAATATGAGTTAAAGTACCTGCAACAAAAAGTTCAACAGTTAAAAGTTGAACATGATCATTTAAATGGATGTCTTATGGATCTCGAATTAAACCAGAAGATGCCCCATTCAGAAGAAGATCTTGAAGCTTCTTCTAAACAAGAACCAGGCTTCTTACTGAGTATTCAAAAGGCAATATACCAAAAATGATATATTTTTATCAAATTAATCATAAATAATGAATTTATTTATCCAATTTAACTACTCTTGTTGATAGTGGGTCAGATTTAAATTGTATCCAAGAAGGACTCATTCCATCAAAATATTTTGTAAAAACCAGCCAAAGGCTTAAAGCTACCGATGGTGAATCTTTACAAATTAAATACAAACTATCATCTGTGGCCATGTGTCAAGATGATATTTATCTTCAAATGCCTTTTATTCTAGTTAAAAATCTCACCAAACATATTATTTTGGGTACTCCCTTTCTACTCAAAATAATGCCTATAACTAGAATAGATGATATCGAAATCCAGTGCATTCTCTGGAATAAATAAATTACATTCTTGTTTATCACCAATCCAAAAGAAATTATAATTAACAAAATGAATAGACTTAATAATAAGTCTATGCATCTCAATTATCTGAAAGAAGAACTTGCTGATTTAACTATTAAGCAAAAACTTTCTTCTCCTCAGATAAAAGAAAAAAATTCAATTATGTATGAAAGACTTCCAGAAAGACGTTTATGATGAAAACCCAATTGCTTTTTGGGATAGAAAGATTCATTCGGTGGAACTTTCATACATTGATAATTTCAATGAATGTAATACTCCCACCAAAGCTTGTCCCTGTCAAATGAACGAGCATTATTTTTCTTTATGTAAAGCTGAGATTGTCGAATTACTAGCAAAAAGAATAATTCGATAATCTTACTCTCCCTAGAGCTGCACTGCATTCTATGTTATGAATGCAGCAGAAAAGGAGAGAGGAAAACCTAGACTTGTAATTAATTACAAGCCACTTAATCAAGTTCTTAAGTCGATCTGATATCCTATCCCGAATAAAAGAGATCTACCCAATAGGCTTCATAAAACTAAAATATTTTCAAATTTTGATTTAAAATCAGACTATTGGTAGGTCCAAATCAAAGAGTCGGATGGCTATAAGACAGCTTTTACTATTATTTTTGGGCATTACGAATGGAACATGATGCCTTTCGGATTGAAAAATGCTCTGTCTGAGTTTCAACATATCATGAAAGACATATTTAAAGATTACTTTAAATATATTATTCTCTATATTAATGATGTCCTTATTTTTTCCAATAACATTGATGAACATTTTTCCCATTTAAAACTTTTAAATGGCTCATTTTGAAAAATGGTTTGGTTCTTTCCAAATTCAAGTTATTTTGATCAAATATGATTTTTGGGACAATATTTCTAATGACTCTATTATTCCAATCAATAGAAGCATTGAGTTTGCTAATAAATTCCCTGGTGTTATTTTAGAAAAAATACAATTACAACGATTCCTTGGAGCCCTAAATTATGTGGCTGATTTTTATCAAAATCTGGCTCAAGATGCAGCCCCTCTTTTTGATAGATTGAAAAAATATTCACCACCCTGGTCTGATCTTCATACCGAGGCGGTTCTCAAAATCAAAGAAAGAGTTAAGAATCTTCCATGTCTTAACTTAACTGATCCCGATAGTTTCAAAATTGTTGAAACTGATGCCTCTAATTTTGGATATGGAGGTATATTAAAACAGTGAAAAAATTCTAAAGAAGAATTAGTTTGCTTTACCTTGGAAAGATGGACCCCAACTCAACAGAATTACTCTATCATTAAACGTGAAATGTTTTCTATTGTAAAATGTATTTCTAAATTTCAAGATGACTTACTCAATTATTTTCTAATTGACCGTTCTTCAATCAAATATATCATCAAAGCAAGATGTTAAAACAAATTTTGCATCATGGCTCAACTCGCTTTTTAATTTTGAATTCATCAAAGAATTCTCTTCTGATTTTCTAACTTGTGAATTATTGTGGGATCACACGATGACCTCTTAGGTGGTCCCTCCTGGAGGTCTATCATGGTAATAAAGATCTCACAGTATAGAATTAAAACCTATATATGGCTCTTCAACCATGGTGAAAAGCAATGCCTATCCTTAAAGATATCGCTGTAATTGTTTATTTCTCTAAAGAAATTAGAATAAATATAATTAAATTCGTTTCGATTATTTATCAATAATTGTGAGTTATTTGAAATATCCTTTCCCATATGAAATCAATCTCTCTTAGGAAACTTATGAAAAATTTTAACATAATTAAAGCGTGTTGAAATTTCTTATGTTCATGATCAACCACACATGATTTTTGACAGAAATGTGTACATAAAATAGTTCATCAAAGTGAATGGGGTTAACCCATTCCAAGAAAAAATTTTTATCCACTAACAACATGGTTAAATTCTGCATCATGGCAAGCTCAACTTTCAATTTTTTGATTTTATTCCTTTGTTAACCCCATGATGCAAAAAATTGTTTAGACACCAATTTTATGTTATAAATTAGTGGATAAAAAAATTATTTTTTCTTGGAATGGAGTTAACCCCCACTCGCTTTCATGAATTATTTTATGTGCAACACATTTGTTGTACAAAATCATGTGATTTGATTTACAAATATGAAAAATTTCAAATAACACACTTTAATTGTTAAAATTTTTCATAAATCTCCGAGATTGATTTCATGAAATAATTATTTTCCAAATATCTTTCAAATAATACACGATTATTGATAATAATCGACGAGTTAATTTCAAATTATATTATGTTTAATTTCTTTGAGAAATAAACAAGTTTTTGAGCAACAACATCTTTAAGGGATGCCGCAGCCTTTTCAACCGTGGGTTGAATATATAGGTTTTAGGTCGATCATGCCTGAGCTTACCGATCTTTACCATTATTTCGCATTTCCGAAGGAGGGACCACCTGCTAAGAGGGGTCATCCTTCCGTGAGGGTGATCCACCCGCCATCTGGTTACATGCAAATCTTATGGGTTCTTGTTTGATTGGTTGAATGGCATTAAAGAATAATATATAACCATGAAAGAAAGAAATATCACTCTACAATATATTCAATCATTAATAAGGACTCATAATCCGATGAGTCTATGTGTACTAAAGGTTCTTCCCCTAGATAAAGTAAGATAGTATGTATTTTACCAAGGTTGCAAGTTCCTAAAAGTGCAATCTCTATAATTATTTCTATCTTACGATAAAAAATATCAAAGAAAACTCTCGATTAAGATAGTTAGCTATTGTCATTATAGATTTCAAAGCTTATGTCAAACCTAAATATGGAACTTAAATGGGATAGATCAAGCAAAACTTTCCTTTTGAATTTCAAAAGAACATAAGTAGCAAGTGCTTAGATACTAGGAGTTTTAATAAACATTTCAACCTATTCTTTAATTGGGTTTATATTTTGAAGTGAAGAATTATTTTATTTTGAGTTGATATTTTATTAGAATGTTAGGGCTTATGTCCCAATAGCACAAGACTATAAAAATGTCTGAGAGGTGAGGATTTATTCGTATAGAAAAAGAGAAACAAAATATCTTAGACTCAAAACTAAAGTGCTTTCGGCACTAACCCAAAGCTCAACCTAGTCTAATAAGAAGATACTAGAATTTTTTTGTTTACTTTTACTATGTAGTTTGAACTTATCTCAACTCTCCTGAACTTATAACTAGTTCGAATTGGTTGCCAGCTAGCACCTCATACGCTTTAAAATTATGTGGTCTGCCTTAAAAATGTAAGATGATTATCCCTTTATTAGTTAACAAAGGAATCTAGGAACACAACTCACACTCTAAATCTAAGATTGTTGCATGAAATTAGAGTTAAATAGTTTTAACTTTTATATATATTTTAGGCGTATATTGTAGAAAATGAAATATAATATTAGAAAATGTTAGGCTAAATAATAATAATAATAATAATAAAGAAAGGACTCTTTCCAAAAGGGTGATCATCCTTAAAAATAAATGCCCTTTTTCGTGCAATGAGAGAATGGCTCAATTCACTTACATTATAATATAATGTGCTCTTATGGTTCCCATAAGCTAGGGATTTTAGTTGCTTCTAATATTTATGCTAAATATGGTTATGGATTGTATTTATTTTATTTTGAGTTAATTAGTTTTAGTTAAGTAGAATATAGTCTAATAAATAATGCCCCAACATCTTGTATATGAGCAAGTAAATCTTAGCATCTAATCTAAAAGAATACACCACAAAATAAAATAAAATAAAAATCAATATATCACAATCAAGAATCATCCTAACATATGTCTAAAGATCGGTGATCTAATATTTTAATATACATGTAAGACTTATGTGGTGAGTCAATTCTACGCATTAATATTTGAGTTTTAGTTTCAGCATGAGATTTAATTTATTATTATTTTGTCATTTCAATTTAAGTGATTAATGACTTAAAGATAAATTTTAAGTTATAATTTAATTTTAAGTTTAAGTCTTAGTTGTGTGAGGAATAACATGCCCCACTTAGAGTAAGGCACACTCTTTCTTACACTATGGTCCTACTATTGTGAACACCTCACCAAAAGACAAAGGATCACTCTAAAGGTCTAAACTAAATGATTTTTTTAATGAATTTTAATTATTTTAATAACTGATGCTTTATTTTAATTATTATTTAAGTTATGAGTTTAAATTTCAATTTAGGATAGATGATCTCATACAATTTTAAGAAATGTTTTAAAGTAAAGAATACATCTTAGAGAACACTTCATAATATTTTGATTAGTTTTAAATTATTAATAATTTAATATTATTTAAAACAAGAGAGAAAAATCTAAAACTAATGACTTCTCATGAAATATTAGTTGGGAAATTTTAGAAAAAAATTGAAATTATTTTGAATCAATTTAAATTTTTTATAATTGTTAAATTATTTTATTATCTAATTTTTTTTAATTAAAATATAAAATTAAAATTAAAAATTTTAGGAGTGATTGAGTTAAAGTCTCAATACTCCAATTAAAATTTCATGTCATTAGAGTTTAATATAATTTTCTATGATTTACTAAATTTATTTAATATGTGAATTATATTTAAATTTTTTTGATATTCAAAATTAGTTGATTTTACTTTTCTTATGTCTTCTCTATTAATTTGGATTTACAATAAAATTTTGTTTTTTTTAATATTTTTTTTTATTTATTAATTAATTAAATGATAATTAATAAAGTTTATATATAAACAAAAATTCATTAGAATTTAGTTTAAATAAACATAATCAACTCCAAATCCCATGAAATTATTTAAATGGTTAAGGGGAACGATAAGTACATTTTATAAGAACTTAGTGCATTTTTGAATTTATTTGTTTTTTAATATATTTTATTAAATTCTTTCTTAAGAAAAATGAATAATATTAAAATAATTTAATAAATATTCTAAAATATCTTCTAACTTAGAACACCAATAAAAAAAACACTTTGGATAATTTATAAACTTATTTTCATAAGTTGTATAATTTCATATATTTTAAATATTATTAAAATGGTTTCATAAAAACAACCCACAAGGAGTGAACCAAGAATTGTCCCTTAATGGTTTTATCTCATTTTAGTCAAGGGCTGAGTTAACCACCTTGGGCAAGTAGGAGCTGGTTGATTATACTCAAGATGTGTTTTAAAGGTTGTCTAAGATGAAGGTGGAGAGTGAACTTTACTATTTTGGATTTTTTATCCTCTTTTGGACTCTTGGTTCACCTTGAGTTGGGTTAAACTGCTAACTTCAAGTCAAGCTCTCTGGGCTATCACGTAGCAAACCCAAGGGTGAGTCCAACCAAGTTCGTGGGATTTGGATTTAATTTGGATGGGTTTGGCTCAATGTGAACCATTTAGGTCAATTCGAGTCAACTTATGTATATTAATCCAATTGATTAAATTGGGCCCACGGGGCTATTGAATTATGTTCATACAAAAATTTAAAGTATTTTGGAATAATTGGTTTAGTCCAATTTAAGTTTAGTTTGAATTTGGCTCGATGGGCTTCAATTGAATCAACTTGGGTTAGGTGGACCGACTGATCAAATTGAGCCCTAATGAGGCTTCAAATGTGTTTGATTAAGATTTTCAAAGCTTTAAGGATGGGTAATTTCATGATTTGGGTTTAATTCTGATTTGACCTATTAAGGTTCAATTAAGTAAGCAATTAACTAACTAAATAATTAGACTTTACTTAGATGTGATTGATTTGGGGTTTTAGGTTTGATTGTTTTGAGCTAATTTTGATTTAATTTGGATTTGAGTTAAAAGTAAACTAAGTGAGCCAAATGGGTTAGATTAAATTAAGTGGTCCAATTATGCCATTTGAGAACCAATTGTGTTAGGTTATGGTTTATTTAGATTAGGTTTAGTGCTAGGGTTTATTTAATTTAGTTGAGTTTAGTTTGAGAATGCTTAGATTTAATTGAGCCATAAAAGGCTAGGTGGCGGCCCATTAGCCTAATGTAGTGAATCCTAAACTTAAATCTCAATTATTTTGATTTTGGCTTCAGTGTCCTCTTAATCACAAAAAATGTCTTATGACTATAAGTGAAAGAATCCCATGAACCTTAGGAATTAGAGAGAAGAATGTGTAAAAACCTCACTTTTACCTAAAAATGATGCCAACAATATTATTTAATGATAAAATTATTTTAAAAAAGTATTGATCACCAACACTTATAGCATATCAAATGATCTTGCTATCCGATAGCACAAACATTTCAAAAAGAAAAAAAATCATATTATGAAAAAAATAGTTTAGAAAATGTCTAGCACCAAAGATATTACTCCATGCACGCAAATTTTTATCACTTTAAAAAAAAAAACTTCTCAATCGTTTGATGATACTTTTATATTTAAATGCATATTTATTAAATCTATAATATATGCTTTATGTTCATCTATTGAATTTATAAAGACATTGATAGAGCAAATTTATTTCTCTATAATTTTAATATAATATGCTTTATATTGTTCAATTAAAGTATTAGTTGATATCTCATTTCATCTTTTGGGTAAATTATATGGTCTTCATTGATTTGTACAATATATTCATGAAAAATTTCTTTTGATGTTAAATGATCATTGATGCTTTTCTTTGTATTAAAATATTTGTGAATACAAGATCCACATAAACATTTTTTTCTTCATAAAGAATTTGTGCATGTTCCTTGAACATGCAAACTTTAAAAAAAAAAAATCAACTTCTTTTATATATTTTGACATCATTTATATTTGATCATATATGTTATTTCAAAAATTACACAATATGTTATATATAATTAAAAATCATAGAAAATTTATTCCAGTTCGTTAAGTCTCTTATTTTTATTATTCAAGTTCAAAAAATTAATATATTTATATTTTGTCGATTATTGAATAATATTCAAATTGTCAATGCTATTTCAAATTCATACATGATAACGGTCAATTAGGGCATCAATATATTCTGAAATTATGTATTTTTAATATAACTAGCAATTTTGTATTTCGTGTCAAATCTACCAAACATAACTAATAATTTTGGTTATTTTGTTGTGTATGTTTTAAAAACTAGTAAGATTGCATGTGCCTTGATGCATGTGTGTGGTATAATTTTTAAATTGTATATTGATATTTTAATAAAATCAATTATAAAATACATGTTATTTCAAATTTAAAATAATTTAAAATAAACTATTTTGTTTAGCTTAGAAGATTATTTTTGCCACAAATGTATTTATTTAAATTCATAATAAAAAAACATTAACTTCCATTCTTCATGCAGAAAAAAATAAAATCTTTCATATATTATTTATAAATTTTAATTGAATATGAATTACATATGCATAATCAATAATGATAAACTAATTAGAGAAAGATAAGATAAACTTTAGATTAACAATCGAATACCTCGAAAAATAATATAAAACATACGACATCTCAACTTACAACCTTCCATTATATCAATCCTGCAAATATATATATATATATATATATATATATATATATATATATATATATATATATATATATATATATATATATATATATATTACCTAACAAAGATTAAAAAAAAAGCAAATATAAGAGAAAGAATCAAAGAAGTTGGTTGAATGAAGCAAGGGAAGGCAGCATAGGCCAAAAAGGAGGGCTTTATCTAATTATCATAGGGCTGAAGTGTATTGTTACTAATTTGAGTAGAAGTGTCAATTTAGGTCTGATCCAAATATGTGCGACTTGAACTTATTAAATCGATAAAAAAATTTGACAAAAATACGATCCGCCTTTAACATGGTTGACTCGAATATGATCCGAATGACCAATTTAGAAATACATTTCAGGTCAAATTCTTGTTAAAATCATATTAAATCAAGTTTAAGAATTAATTTTAGGTTAAAATCGAACTAATCTCAAGTTGGTATATCAAAATTATGTCAATTTTGAGTTGACTGATCAATCCAAAAAATTAAATATGTCAAATTTTTAGACTAAAATCTAATCTAATAATTAATGGAGTCAACCTAAATTCATATTTTTTGAAGAAAAATTTATATGCATAGCACACAATTCTTTGTATTTACATATTTAACACCCAAATTTTAATATTTATAAAAATAGCACTTTTTCTATGCATAAAAAGGTACATTTCACTTAAAAAAATAATCAGGGTGCTATTTTTGATGTAATAATAAATATTTAGATATTATTTAAGTAAAAATGAAAATTTAGGTGTTAGATACGTAAATAGATAAGAATTATGTGTTATGTATGTAAATACTCCTTTTTTAATTAAATTTATATTAAATTATGAGATCAATTATTGACACTCATAAATCTAAGATAACTTACAATAATTTGAATTGCCACTAGAAATCAATGGGTTAAATTGGTCGTTATGTTTATACAATAATTTAAAACACAATTAAATTGCTAACTTTTTGAACCATTGCAAGCATTGGCAAGGCAACACTCCGGGCGATATCTGTTGGTTGACTTCCTTAATTGGCGCTAGATGTTGTACAATTCTAAAGCATAGATGTGTAATGTATATAATATTTAAATTTTAAGAGCTACGTATGTAATTTCCCATTATTTTAACCTTCAATAACTTTCCCATCTCCGATTTTTTAGGCCATATATGACGTATTTGCTTGCGTTGCCCCCTTAGTCTAATATTCCAATTAATCGGAAAAGAATGTTCTTTACTTTTTTTTTTTTTGGGAAAATGTTGAGGGCAATAGCCCAATTTATTCCAAAAGTAAAAGTGTTACATGGGAAAAACTAAAACACAGATTACAGAGAGCAAAAGAACAAAATATAAGAGTACAATAGATGATCTCTCCATCACCATAATGCCATGCCAATGAAAAAAATGACAGAACAGAGAAGGAAGGAAAACCGAATTAAAAATAGAAGTAAAATTGGACTCAGACGAAAACCGTAAGGATAATGGAGTACCAAGATAATATAGATTTTGAAGTGTTTCCGATTGAAGGACAAAGAGTGGATTTTCTTCACCACCGCCCAGGAAATACACAAGTAATAGGTATAATCGTTGTCAAAGCTCAACGTGGCTCTCCCAAAAAAAGAAAATGGTCAGCATCATCGCCCAAAGATACAGAGGATCTAATAAAGAAAGAAGGGGATTGTATAGTTAATCATGTAATATTTCCTACCAGTCATCTCCGAATTAAAAGCTTAACTGAGGAAGGCCAATCTTCCTTAATTTTCCACCTCGATACTTTGTAACCAACACGTCTCTTAATTTGAAACATAAGAGAATGAGCATTTGAGAGAGTGGAAGAGTAAATCCTACTATTCCTTTCTTTCCAAATTATATAAACCGACACAGCTGTGATCAGATAATGAAGGTTTTTAACAGCACAATGCATATTAGTATCCACATGGCCCAATATCTGCTGGAGAGTGGTGTTCATGAGAAAAAAATTTCCATTTGGCAAGAGAGTTCTCATGATATCCATAGAGAAAGAACATTCAAAGAAAAAGTGGCTATGTGATTCATTAAAGTTGTGGCAAAAACAGCAAATCAAAGTCGAACCAATACCTCTTCTAGCAAGTAAATCAGATGTTTTTAAGCAGCCTAAATACGCCATCTAACAATACAAAGCATAGTTTAATCCATTCCCTTTGAACCATATAGTTTTATACCAGTTGACATAAGGAATATTTTCAAAAAGTGCCATTCTAAATTCCTTATTAGAGGGGTTTTTTCCACCATCCCATGAAATCCAATCAGCACCACCATGAATTTGAAGACAATTTATCTTTTCTAGCAATAAAGAGTGTTCAGGATATAGATTCCATGGTAGATTCCATTTTCCATCAACAATAAGTGAGCTAACCGTGGCAGCAGAATTTAAACCCAAGAGATTTCCATATCCTCCTAGGAGCTGATACATATTAAGATTTTCACACCATGGGTCATGATATAGCGAAATATTATTCCCATCTCCAATATTATATTTAAACTTATCTTTAAATTTTTGCCCCAAAGATTTCAATTCTTTCCAAAAGGATGAAACTTTATGATTAGAAAACTGCCAAATGGAACCATACTTTTGCTTACTCCAATGAGCAACAAGAGTATTCATTTTCAGAATCTTCCACAACATCTTAAGCTTGCAAAAGGAATTAAGTGCAACAGGAGAGAAGTCCCGATCCCCCCATTTCCTTAGGCAGGGTAGTTTTGGACCAGGAAATGGTATGCAATTTCTTAACCCCTCCACTATGATAAAAGAAGTTTGAGATGAAGGAATCCAGTTTCCTTAAAATACTTTTAGGAATGGCTATAGATCTGAACCAATAAGATAAAAGATTATTTATAGAGATAAGTGAAATCTCCCACCGTGAAAGAAATTTGCACTTCCATCCAGTCAACCACTTATGAAGCTTATCGAAGAGAGTATTAAAATGAGCCACTCTGATATTACCCGCCACCAGAGGAAGCCCTAAATAGGTGAATGGTAGAGTACCCAGCTTTATGTTGAGAATTTGATCTAGGCCACTTCTTCTAGCATTCTCATTTGAAAAGCAAATTATTGATTTATCAAGATTGATTTCCAACCCCATATAAGATTTCAGTGTCCCAAGACACTGCAAGGGAAGTGAGAGATGTTCTATTTGCAACCCCATTGTAAGAAGAGATCGTCAAAGAAACAAAATGAGATACTTTCTGAGCCAACCGAAATGGGTTAAATCGATTAAGATTAACTTCTCTATCCAATAAACATGATAAAGTGTCGATTGCAATGGCAAAGAGGCCTTTTTTTCATAAAGTGTCTATCCAATAAACATTTTTATATATTTATATATTTAACATCTAAGATTAATATTTATAAATATATTACTTTTATCATATATGAAAAAAGGCATTTTATTTTGAAATCTTAACAATAATATTATTTTTTAATATACTATTAAAATTTAAGTGTTAGTTATATAAATATAAAATTTTTAATATTAGCTATATAAATATATATAAATTATGTGTTATATATGTAACACCTTAAAAAAAAGATTAGGGTGATTACGTTGGACTTCTCTTTAAAATATTTGATCATTTTTTTATTTTAAATATATTACTTGTCATTATTTTTGATATGATACTGAAAATTCTACTGGTCAAAGCACGAATCTTAATGTCGAAAGCAACCTGATTCTGAATCAAGATTAACTCAAATCAAGCATAATTGAAAACTTTGTGATATCAATGGGCTACTAAATATGGAGTGTTTATAGTCAAATCGAGCGTCTTGACGAGCTGGATCTAACAAGCTCAAGATCTCATAATTTTGACTTCATTTGAGCATTCAAATACACAAAATACATCAGATGATCATGGAATCATCATGAGCCATCAGATGGAGTAGTTTGGATTGTGCATGTATTTACAGAAATGCTTTTTCTCTAATCTATAAATAGCTCATCATTCTTCACATGAAAGGAGCCCAAACAAAAGAGAGGAGGAGCTCTAAAGCTTGAAAATCGCACCGGTTAATTGACGGTGACGACCACCCCGTGGTTGCAACCATCAGCCGCTGCTACTGCTACCGCCACTACCGATTCATCGTCAATCTTGCCGCCGTTACCGCCAACACTCATCGCCACCGCTGGCCGCTGACCATTGCCGCATCATCATCGCTGACCACCGACGAGACCACCGATGCGGCTACTATCGCTACCATCGCTGGCCACCGCCAACTATCATTATCTTCTCCGGCTATCACCACGACGATCTTCATCGCCGGGCCGACTGTTTCATCATCATCTACTACTACTAGAATCGTTATAACTGAATGTGACTATGGTTCTTGTTCGATTCGAGATTCTCATTGTCACCCTTCATATACAATTGTAATCCCATTATCTGAAACTTTTGTACTCAAATGATACATAGTAAGATTTTAATGCCAGTGATTTTTCCCTCTTTCGAGGTTTTTCACATAAAAATTGAGTTTTCTTATTAATTCTTCAAACATCTGTACGGATTCGCAACAAAGCTAATACGAAATTTTTATTTCTATAACTAATTTTCTAGCACTAATAATTTTAAGACCAATTTGCCATTATGCTCTCAAGAGTAATGATGAGTGCTAGAAGTAGTTTTGTATATATATATATATATTTCGAATTAATTAAAGACTATAATGATCTATCACAAGATCATGAATATTTTGCTGAAATAATATTATAAATTTCTAAAACAAATATGGAAAAACAATTACAATATATATATCTACCAGAAATGCTGGAAGAAATAAAAAATAAAAATTTTAAAACAATAAAAATCAATAAGAAAAATGATATGATCGACTGTTTTAGAGAAATCCTCCTTTCATACGGATTAAATGAAATAATACACGGACTCTCATATGTAACCCAAAAATTAATAATAATTACAAAAATTTGTCCCTGCTATTTTTGTAAACAAGGCTTTTATATGATAACTCTTTCCTTACATTTAGCATATCTTAAAAAATTCTATAAATGGGAAGTGCAAGATTTACTAAATTATGTCTTATTATCAAAAGTTATCATTAGTAGAGAAGAAAATTTAGAAGAACAAATATCGGTCTTCCATCATCCAGAACTAAGAAGGATCCTATGGCATCTTTTTCAAGATGAAGAAACATCATCAGGCACACTACTTATTAAATCTATTGGACTATATTACAAAAATTTAATGGACGAATCAAAGCATATAATAGAGATCCTCAAAACTCCAAAGCATTTTAGAGCATGGGAAAAAGATGAAAGAGATCATATAGCTATTGATCCAGAAACAGTTGAAGAAACATTATTTCACCACAGAATGTATCAAATTGCCAATCTGTAGGACGGGTTCACAAGACCTATATTTCATACTCATCTGGTCTATCAAGACAAGAACATCTTCATTTTTTCTCAATGAAAGGCTAATTAAAGGAAAGATATTCAAGTTCAAATTTTATCATCAAAATTCTAATTTAATTGAACATATCAAGACGATTAATCCATATTCTCTCAAGCAAACAGAAGATTTTGTCACTGTTACTAGAAAATGTCATTGTTATATTTGCGGATCCCCTGATCACTTAGCAAACCAATGTAATAAAAGAAATTATAATAAAAATAGAAGTTTGTTAATTCAAGGTTTAGAAGATGATGTAGTTAGCATATCTTCCAATGAATCAAAAGATACAATCTATAGTATAACTGATGATGATTTGGAAAATGAATCTCAAACATCAGAAAATGCAATAGATGGATTAATCAAAGTAGTAGATAGATGAAAATTACAACAATAGATAAAAGGAGTACATGTGAACATCTGTTTGAATTAGGAAAAGGAAGCATGACAAAAGAATGTATCCACTGTAATTATTACCTAGACAAAAACCATATGTATAGATGTCAGTTGTGTCTCATAGAAATATGTCATTTATGCTTCAAAAAATGTCATAATCAAGATCATAGAGACTATATAAAACCTAAGGAAAACATAGACATAATTAAAAGATTGGACAAAATAGATTTTGAATTAGAAAAAATACATTTGAATATGGAAAAAATCTTATTCAGACTAGAAAAATTAGAAGAAAAAGATAAAAATAGAAAAAAATTAGAACAAAACCTGATTAGCACGTATAAAAAAGATAAACAAAAATTGACATTCAAAATTCGGAAATTAAAATTAGCTATAAAAGGAAAAAGCACTTCACCAGCAACCAAAGAATCACCTGTAATCCCCGACACAGATACTAATACCGACCCTGAAGATATAGAAGACTATACAACCATAAATAAAATTGATCTAGCACAAACACAAACAGAAACAATGGTGCGCAACATTACCCTATCTCTTTAATAGTAGTCACAGCAAAAATAAATTTAGAAGATAAATCATAAATCATTGTTCAAGCATTAATAGATAGTAGAAGCACTACCTCAGTAATTACAAAGAATTTATATATATATATATATATATATATATATATATATATATATATATATATAATTATACCTTAAACACTAAACCTTAAACCCTAAATCATAAAAGCTAAACCTAAAAAATAAAAAAATAAAATAAAATAAAAATATAAACTAAAATCTAAACCCTAAACTTTAAACTAACCCTAAATCCTAAACCTTAAACCCTAAACCACCTACAACCCCCCTAAACCCTAAACCCTAAATACTAAACCCTAAACCTTAAAAACCCTAAATCCTAAAATCCTAAAAGTCAAAGCTCTTAATCACTAGACTAAGATATCTTACACTAGTAATAATTATGTTTCAATAGAATATCTTCAAGAGGTTTTTCTTGAGGTTTGAGTTGCTTCCTCCACATAGTCGACAAGAAATATAGCTGCTTAAAAGTAGAGGTAATTTGGGAAAAAAATAGTTTTTGCTAGAGAAATAATTAATATTTTTAATTTTAATTAATTGAAAAAAATTGGCAATAAAACATATCACTATTAAATAAGAAATTAAATAGATTGTATTTAATTAAATAATATACAGCTATCAACTGTCAATTTTTAATAAATTATATATTAACAATAAATAAATTAAATTATAAAGATTAATAAGTTAGATGTATTCAATTTTAATTTGTTAAACATTTAATTACTTATTTTAATCATTTAATCAAGTTGAATATAAGTTATTCGTCAAGTATATATACATATGTTCAATTATAGTTTTTATTGCATAAAAACCTTTTTTTTAATTATAACAAAAGACATGATTTGCAATATGTGATTTATTCTAGTGGAGTCATTTCAATTAAATTAGATCCCCCTTTTTTTTTTTCTTTTTTTCTTCTTTTTATTTATTTATTTATTTATTTTTCATGTAAAAGCTTCATGTCTCCTACACTCAATTTATCTTATTTATATATCTAGGATTTTTATATGATAATATAATAAATTCTTTCTTCTAACATAAATATTCTAACGCTTCAACAAATTAAATTTAAAAATGAGCAATTTTCTTAAAGGCAGAACGTATTGTTTTCATGATATTATGGCAAACTAGTAATAAAATACATTATCTCATCTATCTCATTATATTAATCAATTTCTTAGGGACCAAATCGTAAAAAGAATAGCAATCAAGCTCTCAATCAACAGTTGACCAATAATATATTATATATTGCATCAAGCGGTTGTTGTACCCGTTTAATAAATTAAGGATACATTTAGATCAATCATAATTTTTTGAAAAACTAATTATATAGATACATTTGTGAAAAAAATAATTTTTTAAAAAAATTTCTTATGTGTATTATAAATATCTTTTTAAAAAAAAAATTAAAAAATAATTTTTTAACAATTACCATACTCTCTCTCTCTCTCTCTCTCTCTCTCTCTCTCTATATATATATATATATATATATATATATATATATATATATATATATATATATATATTGTAGCCATATATAATCTTAATCAAATAAATACTATCATTATATTATTGCGTATATAATCTCTTTCGGCATAATTAAGGATCCTTTGCCTTTTCATGAAACCAACAGTATGCAGATGTACAATAAGCTGAGCAAAAGACTATGGGGGGAATTTGAGATCACTGTTATTTTTTATATTTTGATTCTAAAAATATATATTAAATACTTATCTTTAAATGTATTACAAGCTTGAATGAAAATCAACTAAGCCTTTGTGTGTGTGTGATTCTTCTCTTTCCTATTCTTAATCTAATATTTTTTTTTTAATTGCCAGCCACTTTGAATGGCCAATTATCTCCCTCTTCCACAATATTCCGTCAAATTGCACAACTGGTTTGCAACACTTGGCGGGATTCTGCGCCTTTTACTCTGAAACTTTTCATCGAATCTTTTATCTATTCCTTCATTCTGAGAACAAGTTCTTAGGTGCTCTTCTAATCTGGTTTGTAAGTCATTTTACTTCATTTTTTTTTTTCAATTTACCTCTATTTTTGCATTGCGACGGAATGAAATTTTTCCTAACTTCTGAGGAACGTGTGGTAAAAACCGAAGGGCGAATTTACATACAAATCATATAATTAGTATGTATTTATATATTTAATATCTAAATTTTAATTTTTACATATATAACATCTTAATTTTTAATATCACATCAAAAATATCATCATCACTTAATTATTAAAAATGAAATACATCTTTTTAAGTATATGAAAATATTAGATAAGAAAATATCTAACTTTAGATGTTAGATATATAAATAAAGAAAAATTGTGTGATATATTTGTAAATCTTTCAAAAAAAATATGATGTATCAAAATATTACTTTCAAAGCCATGTAAACTATTTAATTTATGTAAAAAATATATAGAAGTAATAATAAAATCTAGTAATTTAATGATGTTGAAAAGAGGGTTGCCATGGCACAAATTGAGAAATTATTATATGAGTAGTCAGGATGTAAATTTTATGTCCCAACTCTAATAGCATAGACCCATTACACTCATCAATACATAATTAGGCTAAATTTTTAAACTAAGCACACTTTAAACTATAATTAGCTAAATAGGCATTAAAAAAATTTAAAACTAGGCACAGTCGCCCTCTTAGTTTTTTAGGCATTTTTTGGAACTCCTTTTTATTTAAGTTTGATTTTATGTTGATTTTATATGATGTTGATTTTAGGCAAATGTAATGTTGATTTTATGTGTTATAACATTTGATTACTTAGTTTATCATGTGATTAACTAGTTTTAGGGTTTAGGCATTTGTTGTTGGATTTAATATTTTAAGGAAACTGTAAATTTTGTAAAAAAAAAATGAGGAACACGTTTTTAGATTTTGAAATGTACATGTGATAATTTAGGAAAATGTAAATTTTGCAAAGAAATATAAATTTTAGTTTTAGGGGTTTGTTGTTGGTTTGGTATTTTAGGGGAAAAGCACATCTTATAATTTTGTGAAGTAATATTTTATGTGTATTTATGTGTATTTTATGTGTATTTTAAGTAACTATTTTTGTGTTCTAAATATTGAATATGATTGTATGTTTAGGTATCGTGTGTTGTTTTGTGCTCATAGATGATTGGGAGGATTAGTAGTTACATTAGTTATTACAATTACTTATTGGAAGTAAGTAACTTTGTTGGAGTGTAGTTATGTTTTAGGGTTTATGAATGTGTTGCTGGATATATATGTTTAGGAATGTGTTTTATGTTATGAATAAATTGATTAGATATCAAAAATGAAAAATAAGATTTGGAGTTTGAAATTCTAGGTGGTATTCATTTTGGTTGTCTTTACTTTAACAGAAATTGAGTCCCAATGTGATCCATACAGTTCTTATGAATCTGATTGATTTAAACAAGTGTGATATTCAGCATTCCTGTCTCCAATACATATTTTTAGATTCTAATATGAGTTAAGACAGTTTATTTAGTATTATATTATGGCGGTCAACTCAATGTTAGTGGCGATTTCTTCCCTACGTACAGTGGTGGAAAAAACCATCATATACAAGTTTCACGACAGGCTGATTTTACAAGCATGCATATTCGAATCATGAGGTCATTGAAAGTTGATTCGACACGTTTTAGAATTAATCTCATATGTAGATTTCTTATTGGTGCCGGTTTTATTGCTACTTCATTAAATGATGATGAAGTATGTGAGTATTATTATATAGCAAGTATACAACGTAATTGTATAATTGAAATTGAGTTGAAACAAACGATGAAGTTCATAATTTCACTGAGTTGAATTTCATCCAATTGAAGTTGTCCACAACTTATGAACCATGAACCATCCACCTCAATGAAGGTTTTCGTAGTACGCACCTCAAGTCATTATATAATTAATCTTTTTCATTTTATAATCGCATTATAATGCAAAGACGAAGAGAGATGTTATATTCCTATTCATGTTCATCATATTGTCTCGACTTCAATGAGTGAATACCATGCATCATGTAGCACCATTAGATTGAAGATGAGGGCTATGAAAATGAAATTCTAAACTCAATTGATGAATAGTGAATGTGACATTGGAGAAGAACAATGTCCAAATTGTGTGAACCATTATTTGCTAAGAGATTACTCTAACAAAATAAATAGTGCTGAGGAACACATGTTCAGTAGGAATGATTATATTCAAGCTAAAACAAAGACAAGAATGGGATGAACAACTAACTTCAATGGGATTCTATTTTTCTAGAAGAGAAGTTCATTCCAGATTTAAATGAGGGATGTGTTTCCATGACAAAAGACACCTTAAATGCTTAGGGTTGGTCCATAATAAATAACGTGAAATATGTAACATGTGACTCTAACAAGATGAGGTTCACTGCATTCTTTGCATACATAGCCATTCCAGATCGTGCATGTGGCATCTACATGTTCAAAGAGGCTTGGTGGTGCCTCGAGGATATCTAGTATGCCCCACACACATATTCTATATCTGACATGTATTACACTACAGCTTTATTACTACATCCAACTTGTCATTAGATACTAATTGGATTTGAAGCCCATGGAAATTATTGGTCATATGAAATCAAAATTTAACATTATGGTGTCTTAAATGAAAGCTTGGGATGCATGTAGAAAGGCTATGCATATTATTTTCGGCAGTTGGGAAGAGTCATACCATTCACAATCACTTAATATTATTGTATGTGCAAGCATATAGTGTATCTATTCAAGTGAATCTTCAAGACATATTTTAATCATTATCTATCATTTGATTAACAATTTTTGACTATGAGTCTTGATGGCATTTCTCTTGAGAAAGTACATAGAACTCTTCACTTGGTATTGATGCAAATAATGGCTTGTATCTTTAGCATTTATAATAGTTGCGAGTGCAATGAGTCATGGGGTTGATTTATTAGGACATTATTACAGGACTTGATTCACTTATATGTACCCTGATTTATGCATTATCTCGACATTGCTTAGATGGATGAATTTTTTCCGGCTAAGCACCGCCATTGCTTACACCATCTTAGAGAGAATTTCAAGAAGACATCTATGAGAATTTCTCGATGTGTGTGTAAGAAGAATGCAGGTAATACATTCACACCTTCACATGTTACATTACGCACATCAAGAATATCAAAGCAAAGGCGAAAGTGGTCGCAAGAGATGTGGTGAAATGGTCATGGAGTAATGATGATGGATATCGTTATGGCACAATGACCACTAACACATCAGAATGTTTAAACGTAAAGAGAACGCGTGGGTTCCGATATAGCTCTAATTACATCAATTTATTACAATCTTGTATCGCTTTTACCAAATGCCTTCCGATCCGATCGCATAGTGAGTGGTTCGATATTCGACGTTAAGGCACCGCAACGTAATGAGCATGAAGCTAGAGATGCCCGGAGCCCACAAGAATAAATTTAAAAGAATTTCGTGTTTAGTATATCTCAATGTCATTTAAGGTTGAACAAGAACAAGATAGTTGTAGTTGTAGTTGTAGGTAGCCCCAATTACTTTACATTCCATGTATGTTATTGTTGTTAGCAACGCCATTTGAGTCATTCACACCATGTCTCACTTACAATTGTACCATACATAAAGCTTAATTCCATGTCATTCCCAATCGCATTGACTGGCCATCATATTTGTCGATCTTCATCGATTGAACTAACACCATCGGGCGCGAACCGCACTGTGACACGGAGATATACCACAATGGATGTGAATGTGCAGCGAAGTAACATAATATATGGACTATGCAAAAAATGTTGGGCATAACAGAGCCACTTGTTCACAAAATTGTCTACGTATGACTTAGTGTGGTTGTAGTAGAGTGTTATTTTGTTCTACTTAGGTTGTGATGAAGATGTTAGTTCTTATTACTATGTATATCTGCAATTTAGTTTTCTCAGTACTATTGTTACTCATGTATGTTTATTGTTGATGTATTTTACTCTACATTATTACTAGTGTAGGGTGTGTTTTCCTTGGTCAGTAATGTGTAGTTATATGCTTAGACTATTTTTTTCTTGTGACTATTTTTTCTGCACTTTATTATGTATGTCTGCACTTTAGTTTTCTTGTGACTATTTTTTTCAGTTATATGCCTAAATTGTGTGTAAGTACTAGTTATACAATATTAGCGGACTATTTTTTTTTCAGTTGTATGCCTCCCTAGGCATGTATTTATTGTACTATGTATGTAGGACCTCATTACTGTATGCATGAATAGTTTACTAATGTGCATGCCTAAACTCTGTTTACTCCTGTTATTTTATGTTCCTGTCCACACTGTTGCACTGTACTTCTGATGGTTCCTATTTTTGGTGTTGACATACACTTCGTAAGTTATTTGCAGTGAAATGACATCCGAGGAAGGAGGACGTGCGTAGACGCCACCGAGGAGCCTCAGTAGACTAGCCCACACCAGAGAGGTACACCAGCATTATGTCGCTATGGCATAGGGTACGTGCACCTGATCGGGTAAGTTTTATTATTTGTCAAAGTTACCATACCTAAATGCCTTTTGATAAAATCATCAATTCATATTGTAGGCGAGATTCTTGGCGACTTCACATGGCGGAGTGAACGCCTATTTATGGATGGATGAATGTCGCTTCGTATTTCACGCAGATATCAACTTGATCACCACCTACTTTACACTTTTACACCACAAACAAACACTTTTATTTCGTTGGTGAGATGACAATTACGTGCAGGGGCTATGATTCTAGAGTATACGAGCCTCCTATTATATGATTGGGGAGACGATGGCTATCTTGGCCCGATTGTTGTGATGAGCTCATCGGGAGACATCTAGAGCCCAATGTGATATACCACGATCCAGTATAACCACATGTTACATCTACATTTTGCATGGAGCAGACGCATGCATGGACCTGCTTACCTTTACGCTGGACATTTTATAGATTCATACTTGGATCTACCGGATGACTTTTGATGCACCTAGCTTACATTTTGTTCACTATTGCTTGCTTCTTTTGCCGATATGTCCGTCCGAGGTATTTACGATTTACCTCTACTAGATGATTTGAGCTTGTTCAGCAGGTATTCCATTAGAGCGGCCGTATTAGCACACTTGTATAGGAAGTTGACTGAGGTCACATGGACAAGGCGGACCAACATGGCAAGATGTCTGCACCTACTTCAGGTTTGGTCGGGAGCATGTACATGTTGCACCCACATTGGTATCCTTTCGTAGAATTGGATTGCATGTGGAATGAGGGTTACCTGTGAGAGATGACTCCTGCCCATGTTAGAGTGCATAGAGATGAGCTTGATGGGCTGCTATAGAGTCAGGTATGACTAAGAGCACATTTTGTTCATATTTTTACCTCAACAATCCTATGTATGACATTTAAATTTTTTTTCATGTTGTAAGTGATATGAGCTGTATGACTAGTATGATGAGTAGCAGAAATGCCTGCTTGGTCGACAGTTATTTGACTCGCTAGGGTACCTTTGATCACCAAAAGAATTGGATACCTCTCGCGGCGTGCTCGAGATGGTTCACCGAAGAGATCCTCATTTCTGAGTCGATGATCGCGGGAAGGCTGCTGTTGACTGGATTGATTATCACCAGGTTTACATATCACAAATGGAGGCCAAACATGATTCATTTGTTGTCGTGGATGATGTTACACCTTATGTTGACTACTGTCGATACATAAGGTGGTATCGGTCTTTCCTTGTACATGAGGGCACCATTCCTCCTACCACCTACTATCCTCGAAGCTCTGGAGAGAGATGGTAAGCATTAAAAATTGTATCTAATCAAATATTTATATGTTATGAGTACTGAATTACATACTTGTCTCTACAACGATAACATATCTTGGACACACAAGATATTTTTCAACCTTATTTTGGGAGAGACAATGACACTGATTTTCAATATTAATCAACACTTATGAGGAGTTATGCAGAGAATTACGTAAGAATATACATATCGATAGATACATATGATATGAAGTTCTTCGCAAAGACGTCTTCACCACATACCAGGATTTGATGCGTTCATCGCTATACCGCATGCCCATACAGCTATATTTGGCACACCAGACTCATATCGTGAAGCCATGTTCCCCATTTCCATGATAGGCAGCAGATCCTCCCATATATCCTCACCCACCGGTCTATATGTCACATATGCATGCAGTGTACCCCAGTGTCTCCTTCCGGCCATGACTATCACAGGAGATATCCGATGTTACACCCCTCGGTGATCCAGTAGACCACCGACAACGGAGATGAAGTGCGATCGGCCATTTGTAGACCTTCCTCGGCCACCTCGCCAAGATACTCCAGAGTGAGCATTTCCACCACGCACACACCGCCGTCGTTAGATGTCCTCACTTGTCGTCTTTAGTTGTAGATCATCTGATAGCTTAATGTACAATATTTTCTCAATGTTGTATATTTCCTATGTACACTGTATATCAAGACATTGTTTTTCTATGTTATATATTTTCATTATGAGTAATTTGCATTTTGGCGAAATATCGGAGAAATATCTTGTTGAATCACAAATTTAGAATTTTGGAGAAATAGATAAGAGCAACAAATTTGTTATGCTGAGTAGATGTTTTAACTAGCAAACTTTGTAATGGGATTGCCACATCTATTATTTTTTGTTAATGTCTTCAAATGTCAAATTTCACATGCTAAGTAAATCCATCCACTATTTCTATTTCGAATCCACATATATCCACAAAAATTGCTGCACAACAGTCCAAAATTGCATATACATCAATATGAAAGTCGTGGGGAATTTCGTGCTGATTCCAACGATACTAAAATCGCTAAATTACAACGACGACTACCAAAATACCGCTGGTTGCACTATTCAAAACGCCGTGATTTTTCGCGCATTGGCAAAATATGCTATGCAAAGAGCCACAATTGCCTTTGTAGTCAACATAAAAGTCGTGAAAAATTTTGTGCCAATTTTAACGATACTAAGCTCGCTGAATTACGACAACGGACGACTTCGGTACGGCCAAAATACTGCGGCTGGTCGCACTATTCAAAACTGCGCCGCAGATTTTTCGAGCATGGCAAAACTACTACCCAAGGGGCCACAATCGCCTTTTTTGGTCAACATGAAAGTCGTGGGGAATTTTGTTTCAATTCCAAATATACCAAGCTTGCTCAATTCCGACAACACACGACTCTGGTACGGCCAAAATATCGTGGGTGGTCGCACTTTTCAAAACTGTGTCGCACATTTTTTGCGCATTGGCAAAAAATGCTACGCAAGGGGCCACAATCGCCTTTTTAGATCAACATAAAGTCGTGGGGAATTTTGTGCCAATTCCAACGATACCAATGTTGCTCAATTCGACAACGACCCGACACGGCCAAAATATCGCATTGGTTCACGCTTTTTTAAAAAAAATTATTCGAGGTCATTTAGCAACAGACCGGTAAGTTGAGTCGCGCCAAACGCAACCGTACCTAGTTTTAATATTTTTTTTTAGTGCCTATTTCGCTAATTATAGTTTAAAGCGTGCTTATTTGAAAAT
The DNA here is from genome assembly GCA_021442155.1 of Cymbidium sinense. Classification (NCBI taxonomy): domain Eukaryota; kingdom Viridiplantae; phylum Streptophyta; class Magnoliopsida; order Asparagales; family Orchidaceae; genus Cymbidium; species Cymbidium sinense. Next base: position 5,766,106 of record CM038217.1, read on the forward strand.
TTTAGCCCAGATAATTATTGTGTATTGATTGTAAACTCTTATATATTAGTATGTATCAATATATATACAAATGCTATGTATTATGCTATGTATTATCATATATTTAATATTATATTAATATATAATAGTTCACAATCAATACAAATATAGAACAACTATGTATTTTACTAAGCGTCATATGACATTATATTATTAGTAAATGTATATAGTCCAATAACATAATAATTTCATAAATAATGAGACATTGCTATTATATTCTATCATGTCTCACTCATGCAACTATTTGAAAAGTAAATAATTATAAAACTAATAGAATCATATTCATTTGATTAACTCAATTATTAATTAAATTATTAAGTATGAATAGGGTTCTTCAACTCACTAGTTTTGAGCCCATTTAACTCTCATTCGAGATCAACATAGGTTATTGATGTAAGTTTGTTTAATTGATAAAATTTATAAAAATTATGAATTTAAATATTATTCACATTAAATTTATATTTTATATTCAGCATTAAAGAAATTGATGTAGGTTGATCCAAATATTTCTTTCATGAAGTGGTTGATATTTTTAATATCTCCAATTAATTATAGTTCAACCCTTTCTCATGAAACATTTTTACAGGAAGATTCTTGTATTTATGGCATGGGCCACAAGAAATTGCCATTGTCATGTTCCTTCACTCTCATTCTATCTCTCAAAGAATTTGTTTTTCCTCGAGTTCCTAATTAGTCATAGATTCAATACTACATTCCTAGTGGTTTTGGGATTATTATATTCTGTCATTTGATATTAAGAAGGTTTATATGCATATTACACAATTTTTACAATATATGTATCTAATATCTCAAATTATATATATTATTTTTATTTACAAAAAGTATGTATTTCATTTTTAAAAAAATTCATAATAGTAATAATTTTGATATGATATTAAATATTTTAAGAGTTATACATTTAAATATTAATATTTATATTTTAGATAAATACTTATATAAGAATTATGTGACAAGCATATAAATCACACTTGAAATTATAGTTGCAAACTTATTTTTGTATTTTTTTTTTTTTTTGGGCAACTATTAGACAACACTTAGGTAGCATTTGAGAAACTATATTTTAACTGTATTTTAAAAAGATGTAATGAAAAAATTATATTTTTAACTTGATTTGATAGGGTGTGGTGGCTGCCAACAGCTCTGCTATTTGACTTCTTAAAAAATAATAACTTCTTCTACATCAATTTTATGATTATTTTTTTATATGAATACAATTATCACAAACAAACTCTTAGTTATAACTGAATACAATTACAAGTCAGTGACTATAACTCTTAGAACACATTAAAAAAATGACTAAAAAGTGATTATTTTATTTTCATATTTAAAAATGTATGAAAAGAAACATAATTTTTAAAATTAACTGATAACCCTCATTAATAGTTTATATTTTTTTCTTTGAACGAAGTTGGAATCAGGAGCGAAGCCAAAAAAATTTTTATAGTGAGAATATAAAATGATAGATTTTAATAATGCCTTCAATTTTTAATCTTTTTTTATGACTACAATAAGTGCTTTTATTTTTTCTAATGTTAATATAAAAAGAATGATATGTGATGATAAGAACATATAAAATTATTGCATTTCCTACAATTTTGCTCTCTAAGTTTTAAAATTTTGAAATTGTTGTATAATATAAATATAATTAAATTTGTCTTTAATTATTTTACAAGTAATCTCTTCGCACATTATCACGATCGGTCAGATAAATCTATAAATATCTTCCATAATAATTTTTACACATATTTATTTGAAATTTCTGATCTAGTTGTAAATGATAATAATACTCATTATACTTAGATCATCTACTTTATGTTTACTTTAAAAAATTTCTCCATATCTAATTAGAAAAAATAAAGTTAAATCAATGAATATTTATAATATGTTATATACTAATTATGATATCAATCTCATTAAATCATTAATATACTATTATTTATTAAATCTTATTAAAATAATTTTATATCTAAGATCGCTAAAGCTTTTACATGAGCAATAGAAGTTTGAGAGGCCTCAGGATTCTTACGTGAAAAATCACGGGGCCTAGCCCACCTAAAAATAATTTTACTATATCAGCTTCTATTACAATTATTATTCTTTCTTCAAAATTGGAAAATAATAGCTTATGAGAATAAGTTTTGTGACAAACTTCACTGGATTAGTGACAAAAGGCCTTACTTGAGTTGGTAGTTTGATGATCCGACGAAAACTTTCGAAAGATGGTGGCGGGTTGGCGGGTAACGATGAACGCCAATGCGGTGATCCGGCGACCGTAGTGGCATCCGGGCGGTGGTGACCGAGCGGCTACGGTGATTAACGTGATGGTCGATGGCGACATAATGATGTTCATGCCCAGCCTGGCGATGACTGCGTGGTGGCCTACGCCGTGATTGAGCATGGTGGCGGTGACCGACGGCGGCGACCGGCGGTGGTGGTGGCGGCGCTGGCGATGATCTAGGCAATGACCGATGACCATTATGCTGAGATTCTTCAAGCTCTCTACTTTCTTTAGCTTAAGTCCCCCTCATGTGAAGAATGATGGGTTATTTATAGATTTTGTGAGTGATATTTTTGTAATTACAGACAAAATTCAAACCACTCTATCGGACGGCTTAAAGTGATACACTCGATCATTTGATGTATTTTAAATATTTGAATGCTCAAATTAAGTCAGAATTAAGAGATCTTAGGCTTGTTAGATCCTGCTCATTAATACGCTCGATTTGACTATAAACACTCCATATTTAGGAGCTATTTTTTGATTCGACTCATATCCCAAAATTTTCAATTATATTTTAAGTATTTGATCTGAGCTAATCTCATCGTAATCGATTGCTGATATCAAGATTCGTGCTTCAATTAGTAGAGTTTTCAATGATATATTAATTATAATGGAACTCTTCTTTTGATCGGCTTTTGCTTGAAAAAAAAAGCATGAGACTATGATGACGAGAACTCTCTATTCCAACATGATAAACTCTTACTTTTCTCCCCCCCTTCTACTCCTAACCAAAATAAGAGAAGCAACATCCCAAATGTAACCCTTGCCTTTCCTCCCAACACTCTTTGTGCTTGCTTCATTTTGTGTAAATCTATTAAGTACATCTTCAAATGGGATTTACTAAATTCAAGCTTTAAGATAATACGGATGACTGGAGGAGAAACGAGATTTAAGCTTTTGTAGGATTTAAAGTTGTAATTTTTGGTTTCTGCTGGAATTAGGTTAAATCCTACTATCAAATAGGGTTAATTTTTAAACTAGGCCAGTTTAAAATGTTAATTATGTGATTAGGCACGATAAAAAAATTTTAAAATAGTAAATCGCCACCAGCCGACTGTCGTCATGCCAGCCAAATGCCTAAGGATCGGGCGCCATATTAATAATTTAAAAAAAAAATTAAGTGGGCAGTATACATTTTATGGTCGCATTTGCTCGCCAGATGTCGATTTGGGAGTGCTTGGTATCGTTGGAAAGATAATAAAAAATCCTACAACTTTTATGTTCACCACTTTTGACGTAATCTCGTCCGGTGAGATGCAGTGTTTATAAATGTGCGAATTCAGAAGTTACAAAAAACTTAGATATTGAGTTTGAATCTTTATGCAATTCTCGAATCTCAACTCTTCGTGATTTGATTTAATCAAAATATTCAAATAATATAATACAATAATACAATAAAAAAGGTACATGAATGACTAAGAGATCGAAATATAAAATAACATAGAGTACAACCCTCCACACCTATCTTCTACGATGCCTGGTGGAATCGCATCGTCGAGTGTAATGTGTCTGGTCGCCGTCGCATCAGCAGATGATGTTTGATGGTCCTCCTCTTCTTCCACCTCCGACAAGTTGTTGCAATCTAAGTCAGAATATGAGGTATATCGGCCGCACTCGCAGTAAACGAATACCCATGGTACACTGCATGGTGGTGTCATATGGAATGGTGGTGGTCCATATGTCGGACCGGATCAGGTGCCATATCTCACCGAGACCACATCACGATATGAATACCGGGTGGTCGAGAATGTGTAATGACCGCACCACCGGTGTCGAGGATGGCCCCACATCCATCGACGGAACATGTACGCGATGATGCGGCGTTTGGTGTGTCTCAGATCCCCGCATCCAAAGGTCGATATATGCATGTTCTCAAGTCCACCGCCAGCCTCTTCATATTCGCTGAAAGATCTCAACTTCAGATCTTCATCTCTCACAAATAGTGCTGAATATTCCCTCCGCTTCAAGATGTGCTCATACGCATATAGAAGATTTAGATCAAGATTTCGTAAATAGAAAACAAATTAAAAATACTGCATATTACCAACCATCAAACGCTCCGCTGGGGTAATATGTGTCGAGGTACCACGGTGCTCAGCATGTAAAGTGATGCCCATGAATGATACCATCTCATAGCGACGATTGGATCATCTGAGATGAATCAACTGTGATAATCGAGTCACGCCTATGCTCGCAATGAAGGAGTGGTGGAATTGTACCCAATCAACATCGCCTTTTCGCCCATCGAATGATGATCTATCGCGCGACATTAGTGGAAGGAGGAATGCCAAACCGCCTAAACACACGATCGTGTACCACTCCACCCTCTTCCAACATATCGCTGGTACTTACAGCCATATCGCTTCTCCTCGCGGAACATATATCCGGACGCGCATGCGATTTGATGTCCATATGGCTCCCGATGACCTCGCATACATCATAAATTATTCTTTTCGCTTATCATAAAGAATTTAAATAAGATTACATCAATTCAATTTCACCTCAAAAGTCCGTCATCTCGTACACTCGAGATTGCCTAATGGAATTTCAACATACCCTTCGCTTCACAAAGCCAACACTAAGCCCATCAATGTCGGGATGGAACACATAACGTAGGTCTTCCGCATGAATGTGCTCCGTGCCCATACCTGTAGTAAATGTCGCATCCGGCCATGTTCAAGGCTTTGGTTTGGTGGCTTCATGTAATTCTATATAGATGAGCGATAACGAACCGAGACAACTCCTCAATGTATCAATAGCCTCAGAACGGTAGAATCGCAGTGAACCTCTCGCACACGGTAGAAGAAATGATTAAATAAAATGTAAGCTCTCGACATGCATGGTGAACTCGAGCTCGTAGATCTAAATATGAGTCACGATAGTAATGCCCACCGCAACCACCGTAGAGTAAATGCGTTGCGCCTGTCCCATGCGAAACTCGGATGTGATCTCTGGATGGACAGGATCATGGTAAATGATATGCGGCTCTAGATGTGCTCCAATCAGCTCATCGCAACAATCTGGCCATGAAGCCCACCTTCTCTCTCCACCAACAACAGTGCTACCAATCATCGCGCCATCTATCAGCCTAAAATCATCGCCACATCGTAGAAAACGCCATCTCTCGGCCAAGTGAAATGAATTCTGCACGTTCAACAAGTCTGCCGCAATGATGATCAAGTTTATATATCCGCATTTGAGATACACAATCTAAACCGGTAACTCACAATGCATCCATAAATCGCTTAAGGTCGCCCGAACATCGAAGTGGGCGCCTCAAGAATAGAAACCGCAATCAAATGAATCATGTTTAGGATGTATCGAATTAGAAATGAAGCACAAAACCAAGAAATAATGATTAAAGAAAACCCATTACCAACGGATGTGCGCGCTCACGAATGTTTATGCGGGTGGTCTGCCGTAATCCTCAATCAGAACCTCGTCGCCCTCCCTACGGGGGGTCAGGAGCTTCATCGCGAACATGTTATTCACAAAAGTTAGAGTAATATTGAAAAAAATTATATAAAAATGATGTCTTTTTTTTATGCGAGGAACGATCAAGTTTAGTTCATTAAGTGAATGCTGAAAGTTACATCAAGTTATCCAGTCTGCCACACATGTCACTACCAACACAAAAACTATAACAAGTACTACAACAAAAAACATAAGTAACATCGAACAGGATAACATAAAAGAAATTACATTCGCCGCACTCTATTCGAGGAAAGTAATTGTTGTGGCAGCTTTTACACACACCACAAATTCGTGAACTTAGAAATGCTCGCCCATTGAATTCTATATCCGCTTGTCTAGGATGTCCACGGATGTTTGGTGGCGAATCTATGTGTCACATCGAAATGTTCCATCCATTCTTCACGATCTGGAATCACATGGAACTCGCTGGTTTTCATGTAGTTTTGTAAGTTATAATAGGGAGACACAAATGTCACATGACTTATGCGACGTTGACTCGAGCAATCACACGCTGCGTGGGTAATCTCGAGGTTGTCCCGTGCGTCTCGTTTACCTCAACTTTGAAAGTTCACTTGTGGCATCAAATACTTGGTACTCATTAATATTTATCCTCACGGTTCTAATGACTCTCGTTCATTGTCAGCAACGAGCTTTAATGCGGGAGAACAAGGTATCCTGCCGGGCGGTGTGGTGGATGATTCAAGTCGTTTCAATATTGTAACTATTGAAGTGGCTGTCAGAACCAATGCTTGGATGGGTAAACCACGAGCTCTCTTGAGTACACCGTGAAGCATCAAATGCATTTGTGATCATTGTCATACCTATAACCCTCATCATGAGTTAAGGACCACCGCTGACATCCCTTAAGACGCCCAATCATATGCTTCCGCTAATATTCTTGATGTCCATCATGTATCTCCTAAATATCTGAATATGATCAGTATTCCCAGCAACGTACATCTTCTGGCAAATGAACTCAACATCGCCAATGCTTAATTGTCGCACTGCTCTTTTGAAGTTCTCCTCGGCGCAGTAAAACGATGCAAGGAAAGATTTCTCCTACCAACTATACCGCATGTCTATTAGAGATAAGTGAGATCTCCTCTAGACACCGGGATCAAATCTTGTAATGTACGCGAAAAAACCAATCCAGGACTCGATGCACTCGATTCCACAACAAGGCCAATGGGAACAAGCCATTATTTGCATCGATTCCAACCGCACTTAGAAAGTACCTCAGATTTACCCAAAAGAAAGGTGCCATCTAGACAAAGTATTGCTACAATGTTGCCAACCCGTGATTGAAGGTTCAAGTACCGAACAAGCGGAATTTATTTGATCTGAGTGTATACGATACACCGTCCTGCATTGATGAGCATCGCAGCCATGAAGCGTCAAGTTCTATAGATTCTTCCCAACTACCAAATATGCCTTTTATCGCTTTCCTTGCATCCCAAGCTTTCAGGTAAGACACTCTAATATTAAACTTTGCCTCAATACGCCCTACAATTTCCATTGGTTTTATATCTAGCTGATTTCTGATTATCGATTTTATGAAATAACTAATGAATTCTGATGTACATTAGATTCGACCGAATGAAAAGTATGAGTCACAATCAAACCAAATCTTCCATGCACCCCAACCTCTTAAATGAGCGTATGCGCCATAAACGTCAACCTAGTCTGAGTGATGAGTGCAGAAGTAAGAATTTAGATTTGTTCGCATATATGACATAATCAACATTGTTTGTGATACACCCGAAGAAATTGTAGTTGTTTCTTGTCCCGAAAGATACCTTCTACGCTTCATTTGGAATGCAATTTTCGCCTCAAAGATTGAATTGTCGTGGGCCATCAAATGTGACGCCCCTCATCCCACTCTCTAGTTGTTGCAAAAAATAGTCATTGCTAGATCAAGTGTTGTTCGTGGCTTATTCGCTTGAGTAACCGCAATCAAATCTCTAACGACGGATGGTGTCTCCCTCAAATTGCTGCGGTCGCTATCATCCTCTTCTTCATCATCACTACTACCTCCACTAGGCATAGTTTCATATCATTGGTCTTCGGAGATGGTAAATCATCTCTGCGGTCACCCATAGCAGGAACTTGTCCACCCAAATATTCATGTTCTCTGCTCCACCCGAGAAGATAGTGTAATGTTCTCGTCGCTGACCTAATTGGCATTCCATGCGTTTATCTCCCTATCACCACACCTGGATGTTCGTTAACTTACATAAATGACAATAGTTGCACGCCGCATTACAACGACAAACTTACATCCAAAATGTGTGTAAAACAAATGACCTACCGGAAAGCGACCTACAATTAGATATTCTTGGATCGGCCAACGACCTCATTATTATTTGTTGTAATTCACCAAATTGAGTCCGGGATTTGAACACATTTCTCCCACCAATGTATGTTGGAATGAAGTCGCCGCTAACTCTAAGTTCACCAGTAGTAAAGAACTATGAATACGATTCAATTCATTCTCAACTATTAGTAACAAAACAACACTTCTTCCCAACTAATGAATTTGGCAAATAAGTTCAAAGGAAAGTCCACAATGTATCAAGAAGTCCACACTCATCTACACCATAAACTTGCACTACATGTTCTACATGATAATCTTACAAATTCCACAAATTTCACATTTCAAGAACAAGACACAAACTTGCAAATTACACAATCATAAATTCATGTTTATAAAACAATAACTTTGTAAAATTAAAGAGACAAACCAACGCACAAACCAAACCTCATTTCCTTCATCTCACTAAATAATTTACACATTATGCTCAAATAAGCATAAGCATAAGCATATTCATAAGCATAAGCATAACCAAACCAACTATAATTTCCCGTAATATTTCAAATCACATATCTCTCATTTGAACCAAAAGCATCACCTTCATAGATCTTTTCAAAGCTAACTTCACTTATCATCATTATACACATCTTTAATAATTTTATACGCACCAATATTTCTCAAGCTAGTTAATGACCCATCATACACATCTTTAATAATTTTAATAATCATTAACACATATTTTTCTTAATACTCACCAAATCAATTTTCATAATACTTAACTATATGATTTCTCAAAATCAATAAAGATCATTTCTTTGCTATATACTTTCTCATTAATTGTATAAAACAAACAATGTCGCTATTATGGATTTTCCTTCAAAACAACTACACCATGAAAAAAAACTTGCATTTTGAAGATGAAATAGCTTGTCGACTTCTTGAGAGCACATAAGAAACACAAAACAAATCCTTACTTTTTTTTCCATATACTTTATTCAATCATATGCAAAATTTATCTCAAATAAGCATAAACATAACCATCCTCAAATAACAAATTTCCTTCAAAATCTCACTAAATAACATCTAACAAATATTTCCTATCAAAACAACAAATTCAAAGTAGATCTGAAATTTATTTTGCATTTAAAAAATACCTAAATGGCTGAAAGATCTCTCAAAGCCACAAGTTAATGGAAAGATGACGGCATGAACTTTCGGCAAGTTCTTCGGCGATGAAAGGCGATGACGGACGGATGCAGGAGAAGTAAAAGGAGAAATCGGCGCCGAATGGAGCCTGCCAGTAGCCACGCCGACGTCGGTACGGCCTATTTTTAAATTTTAATCGTAATCACATAATTAACATTTTAAACTGGCCTAGTTTAAAATTAACCTATCAAAATCCTGATTTATAAATTGGGAGGGCAAAATAATACATGGTTGGAGAGGAAATGGGGCCTCACTGTAGATTCGCGATGATTAGAACCGATTGGAGCATATCTTTTTCAGTGTTTTAATTATAAGTTATTCATTAAAAAAAAATTTGATTTCTCACTCTTTTTGTGGCTCATTTGTAGAGTTAATTCTATTCATATCCAACTTAAAATCATCTCGAAAATCAGGCTAAATCAAAAGCATTTACTTATGACTCCGCTCAGTCCAAGCTAAAAAATAATCAGATTTTACTCTAAGCTCAAATCCTGATGATAAATATTTATACTACATAATAAATAATCTAATCATCCTATTGTTCATAAATTACGCCAACCGCTGCTCTTTGAATTCCATCAAATAACATAGGAAGAGAGATGGTATTCCAGTTTGGTTAGTCGTCAAAAGATAATTATCATCTTTTATTTATTAAATAAAAATAAAATAAAAAACAAAACTTTATTTTCTTTTTTTAATAATTTAAATAAATTTTATCGTAAACTCATCTATATTTATCATGCAATACCCTATATTTCAGATAAACTTAAAGGTACGTACATCATCAGACAAAAAAAAAAAAAGATTACTCGTATCTGAAATGGTTAATTCATAATCCAAGAAATTATTTGTACCATTTGTGACAAATTACTTTTCAGTCTGTAGAATTTTTTTTTTGAATAAATTTAATTATAAACTCATAATTATTAAGGGGATATTTGGAATCAATTTTATTTAGTTTTATGCTTTTTTTAAAAAAAAAATATTTATTTGATGTATTTTTTATGTATTTTTATATTTTATTTTCAAAAATAAATAATATTTTTTAAAACATTTTTTTTGATGTTCTGAATATTTTTTTAAAAAATAATAATTTTCAAATATATTTTACATTTAAAATAGTGATAAATAGATACTAATAATCTGACCCTAAACCATTCCTAAATAGACATCGAACAGCAATTTACACATTAACAAAGTCAATTATCACGACAATATCTTACATTTTTGGATAGTGATTAGGTACTAATAATCTGATTAAGCTGCCAAAACCGTGCAAATCTAGCTGTCAGGTTGATAGATTTTTAAAAGGAGAGTCACTGCATTAATAATATTTTTCAGCTATATTACCTTAACAAATGTTATTTATTATTGTTTTTGGTAAACAACCAATGCCTGAAAGAAATATTATAGTGCACATACATTTTCTTCATATGGCAACGCATTCATGTCCAACTAACTTGAATGATAAGTTACTCATCTTTATACTTAGTGGTAGAGTCAGAATTTTATTTAAAAGGGGTATATATCTTAAACTTTTATTATTACAAATATTAAATAATAAAAAATTATTAAGACATGTATTATATATAAAAATATATTAATTTTTAAAATGATAAAATCTGCCATTAATTATGCCTAACCATCACTATTACTTCTTAGTTATTTTTCAATTAATTACAAATATTTTATTAGCTAAAGATGGAAAAAAAATAAAAGAAAAAGTTAATTTTTAGTCATATTTTTAGAAAAGGTGATAATGTTTCATACGATCTTAATGATATTAATACAATTAATATATATATATATATATATATATATATATATATATATATATATATATATATATATATATATATATATATATATATATATATATATATATATATATATATATAATAGATATATCTCAAATCATTCATTTGAAATCGCTGTTTATTTATTATTTATTTTATTTATATTTTGATTTAAAATAAAATATATTAGATGTGATGTTTGCTTTTTTAAAATATTCAAAACATGCAAAAATTATATTGATTATTGTTTAATACAATGTGATTTATTTTAAAACAACAATAAAATAAAAACCAAAACATAAATAAAATTGACCTCAAGCATGCCCTTAGCATCTCATTAGTGGAATTAAAGCGAGGAGCTAATGCTCAAGTGACATGCACTTAATTTTTTATGATAAAAGTTATATATCTACTCTTTAATCCTCTTACACATAATATTATTTTTTATGCATTAGAAAACCGCCAGAAGAAAGTTTATTTTTTTTTTGTGAAGTCCAAAGACACAAATTAAAGAAACAGAGACACCCAAAATTTTAACGGAAAATCTCAAAAAGAGGGAAAAACCATGACCTATAAGAAAGCTTCCACTAATTATTGTGAGTACAAAGTCTTGAAAGGGATTAAAATATGAGAGATGAAACAAGTGTAACAATGATCAAACAATTGATGGTGGAGAAGTTTGAGTAACTTAGAATACATGGTACAATTAGTGACAATTTGGTGATTCACGAGGAAATCTTTGGTGATTCGCTTGAGGATCTTAAAGGAGCTCTCTCCTCCTCACTTCTCTTCTTCTTCCCCGCTTGACTTTCCTTTCTTCATTGACTCTTCCTTCTTCCTTGTTGACTCCTTCTTCCTTGCTTGACTCTCCCTTCTTTCTTCCTTGTTTGACCTTCCTTTTCTTCCTTGTTTGACTTTCCTCTTCAGCTGACTCTTCCTCTTCCATTTGACTCTTTCCTCTTTTCTTCACTTATCTTCCCACTGAGTTTCATTTCTTCAATTCCCTCATAGGCCTGAAGACTTCAAATTCATGTAAAGCCCGCAACTTAATCGACGGCCGTGATGATTCCTTCATTATTTGATGTATTTTGAGCATTTGATGCCCAAAATGAAGTCAATTATGAGATCTTAGATCCGGCCGTCGAGACATTTGACTATAAACCCATATTTGAGAGTGTTTTGGGATTTAATTGATGTCCCAAAGATTCCAAATGATATTTTAAGTGATCTCGATCATACTCAAAATCATATTCAAGAATTTGTGCTTGACTAGTGATATTTTGAGAGCCATATATCTCCTATTTTGATGACTTATTTTAATCATCCAAAAAATATATGTGTCAAATGCTCAAAATAATGAATTTTCATGAAAAAAATCTGAATCATACATTTTGAGAGAATAAATCATAAAAAATACAAAATTAATGATTTAAGTAGATGTAGTCGTAGCATGAGATTTGAGGTTACATCTATTCGATACTCATGAAGTTTTCGTGCTTTTCCTGACTGCATGGACCTCTGTCTACTCACCGGTCACAGAAGTCATGCCGCAATTCATCTTTCTGATTTTGTTCTTCTTCTTTATGACTGCTAGAAACCGCCAAGAGTGAAAGTTTACTTTAACCTTGTTGTGAAGTCCAAAGACACACAATTAAAGAGCTAACAAGAGACACCTCAATTTTAACGGAAAATCGAAAAGAGGGGAAAATAACGCCCTAAATTCCAAGAAAGCTTCCACTAATCTGACTGTTTCAGAGTACAAAGTCTTCCCCGATAACGGACATAATCAGATATGAGAGAGGAAATAACCCGTAACAATGATCGTTGTAATTGCTATCATGGTGGAGATGCGTAACTTCCCATGGAATACAGTACAATTAGTGACGACGAAGCGATGGTTGATGGTCGCCGAGGCGATCTCGCCAGTGCATCCTGCTTGAGGATCTGCTTCAGCTCTTCTCTTCCTCCTCACTTTTCCTCTTCTTCTCGCTCTGGACTTTTCCTTTTCTTTCTTGTTCTTCTGTTGATCCTTCTCCTCTTCTTCCCCGTTCTGACTCCCTTCCTCTTCTCTTCCCTCTTCATCTTCTTCCTTGCTTGGACTCTTCCTTTTCTTCCTTTTGACTCTTCCTCTTCTTCCTGCTTGACTCTTCCTCTTCTTCTTCACTTGTTGACTCCTCTTCTTCTTCACTTGGCCTCTCATGTGAGAATGAAGACTATTTATAGATGGGAGGAGGGCATTCTTGTCATGTACTTGTATCCTCAATCGACGGCTCGGATGATTCCTTGATCATTTGATGTATTTTGAGCATTTGGATGCCCAAATGAAGTCGGAATTATGAGATCTTAGGCTCGTTAGATCTCAAACGTTTGATATAAACACTCCATATTTGAGAGCTTGAGATTTAATTGATGTCCAAAGATTCTAATGATATTTTAAGTCTGCGATGGTTTTGACAAAATCATATCGCTACATCATTTATGCTTTGAATTGGTATTTTGAGAGTCATATCAATTTTATATGTGGAATCAACTTATAACTTGCCTTAGGCACTTAATTCTATTACATGCAATATACAAAAAGAACATTTCATCATAAAATATTTGGCATCACATGATGGGAGTTTCCCATTCCTTTCAAATCATTTTCACCGAAGGCCTAAAGAGCACCAACTAAAACATCCTTCAAGGCTTAAAGTCATGTCTCAACCTCTCTGTGCATCGGATGCTAAGTGTGCCTTCGAAGCTTAGTCCTTCAATCTTCCATGTGAATTTTCGGTTCACAAGGACGAGCACTTTCTTGTCGGGATCATGCTGCGCTTGAATTAAAAGTAGGTTGCATTTATTGTTGAGATCATGGCTTCATCACAAGAATATTCATTTTCTTTACAGTGATATTAATAACATCACCAAATTATGTGCAATTTTTTTTTTAAGTACTGAGAAAGATAATTGAAGAAAAAAAATATATTGTGGCACGTTATTAGGTTATTATGCTGGAAAAATATTACTTGTAGAGTTTATATATAACTTGTATGTTATGTAATATTCAGTTAATACATAATTATTTTGAATTAGTTATGAAGTGTTATATATTACTGTGTATTATTATGTAAGTAGATATTATGTATTACTGTATAGTTATCATTACACAATACTTTACAACTAATACATAAAAAATCATGTATTGATGATCATATATTATATTTTAATTTGATATATTCTTCTTAATAATAATATCTCTAATATGTTTAATCCATGCACACATCACGATGAATAATTTCATCATTATGATGAGGATGAATGTCATATATGTCTTTTTTAAATTTAATATTTAATATATATATATATATATATATATATATATATATATATATATATATATATATATATATATATATATATAAAAGACATTTTTTATGCTTGAAAAGTATATTTATATTTCACTTTAAATTTTATAGTGATAATGATAATTTTAATATAATATCAACTATTTAAGTGTTATATATGTAATTATTAAATTAAATATATAAATATATGAGAATGATGTGATATTTATAAAAAATACCGCTAATTTTTTTTTTAAATTGGTTTTTTAATGTTTCGTCTCTAATATTTATGATCAACTTGAAACACAAATCATAAATTGTTATTTTTCTTAAATTATAAATACCTCGTACTGCATGTTAACATTATAATGACCAACCAATAATTTATAGGATGAAGTCTATTATTTAAAGTACTCAGTTAAGAAATTGTTTAGATTGTACCCGCGCAATTATTTTCTTCAATAATACAAACTCTCTTTTTTTTTTTTCTCATTTCAAGAAACAAGAATTCGGCTTGATCGCATCGTTTCGATGTGACCTATTTCAATTATTTTATTAGATTGGTTGGAATTAAATTTAGGTTGGATCTATCTTGTTTTTCATTAGATGTGACCTATTTCAATTATTTTGCAATGGGTATCCACCCAACACTCCAAACGTTTTGTGGTTGGGGATGTTATTGTGACTAATCTCACAATCACATTCATCAAATATATCCCTCACTTACTTTCCCCACCTTGATAGCGCTCCTCGAGAGATTTGACTGATGCGAGGGTTCTGCCTTGGCCTACCGCAAGCAGAGATGGTGGGTTATTTCAATTATTTCATTAGCATCCAACTTTTTTCGTGCTGGTGATTTTTTAATGATTACTTGTTTAGTAATATCATTTAATTTCAATGTGTTATATTATATTACTGTGTACGTTGAGAAATTAAAAAATATATATATTTAATAGAAATAAATAAGTATATATATGGACAAGCCAGGAATAATAAATATGTTTGTATAAAAATTGGCATATAATAGAAAGAATTAAGATTTACATATGATTAATAGAATGATTATTATATATAGAAGATGAGACTGAAATTATCCCAATTAATAGAATAGATTTACAGTTAGAGTATAAATTTATGAAAGCACTTATTCAAAACTTTCGGACAACACAATAATGACTGCATCTGCTATGATCAGTAATATAGCAAAATATTAATTGTTTTATTTTTTTTTTCAAATTTTAAGTCATTTATCTTTTATCATAAATATTGAAATTAACACTTTTATTAGAAATTATTGTTCATCATAGCATATATATATATATATATATATATATATATATATATATATATATATATATATATATATATATATATATATATATATATATATATATATAATGTTTAGAAGATATTTTTTGAGAAATTTACAAGCATATCTAAGACCTCAAATTTAATATTTATAAATATAATATTTTTTATGCATAAAATATGCTTTTTATTTTAAAAATTAATAAAAATGTTATTTTTATTATAATATTAAAAATATAGGTGCTATTTATATACATATGCAAATTTAAATGTTAAGTATGTAAATATATAAAAATTATATTCCACTTATGTAAGTTCTCCATGAATTCATAATGCTAGTCTACGTGTAAAAATTTGGAGCCATCTATCACTTTGTTTAATCCATCATGGCCAAAATTAGATCAATTAAACTTGTTCTAATTTATTTTTAGGGATTTATATACATATCAAATAAATTTTAATTTATATATACATAATATCTCAATTTTCAGTATCAAATAAAGTTTATAAAATTCAAATGTATTTTTTTTAATATAAAAAATATTAGATAAATAAATATCAAATTTATGTGTTAAATATGTAAGTATATAAGATTTGTATGATGAGTATATAAATCTTTCTTTTTTGTACTATTTAAAATGTTGAGTTTTTATTATAAAATTTGCAATAAGTCAAAATTTTTAAATGCAAATAAAAAAAGTATTGTTGATTGTAAAATTTTTATATCTAATCAGCATATGTATTTTAATTCTAGTGCAAGTGATGACGCTGGCATTTTAATTGTAGTGATCGCATAAAATAATATTCCTATATTTCTAATCTTGTTTTTTTTTTTTTTTTTCAATTTTCAAAGTTACTTATTTCTGAGAGAGAGAGAGAGAGAGAGAGAGAGAGAGATTGATATGCCACTGAAAACTCAATTAGATAAAGCATGAATTTTGACATCAAAAGCATTTTAATCCTAAGTCGAACCCAGATTAATCACTTAAAATATCATTGGAAACTTTAGTATATCACTTGAATATCTAAATAGTTCTTAAATATGGAGTGTCTATAGTCAAATCAAGCGTCTTGATGAGCTGGATCTAACAATCCAAATATCTATTGATTCTGATTTCATTTGAACATTTAAATACTTAAAATACATCAGATGATCAAATGAATTATTTTGAGCCGTCTAATGGAGTGGTTTGGATTTTGCACGTATTTACGACGCATTCATCTAATCTATAAATAGCCTTATTCTTTACATGAGTGCCAAAAAAGAGAAGAGAACTCTCGATTGAAGATCCTCCAAGCATATCATTACCGACGGCGTTGACCACGGCCGACCACTCTGCCGGTCATCGCCGCCAACCAGTTGATCGTGCCGCTTACCACCGTGACCATCCGTAGATTCATCATCATTCCGCGACCACCATCGCTGGCCGTGGTCGGCCACCACCAATTATTGTCGTCATCGACCACCACCGTTGACTACCACCAACCATCGCCGGCTTAACCTCCGGCCAGACCATCTTCATGATCACCACCGCGCACCACCACGATTGCGATCATCACTCAATTTCTTACCATCGTCTTGTGTATTTGTACCAACTTCTTTGCGTAGATGTTATTGTTATGAGATTCTCATTCTCAGGCTTTCTCACATACATTTCTATAATTTTCTTATCAGAAAAATGTAAATTTTGTACTCTAAAGCAGATATATAGTGAAAAAATTTTACTCGACTAAGCCCATTGATTTTTTCCCCCTTTTCCGATTTTTTACTAAAAATTAGTTTTTTATTCACTCTTCAAATATCTATGTGTGATTGAATTTCAATGACTAAAACGTAAATTTTGTTTTATCGTAATTGATTTTCTAACATGCAATATATATATATATATATATATATATATATATATATATATATATATATATATATATATATATATATATATATATATATATATATATATATATATATATATATATAAAGTTATTTTGATTTGACAATTAAGAGTTTAGATTTTTAATTAAGAAGTTTTGAATTTAACTTTTTATATATCAATATATGTATATATATATATATGAATTTAAGATTTAATTCATTTAAATAATTTAAAAAAAAAAATCTTAATCTCTATTCAATAAATAGCTTTCCATCAAATTTATGATATGTTGGAGTAAAAAAAGACAAAAAAAATAAATTAATGTAAGACATTGGCATTAATGACCGCATAGTACAATGGCCTTTAAAGTGCATAAATTGTTTGAAATCAGAACTTATTCATTTTACCTATATGAAATTAATGTTCAAAATAAGTTGGCTTTCTTTGAGAACATGCCCATCTTTAAAATTAATATTAACTTTAAATTCTCAACTGTTCTTTAACTATAATGATTTTTTATTTTTGTACATAAAATGAGTAAACATAAAATCATACTTTTATGAAAAAAAATATTTTTGTTTAATATATATTCAAATGGGCCCGCAATCTAAATTCAATATTTCAAAAGTTTAAGGCATAGTTATTATTTGATTCCAACGAGGTATGCAAGTTGGTAATTTCAAGTGCCAAACTCCAAGAGTGAGTTAATTTAAAGCTAATCATAAAATTATTGTGAATGTTAAAATTTTTTTTTTAATTTAAATTATAATTTTCCAACAACTCTGATTATGAAAAATAAAATTTTATCATAATTTTTTTTAAAAAATAATAATAAAATGATAGCCAAACATAACGGTAACTTCTTTTAGAAAAATAAAGTAGTAGTAAACCATCCTAAATATATCCTAAGTGAGATTATTTTAAGCACTTTTTTTTTTCACTCTTAGAAGTATGTACTTCGGAAAAAATATTTTAGCGAAATATCTTTACCCAATAATATTTTAGTAGAATAGGACATTACACTAAAATATTCGTTGAATATTTAAATTTGGACGCAACGTTAATATTCTTATTCTATAAGAATGGTTAAAGTGCAACTTAACCGTACAACTTTATTATTATTATTATTATTAATTTTAGGTAGTTGACTGAATTTGCTGAAGCTGAATAAAAAAAAATGATTTACATTCCTACCATATAATTCTTATATATTTATATATCGAACACCCAAACTTCAATTATTATATATATAAGACTCTAATTTTCAATATCAAATAAAAAAAAAGATCATAATTATTTATTTTTTAAAAGTGAAATACATCCTTTTAAGCATATGAAAATATTAGATAATTAAATATCTAACTTTAGGTGTCAGATATGTAAATGCATAAGAATTATGTGGTATGTACATAAATCTTCCTTATATATATATATATATATATATAACTAAATGAAAATCTCTAGAATATTATGAGGGTACTGTTACCTGTGGTAAGTTCTTAATCCATTTGATGATCTTTACATAACTTCGATAATATCAGTGATATTAATATCCACCATTACTATTAAGGCTAACACTCTTAATTGATATGAATACTAACTGTCATTATTATTAACAATACTAATGTCCATCATCTTAAATATTTTTGATGTTCATTATCATCAATAATGTCAACACATATTACTATTAATATCATTAAAGCTCTTCAACCTAATCATCAAGACTAATGTGTGTTAGGACCATTAAGTTAAAACCTCTTACATTAACAACACTAGCACTCATTGTCGCCAACATAGATGAAATTTATCATTATCGATAAAGTTGATGCCGGCCACATTAATAAGGTTGGCATCTCTCATTATCATAAAAGTCAATTTCCTTCTTTGCCAACAATGTAATGGGCTAACATTATCAACAGTGATGATGCCCACCCTTGCCAACAACATCAATGTCGGGTATTATTATGATGGCTAATGCCCACCGTCACCATCGAAGCTGACACTTTTTACCTCCAAAGATATAACTCATTATTGCCATCAAGTTCGATGGCCGCTACCACGATTTAGCTTCAAAGCTATTGTCAACATTTGCATTGATGCCCAACATCATCATCATTAATAATGTTGGTTATTTCTTCTATGATTTTTGTCAAATTGTCATCACTTTCCTCTCTAATATAGATGATGTTTAGAAAAATAACAGAGTTGATAATAATAACAATAATTCAAATTAACTTTTAATATATAATATTTAAGGAGTAATTATATATATAACATTTAAATCTTCACTAGTTGTGAAATCAATATTTTTGAAATTCTCATCTAAATATTAAAATTTAAAATAAAATTTCAATCATATTTTTATTTTTATTAAATTCATAATAATTTGATGATAGCAACCATAAAATCAACATGCTCAATATTTAAAAAATAATATGAGTGCTAATTTTGTAAATAATTAAAAATTGAATTTTATGCATATAACTCTCTCTTTTAAAAAATAATTACTTTTTTTATGTTGTTTTCAGATGTCATTTCAATCTTTGATTTAAAATATTTAAAATATATAAACTACTTGTAACAGTTAGGGGAGAAGGTGCCAAATATAATTATGATTTGGTACATTAAAATCGAATAAAATGACCATGACTCCATGCATGAACTCAAAACTCAAAGGTCTCCTTGATGTCCTCTTTTTATTGCAGCTTGATATTATTGAATCTCACAAATGTGTAATTTTTTAATACTAAGTTAAATCTCCTAATTTTTTTTTCTTTTTAATGAATTGGAATCTATTATGAGCATAATATCAAAAGTTATCTTCATATTAATAAATATTATCTTCATCATAAGTCAATGAGTTTTAATGCAAATCAATCATGGTGATATAATAATATGCTTAAGTATTTGTGAATTTGATTAAAATTTTGAAAGCTATTATTAAAATTTTGGAATCGAATCTTTTTAATATCATAACATATTTAATAATAATAATAATATTATTATTATTTTAATTTAGATTTTCAACAAAATTATTTAAAAAGATTTATATATATATATATCATATAATTTTTATGCATTTATATATCTATTAAAATTAGATATTTTATTATCTAATATTTTATTATGTATATATATACATCTACAAAAATTTCAAAATTAGGCAATACATGAATTTTCTATTATTTAGGGACCAGATAAAACGTCAACAAAGCAACTCCACACTTTAACCCATAAATTAAACTAATACCGAAGCCAACTTTATATATACTTAAATAAAATCACAAATAATATGACGCTAAGCATGAGATTATACAACGATATCTTCACCTACAAGATTGATGGGATGTTGGGTGGATACCCATTCCAAAAAAAAAAAAACTCCACACTTTGAAGGCGCACTGTACGGCAGTGGGTGAAGAGCGGTGCAAGGGAAAAAAAAAAGTTTAAAGTGCTGTTGATCAATTTATCGATGTGGCGCAGGGGGATTCTACCAAAGCCTATGGCGGGATTAGTCGATGCCTTGCCCTACCAGCTGTGGGGACCACTTTGGCGGCTAAACTTAAAATCTGTATATTAATTTACATTAATACCCTTACGCGGTCGATCGGTGTCAAAGAGTTTCGATACCGCAAACCAAAACGAGGAATATAATTAAGAAAAATTATATGAAAATTTTTACTGTTGTTATTTTAGGATATATATATATATATATAGTACTCAAAATTAATTATATATATATTATATTTAATATTTAATATTAAATATTATAAATATAGCACTCAAAATCTCTTAATAACTACACAAATAACACTTTTTCTCCTTCATGTTATCTACTAGTATTAGATGACTTAGTAATTGTAAATTCATCTTTCAAGATGATGTGTTCCTACTTATCCCTCGCCCTACCATAGGGATGGAATTCAATCTATGGAGTTCTCTACCTCTATAAGGCCCGAGAAGATCGCTCACACCCCATCTCACGATTCCTAGTGCTATAGTTATATATGACATCGGGGTGGAATTCAATCTACAGCTTTGAGTTTTTTGGCTACATCCGAGTGAAGAACAATCAAATTGTCTCAACATCACCTTTTCCAAGTTTCAACATTGCTCTTTCAACAAAGCTCTTGCTATCACTCTCACCAAAGAGCAAATCCCAATTGGGTCGCATCACACTCATCAATCCTAGCATGCTTCTTCGTCAAGCTCAACAAATGCTCGCTGCAACTTAATAATAGAGCCATGAAAGGACTAACTAAATAGTTTTGATTAAGATTATTAGCAAGCTCCAAATGCAGCCCCTATTAGCAAAAACATCGTTGTTTTCGATTGTTGGCCTTTATTTTGCTAGGTTGTCTGGAAACATCAAGGTTTTCCTAATTGGTTAAATAGTCATGAGGGTAGGTGACTCTTGTTCCGGCGTAGCGGGGTTGAATGGCAAGGGAGCATGCATTATTGTTCAAACATTGCAGAGTTGAATGGTAACGGGGCAAGCAGCGGTACTGTGAGCAGATAGAAGTATATTAAATGAGAGCCTTACTTTTGTATGATTTAGTCAGTTTGGGTGTTATATTTATAATATTTTAAATTTAGATATTAAATATGTAATATATAAAATATTAAGTGCTTTGTATGTAAATCTCCAATATATCTCATACTTAAAATTTAATATTTAAATACATAACATTTTAAGCATTAATATCATATCAAAATTAGTAATATCACCTACTTTTAAAAGTATAATATATCTTTATAAGCAAAAAAAATGTTATATACCTAAATATGAAACTTTAAATGTTAAATATGTACATACTTAAGAATTGTGTGGTATGTAAATGTTCTTAATTTTAAATTTTTTTATATATTAACTATTAAAATTTACATTTTTATACAAATAAAAAAAAATTATAACATCATGCTTAATTATGATAAATATAGGTAATGTAGTGTATTTTTAAGATGACCTCGACTCTATAGATTTAAAATATTTCATTTTTTAAAAGTCACGAGCGTACTAATTATATAATTTATTTATTAAGTTTTAATAAATTACTACTTATAGGCCCTTCCTTTAGAAGAGAATCTGGTTTTACCTGATAAGACACTAGTAATTTAATTAGGACAAAATGATATATATATATCATTTTTTTTATATTAAAATTCACGTCAAAATAATTTCTTCAACAGTTGAGAATCTTTCCTGTGACTCAAAACTTCAATCTGCTCAAAGAAAAGTCCTTGTCAATGGAATTGTATGGATGTCCTCTAGATCTTGTATTTTAGTTCGTTGTTCAATGAATTTTTATTGGTATTTATAAAAAATAATTGAGTGTTAATCGGCTCATGATTAAAAGTCGAAAGATCAAGAAAACTTTTAAAGAAGAAACATTAAATCTATTAATAAATTAAATGAATTTAATTATTAAATTTTTTTTGGAAAAAAATTATAAATAGATGAACTAAATCATAAGAAGATTACAAAATTAGATGTTATTTTAAAAAAATTTGATTTTATATATCTCATAATATATAATAACCAAATATCATCATCTATATTTATTTGAAAGATTTTAGCTAAATTTATTTTGAACAATTTTTCAAAATGATGCATAAATTAAGTTCTCAAGAGGAGTTCTAATAATACGCTTTTTAATTAATTTTGAAATTTAATCAAAAATTAATTAAAGATTTAATATAATAACCAATAACCAAAAAAAAATTTGAATTTTCAGCTCGGTTTTTAAAAAACCGAAAATATGTAATTAAAAATTTAAAATACCTAAAAAGACAGTGAAAGGGCTCCAAAGAAGATCAAAAACTCCAGGAACCTCCCAAATCAAGAACACTGCCAAAAAACAGGAGATGATCTTCACAGCCATCACTGGCCCAATCTCATTGTATTTGTTGAAGATACCAAGTGTGACGTATACCATGAGTGTAAGAGCTATTGGTCAGATATAATATAACATATAATCATTGTTGAGGACGATGCAACAAAAATATCACAAAGACATTTAGATACATCATCTGCATTTCGTTTGTTAGAATTGTCGACGATAACATCAGTAAAAAAACACTTTGAATGCTAGTAATATTTAAAACATGAGGAATGGGATTGCCTTTGCCGCTTTGCCGCGACTTTGTCCTTGCCTCCTTTTTAATCACCTCCCTAATCGCTTAGTTTTGACTTAAAATCGGCGATTCGCCGATTTCTATTTTTACAACGAAATAATTACGGGTCATAGAAATAATAGACTTCCCTAAATCTTAAATGCCTAATTTGATTTTTTGATTACAAATTTTAACCGATCCATAATCCAAAAAAACAATTTAGCTAAAATTAAATCCAAAATCCAAAATAAAATTAAAACCATCCAAATTTAAAATTTGGCTTTGATTTTAATCAATTTAGCTAAAAATGTGCATACTCTAATTCTCATCATGAACTTCTCTTCATATGTTATTTGTCCTATTGACGCCCTTCCTCATTGAATACCATTTCTTGCAATAATTATGAACAACAAGAGTTTGAAAATGATTTAAACTAATTCAAATCAATTTTAAATGACTTACAAGTCAATATAGAGACCAAAAAAAAAAAAAAAAAAGATTTTAAGAATATTTTATTAAATAAATGTATTAAAAAAATATTTGACCTATTATTGATATATAAAGTGAACCTTCATTATCTTTTGCTATGAGATATTAGGGTGTGTTGGCTTGGTGAAAAATATTGTGAAGTATTTAGAATGTAGTGATTTTAATAATTTAGGTGTTTGACTTAGGAGCTATTTGGATTAATGTATTAAGAGTGTAAAGTAAATCAAATATATGAATTTTAACTTTTAGGGTATTTAGCATGAAGTAATATAAAAAAGTAAAGTATTTGTGTAGTATTTGAAATGCATTAGAAGGGTACTTCATGGTGTATTGAAAATTCACTAAATTTGTATTGGAATTCATCAATTTTGGCGAATTTCAAATACACCGATCAGTATAAAATGTGAATGGTTACTACGTAGCCATTGTCGCCTCCGACTGCCGTTTTACAATCGATACTATATACCATCTAGTGCACTATCACACCCAAATCATCATACCATCACATGTCAATCATCATCAGTGACAATCCCTATTGATAGTCACCACCATTACCACCTCTTAATCCAAAAAAATATTTAACATTACATTAATTCTAAGAAAATAAATAAACTCATTTATTTATAGAATTTTTAATCAAATAACATAAAGTAATCCAAATATATTACATGCATTTTACTCTACATTTTTTTACGCTTCACTCCTTTTTTAAGTCAACCAAATAACACTTTAAAGAATTTGGAGTGCACTATAAAAATTTAATAAATTTTATATTCAATTTATATTTTATTTTTTGTGTATTTTAAATTTGTTCAATTATGACTCATTTTGAATATGTTAAATCTTGATTACATCTACTAGTGGGCCATATCCCAAAAAATTAATCTATTTTATGTTATGTAAATAAATTTAAGTTATTTCAAACATATTATATTTCAATTATATTAATTTTTTCCGTTATTTATTTATCAAATTAAACGACCACTTAAATTAACCTTTAAATTATGAACCGGCTTAGACCTTTGTCTAGACCGGGGTATTTTCGGAACATGTGCTCCAGCATAAATTTTCCGTCAGCTACGAGTCACAAGCATTAGGCCACGACCCGCGTCAGCCACTGGACAGCTGGATGGCGGGAAAATGTATGGCATTTTGGTAATTTATTGAATGCGGCAAACACCCTCCGATCGCCATAAATGTGCTTCACGCCTATCTCACATTTCTGGTTTCCAACCTTTACCTTTCGCAAAATTTTCTCGTCTTCCTCGTCAAACTCCCGTAAACCCGCTTAAAACCCTTTTGTATGCTCGAAACCCAGAGAATATTTTGTATGTTTTTTAGAATTTTCGTTCGATTTTATTTAGGGTTCTTCTGAATCTTTTGATGAAACCTCGAATCATCTTATAGAAGCTTGATCTGAGGCTTCATCCGTCAGATCTCATGGAGATTCCTAGTCGGATGCATCATCTAGATTTACCGGGTTTTCCAGTGAAGTTCTCGGAGCATGTTCTGACCAAAACGCGGAAGATGACTTCTGCCGGAAAGACAAGAGTCCTGCGGCGGAGGCTCGTGCGGATCTTCTTCACAGACGAGGACGCGACGGATTCCTCCTCTAGCGACGAGGACGCCTTGCCCCTTAACCGACGACGTGTCAAGAGGCACGTCCACGAAATAGGATTCGAGATCGAACCTCGCTTTCGGCGCCATACGACGGCGAAGCGACGTGCGGAGAGTAGTGGCAACAAGAGCTTCCGTGGAGTCCGCCGGCGGCCGTGGGGACGGTGGGCGGCGGAGATTCGAGATCCGAACCGGAGGAAGAGAGTTTGGCTCGGGACGTTTGACACGGCGGAGGAGGCTGCCGTCGTGTACGACTCCGCTGCCGTTAAGCTCAAAGGAGAGAAAGCCCTCACGAACTTTCCGTCCGGGAAGCTCCAGTCGCCGACGGAGGCCGGGTCGAGGGAGAAAAGGCATGAACAAACTTCTCCGCCGTTCGCGTCTCCGACCTCTGTCCTCCGTTCCGGTGTCGATGAGATGCCTTTCGACTACCTCGGCTATGGCGACGTCGACGCTTTCGGTATGAGCGTGGAGCCGCCGTTATATTTAACGGAATTATCCTTGCCTAAGCGGCATTACTGGGAAGCGGAGTTTGGCGATTTCAATGCGGAAGAGTTCTCCCTTGAAGTCGTTACGTTTTAGCGTATGTGTGGAATTACGATAATACCTCCCACCCCATAATGGAAGAGTAATTGCGTAATTCGAATGGTTTTTCATTAAGTTTTTTTTTTTCCCACGGGAAGTGTGTGAGCTATAACGGCGAGTAATTAGTATGTTAGTGAGTGTGGCGGGAGTTTTGTGGTTGATACTTTATTAACTAATTGAGATAAAATTATGAAATTAAAGGTGGCCTTTATTCGTGCGTCTGAGTGGGGGGTGTTAAAGCGTCCCTTCTACTCTACGGAAGTGCGGAAAAAATTTTTTTAAGTCAGTATTTTTTTAAATGCATATAAATATATAAATTTTTTGAAAAAGTCATATAAATATATAATTTGCTGTGATTTGGATAAAATGTGTTAACTCAAGAGAAAATAATTATTTTAACGGTCGTTTAAAAGCCGCTGGTGCGTTTATTTTGCTGATTTACACGACTTAATTTTTGGGATAATATATATAAGAATTTGTTGGAAAGAAAAGTGTGAGGATATCTGATTAAATTTTTAATAAAATAATTTAAATATTTTTGGGTCTATCATAGTAGCATACTAGTTTCGAAGTAAATTTGATGATTTTGGATTACATCTTGAGTAGGGTGTGTATTTAGAAGATTTGGATGATGAATTTTTAAAATCAATTGATAAAAAATGGATTAAATTGTTCAAATAAAATATAAAATTAATTAAATTAAATAATAATTTGATTTAATATTTTGGTTTAATTTTGAATAAATTGAAGTATGCTATATGTATAAATTATTTATGAATTTTATATTCATTATGTAATTTTTTATATAATGAATAAGTAATAAGTAAATTATATATATAATTAAAAAAATAGTTTGCTAATTTCAAGCATTAAAAATATTTACAATTTTTATGATGATTAAATTTTTTTGCCAAATTAATGAATAAATTTGATTTATTTGTTTCTACCCAAAAATGAAAATTAAAAATTTAATTAATTAAAATTAAAATTAAAATTATTAAGCTCAAAATTAATTCATATTGTTCTAAAACTTTAGTTCAATTTAATTTTTTAGTTACAACTAAATAATGCATGTTCCTAATCTTTGGCCAATTTTTTTTTAATATTTGTTTGTATTTTTATTACTTGGCATTTGAATAAGATTAAATATAATTTTAATTATTTTGCATAAATGAATAAATTCTAATGATGTTTTCTGTTGCCTATCAAGTGTTTGAAGAACTGTTTACTTATCAATCAATTATTTATTTTGATGATTATTTTATATATTTATACCAATTTTTTGCATTTAAAATAAATTTTAACAATATTTGGGAGGATTTATATACATACAACACAAATTTTATGTATTTACATATCTAACACCTAAACTTTAGATTTTACATATATAACAACCTAATCTTCAATATCACATCAAAAGTATCATCATCATTCATTTTTTAAAAGTGAAATGCATCTTTTTAAGTATAAAAAAGTATTAGAAAAGTAAATATCTAATTTTAGGTATTATATATATAAATACATAAGAATTATGTGGCATGCATGTAAATCTTTCTTGAAAGTATTAATTGAAGTATAAGTATGAAATGTATTGTTAATTATATAGATTAATGTTATTCTAATTGACATTCAAATGGCTTCAAATAATGTAGGTGGCGTTTGATAATAAAATAATTAAATTTATTTTTGTTTAAATTATTGTCATTAAATATAAAATAATTAAACGTGATTGAGATAAGAAAATTAATAAATAGCTTTGAATAAAATTTTAAAGTTGAAATCATGTTCAAATTCGCTTTAAATCTAAAAAGAAGATGAATAAATGACTTTAAATAGATACTATTTGACTCTATATATATAACTTTGTTCGAAGCGGTTGTAATTGTAAATAAGGATTAAAGATATTTTTTTTAAAAAGGTTGAATGTAATTATATATTTTATTTTATTTTATTTGGAAGAATTTGAGAGCCTTAGCTCAATTATATTCCAAAATGGAGAACATTACAAAAATACAAAACGAATTCACCAAGTGAATTCAACCATCTGCTCCAGACTAAGAAAAGGAAACCAGCAGAAAGAAAAAAAAACAGAGAGACAACAAAACAGGGAGGGGAAAAGCACTTACATCACTTCCCTCAAAGAGAATTTACATCACAAGCAGATAACGATCTAAATAGAATAAGGTCCGTCCACTAACAAGGAGAAACCCAAAAAACAGAACTTACTTCATGTATATATGCTTTGATATTTTCTGGACTCAGACAAGTAACGAAGCAAAGAGAGCTCCAACCCGATAAAAAAATAGCCAAAACTTGCTGCTGCACCCTCACAACCTTCCAATTGGCGAAGAAGAGACTTCCATCCAAGGTTGCTGTGTTGTGCAACCAGGCTAAGCCATACCAAACACTTACGATTGGTAAAATATATGTCATCATTGTCCAGTTTTTCATTTTAAGCAGCCCCCAACGATCGCAATACAGCCACAATGGAATTTCAGAAATGAGTTCTGTTTCTCCAAACCAGAAAAGCATTCATAACAGTAGTAGGCCAGGAATCTCTAGGTTTCCATCGTGCAGCTTTATAAGCTATACGATCCATGATTTGGTCGATTAAGATAGAAAGAGGAGATGTTGAAAGAGCAAATAGTCTGTTGTTCCTTTCACGCCATATGCTATAGACCAAAACAGCAACAGATAAATAATACACCCTTTTTATAATTTTGTGCATCTTAATAGTCATACCATTCAGTACTTGTTGTAATGTGGATTGCATTAAGAAAAATTCCCATAAGGAAGAATGCTTGATCAAATGCATCGAGAAAGGGCATTCAAGAAGAGGTGAGTGAGATTCGATTCCTTAAAACAAAAACAAAGAAGTTTGAGAACCAATCCTCTTTTAACAAGTATATCGTAAGTCTTTAACCCCTTAAATAAGCCAACCAAGAATATATTGAATAATTAACGACAACCAGAAACCATATGCCTTTGTACCAATTAACCAAGGCAAGCTTTAAAAGAGCACTTCTAAAATCATAGGTAGTGGGAGAGCTTAGAATCGTGTAATCCAGTCTCCCCCCTCCTATAGGAATAGAATCAATTGTGGCAAAGTAAAGGTAATTAAAAGAATCAAGAAAGGCATTCTCCATCTACCCTCAACAATAAATGAGCACGATGGTATCTTTATAAGAGTACGTTCCATCATTAGCATCCAAATGATTCATAAATTGATTTTTTGACACACCACGGGTCATAAAGAAAAGAAAAGGAATTGCCATTCCCTATGTGATAAGAAATCTTATCGCGAAAACGTTTTGCATATAGTTTTAATTCTTTCCACATAAGAGAAATTCGATGAAGAGATTCATTCCAAATGGACCCATATTTCTGGTTGCACCAGCTAGCAAAGGGGGAGTTCATCTTGAGAGACTTCCACAAGGTTTTAATTTTGCATAAGGAGTTGAGAGAGAAGGCTGAGAGTATCCCATTCCCTTCTCCTTGGGTCGAGTTGTTTTGTCCCAAGAAATAGTTGTAAGTTTATTAGAAACACCATTATGATAGAAAAAACGTGAAGTGAGAGAGTAGATGGTCCTCAATACACCCTTAGGGATCATCATGGATCTAAACCAGTAAGTAAGCAAGTTGTTAACCGATGATCGTAGTAATTGCAGCCTTCCTCCTAGAGACAAAAAAAAATTTGCATTTCCAACCAAAGAATCCACCTTTGAATTTTATCAAATAAACTAGAGAAGTTTGCAAGTTTCGGGGATCCCATAGTTAAGGGAAGACCCAAGTATTTGATTGGAAAGGTGCCCTGAGAGATATTAAGGATGTTGCAAAGATTTGTAACATCTCTAGAGCCTTTTGAAAAGCAAATAAGAGATTTGTCTTGATTAACCATAAGTCCAGTGTATTTTTCTAAACTCTCAAGACAGTATTTTAAGGATCCCACAGTAGAGCTATCAGCCATACCAGTCACCAAAAGATCATCTGCAAAAAGCAAGTGTGATATTTTGCATGACCCCGCAATAAGAGGTCTCAGATCAATAATAAGTTGACCTCTCTATCGATTAAGCAAGAGAGAGTATCAATGGCCAATGTAAAGAGGAAAGGGGATAAGGGGCAGCCTTGTCTTAGCCCATGCTTTGATGTAAAGTAACCTTTAATTTCCCCATTCAGAGTGATGGAGAACGGGACATCTGAGATACAAGCCTTTACCCAATTTATAAATCTAGGGGGAAAGCCAAAAGAATGAAGTCTATGCAAAAGAGCCTCCCTATTAATAGAGTCAAAGGCCTTTCTGAGATCAATTTTTGCAAGAAAACCACCATGAGAGTTATTATGAAACAACTCTTGACAAATTTCATGGCCATAGTAATATTGTCGAGATATCCCTTCCTTGAATGAAAGCGGTGTCTTGAATTGATTAAATAAGGGAGCACCTTCTTAAGTCTAGAGGCAAGCACCTTAGCTATGACTTTATAAAATGTGTTGCAAAGAGAAATGGGTCTATATTGACAGTGGAATGCTTTAGGAATTAAGGTAATTAGAGAGTGTTTCACCGATTGAGCTTACGTGTTTTGAAAAGTGGTGAGTGCCTTTAAAAGGTTTTCCAAACATCCCATGAAGCTATGAAAATTTGGAATTGAAACCATCGGAACACGGAGCTTTATTCTCATTAATCGTTTAGAGCATCCAATGTCTTGGTCACTAATATTAGCTTCCAAGCTCTAGCTTGATCATATGAGAGAATTCCCAATGGGAAAATCACGCATTATAAAAGAATCAGATGTGTTGCAATTGAAAAGTGCTGAATAGTACCTGTTAATTTCCACAACAATAGAATCCGGGTCATTAATAACCCCTTGATCAGTTAGGAGCTCCCTAATACAATTTGAACTCCTCCTTTCTTTGATAAGTAAAGAAACTTGAGATCATCATCAGATGAGGTTAACCAATGAGCCTTAGCTTCGTTGCTTAACCCATGCGTTTCCATATGAAGCAAACTTAGGTAAGAGTCTTTGGATTCCTTGGCCTCAATCCTTAGATGAACATCATTGGGATTTCTTTCCAACTTTTCAAGGATGTCTTTTTGATTCCTCTTTGCTTCATCAATAAGGGTTTGTAGATGAGAGAAACTTTTCATGGCTTCAGTTAGTGCTTTTTTGACATAAGTGAGTTTATTTGCCAGAACAAAGATAGGATCCCCTGCTACATAATGGTTCCATGCAACTTTTGTAACATCAAGGAAATTGGATGAGAGAGACCAATGATTCCTGAACATAAACCGTTTACTCCGAACTCTCAAATGATCAAGGTATATGATGAGAGGAGAATGATCCGAAGACATCGGCGGTGGAACGTTATAGAAGGAAGAGGGAAATTTTTCCAACCAACCTACATTGCATAGGGCCCTATCTAATTTGGAGAAGATGGGGTTATTGACTTGCTGATTGGACTAAGTATAGAATAAGCCCGTGCTAGGAAGATCCAGTAATTCACAATCTTGAACACAGGAGGAAAAGGATTGAGTGTTAGAATAAGACAGTGGAATTCCTCCCGACTTTTCCTTACATGAAATACAACAGTTAAAATCACCCATTAACAACCAAGGATCCGAGATGCCTTTTGCAAGATCCCTCAGAGCATCCCAGAGGGAAATCCGAGAATTAGGGTCGTTTCCTGCATATATGCTGGTTAAGAAGAATAAGGGAGTGCCAAAGTAAGAAACAAAACCATGAATGAGTTGAGAAGAGACAATGAGAGGCTTGAAGTCTATTCGCTCAGAACACCATTTAATCCAGATTCGGTTGCCACATCAAAATTGGAACAACAGGATTCAGAATGGAACATAGAATATTTGCGCATGAGAATGGGGTTAAGAGCAGCATCAGAATTGATCTTGGTTTCCAAAAAACAAAACAGGTCCAGATTGTAATCCTTAATCAGTCTCAAACAATCCAGTCTGACCTCCGCAAGAACTCTAACGCTCCACTAGCTAAGCGAGGAAAGGTCATTGAGAGGAGGAAAGAGGCGGCTTACCCTTTTATGTTTGCCTTTACGGATAGAGTAAGTTGTAGATGAACTAGCTTGCACGCAGATTAGATGAGGACGGGGAGGTTGGATTTTTCCCCAAGATTTGACCAATGTGTTGGTCGGCCTGCTTAGGAGAGGAGGTTGACGAGCGAGTAGCTACTCCCTGTCTAGTAATAGTGACCAAAGAAGAAGAATGGCCTTCAACAATGTTAGTAACCGCACAATTAGAGAGATCTTTCTCCTATATAAGATGATTTTCTGGTAGTGAAGAAGGAGAGGGAGCTAGATTTAGATCGGTAGAAAGAACACTGTGTGGGTTCACGGCAACAACCACGTGCTGCCTGGGGACAGTTTCTTCTTCTATAATCTCCCCCTGCTCGGCCAATGCAGAAAAATTATTTACAAGGGTTATATCAGTGGCTACCGACTTGACTCCACCCGGTTTGGTTACGATGAGGATTAGGCTTAGGGGCTCGACTTTTCCCAGCGGGGTATGATCTATGTGAAAATGTTTGGCACTTGGAACAAGCCATGGTTTCCAATCATAATGGTCTATTTTTTCCCATTCAAGTTAATCGTGATCGAGTCGGGAAGAACTGAGGAAGTTGTGATCTGCACACAGAGCCGAGCGAAGGTGATACGCGCTTTGGAAGCGGTAAGGTTATCAACTGCTAAAGGAACACCGATCATACTCCCAATCTTTGAGAATCCTTTCTCATTCCAACAACATAGTGGAAAATTAGGTAATTTGATCCAAAGGGGAATCTCAGTGACCTGATCCTTGGAGGGCCGAAAATCCCACTTCCATTTTTGAAAGATGAATGGCCTCCCATTGAGAAAACAAGGTCCCTCATTCCAAACTACATCGTAGTCTTCCTTACAAGAGAACTTAAATAAGAAGAAGTCCCCCTCGAGAGAGAGCAAATCAAGAGTACCTTTCAGTCGCCATTTCCTTAGCGAAAGAGCAAGTAAAATGGCCTCTTCCCTATGGCGTGACCAAAAGAAGATTCCATTCTGTTGGCCTTCATCAGTCATCCTCAGAAAGACACCGGAGAATCCGAAGGTATGAAGGATAAGGGAAATCCTACTTTTTTTCATTTTGTGCAAGTAGCAACTCATTCCAATTGCAATGACCACGGGAATCCGGCAAGGAAACGCCCGCATTCGAAATTGAAGGAGAAACAGAAGAAAGAGGGGGGAAGAGATCGTTGAGAGCATCCATAATGGTATGAGGCCGTGGCTGACCCCCGGCTGTGCCGGAGGTCAGGGAGAGATAAATATAAAGTACCCGATCAGAAGAAGTTGGATTTTAAGGAGGAGGAGGAGGAGTGAGTCGCCGGCAAGAAGCACAGAACCGCAGGGAGCCCTAGCCACATTCGGAGAGAAAAAAAAAAGGAACTAATACCAAGGTTTTTTATTACTGCCACACTACGGGCATAGCAGAAAAAAAAAAGGAAAAAAAAAATTATAGCCAATCATAAATCTGAGCACAAGCAAATTTTAACTAACTAGCACTCAAGCAAATTGAAGCAAAACCGATTAACATCAATCAAATAAGTTTTATGTATTTTTGTATATGTTTATTCGATATATTAGCAAATAATCACATTCGATAACACATAAATTTTGATGCAATTTTCAAGATAGATATCAATTTAAAAATAAATTAAGTTTCACCAATAATTTTATAGTAAAATAGAATGTCTAAATTAGATAAATCAAACAACAATAAAAGCAATTTAATTTAAATTTATATGAGCTCAAATCAAATATTTAAAATATGCATTAATGGAAGGTTAAATGATATTTAAATTAATCATGCTTATAATCAAATTAAAGCTCTCAATTAGAATAATCAAATAAATCTAAAATCGCTCAATTATAATATTATTAGGAAATTAATCACTATAATTAGTCACTATAAATCATAGTCGATAATTTTTTTCGCGCCAATGACTGTTATACCAATCACCATAAATACATTAGCTTCATTATTTTTAGACTATTTTTATCTAACTTTTGTACAGCTTAACATTTCGTGACACTATTTTCTTTAGTTAGAGAAAATAATGACATTTTATAATTTCATCTACATAGTTGATTATTTTAATTAGGTCAGGTCTCTTAATTTTTCTCTCTTTGGAGTCGTCCATATAAAAATGTTGCTGTTTACTGTATTTTATTATTATTATTTATATGTATGTCATATCTTCGTGCAATACTAATTGATATATCATATATAAAATTTTAAAATAATGTATATATATATATTATTTTACATAATAAAATTAAATGTCTCAATAAAAAAAATTTAACGTCACGTAAATTGGATAGAGCTAAATGAAACGAATTAAAGCAAACTATCAAAACAGATACTGCGAATGGTTAAAATGACTTCCAAATTTGACACGCAAATCTGAAGCAATTCGATGAGATGAATCCAACGAACCTAAGATCACTCAAATCAAATGTCGTTTGAATGATCAAATCACTAAAAAATTATCTATGATCAAATACAAACCATCAGATTAAATGTTTTGAGATTTTGGCTACAATAATCAAATATCTCTCGATCTTATAAATGGGCCTCATTCTTGTGGAGAAGGATGAGCTATAAGCAAACTTGGAGAGAGGTGAGCTAGAAGTTCAGTTATCAAATCGGCATTGTTACCATCACCTATTTATTTATTTGGCCGATAGCAATTCAATTTCTCTTACCATTTGTGATTATTTGTTTCAAATCTCTTTTTTCTCGTATAATCTTTAGTCTTTTTGGTCTGAAAAATTTAAACTTTGTATTGTCGATAAATAGTATAGTATTTTTTCATATCTTATAATTTTCCTTTTTTTGGGTTTTTTAGTAAAATTCAGGTTCTTTATTTTCTTTTTAATCATTCACGTATGTGCTGTATTTTTGTAAAAGCTAAGACGTGAAATTTTATTCTATCGCTATTATTTTCTGACACATAATACTAATATATAAAATTTCTTATTCCGCTACAAATATTTTAGCATATAATAAAAATATTATTTTCTTTTTTTATATTAAAATATAATTGATAAAATAAAATATAAATGAAAGATATAAATAAAAAATAGGTCCCTGACCATTTAAAGACCCGATAAATGGTTTCGCAGTTTGGGTGAGACCGGGAAGCGAGAGGTGGTGCCGGCGATTATCGCTGCCAGCGTCCCTTAATGCGCTGCATTAGCGCGGCAGGACCCGCTCTGATTTATTACGACTTGCGGTTCACATTTAATATTCTCTATTAATAATCGAAATACCTGCTGAAAATTTCTTAGGCACGGCTTGGCGTTCCGAACGTCATATTCAGTACTCGGTGGCTTTTTTTTTTTAAATTTTTTTATCTCTATTTCCGTTGAAATTAATTCAATATTATATAATATTATTGAGTGATTTAATCACCTCGAAAATAAAATCTTAAAGAAATTTAGTTTGTTATGTTGATGAGACAACTTGTACATTTATTGTTGGGCTATTCATCTCATCATCTTAAAGGCATCTTTTGAGTTCTAAGTTAAATAGCTCGTTATATATATTTTTTCTTTATAATTTTAAGATCTTAATTTAATAGTTAAGAGCTTAGATATAAAGATAGATTTAAATATATATATATATATATATATATATATATATATATATGTCTGTCTGTTTAGTGAAGGCAATATAAAAAAGCATACTCTGCTGCTGCTTTAGACTTTATTCTGGAAAGTACTTGTCACTTGCTGACAAATATCAAGAGAGAGTTGGCAATTCTTTAATCATCTCTCTAAGGTTATTATATATATATATATATATATATATATATATATATATATATATATATAATTTATCTCTCTGTATTATTTAGCATCTTTATATTATTTCCATTATTTACAAAAGATTTATTTCTAAGTAAAATAGAAAAAAAGTAATTTTTAAGTCAATCGCGCAAGAGAGTGGAGCAGACTTGAATAAGTGCCCCACTGTGAATCCACCTACTATACACATGAAGGCGGTGAAAGAATTACTGCCTGTTGTTCTCTCTCTTCTTTTGATGTTGGCATGGAGGACCCACGCATGTGAAGGCTGAACTCGAAAGTCCACATCCTCTATAGAATAAATTTTGTCCTTAAAAATTATGCACTCGCATACAATTTCGACTTCTCTTCTTCTGCTTACTCTGTGTTACTAGTCTTAATAGAGGCCGCACTAGCGTCCAGTGTCACAACGCATTTGCTGATTGCTAAAGTTTGATTTTATTAATATATATCGGGATGATTACAAATCTGTCAAGGAAAAACAATAACCTAATTGATTGATTTGTAGGGGTGTTTGGTTATAAATTTCTTTGGGATTTAGGAGCTGTTTGATTACCTGTTTTAGAGGCTAAAATAAATTGAATGCAATATATTTGGATTAGTTTAACTTGTTTGGTTGAAAATTTTACAAATATATGAATTTTTTTTTTATAAAATAAATATAATGGAAAGTTTTTTTTGAGATTATGAGCGGCAGCGATGACGGCATCTAACAACCGGTTGCGAGGAGTTGCCACCACAACGGCATAGCCGGCGGCGTGGCGATAGATGATCGGCGAGTGCAAATCAAAATACTATATATTGGTCAGTGTATTTGGAATTTGTTCAAATCGTGTAAATTTTAAATACACTCAAAACGATCACTCTAATGTATTTCAAATACACTACAAATTTTAATTTATGCCATATTAAATATTGAAAAAATTAAATTCTTTGTATTCGATTTATTTTATTTTTCAATGCAGGTAACCAAACAATCCCTTAAATTGTTAAGTTTCGTAAATCCTGTCAATTGTCAAATGTGAAAAACAGATTTAATAAATCTGGGATTACTAAATCCTGTAAATCTTATAAATCCCGTGAGAAGGTGGATTTATGGGATTTACACGAGTTGAAGCGTGCGAAGGAAAGACAAAGGTTACCGTCGTGATGTCCTTTTTTTGGGATGAAAGGTAGTAACAGAGCAGAAAGGGAAAAGAAAGAGGGTTTCAAATGGCAAAATTGCGACCTTGATCGTTGTCGGGACATCGTTGACTTTGATCCTTTGTGCTTTCTAGTTTTAAGAAGACTTAATAATGTTTGCATTGATTTCTCATTAATCTTTATGATTAAAATTAGCAATATTTTTTATCTACCAACTTAGTCCTTTTCACTTTATTATTTTATATTTATTTTATTAATATTTTTAAAATAATATTATTTTAAAATAAAATATAAAAATAACTTAAAAATATATTAAATAAACATGACTTTAAAACAAAAAAATTGATCTCAAACAGCCCCTTAGGGATTTTGTTGTTTTTAAAACTCGCTTTTGATTGTTTCTCTGATAGAAATTGAATAGGGAAGTTTATTTGGGATCATGATTGATATATGTAGCATATTGGGCAAGTGTTTGCTAATTGTTCTTAATTTAATTTCTACTTAATTGATAGTTATAGGTTTTATAATTATAGGTTGATAGTAATAAGTTTTATAATTTCACTAATTTAATAATTAATTTTTAAGTTTAATTTAAATTAAATTAATTTAAAATTATTAATGATTAATTGACATATTATTATAATATGTAGATTAATATATATTACCCCCTTTATTGGAAGAAAAGTGAGGTAGTACTTCATCATATATATATATATACATCATTTTTTGGATTATAAGCATATATTCATTTAATTTTTTATTTTAATTAGTTTATGATCTATAATAAAATAATAGCAGCAATATTTATGATCAATGGCATGATAAATAATATTCTATAAATATTTTTAAATTATACTATGTTTCTTAAATCAATTTTTTTATCTCTATCCTTCTATTCTATCAATAATTTTGAATAAGGGTGTTTGGGGCAAAATAAAAATGTTTTAGAATAGTAGATTCATTATTTGGTCTATTAGTAAAACTTGGATGTTGATGTTCGAATCTGATTTGATTTGAAGAAGTGTTATTATTATTAGGTTGATAAAGATTTTCTTTAGTGTCGGTTTAAATGAGATAATAAAATTAAGCATTGATGTGTTTGCGGCTTTTTTCAAACAAATATTATGATATATTGATTTAGTTTAAATATGTCTCAAGAGGAAACACATTTATCAATCAAGATAGGCTATAGGGATGCTAGTTAAACCCTAGCAAATGCCACTGGGGAATGCAACTAGAAGATGGAGAAATTGACTATCAAAGGGCTTATAATGTTGAAGTCAAAACCCATCAGAGCCCATTTGAATTCATTGAGAGAGGTCATAGTTCATGCAATAATGCCAACCACTAGAAGAGTTGATGGTATGAATATAGTCTTCTCAAATCTTAAGAATTAAAATTGGCTCAAAGTAGAGATTAGGATGGTGATTACAATTAAGCATTAACTAAGTGAATTAAATGTACAAGGGGGATTGCTATAGACTCAAAGTTAGTCGTGATATTAGAGGACCTTCAAGGGGACTCACTATCCTTAGATTTTGACTTTACTCTTTAATATAATATGTTAAAATTTTACACCCTCTAAGCCTAAATGCTTAATTGAAATTAATATTAATTTTTTTACAACAAATTATTATGTATGTAATAATTTTGAATACATTTTTAAAAATTAATTATATAAGGATTAACATTTTCTTAATAAAAAAAGCTAACTATAAATTAATTTATCATATATTATATATAGGAAAGCCACTTTTAGCCTAGTGATTGAGAGCTTAGACTTTCTAAAAAAAATTGAGTTTAATATTTTATATATGTATTGTACATATGAGTTTACAATTAAATTCATCATAAACTATAAATAAATATATATATATATATATATATATATATATATATATATATATATATATATATATATATATATATATGTATATATATCTCCCAAAATGTTGGAGCTTCTTTTTTCTCATTTCTCCTATTTGCATAGAGAGCTCTCTTGATGGCTTTACATCTACACAAAATAGCAATTATTTATTTATTTTTAAAATTTATATATTTTTTTAATGCATCTCTCCCTTATGAATTATTTCTATAGAACTAAGTTATTCTTTTTGTTGATATTTTTGCTTAGAGAATTTATAGCGATAAAGATTTCGATTTAATAATTAGTTGCATAATGATCTCGCTTTCACCAATAAAGAGACATGAAGAGTTTATTCGGAATGATATTCTATATATATTTAAAAAATTTTAAATGATATATGCCTTAATATTTTGCTAAAAGTTTTTTTTAACAACAATTTATAAAATATTGTTGTGTAGAATATTTTTTTATGATTGACCTCGCCATCCTATATTTTGTGATGTAGATGTGTTTTTTGTTTTTGTTGACCTCCTTATGTGTGCTAAGCAAAGTCAGCCTGAAATCCAATTCGACGGGCTTGAGGTGGCGGTCGCATGATACACTCAAAATGCACTATACATCACTGAAAATGTTCGAAACGATCTCCGATCGATGAACGGACTTCTCCTTCGCGTACAGAACGTCACAATTGATCGAAATATAAATATTGTAAAATCTAACGATCAATCGATTAAGACTCGGTATCAATAATGAAGCGATATGCGGGCCGGAAGCCGTGCAAACAACGATCGTTCATAAAATTGATTGCGCGTTCAAAAGCGTTAAAATCTATCAAATCGGTGTCGCTCAATTCGACAGTCATGCAATGTCGAATGATTTGAAATAACAGCCAATCGAGTAAAATGGATGTCAAAATTAACTCAAAAGACCTCCGATCGGACGAACTTGCCATGAGTTGACATCAAAAGCGGTCAAAATATAAACATTCGTGACGATGATCAACCGTCAATCTCAGTCATCAAACGCTGCGATGTCAGCGCGGCGAGGATCAAACGACCTCCGTTCACAAAATTGATCACATCATTGGCTTCAAAATATCGAAATCTATCAAGTAAGATTTTTCTCACTCAATTCGGACGAGTCTGCACAAAAATCGAGCGGTCGAAAGCGGCGATGCGCATTTTGAACTGAAATGGACTCAATTTGACGTCGAACTTAACCAAACGTCCTCCAATCGTAAAACGGGCTGCGCCATTGCGTTCAGAACAATAAAATTACCTTAAATTGAGATATATATATTGACTATGTGAGTTTACCGGTATCAAATTCAAATTAAACCGTTTAATCAATTTAAAATTTATTTAAAATCTTTAAATTATCCTCTCCCATGCTCAACCGTTCCTCCTATTTTCGATTTGGTTGGTTCTAAAAAAGTTTGGCTCCCTCGCGCATTTTAGGCTAGTTCAAAAAAAAAAAAAAAAAAAAAGAGAGAAAAAAAAGGGTTCCAAGTCAAGTCATCCCTCCATTCCCAGGTTCTAAGCCTTCACCCCATTCCCACGCTCTGCACAGGTAATCCGTCATTCTCCCCTCTCAAATCTCCTCCCACTGCCTCGGCCCGCCCCGCGCGCCATCCCACCGCATTCCATCGTGCGTCCTGCATCCCGTCGACGCAAAACTGCGAAAGCCGCACTCGCCGTTCCGCGCAATCCTGCGATTCCGAACCCATCAGCCCATTCCGCGTCCTTCCCGCCGGCCCATCACGTTGTTGCAGCTAGGGGTGTAAAAAGCTTGAGCGAGCATTGTTAAGTATTATTTCGTTTATTTTTTTTTGTTCGATGCTCGTGTTGAAATAGCTCGTTTATAGTTTGTTCAATATTCGAAAAAATATGTTCATTTTAGGCTCGTGTTCGAAATTAGCTCGATTTTATATTTTATAATTTTTATTTTTTATTTTTAATTAAAAATAATTATTAAAATCTTATGCAGTGAAAAACTAAAATACTATTGACAAAAAATAAAGCTAAAAAATATACAATTATATACAATCATAATTATTATTTTTACACTAAAAAAAACTTTGTTACACAAAAAAATTAAAATTAGAGATTCATTCAAAGATTTAAAATCAAAATTATATACAGTTAAAATTTATGTTCTTAAATTAAATAATTTTCAAAGAGATTCAAAATCATTTTTTTACACAAAATTGACACAACTTCAAATACTAATTTATACAACAAAATTCACAAACTCGTATATATATGCATATACAAATTTACAAATTCATAACTTATATAATTTACAAATTCTGATTTACAACTTTCTAAAATAAATTCAACCTAAAATTTTATATGATCATATACAACTTACAATTTTAAAAAATAAAAGCTAAGAAAATACAAAATTTACAATTTCCAAATATCAATTTCTAATCAAATCATTTCTTGAACTTTAATGTCAGTTTTATAGTCTTCTTCTTTCTATCTTCAAAATCAACCAATCTTGAATCTTCAAATCATGTCTGCACTTTATGTTAACAAACTAGCAAAAAATTATAAAATAAATATTATCGTGGGCTCGAGCTAAAATAAATAATCATTGATGCCGTCAATAGCTTAATGGTTGTATGAATATTAGACATTCAAAAAGACGATAAAATGAAAGATTAATATTAATAAGACTAGGATCTGTAAAAAAAATGAAAATAAGTGTAGCATTTGTTCCAAATTGACAAAATAAAATCACAAAAAATGACAATAAAATCACAAAAGATGATAAAATGAAAGATTAATATTAATAAGAGGTAGGATCACTAAAAAAAAATGAAAATAAGTGTAGCATTTGTTATTGACAAAAATGAAATCACAAAAAAATGACAATGAATAGTTTGTCTAATGAAGAAAAAGGAAAGCAGTACATAAATTTTCTTTCAACAAAATGAATAGTCTCCTTTGCCAAAATCCCTACATTGGAAACTCCTAGCTTTGTAGAAACATAGATTACGTGGTGCCATGAGAAATTGTCTTAGAAAGCAACCACACTAGAAATTTCACGAACTCCCAAGCATATTACGGTTCGGATCACAAAATACACAATGAAAAATGAAAAAAATTATTTTGAAACTTGTCAGAAAATAAATGACAATCATAGCATCTAAGTAAGAAAATACAAAATTTGAAGGATAACCGTGTTTACGGCCTAATAATATGATGCAATAACTTGACCATTTAATCGAGAAAATATAATGATCTAATAAAAAAGCGATTGAGAGAAAACTAAAGCAACTAAGGCAAATGACAATTGACAACCACGAGGAGAAAACTAAAAGATATGCAAGGAAAAAAAGGTTTTAGATGCACGAAATGACTGCAAAAAATGCATTCTGTTTTGAGTCTGTAAGGAAAATGTCATTTCAGATTAAAGTGAATATCGGATGAACAGGTTAATCATCAAAATAAGTATTCAAGCATAATGAAACAACATAAGTAATATCTTTGAAGCATTGATATGGTTGTATCCCCTTAAATATTTTCCTAGTTTAACATAAAGGTTCTCCCTCCATTAACTCTTCTTTGAAATAAAAGTGGATAATGACATTATAGAATGAAATTTATTAAATTTATTAAATAGACTAAATTAAGGAAAACAATGATCTTTAATGTTTGAGTGCCTTCAACTAATACTACATCTGATGCATTGGTATTTTTTGGTGATAAAGAGCTCTATAATCATCAAGAACTCCCAACTTAAATTCTGGATGCAGCGGTGGTGATGGAATTGTTAAAACATCCCAGCCATCTTGGACAAAATAGGATACTTTGAGTATTCATCTTCCACCACTGAACATCAAAAGAATCATTGCTCAAAATAATCCTTCCTCCAAATATATTTGCAAATCGATTTTGATTTGAATAAGCAACAACAAAATCGACAAATCTAACATATCAAAGTTTGATGAAAAGCACGTCAACTATTGCTTGTGATGATCCACTTAGCTCAAGAGCTTGAAACACTATTATCTAATCGATTATATATCTCCCAAATAACATCCTCAAGCTCTTAATCTTGGACTACCTCAAAACTAGAGTATATTTTAGGAAATGTAAAATGAATTTCATTTTGAGTGATGGATCAATGACCTGACCATGAGTAGATTGCATTCTCCCAATATTTGTCAAATTTAATTTTCATAGCTTGGCATTTGCTTGACAAATTG
The DNA here is from genome assembly GCA_021442155.1 of Cymbidium sinense. Lineage (NCBI taxonomy): Eukaryota > Viridiplantae > Streptophyta > Magnoliopsida > Asparagales > Orchidaceae > Cymbidium > Cymbidium sinense. The sequence goes on from CM038217.1 coordinate 5,809,625, forward strand.
ATCAGAATTGCACTCTTCATTAAGCAATTTCTTAACATGCATAGGAAGAAACAAATTGGTAGTTGGATAAGAAGAACACGAAACCATTTTGTCACATTATGGAAAGCGAAGAAACCTTCTGCTCATGCCATTCAATTCAATCGAGGTAACCACTTAGAATCTCGATCAACATAATGAATGAACACATTGGTAAATAAAAGCGGACTCAAGCATTAAGTAAGTGGAGTTCCACCTAGAACATCAATACATAATCCCTTTGAGTAGGGACCCCTAGCTGTTTCACTTCAACAAACTTATGTAAGCGAAGGAGATTTTTTGAGGTATTTTCTTGTCTCCATTTTAACGATTATTTGTTGCCTCTTTCAACCCATCTTGAACCGGTATATTCAAGATGTGAGCACTATCTAACATGAAAGAAATGACCACGAAAATGTAACTTCCCTCTTGAAAATTATTTTTTTAAAGCATTTGCAGACATCATTATTACTAGCATTATCAGGTGTGATAGTAGATACTTGTCGCAAATTCCAATCACAACAATCACATATATCATCACAAATAAAAGTACGTGTGGAGGATCAAGCTCAATAAAGGCGATGATTCTCTTATGCATACCGAATCATCATAAAGTGAATTGTTAAGCACATCATTTGATGTCCAACAATCAGTCAAAGAAACTCTATGCTCTTAAGAAAAGTTTTCAATCTCTCTTTTCCTTTTCATAAACTTTCATGCAATCACTTAATTGTGTTTCTAGATACCTTCATAATTGGGATTCAATACCTTCAAAGAATATTAAACCACATACCATCTAAACGGATACTCATGCCGATAATCATCTTTGCAATTATCTCCCTAATCGAAGATGATCATAATTTTGGGGTCATGGAATAATGGAATCTCAATTTGAGTTGACATCAAAAGGCATAAAATTTAATTTTTTTGCCTTTTTTGTGCCTTTCAACAACACCTTATTCTTGGCCTTGATTTTTTCACATTCCTTCACATGGTGCAAAAGTTGTGAAGTTGTGCTTTTGATTTATGAGACAATATATGCATTGTAAAGAGGGTATACTCTCCCCCTTAAATACAAAAGTGGTTTCTATAAAATACTTCCACACTGAAGATACTCTCTTCCTACCTCTCTTAGGGTTGACATCGACTAGTAGTCTCAAATGTCTCCTCCATTCAACTTGTTGTGAAGTACTTGGTATATCATTACACAACTAAATCATTACCGTGATCGGTGAGAATAATCCACATTAGACATGATTGTACACTAAATAAAAAGAAAAATGAGTTAGTACTTAGGACCACATACACATACACTCTCCAATCTCATAGTAAACTTCATATTCAATATTCATTACTCTTCTCATTTAATAAGCTAAAAAAAATTGCAACTCCAAGCTATACATAATTAAGCTAATCTACTATCACCACCAAATCAGCTCAATAAATAGTATCAATGCCATTGATGCCAACAGACTAAACAAAATAATGGCCACGAAATAAATAGTATCCATGCCAATTAGAGATAACAATCAATGGTGAACCAAAATAAATAGTATCAAACTATCCATGCGAAATTGAAAAATCAGCAGCACAACATATACATATATTTCCAAAATAGAGAGGCAATGAGTAATGGTAGAATAGGACAAGCAAGAGCAGTTTGGACAATTTAGAATGAAGTGCATATATAGCTCCCCAAATAACGAACGAGAAGAGTAAAAAAAAATGAGAAATCAACGAGAGACGACAATATATAGCTCCCAAATAGAGCACAGAATAATGGCGGACAGACAATAGAGTAAACACTTGGGCATTTTAATAACTACAAAGAATAAAGAATCATCCACGCATAAGATTTAGAAGATCGTACATGGCATAGCGAATAAGCACTTCAAGCATTTCAATACAGAGGTGAGACAAACATATAGCACATATCAAGTGACTCAATCTACAAATAAAAATCGAGTCACAAATTGTAAAAGCTTAAGACCATTTCTCCTCATGAAAGCAGAAGAAGCGATAAAAGAAGAAAATAATGATACAGAATCGAGGAAGTCCCAAGTAGAAGCCTCAAAAAAGAAAATAATGGTCGATACCAAACCACAGAAATCCGGAGATCGCATCAGAGGTTTATTGCTTGAGATATTACCATTGCAATTTACTTAAAACTCACAACTGTAAGACTCTTGCGAAGAGTAGAAATTTGGCGGCCAAAACACTTGAGACAGAGAGTCGAGGGACTTACGGGGATTAGAGGCGAGAAGCGAGAGAGTGAGGTAGAAGTCGAGAGAGGCTGCGAAATCACGAAAGTCGAGAGATAGAGGCAATATCGGATATCCTCCTCGCTTCGCTGTCTTATTTTAAATCCCGGTAGTTAATATAAATTCCTACGTGGGATTAACTACTAAAACCTAAACATTAAAAGCGAGCATAAATGCATAATTATAAAAACCTATAATAATAATTACTAATATATTTTAGCTTATTTTATTTAAAATTTTTTAACTAATTTTATAATTAAATTAAATATCAATTTTAAAATATTTAATGACATAAATATAAAATTTAATATAAATTCTTTATTTATTTCAAGTAAATCGAGCGAACGATCGACAAAGGATTGCCATTTATAATCGAGCTGAAATATTTGTTAGTGTTGGCTCATTACTTAACGAGCGAATCTAAATAGAACAGTACGTTGAACAACGAGCTTTTGGCAATAAGTTGCGGCCATCTCCTTTCATCCTCCCCTTTCTCGCCGACCCTCTCAGCGCTCTGCACCGCGCTCGTTCGAGCGACCCCGGCTGGCTCGTCCAGGCCCATTCCCTCCGTCCCGCGACGCGGCCGTCGTCACATGATCTGCTTCCCTCTCCTCGTAGCACCTCTGCGTTGTCCCAAAAGCTGCGTTCATTTATCCAACGACCCTCCAGCTTCGTCCCATGATCCTCCAACGTTCCCACAGAGCACGGTTGGCTGTTTGCCTCCCCTTCATGCGGTAACGTTCAAAGTTTTCCTGTCGTCTCACAAACCGGAAGAACATCATCAGAGGCGAATTCTTCTTTCGATTTTGAATTCCTTGTATTGCCTTTCTAATTTTAGAGAATTGGGAAAAAATCGTCGAATTCTTCTTTGGTTTGCTTTATCCTTTTTTAAACCCGGGGAAGAACATCGTCAAAAGACAAATTCTTCTTTCGATTTTCGATGTTGCACTCCTTGCATCACATTCCCAATTGCATACCTAACCTTATTCCCTTGCCGAGCATTGCAGCGCGCTGAGAAATGAGCCATACCATTTGAGATATGTGAATGTGGATATATATATATACATACTTGTATTTCTTTGCAGTTTTGAAGGCCTCATTGTGCTCAGAGGGGCGAGATGAAAAATCAAATATGTCGAAGACACCACTACTCGATAGATCGTCGAGTAAAAGCCGTAGTTAGATGTACCATAGAAGAAATCTCTGAAATTTTGTTTAGTTTCTAGACTTAGAAAAAAAATTGGGGGACATTTGTCTTTCAGTTTGAAGGTCTCGTGCTCAAGAGTGAGATGAAAAAAAGTGGTGTGAGACACCATATTCAGTGGGTGTCGAGTAAGCCAAATACCCTGATCGACCTCTGGGGATGATGGGAGGTATAAAATTTAGACTAAAATTCAAGACTTAAATAAATTTAAATGGGAATTACTTAAATTTAAGTCAAACAAAAGAATATATGATAAACATGAAGATAAGTGCTAAATCAAAGAGAAATAAGGGGAGAGCACATAAAAATTTTTTTGGAAAGAATAGAACGCTCATTTAAAATACAAGTAAAATTTGGGGAGGCTAATATTAAACTCACAAACTCTAATAGAGATTCTCTATGACTTAAATTGAAGCGATAAAGTGAGTTCTCTTTTCTTGTAAATTCCTCAAAATTAAACAAGCTTTAATTGAAATTTGGGAAGACTAATACTAAACTCATAACAAACTTGCAATAAACCTAAAGTCTATAAAATTTAATATGGAGTTAAGGATGAATCCAAATTGGGTTTAATAACTCTTATACGAATATGAAGGTGATTACTATGCTAGTTAATAAGCATGAGTAGGGCTAAAACAATAAATATTGAAATCGACATAACTTATCAAAAGTGATGTAAATTGAACATAATCAAATTGAGAGAATTAAAAAAAGTAAGTAAATGCAAGTAATATTTTAAACTACAATCTAAATCAAAATATCTTGCGATCTACAACTCTTTGTAGCGAAGAGCGATATTAAATCAAATAAAAAAATCATAGACTTCCTTAATCAAAATCAAGAATTTCATTCTAATTATGATTTTAAAATCAACGAAATCACTAATTAGGTGAAATTGTCTAAAATATCTTTGCATGTAGACATAGAGATTTCAAGTGCAAATTTTGATGTCTAAAAAGGCTGCATAGGCTAAACTGGAATAAAAAAGAATGAAAATACAGAATCAATCTCATAATTTAAATATAAAATTACCTAAAATCACTATACACTCGCATGAGCCCCAACATTATCAATGCTTAAATTCAAGTGTATGAGGATCTCTTTTACGATTTAGTTTTAGGGCTGTTACAACAAAACTTAAAAACCTATATTAAGAGTTTCAAATCAGTGAAATATTTAAGAAATTGATTCTGTCAGGTGATAGTAGACCTAATCCTCTGTTAGCAGCTAAACCGAGTTGAGAGGATCTAAAGTTCTTAAACATATTCAAATTAATCAATTTTTCAAATCAAATCAAATATCAATTTAAAAGCTTAAATGAAACTTCATCAAAAAACTTAAATCTCAATCTATCCACCACAATTATTTGTTGGGGTGACAAATTAAGAAAACTCTAGCTCACAAAGAAGCCAATATCAAATCAAGTGTTACTATGTTCACTCAATCAATCTCTCACTAGTAAGGATATGCAGTGTCCTCCAGCGTGGCTCTGGATAAAGTAGTTCGTGAGTTCTCACGATGAGTGGTTTGGTCGGGGCTCCATTATATTGCGATCCGCATGTGCGTATGCTCCCAATGACTCGCCCTTTGAGTTGTGAATCATAAAGTACTTGATAGGACAACAACCTCTATCTAAGGTAGACTTAAACTTGTCTCCTTGATAGACACCATCCAGTCTGAAGGATTTCTTGACGGCGTAACTTATGTGTTGATGAGGATCCTTCGGTTGGGTTATACCTCCTCTAAGTATTAGGACCGGGCTGCGGGGATGAACCATGGGATCTAGATCGGACACATCATTATTCCCCCAACCATCCAGTTTAAGTTGAAATGATGAATTTCATATTCTAAATTCTGAAACTCTATATGTTACTATCCTTCGCATTTAATCTACTAGCCTTAATAAAAGTTCTCTCTTTTTTTGAGGGTAATTAACTATAGGGCTTGCTTTATAGGACGAACCGGATCTAAAGTCCTTGTAAAATGAGGTGAAATCTCTGGGTAGTGTCTTATCTACTATTTCCCTCTAGAAATTACACCGATACTTTAAATCTCACTCTCTTTAAATTCAAAAATTATCGAGAGATCAGTGGTGAATTTTGGAGAGATTTCGGCGACTCCTGGGACAAGATTCTCTTTTCATCTTTATTTAGTCATATATGTCTATAGTAGTAATAAAATTTTGAAAATTTAAAATAAAAATGGTGATTTAAGTGTGTAATAAATTCAATATGAGGCTATGTAGAATGAATCATTATAGAGTATATCTTTATTACACCTATTATATTACTTTGCATCTTGAAAGAATGGGGTGAAATAATAATTACTAATTACTAATCCCATCTTTCACTTTTGCAGAATGGATCTACAAAGCACTCCTTTCACCGTTCATCTAAGTCGTGGTGTGAACATCTTCCTAGCCAATGCTTTCATCAACACAGGTGATGTCGGGGCTACCATTCAATTTGGTAGCTTGAATTTCCCCATCGTGTACTCTGAAGTACCCACCAGTGGTACATTTGTTCAAGGCCATGCTGGAAGGCCTCAAGTTACTGAAGCTCCTACTAGCCATGTTCATCAATTAGTTCAATGACGATATCAAAGAATTTTCCGAGAGAACTTCTTTTCAGTATGTCAATTTGAAGCTCCAATGACGAAAAGAATCGTTAGTGGGTAAACTGTGTCTTTAATGCCTCGTGGTATAGTTGCTGTGTCAATTAAACCTTTTGTACCCAGAAAGCATGATCATGAAGCTTCCTCATCAGGGAGAAAATTAACCAGAAGATAGAAAAGAAGGAGAAACACTAAGCTGAGGGCTCAGTAGATCCCCTTTGAATGACATAGTGAACAAGTGATACTCGCGAGCGAGTATTCTACCCAACAACTTTGACAACCTAAAGTGGGTAAAGAGGAATAGCTTTATTGAAATAAAAAAGCCCTTAGAACCAACCACGTCAAGCTCCACCACCACGGAGATAGCGAGACATTCTGCCGGGATACATAAACTTCTCAAAGTAGCCTAAGATAGAGGCTTAATTAAAAGAAGATTTCGAGGAGGCTGTGGTGATGAAAATCTGAAGCTCCAAGAAAGTTGTCATCTCTTACGTAGCCAATGAGCATATGCTTCACATGGTGAGCATCGGGGCGACACTTGGACCCATGTCCAAGAATCACGAAAGGTCCCGGCAAAAGGATAAGAAAATAAGGAGGCCAAGACCCCATAATGAAGTCTTAAGGAATGAAAGGGGTGTGACATCTGACACATATACTCAAAAATTCACCTCTAAAATAACTCATCAGAAGTGGATACCCAAAAGAAGTGATATCACTGATAAAAGACATGATGGTTGACACATTGGAGAATCCTCTAGGGGATCCCATCGTCGATCAGTTTCACCCCCACAAGAGAAAGTAGACGTGGATCACAATCCTTTAATAGAAGAAGTATTCATTCCGCACATTGAACTAGAGATCCACTGGAAACGTCGATCGAAAATTCATGTGTAGGAAGAAAATAATAAAGAGGATTCTATGGAAGTGAAAGTTGTCTATATGGTCAGAGATATAGATGAACTCTCCACTCAGCACCATCAACATCAACACGAACTTAGGGAACTGAATTTGACATTTATGAAGAAGAGTCTTCACGAAGCAAATAGATGGATCTTCGATCTTTCGAGATGAAAAGAAGAAGACAGAATGAGAAAAAAAACATGGGTGTCGAAGCTGTCTATATGGTTGAACCAGAAAATGATCAGCCTGGTACACGCTTTTATAATCAATGTCGTTGTACAACCTCAACAACAGCTGTCTATGCAAATGCACAAGGAGAAGGGCAGTCAAGTTCTTCCCGTGAAAATGAGCAAGAGCGAGCAGAAATAGAAGAAAAGAAGAAGAGCTGTCTTGAGGCGTGTGACACTAGAGAGAGCAAATCGTCAAATAAGTCAAAGACAAGGAGATTGCACAGCTTGGTACCAAAATGAATGATATGATGGTATAAATGAACATTATGATGGAGATGTTACAGAAGAATATCACATCAAGTGCAACACCTATTCTATCTACTAATAAACATGACTAATAATACAACTTATACCACCAACCAATGTACCTCAACTCCTCTACATGCTATGCGAGGAGTTAACCTACCTCTCAACCAACAATTCAAAATCTTGTTAGCACACGAATTAGCTCACCTAAAATAATAATAATCAATGAAAAGACATAAAGGCAATCATATAGCGGTGAAAAGGCGGTGAGTAAGGTTCTCGCAAATAAATATGACCAAGTGTCGTGCAGAAAGGTTACTCAATGCCAAAATTTAATACTTTTCGGGCTTGGTAATCTAAAGCAACATCTAGCCCAATTTAAGGCTACTTGTAACACATGAGGGAATGATGCCTTTGCTTTTCATTCATCGATGCGACCTCACTTTGAATGGTATGCAGAATTGCCAAATGATTCAGTTAAATCTTTTGCTGAATTAGAGGCAACATTTGTGAAGAGGTTCACCAGTGTAACCAAAAAAATCACAATCACTGACCTTGCCTTGCTAAAAAGGAGGAAAGATGAGTCAACAAAATTCATAAGTCATTGGCGCAACCTAAGTATGAAGTCACGAGCAATAATTAGAAGAAGAACATGTAATCTAATTGCTAATGTGTAATATGGATGATAAAATGACACCATTTCTATGCGCGACGTCGATTACAATATTCCAGGACTTGCTCGATAGGGTGGCTAAATTTGAAAATTTGAATCATCTAAGTTTGAAGTTTGCGAGATAAAACAAAGATAAACAAACCTTCACTCAAGAAGAAATGAAATTCATGCCGCTTCATAGTTCAAATGGTAAAAGTGGGTGATATACAATGTGGATAAAGGAAAATAGCCAATATACAATGATGATAAGGGAAATAAGCCTATTTATTCTAATCTACAGCCAAAATTGGTATTAAGAGGCAATGATAAAACTCAAACTTTTCCAAGTGGTGGATAGCGTCCAAAACAAACAACAAGAGATGATGAGTAAATGCGGCCATCTCTTAAGAAAAAGATGAACAAATAATATTCCTTTAAAAGGGATAGTGTGGCTAAATTATTTTTAACGGTCAAAGCGGTCTATTACGAAATTAAAATGCACGAAGTTGATTAAGTCAACAATCCAAATTGTCCCTATCATTGGATGATCGGTCATCTATCAAGATTGTTATGTCTTCAGATTGGCTAGAAAGAAGTATCGAGAGTGAATTTACACTATTCCTAGTGTTCTAGTTAACCAAAGGGAGTTTACAAGGATGATTATGTCCTTTTTCTTATCATCCAAAAAGACAAAAGAAAGAAATCAGTTCAGACTGAAGAATGGCAAATAGTAGTATCCAAAAAGACCGTGAAGATCTTTGAAGTAGCTAAAAGGCGTCCCTAGTGTGTTGAAATCACCACTTAAACCTATATTGGACTTAAGAGAGATGCCTAAACTAAGTATTTAGGATTCTTAGTGCATTGATAAAGCCGTCATGACGAAGAGCTAAATGCGCCTCATAAATCAAAGAAGCTGGCCAAAAAAAAGAAGATCAAGAAGAGAACTATAACTCAAAAGATCATTAACAATCTAGAGGAGTATCACCAGTCGGCAAGACAACAATTTAGGCTTGCAGACTTCATGCCTAAACTTCGCATTGCTGAATCAGATGAAGAAGATAATGGTGAATCTTATCCAGTAGAGATATGCCAAATCATCTGCGTGATGTCAGATGTTCTTTAGCATCAGTTACTCTGAAATGACAAGGGTAGTTAGACAAACTCGACCAACCCGTCAAAATTTTTATCAAGAAAGTAAGAAGAGCGTGGTGAGCTAATGTCTGAATTTTGTTTAATGACTCAACAAGATAATAACAGTTCAGATGAAGATCTATATTTTCTCGATAGAGAAGAGTCAGACTCATCCATATCATCACGTATGAAACGTATGATGTTAAAAAATGAGTCTAGCCATTTTGGCCAATCTTTCAGAATAAGAAGAAAATTTGAAGAAACTACCTCTTTAGAAGAATGCGAGTAAGATAAGGTGATTCAAGTTGAGAAGTGGTAAAGTCTTATCACCTTCATCAAAGATGGGAAATGCAAATAAAGACAAAGGTAAACAAATTGAAGTTAACGAGATATCATTCCCAAAATCTAGAATAAAGCCTAAATCGGCGAAGATATATTATAATATTATCATATCATATAGAAAGATTCATAATTGAGTGTATGAGGCTCTCTTGATGTCAAAAGACCTCAAGAAACTTTGATACATGCTCTCAAAGATCGAGTTATGAAGCTTACTTTCTGAAAAATGCATGGCGAAGCATTGCAAACTCAAGATCTCCCATCATATTTTTTGAGAAGAAGATCTTATGTTGGGGACAATGGATCAATCGTCCTCTTTATATTACTGCAGAGAGTGATGTCATCTCGATCAGCCGAATATTGATTGATCCGGGTTCTTCTATCAATCTTATGAGTCTAAAGGTATTAAGAGGATTATCACTTGATATCCAACATCTTGGGAGAGACAAGTTGATGGTTCATGGTTTCAATGAAAAAGGACAGAAGACTCTGAGTTCTTTTATTCTCTTACTCAAGTTCAAAGATTTATATACAGAAGCCAAGTTTCATGTAATCGATGCCCATACATCATTTAGAGCTCTCTTGGGCCATGGGCTGCATGAGTATGGACATGGTCCCATCAACTATGCATCAATGCATGAAGTCTCGAAGATGGAGAAGAATTCAAAATTCTAACAACCATTCTCCCTCAATGAAGTAAAGATCTATGAAGATGCAAAATATTTCATACTCAAAGAGCCTAAGCTAATGAGCCTCTTGAAGCGGTATCATCCACTTCAAGAACTAAAAGAAATTTCATAAAGTGAAAGAGCGGCAAAGGAGGAAGAAAGAAGACAATGCGACTCTCCCAAAAGCACTTGATTCTACACTCAAGAAAATCAGTTCCTCATTTGGGAAGTGACATAGAAGAAGAAGAATATATGCATGTCAAACCTACGAAAACTTATAAGCTTTCAAGAAAAGTAGAGTATGAAATAAGTGATTCTGATTCAGATTATGATTTTGAATCTACTTATGAAAATAGAGTTTAGATGGCTGCATCAAGGAGGATAGCTCACTTGGCAGAGTTAGATGACTCACTCAAAATTATACCCATCCCTCAAGTGCTTCAAAGAAATCAATCTCGAGGTTCATAATATTGAAGAATTGATAACATATGTGTCGCATTGATGAGGGTGGAGGAACAAGAACTCTATTTTACAAATCAAGAGTCTCAGCCTCAAATTTTAATCCAACATAAAATTCTAATGAGATAGTACAAGAATACCAATATACTATTTATAGAAATTGAAGAATGATGCATAAGCTTGGAATTCATATTGGAACTACTAAATATATGACTCAAATCTTTAACAAGATGTGGAGCCAAGAAGTCCTCGATCACAAGTGATAAGTTTATCACTAAAGGTCTTGGGTTCATCCAAATCTCATCAAGATAGAGCTTATTATAATATAATAGAAGCTGATATCTAGAGTCTTAGTGATGAAGAAGATTATTCTCATGAAATTCTTCTTAAAAATGATGAAGAAGTAGAAAGCTCATACACGAAGAACTTGAAGATGGTGGATAAATAGCTACTATGGATGAACTTAAAGAAAATCAGGAGGCGATGATGATCCCCATCCAACTTTCGCTTTTGCGATGAGAAAGTTGAAAGCTAAAAATTACTTTGTGAATTGATTGCTTTGCAGACATATTCAAATGTCGCTTATCCCATGATGTATTCATAAACTAGCTATTAAACTGATGCATTAAACAAGCTCCTAGGTGAATGAGATTGGAGATTGAAGAACGTAATTATAGAAATTAAAAAAAAGTTGATGGCTTCATCAGAAGAAGTATTGGATAGTAACATTATCCCATTAGGAAGAAGAATGGCCTCATCATTGACTTAGGGACCTAAATAAGGCGTGCCCAAATATGACTTTCCACTTCAATATCGAACTACTTGGTGGATACACACTTCCAACTATGACATGTTCTCATTTATGGATGGATCATCGGATATAATCAAATCAAGATGGCACGAAGATGAAAGACATACATCATTGAACTATTGTATATATTGCTACTGCATGCCCTTTGGCTAAAAAAATGCTGGAGCTACATACCAAAGAGCCATGACTCATATTTTTGATGAGTTGATTCATCAAAAGGTGGAATGTTATGTTAATGATTTGATGGTGAAAAGCTTAAATCGTGAAAACCACTTTGAAGACTTGAGAATTGTATTAGAGAGAATTAGAAAATATGATCTCAAGATGAATCCTTTAAAATGTGCATTTGGGGTATCCTTTGAAAAATTCGGGGTATGCGTCAGAGGTATTGAAATTGATCTTGCTAAAATCAAGGTAATTGTGGAGATGCCTCCACCAAAAAATTTACTCCATTCTTTCAAGGACTGACATTCATCCGTCGATTATATCAAACTATCAGATCTGTCAACCATTTGGTTAATGAAGAAGGATGCTCCATTCAAATGGGACAAGGAGTGCCAGGAAGCCTTCAATAGTATTAAAAGCTACATGTTAAATCCACCAATCCTTGCAACGCTTACTCTTGGGAAGCACCTCATTCTATACACAGCTACATTAGAAGAGTCTCTCGGGGAATTATTGGCATAATATAATGAAGAAAGCAAAGAGAATGCTCTTTATTATATCGTCAGTTGATTGGAGCGAAATGAGATACTCTCGATGAAAGATTTAGCATTGATCTTTGAAGTCCAAAAGCTTTGTCATTATATTATCTCACAAGATTACCCTTATCTCAAGGATCGATCTGAAGTACTTGATAAGACCGGCGTTGATAGTGGCAACATAATTGATTGCTTTACAATTTGATATCACATACATTTTAAAGCAATGAAGGGACAAGTCTTAGTAGATTTTCTAGTTGCACATCCATCCCTGGACTCTTCTTAATGACGATTTGCGATGAGCTATGCTAATTCATGAAAGAGAAAAATCACAAATTTAAGAAATATACTTTGATGGAGCCTCATCGATCAAACAAGTCCAACATCTAAATTTCAAGAGCAGAGCATGAATCTATCATCTTCATAACACGAAGGAGATAATGAGATGATCATATGGATTGCAAAAACTAATAATGAAGCTGAATATGAAGCATTAGTGGTAGGTCTGGAAGAAGCTATTTTCATAGGCATTCAAAACTTGCATATTTTTGATGATTCTTAGTTTATTATAAATCAAGTACTTGGCATCTATAGAATCAACAAGCTTGAGTTAGCTTTCTATCACAAGAAAGTTCTCGAGCTTATAGAGTAAATACCAAATATCACACTAACTCGAGTCTCACGATCCGAGAATAGTAAAAGCAAACTTAGCAAAATTGACTAAGGAAATGATAAGTATGAATGGTGATTATGGTATGATCGGCATATTTACTCGATAGGTTCTAGAGCCAATAAAGTATCAATCCCCGTAGGAAGAGTGATTATCAAATCTGACCCAGCAGAATTCGACTTAGGTTGCTCCTCATACTCCCCAAAATTAATAAGAAATTGTTCCAAGAAGAGCTAATAATGATATTGCCTCAGAAAAATAGTGTGAAGCCTTTGTTGTAGAAGAGCCGCATGATTGGAGGCAATCCTTTATCGACTATTTTAAAGAATAAAAATTATCAGATAATAAATTACTAACAACTCAATTCGAGAAGAGAATGCTACGTTATGCTTTCGCCAATAATACTTTATATTGTAGATCCTTTGAACAAATGTGGCTACGATGCCTAGATGTAGATGAAGCTAGCAAAGTGATGGTTGAAGTTCATGAAGGACTTTGTGGTGCACATCAGTCAGGTCCCAAGATGGCAATAAAGATCAAAAGGATGAGCTATTATTGGCCATCTATGGTGAGAGACTGTGTCAATCATACTAAGAGGTCATGAATGTCAAGTACATGGAATATAATCCATCAACCTCCAAATCCATTACACCCAACAATAGCATCGTGGCCATTTGAATGCTAGGGTACATATGTAATTGGACCAATTGATCCACCGTCATCAGCTGGACATCGCTTTATCTTCGCAGCGACTGATTATTTATCTAAGTGGGCTGAGGCTACCCCATTTAAAGAAGTTATCGAGTGATACTTCTTTGCATAATGTGGTCTATAGATTTGGAGTGCGCAATAATTTTGATAATGGCACAACTTTTAAAAGTGCAAAGATTTATAAATTCATCGATCGATATAAAATTGAAAGGCGGAACTCTTCAATATACAATCCGAGAGCAAATAGTTTGGCGGAGGCTTTCAATAAGATATTAGTCAAGCTGCTCAAGAAGATTCTCACTAAAAATAAAAGAGAATGACATACCAAGCTAGTAGAGGCACTATGGGTGTATCGAACCACTTACAAAATGCCGATTAAAGCCACTCCCAATTCATTGGTATTTGGAACTGAAGCAGTTCTTCCGCTTGAAGTTGAGTTACCTTCACTTCGAGTAGCCATCTAGTACAATCTAACTGAAGATCAAAATGCTCATCTGAGAATGGAGGAACTCGACGTGCTTGATGAAGTTAGATTACAAGTTCATCAAAATCTGAAAGTCTATCAAGTAAAGATGTTCAGGGCTTTTGACTATACGGTGTGACCTCAAACATTCCAAAAAGGAGAATTGGTCCTAGTGCTCAGAAGACAAATTATTCATAATCAAAATTTGGTAGCAAATTTGAGCCTAACTGGGAAGACCCTTTTATCATTGAGAAAGTATACCAAGGAGGGGCATACCAACTTATCGACCTAAAGGGTGAAAAGACTTGCCGATTAATGGTCGATACTTGAAAAAGTATTATACTTGACATACATTCTCGAGGTAGAATATAAATATCCTTACCAGATAGGGAGCATTTTTTAGTATATCTATTTAGGTTGACATCGTGCTTCATGCCGAGATCCCTAAATAAACATACTCCTGATGAAAAACTTTTATGTGAAAATTCTCCTGTTACACAAGGGGAATTTTAGATTTCTATATATAAATGAAATCAATATTGTATGTTAAAAATCTCCTTTAGAGTATATCAATTCAAATATTAATGTATTTGTGTATTTTCATCTTGAAAATTCTCCTAAATATACTTTAGAATTCCCCCTACAAGATATGAGACATTTTTTTAGTTTATGTTTAGTTTATTTGAGTCGACATCGTGCTATAAGACGAGATCCTCAAATATATGCTGATTCAGGTTGACATCGAGCGTTACAACAAAATCCCTGAATATATATATATATATAATTATCATTGTTAAGGTGAATGTTCTTTGAATAAAAGAATCTATTTTATGCATGAAAAAGACCCCAAATGTCAAGAAATTTATCTCCGATTTGCCAAAATTGGAGATCAAGTCGAAGAACTCCCGATTTTGGAAGCTTCAATGAACTGAGTTGGAAAAACATCAACATCTACATCCTGAAGTCTAGGACACAGAGGGGTTCTAAAGGTTGGACTCAACAAGCCCACAAATGGCCGAGTTGCTGACGCTCTCCTAACTCAACAAGCTGCAAGAAAAGGCTGCAGTGAAAGAGCTTCTGTTCGTCAGTTAAATGACAAAACCACCAACCAACTACAGCTCAAGTCGAAGACTCAAGTAGATTCTAAAGGCCAAACTCAACAAGCCCAAATATGGTAGGGTTGACGCTCTCACAAACAAGCAAGAAAAGGCATGATGAAAGAGCCTTTCGTCGGTCAATGATGATAGTGTTCAATCTCATATCAACTTAGTGATTACAAGCAACTAGGATCCAAGAGACCTTTTACTTGATCGATAGATCAAGCAATCAGAAAATGCTCAATTGGGGCTACCTCAAATCAATCTATATATTGCCCGTGTGATATCTCAATTTATTCTCAAATGATCTGATCAAGCTCAAAGCATAGATCAAAGCCAATCTCCTCATGAAGTCAGCAAAACAAAAGAGGAAACAATTCCATAGTTCATACCGCGATAGAACTAAAGAAATTTCTTGGTTATTCGATATTAAAGCATACGCTAGGCGATAACTCAACATTGACCTATATATGGTAAGGGTCATCTGTGTACCCCAATGAATCATTAAAGCGTAGCAGGTTCATGGAGTGCATACACTTCTTGACAAGTCAATAATGACAAATCCGTCCTTCATCAAAGTGCTCAAAGCTAAGATAGAAGGAATTTTCCGTCAAAGGATAATCGATTCCTGAGTCCTTCATCAACAACAGATTCCTCCATCAAACCCAAGCATGAAGCTAGGTGGGAGAACTCAAATCAATGACATAAAAGAAATAGTTCTTCAGTAAAGCCATTGAAGCAGATAGTAGATGGTGTAAGAATTCTTATCTATCCAACAAGCCGATTCTAATAAATCGGTCAATCCTCATCATTTAGCATGTCCTGAATAAGACAACAAGCTAATGATAAATCCTATCAAAACTCCATAAGCTATTGCAATCGAAACTAAAATGATCCAAATGAATTGTCAAATGGTCAATCTTTTCAAATGTGACTCGCTCCATGCGTGAATCACATTTGTTGGGGGACCTCCATATGTGTGCCATAAGTTAAAGTCAAAGCAAATCAAATTGGACTTGAGGTGGCGTTCAATGAGGCTCAAAATTAATTTGGGCGTCAGAAAATAATCGAAACGACCTCCGATTGATGAACGGACTTCACTGTCGTGTTCAGAATATCGAAATTGATCAAAATATAAATATTTCAAAATCTAATGATCAGTCGATTAAGCGCTTGATATCATATGATAAACATATAGCCGGAGAAGCGAAGCAAATGACTCATTTCATTAAATTGATTATGTTGTTAGCTTTACATCTATCAAATGAGACTATCTCTTGATGAGTCGTATAAATGTCGAATGATTTGAAATAATGTCAAATCGAAATGCACTAGATGTCACCAAAATCAACTCAAATGACCTCTGATTGACAAATGGACTTTGCCTTCGCATTTAGAACATAAAAAATGGTTAGAATATAAATATTGCATGACTTGATGATCAGCAAATTAAGCATTTAGTATCATGCGCTATACATATTTCGAGGTCAAGAGGCGTCAATGAGGATCAAACGACCTCTATTTGCAAAATTGATCATGCCATTGGCTTCAAAATATTGAAATCTATCAAATAAAACTGTTCTCACTCAATTTGAGCAGTAGCAGAAAATCGGCGGTCGAAAGTGCGGCATTTGAGTGAATTTCAATTTGACGTCGATTTGAACCAGACGATCTCTGATCGCAAAATGGACTGCGTCATTGCATTCAGAATAACGAAATTACCTTAAATTGATATATATTGACTATATGAGTTTATCGGCACAAAATTCAAATTAAAACTATTTAGTCAATTTAAAATTTATTTTAAATCCCTAAATTATCCTTCCCTATCATGTTCCCCATTTTGGTTTCGGTTCTTAAAAAAAATGGCTCCATCTCTTATTTTTGGTGGTTCAAAAAAAGAAAAAGAAAAGAAAAAAATGATTGTAAGTCTTCCCTCCATTCCACGGGTTCCAAGTCTTGTCCCCTTCCCACTCTTAGTCATTCTCCCCTGAAATCTCCTCCCACTACCTTGGTATCTCTCATCCACCGCATCCCATAGATCCCACCTTCCCTCATGTCATTTGGTATAACATGCGCATTTCGTCGTTCTCTGATCAGATGTTAACTGCGCCCGTTCATCTGATCAGCATCCATCCAGATCCGCTTGTCGATCCACCTAGACCCATGCGCTCAGCACCTCCATTGCAGCCTGGCCGCGCCTCAGGCCCAAGCTCCATTGTCTCTCCTTTTTAAGCGACTCAGACCAGCGGCGTAATCGACTCGTTCACTACTCATCTAGCAAATGAGATTCCCGCAATGCGCCAGTCGTCCATTACCCATTCCCTCATCAGGGCGCGTAGATCTCCACAGTATCCCTCTTCCCTCATGCTAGCCTCCATTTGTCATAAATCGTGTTTTATCCGCATCATCATAATCTTATAAACCTATAATAAGAGTTTCAAATTAATGAAATATCTAAGAAACTGATTCTGTCAGGTGATAGTAGATCTAATCCTCTATTTGCAGCTAAATCAAGTTGACATAATCTAAAGTTCTTAAACATATTCAAATTAATTACTTTTTTTAAATCAAATCAAACATAAATCTGAAATTGCTTAAATGAAACTCTATCATTAAAAGCTTAAATTAAAACTCAATCTATTTGCTTTGTTTGTCAGAGTGACAAATTAAGAAAATCTAGCTCACAAAGGGCAATGTCAAATCAAGTGTTCGCTATTATTTAATCAATCATGCTAGTAAAAGCGTGTCATTATAAGCGTGGCTTTGGTTTGGCTCCATAGATAATTCTGAGTCCTTTGATCTTGATTTGGTGGTTCTCCATTATATTATGACAATGAGCGTATGTATGCTCCTCAATGGCTACTTTGAGTTAATGAATCATAAGTATGATAGAAAAACAACCCTCAGTGTTGACTTATCTAGACAAACACCACCCCAAGTCTATAAGGATTTCTTGGACTACCTCCTCGACTAAGTAGAGGGATCATTACGGAATGACAACCATGGGATCTAGATTGGCTCATCATTCCCCAACCATGTTTAAGAAATGATGAATTTCATATTCTAAATTAGAAATTCCATATCTTTCTTCTTATACGTATCTTTTAATCTAACGACTAGCCTTAATGGAAAGTTCTCTCGTTATTAGAGGGTAATTAACTATAGGGGCTTCTATAGAAACCTAAAACAGATCTAAAGTCAAAAAAGCGAAAGATCTTTGAGTAGTGTCTCTACTATTCCATCATACGAAAATTACCGTTTTTAAATCTCACTCTTCAAATTCAAAATTGTAGAGTGGGTGGTAATTTTGAACTGATTTTTAATATAGAAATTTTATCATTATTTAATTTCTTTGTGTTATTTAAGATGACCTTATAAAACTTTTCTAACATGTCATTATTTGTTAATTCTTTTGTCTTTCTTATATTTATTAAAATTTATAATTTTTTGTTTATCTGTCTTTTCTTGATGAATTGTATGATTGATTCCTTTCTCTAGAAGATGATTTGTGGCGGAAATGCTAAGTTTGTCACTGACAATTATTATTATTTTTATTATTAAATATTTATAAGCAAAGAAAATTAAAATACAATAATGCTAATTAAATCAACATGGCAGAAAATGATATAATGTGTAATAAAAGATATTTGAAGTATTATTTAAATTTAATTAGTATTTATTACCATATATCATCTATTCTATTTAAGAAATAATATGGCATTATGGTGGTTATTAAATCAAGACACTTTTGATCTAAAAGTAAAAGTAGTATTCTCACCTAACTAAGAGATATACATGATTTTTTTTTATAAGATGATTTATTTATGATTTTGAGGTATTTTAGGTATGTTGAATGTCAAAGATCATAGCTTAAAAAATTCTACCATTCTTGAAAAAAAATGATAAGAGAATAAAGAGGTTACGTTCTTATATTTGTTCTTAAATAAATAGTAATAAGGGTTTTGACTAAAAAATCTTGATGCTATGATCAATATATTTTTTTTACGATAAGGAGATTTGTTTATAATAGTGAACTTGAATGTAGTATGACTTACAACATCATCTTGACAACCTTTAAGTTTGGCTTTAGAACTTGATTGGTTAGGAGGCTTGGGCATGCTTGGGTTAACTTGAGTTTTCTAGGTGTAGGTATATAACTTATGAATTAGGGGTGGAATGCCAAGAGGTACATAACTTATGAATTAAGTGTGAAAGTAGTTTATAATTTTGAGAATAATCAATCAAGTCAATTAGAATTTTGAGTTTAAATAGATTCTTGGAGATGATAATTGATAAAAAAATCTATGATATTTTATCATAAGATTTGGGTGACTCAAAGGTCAATGACTAGTTGAAGGGATCCATTAATTCATGGAAAGTCCTCATATATACTTATATGATGTCATTGATCAAGTTTGTTAAGTTAGACTAGTTTGACACAGTTGGTTAATTACAACTCTTTAATGGTTATGTGTGGTCATAAGAAGTTATTTAGAATCATAGTTAATAGCAAAAACATATAGCATGCAAGGACTAATATCACTATGTGTAATGGGTTCAAGTATGATTATGTTAGGTCTTAAAGGTTATTATTAGCTTAGGAAAAGTAGATGAAAGTGTATAAGGTTAAACTTAATTTCGATTCAATAATTTGAATTTCATTATTTGGAATTAAAGTAGCTCATCACATGGGGTTATGGTTGGGTCATCTTGTACCTAATGGTAAACCAGTTATGTTATGAAACTAAATCGTTAATTAGGTTTATTTATAACTTAGAATACATTTGGGTTAAATTCCAGGATAAACTTAGACTAGCTACCTTGGAGTAATGTTAGGTGAGTGCATTTGTTTACTCTAGGGTAGAATACAACCACACTTAAAAGATAGGATAATTAAAGCTTTAAAGTATAAGACTTTGATTTACTAAAATAGGCTAACTTTATCCCAAAAGAAGTCAACACTATCTTTAAAGCTGCTTTATTTAAAAAAATTTTCTTGATCATTATCTTGGCTAGCCCACAAATGTCTCCTCTTTTGATGACATTTGGTCAACTTCCACCGAGAAATTTACAACTCAAATACTAATCAACTCCTTTAGTTTTTGGTGGCCTTAATTTCCAACATAAATCTCTAGCCAAGGCTTCTATACGTCTCACTAACCTACCCTAACCAGAAACTATGGTTTCATGGTGGTGCCCCATCATTTTAGCAAGCAAAGCATCTCTTGATTGGCATGCTGAAGCTTCACATGATAAATTCCTTATTAATTACTCATCTAATTTTACTTAGATAACAAATTAAATCGAATTGCAACATGTGTGAAATTTCATAAGAAACTTTAGTCGAACAAAATTCAACAAAATTAAATCGCTTTACTACTAAATTGTTTTACCTACATATATTTGATTCCGTTCATTTTGATTAAATCTAGAGACACATCAAGCTCTAACTTAATTGATTGAAATTTTTAGCTTGGTATGTCCTTTACTTATTTATTTAAACTTATCACTTGAACTTTATGAATTCTTTCAATTGATTGATTTATGATTCAATGGTTACGGCCATGAAAGTTATGTCAAATTAAACTTTTTTATTTTAATTGTCATCATCCATATCATTTAAATTATCCTTTAATCGATTGATAATGCCTAGCTTGGACTGGGATAAGGAAGTCTTCAATTAGCCGGTCGAGAGATGGAGCCCTTAATTTTAGTAGAGATTAAACTAGTGTAAGAATTTTTTATTAAAATTAATATTATTATAATTTTTATATAATTAATCAAATAGATATTTATTGATGCTACATGCAGTTTTCCTCAATCACTCATGTAGTAAAATGTCTAGTGATTTGCAAATCTTTATTGAAATCTATTATAGAATTTCTGTTCCTTTCTAGAAGCTGAGCATTGAACATATTCCTTACAATGATACTTGCCCTACAAAAATAATAATTAAATATCATATATATATAATTTATATGACACTAATCTCAAAATAATAGTAATTTTTAAATGTATTCTCAAATAATTTGTAGCAAAATATTTCAATATAATTTTGATTCAAAAATAGTTTTAAAGATATTAAATTTGAATAATTATTCTATCAAATAAATTAATTAAATATAATAAATCAGCAAGGTAAGATGGTCTTATTATAGATTTTTTTAAAAAAGATATTTGATCAAATTTAATCATAATATTTGAATAAATTTAATAAAAAATTCATATATATATATATTTAAAAAAATTTTAATTAAAAGTCAAAATTCTTTACGTTAGATACCTTACATCTACTATAATCTTGGAGGCAAAGGATTAGGAAAGATCAGTTCGTCCGCCCTACGGAGAGCCATGGGCCTCCCACGTGGCCCACTACAGCGATGAGACAGCATCATTGAGGACCCACCGTGGCGCCATGCGCGGGTCCCACGTTTCCCACTTAAGCAAAAGCGCGAGGAGAGGTGCTGATGAATAGTGGGCTGGGCCGTTATCCATAGTATGGTGGGCCCATTAAACAATGAGAAGTTGATTGATCTTTGTCTTTAGAAAGAAGCGAGCATTAGGTGACCACAAGGAGAATAAAACGTGCAGAATTTGTATCGATTTGATATAATCACATGAAATTTTTTAACATTTTAATCTTATAGGTTTTGAAAGATGGTATATGTTGCAATTATTTTTTGAGTAATTTCTTTGATATCTGATCGATTCAACATTTTGGATTCCACAACTATTAGTAATTGCAATCCAAGATTAACATTTTCACTAAAGATTTAAGAAAGATTTACATACATATCATATAATTTTTATGCATTTATATATTTAATATTTAAAATTAAATATTTACTTATCTAATACTTCTCCGTACTTAAAAATATGCATTTTACATTTAAAAAATGAGCGAAGATTGAGGTATTATATATGTAAAAAATTAAAATTTAGATGTTAGATATGTAAATATATAAGAATTGTGTGGCATGTATCTCAAGATTTAAATGTTATGATGATAAAATTTATAATATTAGAATTATTTTAAGATGAAAATAATACACAACTAATAAATTAAAATATGTATTATATTTATCTAAGAATAAATTTAACTTTTATTTATTTATCATCATGAAATTAAAATCGATATATATACGATATATTTTTTATGTAACAGATCATAAGAAATTTCCTCTAACCAAGCAGAAATTTTGATGCATGTATACGAACTATAAACATTCGTAATTAATTTTGAACCATTCATGCTAAATCATTAAAAGTCATTTTATGACTGCCATCATCTTCTAGCAATGAATATTAATATCTATGGTATTCTAATAACTGTTACTCACCATTGATGCTTGCTATCGTTCAACAATGCTCACTCAAAATCTTCTACATGTAATCACAAGCCATCATTAATGAAGGTCAATGATCATCATCGCTCACTAACTTTCATTTAATATTGATCAACATTAATTCCGATTATTATTATTATTATACTCTTTAATGTTTTTCAAAAAGAGAAAATTTACACTTTAATATTGAGTTTTAAAATTTTTTTAATGATTATTGAAAGTTTCTTTTGGCGATACTTTTGATTATTATTATTATTATTTTTAAAGTTGAATTTAGCATTTAATCTCTAATCTCTCCATCTTAAACTTGATATGTAAATGCTTAGAGGGGAAAGAACTTATTTGCCATGGGCCCATGGGCCTATTCTACGCCAACCCGACAGGCCTTCCGCAGCAAAGAAGTTCAAGCTTTCTTTATTTTCTTCTAATAATTTGTTTCGATCCAATTGAAAGAAAAATGTATACTACCCTCCAATTTTTAATTGGACAGTCAATAGATCAAATGGTAATTATAAAATAATATTTTAAATGTGAATTTATCAGAACCGTATAAAATTGTTCTTAAAAATGTTTTATTTTGGTTTTGTAAGGTTCCACCACAGGCCTTTTAAAGGCCTTCTTTTGAAGATTGAAGATTGAAGATTGAAGATTGAAGATATCTTGAGGTCTACAAAACTAACTGTTCCTAATTTATCTCAGCTGAGGAACTTCATATTGATTAGAAATATGATATATGAGGCTCTGATAGGAAAATATTTCATTTTTAATAAAAATATTTTGAAGGATTTACATACATAGCACACAATTCTTATGTATTTAGATATCTAACATCTAAAATTTAATATTTATAAATAAAATATTTTTTTATGCATGAAAAAATAGATCTCACTTTAAAAAATTAATATTAGTATTATTTTTGATGTTATATTGTAAATTTAAATGTTTTTTATGTAAATATAAAATTTAGACATCAATTATATAAATATGAAAGAAGTGTATGGTATGTATGCAAATGCCCCAAATGTTATTATATGTATTTAGTTAGGTTTCATTTGAAAAGATTTATAAAATAAAATAGCAAATTATTATCGAGCAATTATATTATTTGGCCGCAAAACTTTTGATCGAGATGCTTAAAATTTTCAATCTAATTTTTTATTTCTAATGATAACTGTTGCGTGCTAAAAAATCAGTTGTAGTAGAGTGAAAGTTTATGCCTTGTTATGAAATCAGCCACATGTATCTAAAAGTGAAAAAAAAACTCAATTTTTGAAAAAACCTCCAAAGTGGGAAAAATCGTAGCTCTAAGAATCTTCCATGTATTTGTTTGAACAAAATTTTTTTCGGATTACAAATTGTACATGAGAATGGCGGCAATAAGAATCCAGCGGCATATAGTCACGTTGAGGTTATACGATTCTTGGTGGTAGCGGATGATGATGAACGAGGATCGTGACGGATGAAGGTCATCATGATGGTAACTGACGGAGATTGATGATAGCAAGGATCAGCGACGGCGGTGGTTGACATTCATCGAGTGGTGGCACAATTATGCTTGGAGGATTTTCAAGCTTTAGAGCTCTCTCCTCTCTCTTGCTTGGGCTCCCTCTCATATGAAGAATGAATGACTATTTATAGATTGGAAGAGTGGCGTCTCTGTAAATACATGCAAAATCCCACCTCCTCCATCGGATGGCTCAAAATGATTAGTTGATCATATGATGTATTTTGTGTATTGAATGCTCAAATGAAGTTAGAATTATGAGATCTTGGGCTTGTTAGATCCGGCTCGTCAGGCCTTCGATTTGATACTTAATGTTTAAGAATTCGATTGATAATAAGTGCTTGATCTGGTTAGTCTTGATTGAATCTTACTTTCGATGTCGATTCGTGCGACAAGTAGAATTTTGGTCATATCGTTATATTTTTGGATGATATTATCTCAATCATCCAAAAATATCATAATACTTAAAATAACAAATTCTTCAATGAAATTTGCGAGTCCATTAACATTTTGAGAGAACATATCTTCATGAAGATTATGATCACGGAGCGGATCAGGGCAGATGTATGCAACACTGGGCGTTTTAGGGTTATGGAATCATCAGAACATTTACTGCTTGAGCAATTTGGTCGGTTGAATTTGGGCGGGCCAAGGATGGAGGTGCGGCAGGTGGTGGCGGGTCGATTAGGCGGGCTCAATCTGGTCGAGCGGGTCACATGGGCGGACGGGATTCTGAGCGGGCGTGAGTGGGCGAGCGGTAGTCTGGTCCATGGCGGGTTGAATCGCGGTGGCGCGAAAAGCATGGCAGATCTTGTGTGGCCAACCCAGCAGCGGGGCACCCTGTGCAGCCGCATGCTCTCGGGTGAAAATGTCACTTCGCCCATTTTCGTTCACTGGTTTCGATTTGAATGGTTTTGGATTTTAGCGATTTTGACCTTTTGCTTATGGGGTCTATAAAACCCCATAGGGTTAAGGAGAAAGCACACTCCTCATATCTTTGTAGTGTCCCTCTTCTTCTTAAGGAGGTCGTTGAGTCAAGCGATACATATCGTGATTTGATTTCCCTCGAAAGCGTCAGCGTCGGACCGGTTCGGTTGGAGGGCGATCAAGGCGTAGTTCATAAAGGCTCGATTTTCCCTCGAAAGATGTGTCAACTAACCTCATCGGACCGGCGTGTTAGAGGTGATTAAGACGTTCCTATGGCAGACTCAGTTTTCCCTCGAAAGAGGTGTCAACTGACATCGTCGGACCGACCGGGTTCAGAGGCGATCAAGACCCATAGTGAAAAATTAGATTTCTTGAAACTTAAATGGATGGTTCAATGGCTGATAATTGCCAAGATGGAGGGGAAGTGATAATTAGGAGCCATCATTTAAATGACTCAGAAAGTTTGGCAGGTAATTTCAGAGCATCATTGGGAAGGAATAGTTTCTCTTTCTCTCCTTTTTTTTTTTGATCTCACATGTATGCATATCTTTTTTGTGAGATCATTGGTAAAATTCTATCGTTGGCGCGAGAGTCGAAAAAGGGTATGCCCAGTATTGGGGTGAGTACTTCACAAAATTCTCAGATTTTTTTCATTTCTCCCCCTCTTTTCTTATTCATTATGTATTTTCACAGGGTAATGGCCATAAGAAAACCCATAGCGTGGTAGCTACAAATGATATACCATCCATTTTCACAACAGATAGTTTAATGGTGTTTCGTAGAAAATTTTATTTCCTTAATGAGTTGGTGGCTATTGTTGCCAAAAGGTCTGATCGAGCTCGTTCACCTCCGTCGGGATGCTTCACTATTTCTAAGATGATTCTTCGTACTGGATTGTGATTCCCTTTGCCTCCTGAGCTGATTGCGATCTTCAAAACATGTGGTGTAGCTTTGTCACAATTTTTATTTCGGGCTTTAGTGGTCATCATCGGTTTATTTGCTTCTTCTTGAAGGCGTGGTGTTACTTTGAACATCAAATATTTGTCGAATGTGTAGATTCACATGTGATGGTCGAGGGGCGTGTTTCTTATCGGGCTATAAAGAATTGGATAGAATTTTTGCAGGATCCGTCTAAAATTGGTTTAATGGATTCTTTTTGTGAAAAATGAGTGGGGCCTCCCTAGAGATGGGATTGAATGACCTTCCATCCATTCGATGGTGGAGAATGAGATCCTGACAACTCTTAATATTCTTGATGTAGGAAGCTTGCAACATGAGTTAGGTCACATTGGCAAATATATAGTTGAAGATAGGATGTTCAAGGTTGGCCTTTCCATCCAGGCAAGAAGATCTCATGCTCTTCCACTGAAGAGGTCAAATAAAGGTGATGAAGGGTCTCCTCATACTCATAGGGTTCTCTCGAGAAGCCTTATGGAATCACGGTGGTAGCAATGTTTCATTTTTACAGAAAAAGAAGACGTGCTGAAGTGACAACGTCAGATATCTGCAAAGAAGATGTTCGCCCCCAGTTGGCCTCTAAGAATTTAACTGTTTCAACTCATGATGGGGAGTTCATTTCTCGAAGCCACACATTCTTGAAGAGGTGTTAAATCACATATGCACTGGATGTCAACGAGCAGATGAATTGGTACGTTGGTACGTTGTCTTCTCCTCCTTCTTTTCTTCTTTTCCTTTGTGTAATATTTGTGATTATTTTTTTTATTTTTTTATTTTTTATTATAGGTAACTCAAACATTAGGGCAGATGACTCATTTGAGTGTTACTTTAAATGAGTGGAATACTGAATTTGTGAAGGTAAAATATTTGCAAGGCGAGTATGAGCGAAAGATGAGTGTTAAGGTCAAAGAAGTGGCGACTTTAGAGGATCGGTTGGCCAGCGAGCTGAACATCGACTTCTCTTTCTTTCCAGTGTTAGGAGGTGGAGTGCACTCATGATGAGCTGATTGAGGTGAGGACAAAGACTCATTAGAAAGAGAAAAGACTCAAGGCACTTATAGCGGAGAAAAGAGCTCTCGAACTGGAGAAGAAAGCATTACAAGATCATTTTTCTGAGAAGGAGCATATAATGTCAGAAGAGGAAGCAAATAAAATCTCCTTGAAGGTAGTGGAAGAATTTAAGAGCTCGTTGGCTTATCGCGGTATAATCGAAGACCATGTCGAAAGCTCGTAATCATATTCTTGATGTTGAAGTGAAGGACTTGGAGCACCAATGTTTAGAGGAGGATCCAGGAATCCACGCTCATAAGACCGAGCTAGTATTGAGGATCTATCTCCCAAGTATCACGAAGACTCTTCATCGATTCAAGAGATGAAGAGTTGAGAGTGAGTCCAAGGGAGCATCTCCTAGTGGTGAGGAGGATGTTGATATCACCAACTGATATGATGTAGCGTCACTTGAGGATGCCTTTTTTTATCTCTGTATTATTATTATTGTGTATCAGAATTTTGATTCTTTCTTATGTCATCATGTTAATGTTGTCAATGAAATTATTTTTTTAGGTAATATACTCTTGTTTTTGTTTTTTACCGTCGGGTGATTGGTGAATATTATTACGCTAACTTTTGCCGGATGAGGCCATGGGAAGTTCACCACGACCTTTTGGCTATCTAGGTATTAGTCAAATATTATTTGACATCTTACGTATGGAAGAGGTGGGATGTCCACCAAGGACCTTTTGACCTATCCTAGGTATTAGCCAAAGCGTTACTTATCTTCTTACCTGTATGGAAGAGATCTGATCAAGTCCCCACGGGATTGATCATGCCCCGACAGAGATACAACGTGAGTTGCATATTTTCTCAAGTGTGAGGATTAAATGAAGGAGATTGTTCATATGTAATAAGCTTGAAAGAAAAAACTATAAATTCATTACTCTGATAAGTTCGATGATACAATCATAAGACGATTTTAACACATATATGAGTTTCAAGAAGAAATGACCACAACAACAACAAGTCTTTATCCCACTAAGTGGGGTCGACTACATGAAGGGGAAATGATGAATGAGATAAAATAAAAGTTACAATAATTATGCAGTAGGAATTACTCATAATATTTTCAGAGATTCTCAGTGTTCCAAGTTCGAGGTAAAGTTTTTCCTTCTAGATCATTGAGCTTGAATGTTCACGGCTTTACCATAGCTATAACATATGGGCCATCCCAAGAGGTGAGAGTTTATTGCGTTGAGGGCCTTTGCACCTGACTTGAGACTTCAGGACCAAGTCACGAGATATGGGAGGTTTTACTCTTCTGTTGAAGTGATGAGCTACCCTTTGGTGAGAGGAAGTAGTCTGAAGTAGGGCCATGTCATGAGTTTCGGGAAGTAAGTCCAAGTGCTGTCAGAGTTTTTCAGCATTACCATCATGATCGAATAATTGAACTCTTGGACTTGGAACTCCGATATCTACTAGTATAATAGCTTATGTGCTAAAACATAAGTTATATGTTGCTTCTGTGCTGAAACATAAGTTATATGGTGTCTCACTAGTCGGGGTTCATGATGTAGTGCAGTAAGCCCAAAGAATATTAGAAAGCTCATCAACCCATTGCTCCCAGCCTTCTTAAGATATATTTTTAGTCCTTTGAGTATAGTCCTGTTGGTAGCTTCAGTCTATCTATTAGTTTGAGGATGTGCTATAGTGGTATGGAGCAGCTGAATGTGAAAATCTTTGCAAAAGGACGTAAAATTTTTTTCACTAAATTAGGTTCCATTGTCAGTGATGATCTTTGCAGGAAGACCGAATCGACATACTATGTTTTTCCAAACAAATTGTTTAGCATTTGCTCCATGATTTTAGCGAGCAGTTCGGCTTCCTCCCATTTAGTGAAGTAGTCGACGGCTAAAATGATGAACTTTCATTGCCCTGATGCTATCGAAAAAGGTCCCATGATATCAATTCCCCACTGAGCAAAGGGCCACGGGTTTTGAATGGATGAGAGCTCTGTATGCGGCATGTGAGGGAGGTTAGAGTGCAACTGACAACTTGCACATTTTTTTGTGAATTCCAAGGCATCTTGTTTCATCGTAGGCCAATAGAACCCTTGCCTTATAATTTTAAGGGCTAACGCCCTTCCTCCTAGGTGTTCTCCACATATCTCCGAGTGAACCTCTCTTAATGTGTAATCGACCTCTGATGGCAAGAGACATTTGAGGTATGGCCCAGAAAAAACTCATTTGTATAGTTCACCTCCGATGATAATAACGTTTGAAGCTTGTCTTCGGAGATGAGTTACAGTAGTTGGTTCTTCAGGAAGGGTCCCTTATTGTATAAAAGATAGGATGTGATCCATCCACGAAGGTTCCTTTATCTCATTAATTGCTTGTATTACCCACGACCCTTGGATACTAGGAAAATATATTTCTTCAACATGCCTTCTCTTAAATAGATCTCCAGTAGTAGATATAGCAAGTTTAGCGAGAGTGTCAGCTCGAGTATTCTTCTCTCGTAGTATGTGAATGATTTGATGTGTCTTAAAATGGGCAAAAAGAGACTTTATCAAGTGGAGGTATTATGCCAGCTGAGGATTATGAGTATTAAAGTTTCCCTCAACTTGGGAGGCGACAAGCTGAGAGTCAGTGTGGATCACTAGTCTTGAGCTTCACAATCAATGGTGAGTCTCAACCCTGCGATGAGAGCCTCATATTTAGCCATATTATTAGTTGCAGGAAATTTTAGGCGAAGTCCATACTCTAAGGTATTCTGCTGGGGGAAAATAAGTAAGATTCCCAGCACTAGTATTTCCTGAAGCTCCATCAACATAGAGGGTCCATTGAGGAAAGTGTAGCAGATAGCTCCTCTAGAGTTGGGCGATGCATTCCACTATAAAGTCTGCTTAGAGACTTTATAGCGGTAGAAGGATTTATATCAAACTCTCCAAATTCTCTGGACCATTTAATTAACCTCCCGGATGCTTGGTTTTACGTAGGATAGCCCTTAATGGTAAATGAGTGTAAACACCGATAGTATGAGCTTGGAAGTATGGATGCAATTTTTGCACTGAGAAAATTAAAGCCAGAGCCACCTTATCTGCAAGTGGATAACGATTTTCTATATTAGAGAGAATTTTACTAACGTAATAAATTAGTCGTTGTATCTCATTTTTTTCTCGCACTAAAACTGAGCTTATCACATGGGAAGAGACTGCGAGATATAAGTATAACATCTCTCCTTGAATAGGCTTGGATAGTAGGAGTGGAGATGCTAAATACTCCCTTAGTTGCTTAAAAGCAGACTGACATTCATCAGTCAACTGAAAATTATTATTTTTAGCTTTCTTTAATATTTTAAAGAATGATAAGTATTTATCCATAGAACGGGCTAGAAAGTGGGATGCAGCAATTCATCCATTCAAATCGTTGAACTTCTTTGATATTCTTTGGAGGAGTCATATCTTTGAGAGCTTCGATTTTCTCGGGGTTGGCCTCTATCCCACGGTGGGTTACCATAAATCCAAGAAATTTTCCCGATGTAACCCCAAAAGCACACTTGGTCGGGTTGAGTCGCATGCTATAATGTCGAAGAAGGTTAAAGCATATTTCTAAGTCAGAAATATGCTATGATTCTTCCAAGCTTTTCACTAATATGTCATCCACATATACCTCCATTGTGCGGCCTAATAGGTCATTAAAAACCTTATTCATAAGGCGTTGATAGGTAGCACCAGCATTTTTTAACCCAAATGGCATAACTTGGTAACAGTATAAACCTTTATATATTTGAAATGCTGTAGCTTCTTCATCCATTGGGTCCATTTTTATTTGGTTGTAACAGGAGTAAGCATCCAAAAAACTGAGCATTTTATGTATAGACGTAGCATCAACCAATTGATAAATCGAGGAAGAGAAAAACTATCTTTCGGGCAAGCCTTATTAAGGTCAGTGTAATCAATACACATTCTCCATGTTCCATTTATTTTCTTAACCATGATAACATTTGCTAGCCATGTAGGGCAATGTACCTCTTGTATGAATCCCACTTCTAGGAGCTTGTTAACTTCTTGTTCAATAGCTTGGAGGCGATCAGGTGCAAAACTTTGCTTCTTTTGGATGATCAATTTGAATGTTGGATCAATCTTGAGGGAGTGCATGATCACATTGGGGTCGACCCCCGGCATATTTGTCAGACTCTAAGCGAAGATGTCTTGATTTATGCACAAGAAGTCTATGTATTTTTCCTTTTTGTTCGCGAGATCCCACTTTACCTTGTAGTGGTTGGTCATCGATAATGCAACAGAGCAAGTCTTCTACAAGCAAAGCTTTCGGGTACTTCTTTAGCTCAAAATTAAAATCTTGATCTTTGAAGGTCACGAAGGGTGTGGTTGAGCTTGTCAGGTAACATGATTATTGTCTATTGATTTCCACAGACCACCCCAACTCTAGCGGGGGTTGGAAATTTCATCTTAAGATGAGATACTGAAGTGACTATACTGAAAAATTAATTGGAGAGGCCTTCCGAAGATAGCGTTATATGCTGAATCTGACTTAACCACAATGAATTTGATTAAATGAGTCACTTGTCGAGGAAATTCACCAAGGATAATAGGAAGGGTGATTTTTCCCTCTACTCGCACAGGGAGATTATCAAACCCATATAATGGTCCTGTAGTTGGTTGGAGCTTTTCCCTAACCAGGCCCATGCTAAGAAATGTGGAGTAAAATAAGACATCAACATAACTCCCATTGTCAATCAAAATTCTCTTAACATTATAGCATGGGTCACCGATTCCTGCACTGATGACAAGTTGGTCTTGATGAGGAACATGGAATCCTTTTAAGTCCGAGTGATTAAAAGTGATGGAATGATCAATACGAGACTTCTTTAACTCTGGCTCTTTAGAGATGGTAATGAGAACTTGATTAGATAATATTGGTCCTCCTGCGATTGTTTCAATTTCCCCAACCGTTTGATGATTATTTTGTTGTTTCTGTGATGATTGTCCTGGTTGCCCCTCAGTTGGAGGTATGTTTGTTTGAGTCGATTGATTCTTCATAAATCGACATAGATATCCTTGTTGAATGAGCCTCTCGATTTCTTCTTTGAGTTGTTTGCATGCCTCAGTAGTATGTCCATGACTTGATGGAAGTGACAATATTTCTCGATTTTGAATTTGGTTTGATGGATGTGGCAACTTGATGTTTTCTTCATCTCGAATAGCCATCAGGAGGTTAACATGAGATGTGTTCAGTGGCATGTATTCCTTTTGTGGTCGTGGTTCACATCGTTGATATGGGGGCCGTGGGGGGAGATCACGACTGCCTTGTTGTTTTTTTTTATGGGAATGTCGGTCTGCATTTCCTGGGGTGCTCTTATATTTTTTTGTAGATTGTTCAAATTATTTGCGATGTGCATTAATAGCTTCATCGGCAGAGATTTGTGCTTCCACATGATGAACTAAGTCGACATATGAGCAGACCATGTCTCACATTAGTGACGAGTAAAAAGGCCCTAGTTGGAGCCCTCCAAGGAAAACTATTCTTAATAGTTCAGGGTCTATTCCAGGTATTTGGAATGCTTCTAAGGAGAACTTTTGGAAGTATTCCTTTAGTAATTCACCCTCATTTTGATGAATGCTGCGAGAGATGGGAGGAATCTTTAATGATCCTCCGATTTGCAATGAACTGTTCCCCAAAAATTTTGGTAAGTTCGTCAAAGGTACGGATGGATCCCCTTGGAAGGGAGTAGAACCAAGTGCGAGCTTGCTCGAGTAGCGAAAGACGACAAAAGCGGTGTGTCGAGCTCATTGGATATGCATGATAGTCTTTAATGGTCGATGTGTTCATGTGGGTCAGTCGCCCCATCATAGGAATCAATGCTCGAAAGCTTGAAACCCACGGGAATAGGATGTTGAAGAATAGCTTCAACTAAAGGTGAAGATTCATCATAGCGGTGAGGGGGAAGATGATTTCTATCTTGAAGATGAAATTCGTCTTGCATTAAGCATCATAATTCTGCATGTTTAACATGACGAGTGGGGTCAGCAGGATGAGAATGTGTCAAGCTACCAGTAATAAATAGTGGATTAACAGTCGGTTGAGCTACATGTGATGGATGAGTAGAACTAATAGTGTCAAGGAGATCAGTATCATGGTCTCTACGTGGAGGAACTTCAGTGTCAAGGAGATTAGCATTTTGACCTCCCACAGCTAACGATCGATCTTGGGGGAGATGTCTTTTTTTGCGAGTATTTGTTGTGTTCCTTAAGTCGGATCATCTCATTTTGAGACTCTTCCATTCGACGGACACAATCTTCTAAAGTGATTCCTGTCGTGTCTTCACGAGTGAAGCTTGGCATCCTTGGTACAGATTGGTTTGAGGCGGGAGTTGGGCGGGAGGCTCGTTATTCTGTATTGCTATTGACCATGAGGTGTTCAAATTGATTGAAGGGTTCATTCCCACAGATGGTGCCAGTGCGTGCTAGAAAACCAGTTGTGGTAGAGTGAAAGTTTACGCCTTAGCCTTGTTATGAAATCCAGCACACACACAGGTATTTAAAGAATGAACAAGAAAACTCCAAAAATTTTTACGTGAAAAAACCTCGAAAAGAGGAAAAAATCACGGGGCCTAGCCCAATAAGAATCTTCCACTATGTATTTGTTTCAGAGTACAAAATTTCCTGATAATGGGATTATAAAATTGTACATGAGAAGGACTAACAATGAGAATCCCAGAATCAAATAACAACAGCCATATAATCACGTTCAGTTGTAACAGTTGCTAGTGGTAGCCGATGATAATGAACAGCGGGAATCAATGACTAACGATGAAGGTCGTCATGATGGTGACCTACAGAGATTGACGACGACAAGGGCGGCGATTGGCCAGCGGCCGTGGCGGTAGTTGTGCCGTGGTAATTATTGTGCTTGAGGATTTTCAAGCTTTAGAGCTCTCCTCTTTCTTGGGCTCCCTCATATGAGGAATGAGGGCTATTTATAGATTGGAGGTAGCGTCTCGTAAATACATGCAAAATCGAACCACTCTCCATCAACGGCTCAAAATGATTCCTTTGATCATATGATGTATTTTGTATTTGAATGCTCAAATGAAAGAATTATGAGATCTTGTGCTTGTTAGATCCGGCTCGTCAAGATGCTACGATTTGACTATAAATACTCTATGTTTAAAATTCGATTGATAATAAGCAGCTATACTTGACAGAATTAGATTGCTTTCGACATCAAGATTCGTGTTTCAACTAGTAGAATTTTTAGGGTCATATCAATAACAATGTTTTATATGTTTTGTTGATGATTAATAACTCAAATGCACATAAACTAAAAAAATATTATATATATATATATCTATATATTAAAATTCTAAAACCGAAAAATCATAATATCAACACATCAAGTAAACGATTTAAAAAGTTAACGGATATAATTATTTGAAAATTTAAAATTTTATGATAATTTTTAATAGGATAAACAAGTAAAAAAAAATAAACCATATAATATAATGTCATATGGAGACCCCTGCTGTAATTCTATTTAATAAACACTAATTTCCTTTTGTTGATATTCCGTATGGCATTCTACCTTCCCGGGATAACATTTCCAGTCAAACTAGATTGACGGATTAGCCGCTGTTGACCAATAAAATATTAAAAATAGTATAATGCACCAACTAAAGTTAGAAAAAAGAAGAAGGAAGAATGCTATTAATAATCAAGAGTTCATTGATGTCTTCATAAATATGCACAAAAATTATAATATCAAATAAATTAATGGTGTGATTTACAAAAATAAATTAATTGTGTATAGATTGCATTAATTCTCTTATGTATAGGTCTGACTTTCTCCGCATTGTCAAAATAATAATTTCATCCAGAAAAATATGTGATTAGCTAATGTTGATGGAAAGTGAGAGATATATATATATATATATATATATTTTATTTCTACAAAATCATAAGATTTTGTATTTTGAGCCCAATAAGAAATATACAAAATGAAAGAAAAATAGTAATTGTCCACATTAATGTGAAAAAAAATTTATTTTATTTGCTTATTACATTGGACTAAAATATGAGTCAATAATTATATATATTGCTCATAATCTTAAAAGAATTGAATCCCTTTTTAGTTAAATCATGACAAATATTATATGACTTTGAAGCAAAATTAATGTATTCAGAGTCAAATAACATTCTATATTTAATTTGGCGTTGTAACAAACCTATTGTATTCTATGTTTAATACATCAAATCATCACTTTAGCATATTTTATTAAATAATTTCAAAATTTTGAGAATTGATAAAAAATATTGAAAATTTTAATTGACTACATATAAGTTCTCTTTCATTCTACAATTATATTATTCTGATTAATAATCCATCATGATGAACCACATATATGTACTTTTTAGTTAGATTTATTTCTTTAAAACAGTATACATTCATCGGAGCATGCGCCTATTTTTATATATCCAAGGTTTAAAATTTTGATTATTTTTTTTCATCTTATATGTGCTCTTAAAATTAAGTTCTTTCAAGGAAGGCTTTAACTAATAATTTAAGCAATATATCAATCGATCATGTAACCTAAGTGTGTAAGTACTTCAAATGAAATAAATATGTTGACCTCATTTTTAGTGTGAGTTCTCAACTTCCTCATCATGGATTTAGGACTTTTATAGACACTAAGAGCTCTCTGGTCCTAAGATATTTTAGTGATTAGGTGAACACTTACTTAAGCCTAGAGACTTAGAAGGGTTAACCATAGGGATATATCATGCCTTAGGGACCCTATAATCTAAACCCAACCTATATTCACCTTCTTAAGCCAAACCTCAAATTTATACCAAATCTAAACCAAATTTCCAAAATTCATGATCAAATCCAAGCTCAAAAGTCTCCATAAACCTTATGATTGAATTCCATGGCCTTAACCTTAGCCAAATCCAATTCAATTGATTTTCTCAAAGATCAATTCAATCCCTCAATCATTTATCAAACTCAAGTCCAAATTCAGTTCCAAATGATTGAAATCTAAAATCAAATCCAACTTCCAAATTCCTTTTTAAGCTATATGACCCAATCTCATATGCTTAGCCAAATCTCCACCTAAGTTATCCAAAACTTGATTAATTTCTTTATAAATCAAATATTTCTTCATTTATA
This sequence comes from Cymbidium sinense, assembly GCA_021442155.1. NCBI lineage: Eukaryota > Viridiplantae > Streptophyta > Magnoliopsida > Asparagales > Orchidaceae > Cymbidium > Cymbidium sinense. The sequence goes on from CM038217.1 coordinate 5,845,714, forward strand.
TTCATAAATATAAATGAAATCCACACTCAAATGAGTAAAACCAAATCAAACTAAATCAAACCAAATCAAGATCTTTCTTATGCCATATAGACCTACCTCCATGAATTTAACTAAATCCTAGCACAAATCAATCCGAAATCAATTGGTTTCTTAATAAATCAATTATCCTTTCATTTATATTCATAAATATAAATGAAACCCACCTTATAATTATCAAAAATAAATCAAACTAAATTGATATCCTTCTTAGCCCTTTTGACCTACACCCATGAGCTCTATCTAATTTGCTTCCAAATCACTCCAAACTCAAGTGATTTTCTAATGAATCATTTATATCTTTATTTATATTCATAAATATAAATGAAATATAAATCCAAATGGCTAAAACCAAATTCAAAATCAAACCAAAATCCAATTTATACCCTTTAAGAGATTTTCTTGGACTTAACCAAAATCCACCTAAACCAAGTTAAAATCAATAGATTTTCTATTGAATCAATCATTTCTTCAATCATCTATCCAAATATAAATGAAACCTACAATTATCTAGCCAACTTGAAATCAGCCCGAGTCAAGCCCAACTTAACCCATTTGACTTGAAAATTTTGAATGAACTAAAACCTATCATAGCCCAAATTGATTGTGGTTGGATTTATATTTCAATTCTAACTCATATATAAATTCAACTAAACCTTAATCAAGCCAAAACTAAGCCAATTGACCTCTTTAGGTCCACGTGACCCAAAGTGGCCTAAAGAACCCATTTGAATCAAGTTCTAATACAACCAAAATTGGATTGAACCAAGGACATCCAAGCCTCATACCATGATCATTAATCACCCTAAGATGATCAATTGCCTTGAATTGGGTCAAACCAAGTCAACTTGGTCCTTTGACCAAGTCAACATTTAGCCTAAATGAAACCTAAACTAGCCAAAACTCACAATACATCAAATCAATTGAAACCATTGATTCACACCAACTCATAATCAATGATTGAACATGACTAAACCCTCAATTGAGTCAAATCAAGTCCAATTGGCCATTTGATCGAAGTTGACCCAAATTGGCCTAAAAGGCCAAAGTGTGTCAAATCATAATCTAACTGAAATCGATAGCAACCAATTACTCAAGTTCATTCCAAATTGATTATTGAACTTGACCAAAGCCATAATTGAGCCCAATTTGATCAATTGGTCAACTTGACCCAACCTAGCCCAAATTGACCTAAATGGTTAAATTGGACAAAATCCAAATTAAATCCAAATTGATTCAAACCAAAGCCTATAATAATTTTCAATTGACCAACTGAATATGAACAACACCTAATCTAACCTAATTTGGTCAATTGGTGAAATTGGTCAACTTCACCCATTTGACCCATTTGATTTCAAATGAACCAAAATTAAACCTAGGCCAAATTAATTAAAAACCACGTAAACCAAAACTCTCCAAATCATCATTTGAATTTAACCTAAGCCTTGGTTTGACCCAATTTGACCAATTGGTCAACCTAACCCAATATGACCTAAATTGAACCAATATGACCCAATTGAGTCAAAACCCACAAAACCAACCCATGAGACTTTGGATGCTGACCTAACCCAACCTAAACCCATCTAGGTCAGTCCAAAATCAGCCCAAACCCATTTGGAGCCAAGTCCAATGCAAATCCTCCATGGATCCTCTCCCACATTAGATTCTTTCCTCCGATGGAAAAGTCCATCCTTCTCTCATCCTTGGCAGCCATCAAACTTCCAAATGGGGGATCACATAAGCCCCTAGCCCACCCTAAGTGAGCTAAGATTTCCATGGACCAAAGGGAGGTGAGCTAACTCACCTTCCTCCCAAACTGAGAACCCATGGACAAGGGGAGAAACCACAAGCCCAAATCAAGCCTTGAGCCACCTCCCATGTGTTCCTCCACTCAAACTGAGTGACGTGGACTCGATTGAGACCCCTCCAATGCTTTGACGGCTGCTGGCCGGTCGAAAAATGGGAGGTAATCTCGTTCGTCCACCTTAGAAAACTGAGGGGTATACCCCCTCAATTCGCACAAAAAATTAACTTATTCGAATCGTCTGAGCTTCCAAGGGAAAATTCGAGCCTCCTTGCAATCCCCAGTGTATTTTCTAAGCCTTCCCCACTTTGGATTTTCCTCTCCTGTTCAAAATCGAAATAGGGGAGCTCATCTTTGATTCCAACTTTCTCATCTCTCAACCAAAGTTTAATTACTCATTCTTACACCATCCCTATACTTCGTCGAGGCTACCTGAAGCTTCCCCCAAGTTCCAAACCCACTGGAGGATGAACTTCGATCAAGATTGAAGCCTAAAGTTCGATCCTTGGCCTTCTAAGCTATCCACTTGGAATAAGCCTCATTGCTGCTCAACAGGGCTTCATCTCAACTAAACGAAGCTTCCTCAAGCATGCATGCTGCCGATCTTAGCTCTGGTAAGGTAATTCCATAAAAATTGATCTTTAGCTTAAGTGGTGTTGATCTTTTATAAAGAAAATTTGCATTTGAGCCCATCCTAGCCGTTGGATCCTTGTGGATCCTCGTACGAAGGTGTGGGTTGATTTTAGAGTGAATCCAAGCTCGGGTGAGCTCAATTCGAGCGATCCATGTCGACGCCTCGTTGTTCATCGCCGTAGAAGGATCATGTCATCGGCGTGATTGGAGATATCTCTAATCAAATCATGATTTTCTCTATTTTCTCCATTTATACGAGATTGATTCAATATCCATCTTACTATTCCAACCAAAAATTTTAGTCAATATATTAAAATTTTAAAATTAAATCTTAAATTTTAAGTTTTAGTTGAAAATTATTTTTGATTTTATAATGACAAGATACAATTCTTAATGCAACAAAAATAAAAGTACAAGAGTAAAGAGAGACAATAAGCACAATAATTTTTACGTGGTTCCAAACCTCAAAGCCCACGCCCACGCCTAGCCACCCCAGGCTAGGAATCCACTAAATGCAAAAATAGCTTATAAATAGTACTCCTATAATGGGGCGAGTATAACCCCTAAAATAATATGTACTCTCCTATAAAGGGGCGAGTACAACCCCAATATAAATTTTACAACATAAAAAGAAAAATATAAAATAATAAATTTTGATAAAATAAATCTCTCATAAATATACCAAGCTAATCAATTCAAAAAATGATCTCACAACTTATAAATGATCACTTAAAATATTTTGGCAAGATAAAATGCTCACTTAATATTGATAATAAATAATAAAATAAATATCTTAAAGTGATTTTACTAAGATGTTTATGTTATTACAATTTGTAGACTAATATAAAAATTATTTCAAAATAAATTCATAATATTCTTTTGCACAATAAAATAAATTTCAGCAAGGAATAATTTATTTTATTTTAACCAAAAGATTCTTTCAATTAAAGCTAATGATCACAAAATACTTAAATAAAATGAGTATATGATAGATCTAAAAGTAAACTTTTAATTAAAAGAGAGATCTAACAAATATGAAAATAATTTCAAGAAAATAATTAATTTAAAATGCTTAAAATATACTTATAAAATAGATCTAAGAATAAATGATCTTTCAAAATAAGATTAATGAAGAAATATTTCAAAAACTTAAAAGAAATTTGTAGGAAGTTAAAAATTTCAACAAGTTGAAATAGATCCTACAAACTATCACAAGAGTTTTTCACAAAAAGATTATTGAGAAACTTTGATGTGAAAAATAATGTCCAAAGACTAATCCACCATAAAGTATAAATTGGAAAGAATAAATAGATGGTGAAAATAGCATGAACAACTAAAAAGGATTAAGATCAAGAAAACAAACTCAAGTAATTTGAGAAAGCTTACTTAGTTGAAGATGTTGAAGCTTCCAAACCAAGGATTTGATCTTGCAATATTTGGAGAACACTTGGAAGGAAAATCTAAGAAATTTTCTCTTATATTTGTTGGAGGGATTTTGAATTTGAATGGGGAATGCTTTCATGAAGAGAATGTGGGCTATTTATAGGCAAGAAGGTCATTTTGAATTATTTCAAAAAAAATATTATTCTAACCTCATGCTATCATGTGATAATTTAATATTCAATAAAATATAATTTATATTAAATTAAAGTAGCCAAAATTCGCTATTCACATGGGCAAGTAAAAAATAATCAAATATGGCTCTTAATATATTCAAAGCATGTAGCATGCATTCATTATTAAAATGAGCTAATGTTTAAAAAGTCATAATGAATTCAATTTTAATCAAACGTGAGTCATGTGACCTATCAAATTAAAGGCAAAAAAATCCAAGGAATCCATTGGAGATGAAATCAGATATAAATTTCTTGATTATAAAATGACTTTGGCTAAAATACAAAATTTCATTTATTTTTGTTAATTTTGACATGTGACATTTAAATATTATAACATGTGACATTTAATATGAAATCATATTTTAACATGTTATTTTTGTTAAATCATACATATGTTAGTTATCATATAACCATGAAATTAAATTAAAATATTTAATTATATTAAGTAAATAAAATAATTACACTTAATAGTCATTATCATTTATTATTTTGACAATTCAAATGCTATATATGAAATATATAATTGAATGTTAATCTGATAGAGATTTATATAAATTAACCTCATTAAAATAATATGTTAAGTTGAGAGCAAATTTATTCATGCCAATGAATAAATGCATATAACCTAAAATATTATATTTTGAGCTTCACATTATCCAATTTGATCTATCTTTCATTCTTCTCCTCTTACAATTTCCTCAAATATATTATGAGATGTATTAGATATGTAATTGATAATTGATATATCTGAAACACATAAAAATATTCATTAAAATATCCAAACATTCATTTGTTATCATCAAAATTGATCGGATTGAACATGAGGCTCATTAAGCCAATAGGTGCCACGTGAAAAGCACACTATGTCACTACACATTATGACGCCGATGAGATTAGGCTTAATTATGGCCAATTAAATGGATTTTAAGGCTGAAACTTTAATAATTCATAAAAAATTTAGAAAAATTTAAAAAATATAAATAATGGCTCATTCTAAAAGTATTTTAGAGGAAAATCCATTAAAATTATCCTTAATTAATTTTAAATAATAATTTTAGCTTAATTAAGATTTAATTAAAAATTTAATTAGCATAATTACTTCCTAATTAATTAATCAACCAATTTTAATTTTTCTAAGGATGATTAGGGGGATGCCCTTATTTTTCTTGAAATTTATTGGTTGATTAATTAGGGAGGTTGATTGCTTAAGCCCTAATTACCTTATTAATTTAATTAAATAATAATTAAGTAAATGAATAGTAATTAATCAACAAATTAAACCCCTAAATCACTGTTTAATAGTGGAGAGATTTAGGGAATTGGATTGGAGCCTCCCTCCTAATCTTTCCCAAAGTTTCCTTCTCTTTTTCAACCAAAAATGCTAATTAAAGATTGGTTAACTAATTAATGGCTTAATTAGTTAAATTAAAACTCAACTCATACCAAATCATGTTTTATTAAGTAAGAGGTTTATGGAATTAGGTTGGAACCTCTTTCCCAACCTTTTCCCCTTAAGCTCATTTCATTTCAAAGGATAATCAATTAAATTTGGTAATTAATTAAAAGTGGAATGGATTAATGACTTGCTTAATTAAATTAAAAATCAAATTACATATGAGTTTCCTTAATTGATTCATGGGTAGAGCTTTAGGTGTTCAATAACCTAAAGAAGATTAGTGAAATCATGGTTAGTTCACATGTATGAGAAAACCATGAAAGTAATTAAGTGAGTTCCTTAGGCTTAATTAATCAATGATTGTGAGCTAATTGCATTAGACCCCTTTCATTTCATAGGATCATTGCTATTTACCTTTCAATTCATTTGCATATTATATTAGCTCATAATTGTTTGATTAATTACCTTAAGGCTGTTGGCTTAATGAGCCTCATGTTCAATCCGATCAATTTTGATGATAACAAATGAATGTTTGGATGTTTTAATGAATGTTTTTATGTATTTCAGATATATCAATTACTAATTACATATCCAATACATCACTCATAATATGTTTGCAAATTGTAAGAAGAAGAAAGATAAATCAATAATGTGAAGCTCAAAATATAATATTTAATGTTATATGCATTTATTCATTGGCATGAATCAATTTGCTCACAACTTAACATATTATTTTAATGAGGTTAATTTATATAAATCTCTATCTAATTAACATTCAATTATATGTTTCATACATAGCATTTGAATTATCAAAATAATAAATGATAATTATTAAGAATTATTTTATTTACTTAATAAAATTAAATATATTAATTTAATTTGATGGTTATATAATAACTAACATATGTATGATTATATATAAATTATATCATAATATTTAAATGTCACATTTCAAAATTAACAAAAATATATAAAATTTTATATTTTAGCCAAAGTCATTTTATAATCAAGGAATTTATATCTGATTTCATCTCCAATAGATTCCTTGGATTTTTTCCTTTAATTTTATAGGTCACATGACCCACGTTTGATTAAAATTAAATTTATTATGACTTTTCAAACGATTTTAATAATGAATACTACATGCTTTGATATTTAATTATTTTTTTACATGTGAATAAAATGACTAATTTAATATAAATTATATTTTTATTGAATATTAAATTATCACATGATAGCAGAGGTTAGAATAATATATTTTTTGATATAATTCAAAATGACCTTCTTGCCTATAAATATCCCTCATTCTCTTCATGAAAGCATTCAAAATTCAAAATTCAAAATCCTCCAATCTAAGAGAAAATTTCTTCCTTTTTCTCCAAGATCAAATCTTGGTTTTGAAGCTTCAACATCTTCAACTAAGCAAGATTTCTCAAATTACTTGAGTTGTTTTCTTGATCTTAATCCTTTTTGTTGTTCATGCTATTTTCACCATCTATTTATTCTTTTTTTATACTTTTTTTGGATTAGTCTTTGGATTACACATCAAAGTTTCTCATCTTTTGTGAAAAATTCTTGTGATAGTTTGTAGGATCTATTTTGACTTGTTGAAATTTTTAACTTCCTACAAATTTCTTTTGGTTTCTTAAAATATTTCTTCATTAATCTCATTTTGAAAGATCATTTATTCTTAGATCTATTTTATAAGTATATTTTAAGCATTTTAAAAAAATTATTATGCTGAAATTATTTTCATATTCTCTTTTTTTAATTACTAAGCTTAGAGCTATCATATACTCATTTTATTTAAGTATTTTGTGATCATTAGCTTTAATTGAAAGAATCTTTTGGTTAAAATAAAACAAATTATTCCTTGTTGAAATTTATTTTATCAAAAGAACATTGTGAATTTATTTTGAAATAATTTTATATTAGTCTATAAATTGTAATAACATAAACATCTTAGTATGATCACTTTAAGATGTTTATTTTATTATTTCTTATCAATATTAAGTGAGCATTTTATCTTTGAAATCAAGTAAGTTATGAGATCATTTTTTGAATTGGATAGCTTGGTATATTGTGAGAGATTTATTTTATCAAAATTTATTATCTTATATTTTTCTTTTTTGTCTGTAAAATTTATATCTCACCCCTTGTAGAGAGTATATTGTTATAGGGTACTCACCCGTATTGTGGATTCCACATTTAATTCTGTAAAATTGTTTACATACTTTATTTTCTATTGCTATCTTTCATTATAAAATCAAAAATTAATTTTCTACTAAAACTTAAAATTTAAGATTTAAGTTTTAAAATTTTTAATATCGCCCAATTCACCCCCCCTCTTGAGTGCTATAGTGACTCATGATTGTGAGCTAATTGCATTAGGCCCCTTTCATTTCATAGGATCATTGCTATTTACTTTTCAATTCATTTGCATATTTAATTAATTGATTAATTAATTCATGGCTTAACTTAATTAATACTTAAAATTGAATTAATTACCTTTCATTAAATCAAATTAACTTACAAATATGGGATGAGATTAGGATTAACAAACCTCTTCTCACATCTCCTAAGTCAAATTAAACATAAGATTGAAAAATGACATTAAGAAACTTTAGTTTATTTTAAATAAGCTTATTTAGTATAATTATCCTTAAGAATTTGTTGGATTGAATAAAATCATGTGCTTATATCTCTTTATTTCTTTCCAATTATATTAAATATTATATCTCACTTGATTCATGCATTCATCTTTTCCAAAAATTAATTAAATCAAATGATTTCCTTTATGTCAAGCTTGCATGTGTTGATTTAAGTTAATATATGTGTGGCTATTATCATTATTAAATCAAAATCTATTTTTCAAAACTTATAAATGAATGATTATATATGTTATGAGTGCTAATTATAAATACATATGAGATGTATGTGATTATAGCTTACGTGTATGAAGTAAAGTTTCTTTCCTTTCATTCATTTATTGATTTATGTAAGTAAGAATATTAATGGGTATATAGCTTGGACATCCTGGGAATACGAGGCTTTAGTTATCCCCAAGTTGGTCATTTGATTGCCTCACTTCCTTGGTTTAACAACGACATCTACTCCATTTGATTTCATTCTTATGTATTTCAATACTGGGATTTGGATAAGACTTAACTCATATGCATAAATATTTCAATCAAATAAAAATATAACTTTTCATAGTTTTCCTTCATTTATTCATGTATACATCCATATGTATTTAAGAAAAGCAAATATTTAGTCTAGACATCCCAAAAATATGAGGCTTCAAGTAGTCCCAAGGAGGTCATTTGATTACCTCACTTCCCTAGTTAATAATGGCATGTCCTAGCTTATGTCTCTTATACATGTGTGTGTACTTAATTATAGAATTAGAACCTATTGTATTTTATCAAAATACATGCATTTGCAATTATTCAAGTGATAAAATTAATTAATCATGTGATTGGGAACTCTCTTTCTTATATTCATGTATGTAAATTTACACATGTTTGAATGCAAGTGGGCATATAGTTTGGACCTCCCAAGAATATGAGGCTTTAGTTAGCCCCAATGAGGTCATTTGATTACCTCACTTCCCTAGTTAATAATGACACATATCTATTTAATTTTATCTCTTTGTATTTTTGTATAAGAATCAAGATAGAGCTTTAAATTAATGTGATGAAATAATTTAATCAAAAGGAAAAATATAAACTCTAAATTTATATATTCATATCCATTATTTAAGTGTACTAAAGACATATTATATGTGTAGGTATTCTTAGGATTTAATCATGTGCATATTATATATGATGGAAAGAAATGGATGAACATGTGTCATGTGATAGTAATTAATTCTAATTAATCTTAAGATGTCTTTCTTATTGAATGAGATTATTTAAAGTGAACTTAAACCTATGATTAATTAAAACATATAATAGGCCATTCTCTAAAGAGAACTAATTCTAATTAATATGCTTTAGAAATGACTTAAGGTAGGGATGAAGGAGTCTAATCTTCTATTTTCTTCTCTTTATAACACTTCATTGTTGAGTGTAAGTCAAATGAAACAAAAGAAAATACTAAGTAAAATTTTGAAATCAATTAAATCACTTAAAATGAAATCAACTTCTTATGATTAAACACCCTTTCATACTTAGAAAATTATAACAAAGATTAGTTAATACAAGCCACACAAGCCTTAATACACACAATTTAGAAGTAAGTCACCACATATAGCTATATGTTAGGATGGTGTATGGAGTGATGTGTCTTTAGTTTTATGATGTATTATTGTAGACTGGATGTTAGGGTGTATGCTACGTAGACTGAATGTTAGGTTGTGATTATCATAACCATATTTTATGTAGGGGATTGTGCTTAAGCGGTGCTTAAAAATAAATATAAATACTCTCCTTTATAGGTTGCTTAACCCCTAAGCGTAATCCAAATTAAGCTAGGTGGGCTTGGTTACCCATGTGCAGGGTGCTAAATCCAAATTATACATATAATTACTTGGGTTGTTGGGTGTGTTTAAATAATACTTATTTTACAAGTGTAGTTAGATTTACTTTTTTTATTTTTAATGTAAGTTTGCATTAGGAATTAGGATTAGTGCTATATTGGGTTGGGTAGGATGAACATTGACTAGAATGTTTAATCTTGGGGTGCCATGTGATGCCTTGAAGCCTACAAAATCAAAAGAAGCAAATCAAATGAAGAAAAGGAGATATGAAGACTTGAAGATTTATAAAGTTCTCTAGATTTAGGATCTAAGGGTGCTATTTTCTTCGGGCTGCAAGCATAAATCCTCACCTCTTAGGAATTTTCACAATCTTGTATTGTTGGATTATAAGTCCTACCAATCTAATAAAATTTAACTCAAACAAATAACTCTCTTCAATTTCAAACATTTAAAGCCTAATTATAGGATAGATTGGAATGCTCATTAGGCATCCTAGTATCATGAGCATTCCTTACTCATTTCCTTTGGCTTCGATAATAAGTCTCTCCCTTTGATCTTTTTTGATTTTCCAAATATAACTAATTTATTGATAGTCTTATCTTGAAATCTTTGGAGATAACAATTGCCTACTTTAATCGAGAGTATTCCTAAAGAATTCACCTTCCTTAGGATGTAATTAATTATGGGGGCTTGCCCCCATAGGAAACTTTAGAATTCAATTTAAATAAACCTTGCTTTATTCATCCATGTAAAGTAGGAAAAAATATCTGATATAATTGAAGACCCATCATACCTCAGGAGTCCTCATTAGGTGATTAGGTCTATTAAAGGGTGATGTCCCTATCTTTCGAGATTGTATGTCATACCTCAATATCGTACTCAATCACTTCAATGAGTATCCCCTTCGATCTGTGTTGTGTCCCCATATGACATCCAAAATTAAACACCATAGATTTTTCTGGCAACTCCTCTAGGGATTGTTCCTCTCTCTATCTCTAGTAGACAATTGTTATCTCCAAGCATCAATAGTGGACTTATATTTTGCTTAAACCCTTGAATATCTTTCTTTTCATTGACACTTAGCTTATTTCATTCTTAAGCAAAGCTAGCCAACATCCTTTAGGTTTTAGGACCTCACTCCATGTAGGTCTTGAAACCCCCCCTATCGGGTTCCCCAATAGATTAAGAATAAATCAATTAATAAAATGAGATGACTAAAATTGGAACCTCTTTACCAGTAGCTTGGTAAAGCAAGGTTCATCCCATACTTAAGAAAATTCTAATAAAAATTCAAACTAAATAATAAATGAAGTCTTTTTACAAAATTATAAATTTTTTAAAAGCACTTTTAAAAAATAAAATCATGCACTTCACATCATATAAAATTTGCAAAATATAAGACTTTTCAACCTCTTTTCAAAATAATAAAAACAATCAAGCCTCATTTTACATGCATAAATTTGTTAAATGAGGATGGCCCCTTTTAAAATAAAAATACATCATTAAAACCCTTTCATTTCAAATTGAAATTTTTTAAAAGCACATTTTCAAAATGAAATCAAACAATAAACTCCATTTTAACATGACTATATTTGTTAAATGGGAGTTTCCTTTTGAAACTGAAATCAAGATATGATTGAACTCCATTTAACACATTCATATGTTGTTAAATAGAAGTTCCTTTTTCCAAATTAAAATCAAAATATGAACTTCACTTAACATACCCAAATTTATTAAGTGAAGGTTCTCTTTTTCAAAATTAAAATCAAGATATGATTGAACTCCGTTTAACACATTCATATATTGTTAAATAGGAGTTCCCTTTTTAAAATTAAAATCAAAACATGAACTTCACTTAATGTACTCAAATTCATTAAGTGAAGATTCCCTTTTTAAAAATAAAATCAAGATAAGCAAACATAATTGAATTCCATTTAACATACCCTCTTTTGTTAAATGGGAATTCCACTTTCAAAAATCAATTTAAAGCCAAAATATCAAACAAACATATAAGTAAGTTCCATCCTAACACACCCAAATTTGTTTAGCATGGAACTCACTTTCAAAACATCAAAATACAAACACATATATTTGAACTCTATTTGACATACCATATTTGTCAAATAAGAGTTCCACCTCTTTTCCAAAAGAGTAATCAAATCAATACAAATTAAACACACTTGGCTCCTACTTAACACACCAAATTTGTTAAGTAAGAGCCTCATTTTCAAATCAACACAAATTAAACACACTTGGCTCCTACTTAACATACCAAAATTTTAAAGTAAAAGCCTCATTTTCAAAACAACACATATATCAAACATAATTGACTCCTGTTTAAATTACCAAATTTGTTAAGTAAGAGTCTCATTTTAAAAATTAAATCAAACACATATATCAATCATATTTGGCTCCTACTTAACATACCAAATTTGTTAAGTAAGAGCCTCATTTTTAAAACAACACATATGTCAAACATATCCAGCTCCTACTTAACATACTAAATTTGTTAAGAGTCTCATTTTTAAATCAAAACAACAAACATATGTCAATCATATTTGGCCTCTACTTAACAAACTAAAATTGTTAAGTAAGAGCCTCATTCCAAATCAAATCAAACATCTATCACACATATAATAAATAATCATCACAAATAAAGATATTTTCACAAAATTTTCAAACATATAATTAAAAACCCTTCTAGTATACCAAATTTGCTAAGCAAAGGTTTTCCAAATCAAAATTTCAAACAAAAATATATATATTCTAACCAAATTCACAAACAAGACATACAACACATATATATATCTAAAGTCTATCCAAATATTTGAACCCCACTCAACCTACTCAAATTGGTTGAGTATGGGTTCCAAATCAAAATCATATGGCAAGGTCTCTCCTCATATATAAAGAAAAATCTCTCCAAAAATTGAATGAACCTTGCTTAGCATACATAAATTTGTTAAGTGTGGGTTCAAATTCCAAATCTAATCTAGGAGTCAATGATTGAGGATAAACATCAAAGCAAGGGTCTGACTCAGTTATATTTCATCAAATCCAGTGATTCCAGCACAATTAGTCTTTCAGTCTTTAGTCAATGTAGTCAGGATGTCTTCCAGCAGACTCATTTTCTCCTTCCCGTCGGGTGTGGATCTTGCCTTGTATTAGGCCATACACACCTTGACTACCACACATCTGATCCAGTTTGGTCATGGCTTCAAGGCCGTATGAGTTACTTATGAAGGGCCAGCCCTCACGACTATTAGCAGGGAGGAGGTTGCGGGATATATGCCACTCACCTACTTTAATATTCCATCTGACTTTGAGTTCCCCTCTCTGAAGAGAAAGATTATCATGGTTCCCTCACCCCGATCAATGTCAGTGTTGGTACCACCAAGACATGCTGTCACTTCTGCCTTAGCTATAGCTTTTACCTTTTTTGGTCACCCCAAAGGGGAAGGCTATATTGGCTTCTAAGATAGTCTCCCCCACTTTTGAGGTAGGTTTCAGTTCTCACTCTGCTTTTCTCACCCGCACGCAAAACCATAACAAAAATAGGATGATCAAGCGGGATCATGATCAGGCAACCATGGAGCTCGATGCTGCCTCCCATGTCACTGAGGAGGGTTCTCCTCGTGAGACATGTCCACTTTTAAGTGGTAGTGGTTTCACCCCCTCTTAGCATTGGATGGAGAGAAGGACTACAAGAAGATCACTACATCACCCACCAAGCACAGAGACAGGGAGCATAAGGCCCCCATGCCGATAGAATGCTCTTGCTAGAGCTTATGCATGCTCAGAGTTTGGGACATTATTTGATCTGAGGTCTATGATCCCTAGGAGTTTTAGGGGTCAGATCCACAGGGAGAGAGCCGCTGTGGTGTATTCTTTTTTTTCAAATTTGGAATTTGAAAAAAAAGTTATGTTGGGATACCATGTATATCCGCAGATATACTCATTAGGGTGATCGGGTGTGACATTGAGGAATGATGTACTATCTCAAGAGGTAGAAGTCACTATCCTACAATAGACCTAATCACCTAATGAGGATTCCTAAGGACACTGGGTCTTCGAATGTACTAGAGATCTTTCCCCTACTTTATATGAAAAAGTAAAGTAGGGTTTATTTAAACTGGGTTCGTTAAGTTCCCTATGGAGGCAAGCCCCCATTATTAATTATATCCTAAGGAATGAGATTCCTTAAGAATAATCTTTGATTAAGATAAATGATCATTGTATCCAAATATTTCAAAGATAGGACTATCAACAAAATGATTATTTTTGAAAAATCAAGTAGGATTGATCAAAAGGAGGGAGTTATTATTGAAACTAAAGAGGGATGAGTAGGGGATGCTCATGATACTAGGAAACCTAGTGAGCATACCAAACTATCCTATGGTTGGGTTTTATATTTTTGAAATTGAGAGGAATTATACATTTGAGTTGAATTTTTATTACAAATCTAGGGCTTATAATTCTACAATACAAGAGTGTTGAAATACCTAAGAGGTGAGGATTTATGCTTGTAGTTGCAAAGGAAACATCAATATTGGATCCTAAATCTAGGGAGCTTTGGCGAGGACCAAGGCATGACCTAAATCTAAGTCAAAAATGGGTATATGGTTTACCTCCACAAGAGAGGATAAACCACCAGACTATTAGACTTATAACCACCTGGGGGTGGCCACCAACTAACTCCTCTTACCATTTTAAATACATGTGGGCAAGTCTTATGCTTTGCAAGATGGCTAAGCTTTTGTTATTTAGAAAGAAGACTAAGTCCTTAAACACACTCCTAAGAGACTAGATCATGAAGGACATGAATAAATGACTTAATCTAATACAAATTTTGTTAAGTTTTATTTTCATTTGTGGACATTTTTATTTGACAAAGGCTATGGGATTTCATATGCCTAATGCATAAGAAGATTGGTTATGGGCCAAAATTAGAAAGAAGGATGTGTGTTTCCACTAAGGATTTCAAAGATCAAGCTATTTTTTCTGGCAAAGGTGGAAGCCCTCCATTAGCAAGAGTGAAGTAATATGATTTATGCATGATATGAGACATACAACATCTAGCTAACGGGTTGCTAAATCTTTTATTATCTTGATTTATGTCTTAGGCTTTAGATGAGATTATAAGTTGTTTAGTTTAATTTTGAGTTGATTAATTGAAAAAAAAATTTATTTTTTTCTAAGAGTCTAATCATATCCACGCCATTCAACAACCATCAAGTAATTAAGAAAACTAGGAAAATCATGTCATCCTAATTATGGAATCATAAACAAAACATCAATTAATTTATGAAATTAATGCAAAAGAATAAGAGGCCGATGTGATCGGGCTCCACCACATAACCTAAAGAAATGTGGGTAGCCGAGCTCTACCCTTATACAACCTGGATTACAAATGAATAATTATAATTAAAAGGAATTCATGTTACGGGGGTCTTCATCTTCATTTCTTCATTTCTTCATTTTGATTTTGCTCTATTTCTTTCTTTCTTTTTTTGATTTGACTTGGGATGTAGTTTACTCTAAGGCTTCACATGGGTACATAATACATGATCTTATAACCAATGTTCATCCTAATTTCTCTCATAACATTCATTCCAAATCTTAATTACAAAATTTACATCAAAATGGGAAAGATAAATCTAACTAAACCTATAAAATAGAGATTAGCTAAACATACCACACAACCCAAGTAGTTATATGAATAATTTGGACTTAGCACCCACACATGGGTAACCAAGTCCATCTATCCTAATTTGGGTTATGCTTAGGGGTATAAGCAACCTTCACAGCAAAAGCATTTATATTTTTATTACAGCGCCTCTTAAGCACAACCCCTACAGAAGACATGATTAGGTTAAGATCGGCCTAACATCCATACTACACACATACACCCTAACATCCAGTCTGAAAACATTACATCACAAAATAAAATCAGGCATCAAACTATGAACCACCCTAACATAGGGCTAGAAATGGTGACTTATCCTAATGTGTGTGCCATTTAAGGTATGTGTGACATGTCTTAGCTAGGATTTAAGGATGAAATTTTCTAAGTGTGAAGGATTCAATTTAGAGGGTGGTTTCATTTTAAGGGATTTAGTTGATTTGTTAATTTTAGTAGGTGATTTGATTTGGTTTGAATGAACCTTCACTTAGTTACTAAATATTATGAAGGGAAGAAAAGAGAAGATAACTTTTTTTTCATCCCTACCTTAAAACATTTTAAAGATAGATTGATTGATGAATTTCCTTTAGTGAATGCTTTATTATGTGTTTTATTTAACCCTAAGTTTAGATTTGCTCTAAATATCCCTATGCAATAAGAAAGGCATCTTAGGATTATTTAAGGTGGATTACTACCACATAACACACACCTATTTATTTCTTTCCATCATGTATATCATGCATATGAATGATCCTAAGCATACCTATACATGCAATGCAAATTTTAGCACACTTTGATGATGAATGCTAAGAGATATGATTTGAAAATTTGAATATCCCGTTGATGCATATTTTTATTATGTAGAAAAGAGGGATTTTTCATCCTTTAACATAATGCACATTCACATGTATAAAAGAAATAAGTGAGTATAACTCCATTATTTTTACACCGTAATTTATAAGAACTAAAGGCTACTTAAAGCCTTGCACCTGGATGTCAAATATATACTACTTTTCTTAAATATATGTAAATGTATAAAAAGAAAGAAATGGATGAAGAATCATGCAAAAGATTATGTTTGATTTGATTATATAATTTACATGTGTAAATGTTAAGATCCCTCTTAAGTCATAATATAGAAATGCATAGGAATATATTTAAGCAAGTGTTGTGTTCTTTTCAAATGAACTATACACTTTGCAAATCTTATTCAAATCCATGCAAAGAGAAGAGAATAAAATAACATAAAACACAACTTATACTATAATCACATGCAAGCTTATAAGTATTCATAAGTAGCATCACTTCATTCATAATCTTTGATTTATAGATTTTGAAAAATAACTTTTTGATTTAATACTGATAATATCCACTCATATTCTTAACTTTAGCTAAAATATGCAATTTGACATAAAAGGAAATATTTTATTTAATTTATTTTTCAAAAGAAATGAATGCATAATTTCATATGATAAATAATATTTAGCATGTTTGAAAAGAAATAAAGTGATGTAAGCATATGACTTCATTCACCCTAATTAATTCCTAAAGACAATCCTATAAAATAAGATCATTTAAAGTGAATCAAAATTCTTTAAGGAGATTTTTATTTTTGAATTTGATTTGACTTAAGAAATATGAGAAAGGTTTGCTGGTCCTAACCCATTTCCCATATGTGTAAATTAGTTTGGTTTAATTTTAGAATAATTAGGTTGATTTTATGTTTTATTTAGGTTAAGGTATGAATTAAAATAATTAATTATCCCTTACCTACACCACTTTAAGATAATTGACCAAGTAATTATGAGCCAACATATGATATGCAACCACATGGAATTTAAATCAGTAATGCACCTAAGAAATAAAAGGGCCTAATGCAATTGGCTCATAAGATTAAGTGATTAAGTTCTGGAGTGATTTAGTTTTGAGTTTGATTAATGGAATTAATTAATGAGGTGATTAAGCCATTAATCAATTTGCAAATTAATTAAGTGTTTATCCAAATGAAATAAACTTAGGGGAAAAGATAGGAAAATAAATCCTATTCTTATTCCCTAAGTCCATTCACTGTTTCATGATGATTAACAAGCTTAATTAAAGCATTTATCACTATTTAATAGGTTAATTAATCATTTAATTAATTAGAAAAGTGATTAGGGATGAAACAAGCAATTCCCCTAATATCCAATAATAAATTCTAAGAAAATCATGAGAGGTAGAGGTCATCCCACTACTCAACATTAAGAAATTTAGAATTAATTGCTGAAGTAATTAAGGAGTAATTAACCTGATTATATTTTCAATAAAACCCAAATTGTGTTAAAATCTCTATTCAAAATTTATCAATTTTAATTTTCTATTATTCTTCTTTGAATTATCTTTAAAATTAGTGTTTATTTGTATTTTTTTGGATTATTTTATACAATGAATTTTTAAAGTTTCTTGATTAAAATTAGATTAATTAGAGCTAAATCAGGGGAATCTATCTTGATCTAATCACAACCATTCGTTCCAATCACATAGAACGGATGATGTGTGATCTGTCTCCTCCTGAGTGGCGAGAGACTGATGCCGTTCGTCGATCATCGTTCGATCCGAGCTCACCCGAGCTCGAATGGAGTTCAAACTCACCCCACACCTTCGGGGAAGCATAATTAATGTATCTAATGGTCAAGATTTGATGGGATTACAATATCTTTCAAAAATTACCAAGCAATTTTTATCCTAAGGATGGTTTTAAGCAATACCTCATCGGAGGCTATCATCGGGACTTCCAATAGAGGAGGTAGCCTCGTCTAGTAGAGATGAAGCTCTGTTGAAGGTATTGGATCTTGATTTGAAGTGGATGGCTTGGTTGATCAAGCTCCCCTTGAATGGAGATCAGCTTGGGCTGCGTTGGGTGATTGGTTTATGCTGCCAAACATCTAATGTGAGTCATTTTAGGTGGAGGAGTGGAGGAGAGTGAGTGCCCATGTGCTAGGTGAGTTTATTTGGTGATCCAAGTGTTCAATTTCCATTAGAGGGGTCAATTTGGCCTTAGCTTGAGTCATGGCCAACCCAAGCTCATTGGGTCATGTTCACCACCCTCCTTGGTGTCCATGTGGACCACTATGAGGATGCCAAGTGGCCTTGAGAAAGGAATGATCAAATTCCAAGTGAATTTGGTCATATGATACCCTTTGACCTAAGAGAAAAATGGTCATTTGCCTTGATTTTGATTTGGGCAGATTTAAAATGATTTAAAAGTTGGTTGGGCCTAATTTCAAGTGATTTGAAGTTCATTTGATTTGAATTGGTTTAATTTGACTCATTTAGGTCAAGTTGGGTCAAATTAGGCTAAGTTGACTAATTGATCAAATTGGGTCAAATCATGGGTTAGGTCAAGTTCAAATGATCATTTGGAGCCTATGGGTATCATTGGTTTGGTTCAATTTTGGTTTATATTAAGTTTTGGTTCATTTAGGTCAAATGGGTCAAGTTGATCAATTTGACCCATTTGACCTAATTAGGTTAGGTTATGGGTTGGTTTAGGCTTGGTTGATCATTTGAAATGTATTGCAAGCTTTGGTTTTAATCAATTTTGATTTTGTTTGATTTCAATTTGATTTGACCTTTTAGGTCAAGTTAGGTTCAAGGTCAATTGGGCTAAGTTGGGTCTAGTTGGTCAATTGAAGCTTTGATCAAGTTTAACAAGTGATTTAGAATGAATTTAACCTATTGGTTGCAATCACTTTGGCTTAGATCAAGATTGGACCTATTTTGACTTTTAGGTCAATTTGGGTCAACTTAGGTCAAGTGGCCAATCAGGTTTGGTTTGGCTCAATTGATAGCTTGGTCAAGTTCAATCATTGATTATGGATTGATTTAGATCAATGATTTCAATCAATTTGGCTTGTAGTGAATTTTGGCTTATTTAAGTTTCATTTGGGCTAAGTGTTGACTTGGTCAAAGGCTAGGTTTGACATGGTTTGACCCAATTTGAGTGGTTGATCATCCTAGGATGATTGTTGCTCACAATGTGAGGCATAAATGGGCTTAGTTCAATCCAATATGGGTTGGATTAGAACTTGGCTAAAAAGGGTGCTTTAGGTCACTTTGGGTCAAGTGAGCCTAAATGAGTCAATTGACTTGATCAAGGCTAGATTCAAGTTTGGTTGAAATTATATATGGCCTTATAATTAAAATATAAATCCAATTGCAAGTGATTTGGAGTCAAATGAGTTTTGGTTCTTTTGACAATTTCAAGTCAAAAGGGTGAACATGGGTTTGGCTTGGGTTAGTTTGATTTTGGTTTGATGATTATAGTTTATTTTATATTTGGGCATGTGATTGAAGGAATGATTGTTTGAAGAGAAAGTCCAAAGGTTTGGATTGATTTGAGGATGGTTTGGTTAAGTTCAAGAATTTGACTTGAAAGAATATAAGTTGGATTTAAGTTGGATTTGGATTTTAGTTTTGAATTTAGTTTTGGTTATTTGAATTTATATTTCATTTTTATTTGTGAATATAAATGAGAATATAAATGGGTTATGAGAAAAATCTTTTAGTTTGGAGTGATTTGGATTTGATTTGAGCTAAGTCCATAAGATGAAAATAAAGGGCTTTGGAAAGATTTTGGGATTTGAATTCATTCATGGGTTTCAATTATTTGATTTGGAATTGATTCATAATTTGGATTTTTGAATTGATTTATGATTTGAGAAAATCAATTGGGTTGGGAATGGATTTAAGATTTGATTTGGAATTGGTTTGAAGGAGGGAGGCAAGGATTGGGTTTAAGCTATAGGGTAGGTAAGTCCTCCTAATACCCCTAAGGCATAATCTATTCCTTTGGCTAACTCTTCTAAGTCTCTAGGGTTAGGTTATGTGTTCACCTAATCACTAGAAGTGTCTTAAGACCAAGAAACTCTTAGTGTCTAGAGGAGTCCTATGTCTAAGATGGAGAAGTTGAGAGCTCACTCCAAAAGTGAGGTCAATAAAGGTTGCCCAATAGGTGTGGTGTGACTAACAAGGCACACCACACGTATTGGTGTTGATCAAGATGATCAACAACGTTCAAACGATCGCAAGCATTAATAGAAACGTTCTCCTCCTACACCCAGGGTGTAAAAGGAATTGAGATCTTAGTGCAATGCGACTCTACTTATGTTAAAAACATAAGAGAGCAAAGGGGGAATCCATTATGGATGGAGTATATGAATCTTCCACTAGGAGAGCAGGTTCAAGTCATCCACTGGGGGATGAGAGGTGGTGAAATCTGCTGAGGGATTAAAATTTGGAATCCACTGGGGATAATGATGTGAACCTTCCATTAGGGGAACAGGTTCAGGTTGGATTGAATTGACTCCACTAGGGAGATTGGAAAGGTTTGCATCTCACTGAGGAGAAGCTAATTGATTTGATTGGTTAATTTGACTCCATTGGGGAGAAGGGTTGATTTTATTTTAGGTTTTAAATTTTGAATTTTGAGATGGACCCATGGACCGATGGGGTTGTTTTGGCCTACTTTAGATTTATTATCCAAAGGGATAGTCTACCAACCACATGGCAAGGCTATCCAACCAAAAGGGTTGCCTCTCAGTGTGCAACAACTATACTAGGAAGAAAGCATAGACTTACATCTTTCAAAGTTGGGGTGATGATGAGGGGTGAACCCAACCTTAGGAATTGAGTGATCTGGGACTTAAATTAGCTCAAAGATAGTCAAAATTAATTTTATTTTAAATTTATTTGATGGATTCCATTAATTTGCGATGGACTGCACTGGGTAGGGGCTATGTTGGCCTTGGCTTACTTCAGATTTACCAATCCAAAAGGGGTAGTTTCCTGGCCGAGGGGAGAACTATCCAACCAAAGGGGTGCCTTTAGCGTGCATTGCATTTAGGAAGAAAGCATAGTACAACATCTTCCAAAGTAGGGATTAGTCGCTAGGTGATGGCAAATTCAAACCAACCTTAGGTCGACCACTGAAAGTGAATGCCCTTGGGGGACTTAAATCAGCTCAAAGATAGTCAAGATTAATTTTATTTTTTAATTATATTTGATGGATTGCACTGAGTAGGGGCCATGTCGGCCTTGGCTTAGTTTTGATTTACTAGTCTAAAGGGAGTAGTTTCCCAACCGAGGAGAGAATTATCCAACCAAAGGGAGATCTATCCAACCAAAGGGGTGCCTTTTGATTTATAGTGGTTAATTCAGGGAAGAAAGCATGGGGACTCACATCTTTCTTGAAATAAAAGACCACTAGGGTTACACATTAGCAAGGTAACATGTTAACCCGACCTAGGGCTGCCTGTCAGTTTGCGACCGTAATGCTAGAAAGAATGCGTAGTAGACTTACATCTTCCAAAGAGAAATGGACGCTGGGGAAACCTATTTGTGGGAAAATAGATTGAACCCGACCTAAGGGAAACTATTGAGAGAGTGCCGACCTGGGGACTTATCTCAACTCAAGTGTAGTCAGGTAATTCCTATAAGGAGCTTTGCTGACATTGCCCTAAAGATATGATATCTGCTTGGGAAAAGGAGCTGATGGAGGCTTGAATTCCTAATCCACAATTGAATAAATTTGTTTGTTTTATTTATTTATTTATCATGGACCCTCTTGGTTTGTGAGGGATCACACTAAGAAGAAGCTTATATCACCCTAGACCAATCTCAGATTTACTGATCCAAGGGATAATCTGTGCATTTGCTGAACAAATTCTTCAATCACAAAGGTGGCTACTAGGAAAGGGGGACTGTCCAATCCTAGAGTAACCCGGGTAGTGTCTAAATGGGATTGCAAAGGACATAATCCAAATAGAGTGCCCACAAGGGAGGGGCCGCTAAGGGCTTTATCCAAAACCTAGAGAAGATAATGTCTATAGGTATTTAGTGGCTCAACTTAAGGAGAAAGTACAAGGACTCGCATCTATCAAGAGTGGTGTATCCACCGAGTGAGTCGCTATCAACATAGCGAACATCAACCAACCTAAGGTGCCCATCAATTTGTAATAATTAGCATAGAAAGAAAACATCGGGGACTCACATCCTCCTATAATGAAAGTGATTGCTGGTATAGTCTGTCTTCGGCTCGACATGTGCTATCTGACCTAGGGCGACTACTGAGTGAATGCCACTAGGGGACTTATATCAACTCAAAAGTAGTCAAGAGAAAAACGGCCACTGGGGGGATTATCTTAAACCTCAAATATACTCGACCTGGTCAATGCATGATGACTAGTTCAAGAAGAAAGCATGTAGGCTTACATCTTCTTAAATAAAGTCAACATGGGGTAGCTTACTGGCTGTGCAGAGGCCTACCAAACTAGCAAGGTGCTCATTAGTGTGGTGGCTAAGTTAAGAAGAAAGCGTGGAGACTCACATCCATCAGATAAATGTCCATTGGGGTGACACACTAGCAAGGTAGTATGTCAGCCCAACCTAGAACAGTTAATGAGTGAGTGCCACAGGGGGCTTGCTCCCACATCAAAATAACCCAAGATAAAAGATATGTATTTGTGTTTGTGTTTATGCTTATGTTTGAAGAGGACAGGATGTCTCTTGGGTTATCTTATACCTACACTAAAACACACTTAAAAGTTGATGAAATGGTGCCACGAATGGCAGTTGTGATCCCACCAAGAAAAGATACCGCTTGGGTTCTCTTACACCTAACTTAACCGTGCTAGTTGAAATAGGATGCCTCTGCCTCTCACTTACTTTAGTAGCTAGGAATCGTGAATTTGTGTTGTGAGGATGATGCCTCTTGTTCTCTTACACTTACCCTAAACATATGATTCACAAACAAGCAAACAACACTTCGAATGAAGAGAATATTTTGATGAATTGGAATAGAATTTTGATGATAATTATTTTCAAATATGATTTTATGGGTAGTATTTCTTCAAATAGAGCCCATTAATTGGAAGCATCGAGTGTTCCCCTTTTCAATCAATTAGTTGATAAGATCCTCCTTGGTAGGCCTTCTCTATGACAAAAGGGCCTTCCCAAGTCGGTTCAAACTTGCCTCCTATCTTTCAACGGGCAATAATTGGTCTCCTTAGAAATAAAATAAGCTCACCTACTTGAAAATATTTATGGCAGACTAGCTTGTTTTGAGCTTGAATCATCTTGGCTTTGTATAACTTGAGGTTCTAGCATGCCCGTAGGCATCTCTCCTCCAAACCTTCGAGTTCTTCTAATTGTAACCTGACATTCTACTATGTAGTGATTTTACTACCCATTGCTATCCTTAGTGATGGGAGCTGAACTTTTAATGGTAGAATGGCTTCAGACCCATACATTAAAGAGAATGAGGGTGGATTGAGTTGGAGTTCTATAAGTGGTGCGGTATGCCAACAAAGCTTCAACTAGTTGCTCATGCCACTATTACTTATTATCACCGAGTGCCTTCTTTAGTATCTGGATGAGAGTTTTATTGAATGCGTTCGCTAAGCGATTATCCCTAGGATAGTAGAGAGTGGAGTATCTCCAATCTATACTATGTCTCCTAGTGAAGCTATTGATCTTGGTGATTTTGAATGTAGTACGATTATCATAATTTGTTAAGGAACCCCGAACCTATATATGCTATGGTTCCTGAAAAACTAGAGCACATGATGAGCTGTGACCTCTCTGAGTGGGATTGCCTTTGCTCACTTGGAAAAGTAATCGGTGGCAGCTAAGATGAACCGATGACCTTTGGAAGAAGGAGGATCAATGAGATCCACTATGTCAGTACCTTAACATTGAAATGGCCATGAGGCCAATGTAGGATGTAGAATGTTGGGTGGTTGATGTAGACCACACCATGTACCTGACATTGGTGGCTTCTCTAGCTACCTCATGTGATTATCGAGTAGTATCCTAGTCTCTTGATCTTTACTTTCATCTTCATACTAAATTGATGTGCTCCATATAGACCTGAATGTATCTCAGTCATGATCTTATGGGCTTCATGTTTGTCTAAATAGTGTAACTACATTTGATCAAAAGACCATCGATAAAAGGTGCCAACCATGAGAGCATATGAGAGAGCTCTCTACTTCATCTGATGGGCTTGTCTCTTGAGGTAGTTTGCCTGTGTTCAAGTAATCTATGAATGGTTGCCTCCAATCCAGCTCCTCTTCTTCATTAACAATGATAACCTCCCCTTCAAGAGATAATCTCTCGATGAGCTCAACATCAATAAGGGATAGGACTTATCTATTTTGGAACCTTATTAGAATGGACTCATCTTTCGGACATGCTAATTCCTTGGCAAGTTTGGCAAAAGTATATGCTGCTGCATTCTCTCCTTGAGGAACCTTGTAGATGGTGACCTTAGGAATTTGGGCCAGTAGCTTCATGGTGTACTCATGGTAGTGATGAAGCTTAGGTTTTAGAACCTTATAGGATCCAACAATCTAGTTGATGACCAGCTAAGAATCCCCGTAGATGTTGATGCTTTTGACACACACTATAATAGCTAACTCTAGACTGGCAATCAATGCCTCATACTCGACTTTATTATTGGTGCATGGATTGGAGAGATAGTATGAGAATCTCATCACATCATGGTCTGGAGTTAAAAGAATGATTCCTACCCCAACCTTTCCTGGAAGAGTAAATCGTGGTTCTTCTCCTTTGTGAAAGGAAGCTGCACCATCAAAATACATCTCCCAGTGGTGAATGCTAATGTCTCATAAGTTCATAATTTGTTCATCAGGGAGGTCATCACTAAGCGGAGAATCAGCAGGAAGTGGGTGTGTTAGGAAATATATTAGTGCCTATCCTTTCACAACATGGAGGGGTACGAATGTGATGTCAAACTGTGACAAAATCATGGACCAACACGCCAACCATCCGGATAACATCGGCCTTGTCATGAGATACTACAGTGGATTGATTCTTGAAATCAAGTTTACCTTATGAGAAAGCATATAGTGCCATAGCTTTTGGAATGCAAAGATTAAAGCTAGGCAATGTTTCTCAATAGGTGGGTAGTTTGCTTCAGTAGGGATCAGCCGATGGCTGAGGTTGTATAGAGCATTATCCTTCTCTTCATCATTGGTTTGGCCAACAAAGCGCTAAGAGAGTCATCTAATGTAGCGTGTAGAGGATAGGTGGCTTTCCCGGGATAGGGTCTGCTAGAACTAACGGCTTCACCAAATACTATTTGATGTCTTCAAAAGCATGCTAGCACTTATCAGCCCAGTTGAACTTGGCATCCTTTTTGACAAGTGCTAAAAATTTCTTTCATCTTCCATAGATTGGAGATAAAGAGTTTTAGATATGCCAACTGCCCTTGGAAAGATCTGAGTTGAGTTAAACTTTCAGGAGGTATCATTTCTAAGATAGCTTTGATCTTTTCTGAGTCTATCTCTATTCCTCGATGTCAAATAATAAACCTATGGAACTTCCCTGAAGCCACTCCAAATGCACACTTCAGGGGATTCATTTTGAGATTGAATTATCTTAACCGTTCAAAAATTACTCTCAAGTCAAAGAG
Source organism: Cymbidium sinense (assembly GCA_021442155.1). NCBI lineage: Eukaryota > Viridiplantae > Streptophyta > Magnoliopsida > Asparagales > Orchidaceae > Cymbidium > Cymbidium sinense. Next base: position 5,871,836 of record CM038217.1, read on the forward strand.
ATGGTCTTCTTTTTCTTTACTTTTGACTACTAGATCATCAACATAGCATTCAACTTGATGATGAGATTGAAGATCCGAGTCATGGACCGCTGGTATGTAATCGACATTTTTAAGGCATGACCTTATAATAATATATCGATTGTTCAAAAGTAGTATTTTCATCCTGGGGCCATCTTGATTTGGTGATGACCCATCCATAAAGAGAATACTACATGAGATGTGATGTCCACCATTAATTCTATCGAAGTGGAAATTCATCCTTAGACATGCCTTATTTAAGTCCTAAAACACATATGCTAATTTGGCATTCTTTTATTAACTCATGGCATACAACTGTAAAGTATTTTTTTCCCTGATGAAACCAACATCGATAAGTTTCTTCACTTCATAGATGACCTGTTGTTTGATTTCTAATCGCATGCGTTTAGGAGCTTGCTTGATAGGGTTAATGATAGGGTCTATTACTTGTTTGTGGACTACTATGTTAGGAGATAATATGGGCATCTTTTTATAGCTCCATGCAAAGAAGTCCTTAAACTTAGTCAATAGCCTAACTAAGTCATTAGTTTGTTCTTCATTCAACAAAGAACCGATGTTTGTGCTGCGTGGATCTTCTTCTATCTCGAGGTTGATTTCTTTGAGCTTGTCAATGGTTGAATAGATTTTCTCTTCAAATTTTGGAGGTGCATGTTTGATTTGAAGATCATTAGGATCATCTAAAGTTTCTAAACACACTTTCTCATAAGAGTTAGTGTGGTTTGAGAAGAACTTATCAGACTCCAGATGATTGGTGATAACTAAGTAGTAATCATCATCATCGACTAGACTGTACCAAATCCTAGTCCTGGTCTTGATTGTGCATCCCTGCCTTTGTTGTCCCATAGCTTCTCGAAATACTCCGACCTGTGCTTGGACCATGTATAAGGAATCAAACCTTTCTTTGCATGATTATGAACACAAGGCGAGCACCAATCAAAAGGTAATTAAATTAAATCTTTATATGAATTATCTCAAATTCTACATCAGCTTTTAGACTTGAGGATGATGATCCCAATAGGAATCTCTTTAGCTTGACATCCATGGAAGATTTAGAGGCTTCCTTAACTACTAAACCTTCAACTTTTTGAGAAGAAAGTGATGTTAGAGCTAAAGTTCCCAACTACTGCCTAATGGTTTTACATAATTTTGATTCGAATACATTCACTCTTTGCTTGGAGGCCTGGTCTTTGTCACTATCTGGCTTGAGTGTTACCTCTAATAAAACTCACTAAGAGGGGTTGGCTGGTATGCTAATCACTTGAGACTCGTCCTCTGAGCTGGATTCCAAGTCTATGTGAATAGCAGGAGAACTCCTATGAACTCGAACATGGCCCCTGTTGGCTGGCTGCCAATCATGGGGTCTTCCACCTCGAACCTCAGATCTACCTCTCACCGGTGGAGGTTGAGTCATCCTACCCATATGTCCATATGGTGAAATGAACTGTGGATGGAATGTAAAATGAGGCTCTATCGCTTCCTCGGTGTCCTTTCGCTCATTTGTATTCTCTTTTTTCTTTTCTTTTTCTCTTTCTTTTTTTTTTCTTCTTTTTCTATTGTATTTGAATTTTGGCCAAATTCATGAGAATGGGTGTTTTGATTTTGACAAAGTTAGTAGATTGCATCCTCATATATCTCGACCTCTCTAACTGAAAATGACTTTTCATCTTCTTTGACATAGTATTTGATTCCATCTCTTTGAAACTTGATGCACTGATGAAGGGAGGATGGAATCATCTTATTTTGGAGTATCTAAGGCCTACCGAGCAAAGTAGTGAATGATGTATTCGAATCAATTATATAGAATTTGACTTCAGTCTTCCAGTCACCTATTTCCAATGGTAACACTATGGAGCCTAAAGCCCTCTCGCCCATGTTCATTGAATCATCTCAACATCACCGATCTCCTCAAAGATTAGAGATGTCAATCCTCAACCAGGCAAGGGTTTTTAGGCTCATAATGTTTACCGATGCACCTGGATCAACTAAAACCATAGAAAGTCTGAATTTGCCCATATCCGCTATGATGTAGAGGGGACGGTTGTGCTCCATGTCCCCCAGAAAAAGGTCTTCATCGATGAATATGACTCCCTAGGCTTTTCTTGAATAATGTGCCTCCTCTCCAACTGTGGTTAGCTGAACTAAGGATAACTCTGGATCAAGAAGAGCCTTGATTAATGATTCCCTCATCTCTTTGGATAAGACAAGGGTATTATATATGCTTAGTTTAGCTAAAAACTTTCTTAGGTGAGCAAGGACATTGTAATAAACTCTGGGCCAATCCTCTACAAACATATCCATGGGTGGAGCATCCTGTGGAGGGGCTTCTTGATCGCTAGAACTAATGTCTTATTTTCCCTTATCTTGAGGTGCTACCTTAGGAGGTAGAACCTTGCCACTACATAGGTTAACTTTGATGACCTCTTGTGGTGATTTAGTGGAAGATTCTACCTGGTCATCAAGTTCACCTACAACTTCTCCTATAGGACCCTCGGAATCAGATGATTCCAAGTTTATCTCAAGAAGTGAATCTGTATTATTCAGAGAAGGAAAGTCCATCTCTGAATTAGAAAGAGGATGATTGGAGTTGTTATAATTATTAAGACTTGAAGAGTTTTCTAAAAAAGTAGAATTAGATAACCCATCAGAAGTGACACAACTGTAGTTCAAACTAGCTTTATTCTTCAATTTCTTAGATTTAAAGGAGATACATAGTAGACATATAGTAAAGTAAGTGGGGTGAGGGATTTGATGCCCTTATTCGATAATACAATATGTATATTAGAAGAAGAGCTAGCTAAAGTAGGAATGCCAGTTGAAGTAGTAGTTATAATGGTGGAATGGAGGCTGGGCTCAGTTGGTGGTTGTGCTACTTTGGCTAGTATGGCTGCCTCTTGCTCCACTTTCCCCAAGTTATCTTTGACAACTTGCAAACCTTCCTTGATGTTGGAGGTTCAAGCTACGTCAGACACATATAAGAAAAGTTTCTTGAATTTAGAAATAATCTTTTTAGAGGTTTGGGATAAAGAGATATCCCAACCTTCTTTTATTTTGAGAGGATCACATGTATTCCCAAGAATTACCCTAACAGAATTGGATGGTTGTTCTGCTATATATTCCTTAAGGATAACTATAGTTCTTGACTTGTAGCTATGCTCAAGCCAGTCTTTAAATGTAAAGCAATCTCCCAAAACATGGCCTAGCATGCGGTGGTAGGGACAAAGGTTAAGATCATTGCTCCTGCCCACTTTCTCCAACTTTCTTGGCTTGGGTAGCTGAAAATCAGATTTCTTTAAGAGGTTCTTAAAGATTTTCCTGACTACCTTCCTCTTAAATGATTAAGTTTTATTTAGTTTATCCAAAAGAGCAGGTGGACGATAACTACTTAGGGGTGGGTATGTGTACCACTACTATGAGTATGGCTGAGGAGGAGGTGGGGAAGGCCGTGGAGGCTACTGTGGTGGCTGATAAGATGGCCAATGTGGTGGTAGATGTGGCAGAGGTGAAGGCTATGAAGCTTGAGATCATGATCATTGATTCTTGTCCAATCGCTATTGCCTCTAGCTTCTTTTAATAGGCTTTCTGTGGCTTTAGCTTTGATGACTAATCTTGAAAAGGTAACTGTTTGGCCTCTCCTTGTAGGCTAACCATCTTGTTGATTAGCTTCTTAAATGTCTTAATGGTGAAAACTTTAAGCATGAAAGAAGGAAACCGGGCCATGAATATTCTTTAATAGAATTTCAATAGCATGTTGTTTAGATAGATGTAGTTAGCATTTCATGATTAAATTATGCCATCTAAGAATATAATAAATGAGAGACTCTCCGGGGTGTTGTTGAGCCACAACGAGATCACCCACAGTTATTCTTTGCTGAGCTCTAGCAAACCTCTTAACAAAGAGTTGCCCCAACTCAGCAAAAGTCTTCACTGAATCATTGGGGAGTTCAGCATACCAATCAAAAGCTATACTCGCCAGGTCGCTGATAAAGAGATGAAATAATAATGCACCGTTGCCAATAATGTTGCAATAGCTGGCTCTAAAGTGCGCTATTTGCTGGCGTGAGTTCCCGCTATCATCAAAACTCTTGAAATAAGGAGGCACAAAACCCTTAGGATATTGGATAACATTGAATTCCTTTGGGTATGGTCTACCCTTTGGAACTGATGAACCACCTCAGGCTTGCGCCAGTGCTTCCCTCACTTGTTGTTCAACCATGAGCTTGATATCCTTTTCTTGTATGGATGTATTGTCCACTACCTTCCTATACAAGCTACTACCCTACTCTACTGGAGGTGAACTCTTGGTTTGATCCAAGACTTGCAATAACTCAGGCTGCCTAGTCTCCACAATAGTATGATGTACTATTGGAGCTTAATTTTGAAGTGCTAGAACTACCACTATCAAATCTTCAAGCCTCTTTCCCATCTTGTCAATTTGCTCATCCTTTTGTTTGAGTTATTGAAGGAGGTGTTGGGTAGGGTATCATCCTTCGCAACCCAATATGTTGATCCCAAAGGAGAGAACCTCTGGTATCAATCATATGCAGCTCTGCTAAGTCTTCCAATAAATCATCTTCATTGGGATCAAAGATAACCTTCTCTTTCTCAAGGTCAGACGAGCCATACCCTTGGATTTCTCTCTTCTCAGTGAGATATTGTGCTATGATATCATCCAAGGAGGGTCCAACTGTGCAGGCACAAATGCTCGTGGTTGACCGGTGGTGGGATCATGTTCATGAATAGAGATACATCTGACCTCCCCTACTATTGAAGAGCTAACCCTGTGAGGGATATGCTCACTGGAGGATACATGCTCATGGCTGTCAACTACCATGGGTGGAGTGCTGCTCCTAGGAGGATCTATCACCATGGGGACAATGGAACTATCTTCTTCTCTCTCTACTGCTACTATATCCATGATCTATTGAGGTGGTGGTGGTGATGGCATGACTACGATGCTACAAGGTTGCCACTCCCTCTTGACTGCAACTGAAGCAGGATATCAAGCAGGAGAGCTCGGCCCAACTCAGTCAATGGTGTAGATGAAATGAGATCCCTTGGCCATAGTAGGATCACCAGTGGGGCTTTCTTTTCCCCTGATGCTGCCTTCATGGCTTTCACTGGAATTATGGAAGATGAAACCTGCACTGGTGATGGAAGACGTGGAGTAGAGCGGTGTGATGGAGACAACATTGACCCCTCTGCTCCCTTCATGATGGTAGTACTAGTCAATAATACTATCGGGTGTGACGGCGTGGGTAGTGCACCGTCGGGAAATCTATGAGGTGAGGATCTTGACTATGCATACCTTTTCCTCTCTCTGCTAGTAACATGAACGGATACACTGGCTTCTCTAGCCCTCTCCTGATGGATATGCTCACCCACGTGAATAAGCGATCATTCAGCATCGACTCACGGCCATCCTTAAGCCCCTCCAACTTGGCATAGAACTATCCTGAGGCTAGCATACGACCTCCTCCATCTCTCGGGTGCCTCATGTGAGCTAGGTGGAGTGACACTGTAATCCTCTTAACATCTTTCTCTCCATCAAATCTGAAAAAGAGGATGGACTTGTTCTGTGTAATCAAAGGAGAATCTACCCTGGGTGACTCCTCTACTGCAATGCAAGAGACAACTTTTCCATCTCCTTGATAATGCGTATGATGATCTTTCGGCTCTTGTGCGCAGAGCTAGGTGGAGCAACAGAACTAGACCCTATCTCAAAGGTAGGGAGACCCAAGCTAGGGTAGCCTTCCCCTTAGAGGAATGAGTGGGTACTAGCCTAGGCTGATGGGAATAACTATGGGCACTAGGCTGGTTATTGCAGGAACCTCTACCGCCTTCCTCTTTAGTGAGGGAAATTCAGAATATGAAGGCATATCAACATGGATGACTAGCTTCTACCCATTCACCACATTCATGCTGACAGTTATGAGGGTTGCCCCCTCACAAGTGATCCTGGCCCCCTCGAATCCTTAGCCAAAGTGTATCAGATGAGCAAAATTAGTTTAGGGGAGGCTAGCCTGATCCAAGGCCAAATCCATCCCAAAAGTGAAGGTGAACACATACTTTTGAGCATCCATTTGTAATGTACTGAACTTGAGAAAAAGCCGATTGAGACTGAACTGGAACTTTGCATTTGTTGAAAATAAACTCAAATCAGATTTTCTATCTTGATATTTTGCTGACTTTTTAAATATGATTTAGAATTTGAACCCACACTCAATAATTTGAATATGTTAAGTGGGGCTCATTGAATTTAGAAGAGAGATTTTGAATGAATTGGAGAGAAGATTTTGAGTTTAGAATCCACTTTCAACAAATTTGTGTATGTTAAAAAAATGGGTTCAAATATTTTGAAGAGATTTTTGATGCTTCCATTGGTTCATATTTTAATTTGATTTTTATGTTTGGGGACCCTTTATTTAACAAATTTGAGTATGTTAAATAGAGGGTCAATTGATTTTGTTTGGGATTACTCATTTAACAAATTTGGGTATGCTAAGTGAGTTGTTTGAAAACAATTTTCTTCTTTTGCTTATTTGCCCATGATGTGAATCATGTGTGAATTTGGAAATGAAATCTTTACTTAGCAAATTTGTGTATGCTAAATAAAGTCCAAATATTTTTGTTTTGATTTTTTAAAAATGGGACCTTTACTTAGCAAATTTGGGTATGCTAAATAAAGTCCAAATGTGTTTACTTTTTGTGTTTTGATTTGATTTTTTTTTGAAAAATGAGATCTTTACTAAGCAAATTTGTACATGCTAAATAAAAAAAAAATCCAAATGTGTTTGATTTTTGTGTTTTGATTTTTTTTGAGAATGAGATCTTTACTTATCTAATTTGTATATGCTAAATATAAATCCAAATGTGTTTGATTTTTGATTTTGAAAATGGGTTCTTTACTTAGCAAATTTGTGTATGCTAAATAAAAATCCAAATGTGTTTGATTTTGATTTTGAAAATGGGACGTTTACTTAACAAATTTATGTATGCTAAATAAAAATACAAATGTGTTTTGGTTTTTATTTTTTGAAAATGAGGTCTTTACTTAGCAAATTTGGGTATGTTAAATAACGTTCAATTGTGTTTTGGTTATGATTTTTGAAAATGAGGTCTTTATTTAGCAAATTTGGGTATGCTAAATAAAGTCCAAATGTGTTTGATTTTTGTTTTGATTTTTGAAAATGAGGGTTTTTATTTAACAAATATGGTATGTTAAATAGACTCCAATTTAGTTTCAATTTTCTTTTTGAAAAATGAAACTCTCATTCGACAAATTTGGGTATGTCAAATAGAATTCCAATGTATTTTGATTTTTATGATTTTTTTTTTTGCAAAGGATATTTCCATTTAACAAATTTGGGTATGTAAAATGGAAGTCAATTATATTTTATTTTTCAAAGATGGAATTTTTGTGTGTGATTATTACTTTTTGAAAAAAATAAATTTTAACTTAACACATGTGGAATGTGTTGAGTGGAATCTCAAATGGTGTGATTTTGTTTTGAAAATGAAACCTCTATTCAACAAATTTGGATATATGGAATGAAGAGGCTTATCTTTGAATTTATACTTTTAAAAAGGAAGAAACTCCAACTTCAACATATTTGAGATATATTGAAATGGAATTTTAATTTTATGATATGATTTTATTTGGAAATGAAATCTTCATTCAATAAATTTGGGTATATTGAACGAGGGTGTTCATTTTCAAATATGTGCTTTTTGGAAGATGATTTTGATTTTATTTGGAAATAAAATCTTCATTCAATAAATTTGGGTGTATTAAATGAAGATGTTTATTTTTAAATATGTGCTTTTTGAAAGATGATTTTGATTTTATTTGGAAATGAAATCTTTATTCAATAAATTTGGGTATATTGAATGAGGATGTTCATATGTGCTTTTTAAAAGATGACTTTAATTTTAATTGGAAATGAAATCTTCATCCAATAAATTTAGGTATACTGAATGAGGATGTTCATATTTGCTTTTTTAAAAAATGATTCTTAACTTTTATTTTTGAAAAGATCCTACATGTAATAATCTTGAGAATGTTAGATGAGGTTGAGTTATGAAAACTTTTGTGCAAGTATTTTATTGTGTGAATTTTTGAAAGTGCTTTTTTGGAATGTGATATTTTTATAAAGGATTTATTTTTCTTATTTGTAGAATGATCCTTTCCTTACCATAAGAATGGTAAGGAGGTTCAACAAAGTTTTAAGTCATCTCTTTTATTTAAATTTTTATTTTCATCTATTGGGTGACCCAATAGGGGTTTTAAGACCTGTATGGAGTGAGATCCTAAAACCTGAAGGATGTTGACTAGCTTAGCTTAAGAATGAAATGAGCTAAGTGCCAACAGAAAAGAAAGATAGTCTCAGATTCATATAAATTACAAATCTACTATCGATACTTGGAGATAAGATCATTTACAAAAGATGGAGAGAAGAACCATCACCTGTGGAGTCGCCAAAAAAATCTATGGTGTATTTTTTATTTTTCAAATTTAGAATTTGAAAAATGTTGTGTTGGGACATCACGTAGATCCGCAGATGTACTCATTAGGGTGATTGGGTGCGAGATTGAGGAATGATGTACTATCTTGAGAGATAGAAGTTACCATCCTACAATGGACCTAATCACCTAATAAGGATTCCTAAGGATAATGGGTCTTCGAATGTACCAGAGATGTTTCTGCTACTTTACATGGTAAAGTAAAGTAGGGTTTATTTAAACTAGGTTTGTTAAGTTCCCTATGGAGGCAAGCCCCCATAGTTAATTACATCTTAAAGAATTAGGTTTCTTAAGAATACTCTCGATTAAGATAGGACTATGAACAACTTGGTTATTTTTGGAAAATAAAGTGGGATTGATCGTAAGGAGGGAGTTATTATTAAAATCAAAGGGACATGAGTAGGGGATGCACTTGATACTAGGTAACTTAGTGAGCATCCCAAATTATCCTATGATTGGGTTTTATATTTTTGAAATTGAGAGAAATTATATGTTTGAGTTAAATTTTTATTAGAAATCTAGGGCTTACAATTCCATAATACAAGATTGTAGAAATGCCTAAGAGGTGAGGATTTATGCTTGTAGCCTGTAAAGGGAAACAATGACCTCAGATCCTAAATCTAGGGAGCTTTGGCGAGGACCAAGGCTCAACTTAAATCAAAGGAGAAAATGAGTATATGGTTTACCTCCACAAGAGAGGATAAACCAGCCGACTGTTGGACTTATAACCACCTGGAGGTGGCTGTCAACTAACTCCTCCTACAATTTTAAATACATGTAGGCAAGTCTTATGCTTTATAAGATGGCTAAGCTATTGTTTGTTCAGAAATGAGACTAAGTCCTTAAACACACTCTCTAAGAGACTAGATCATGAAGGGTATGAATAAATGACTTAATCTAATGCAAATTTTGTCAAGTTTTATTTTCATTTTTGGACATTTTTATTTGACAGCTTTGGGATTTCATATGCCTAATGCATGAGAAGATTGGTTATGGGCCAAAATCAGAAAGAAGGAGGTGTGTTTCCACCATGGCTCTCAAAGGTCAAGCCATTTTCTCTGGCAAAGGTGGAAGCCCTTCATTAGTAAGAGTGAAGTAATATGATTTATGCATGATGTGAGACATACAACATCCAGCTAAGGGTTGCTAAATATTTTATTATCTTGATTTATATCTTAGGCTTTAGATGAGGTTATGAGTTATTTAGTTTAAATTTGAGTTGATTAATTAGATAGAAAATTTATTTTTTCCTAAGAGTCAATTAAGAAAACTAGGAAACCCATGCCATCCTAATTGCACAATCATAAATAAAATATCAATCAATTTATAAAATTAGCATAAAAGAATAAGAGGCCGATGTGGTCGAGCTTAACAGCACAACCTGAAAAGAAATATGGGTAGCCGAGCTCTACCTTTATACAACCCGGATTACAAATGAATAATTACAATTAAAAAGGACTTCATGTTACGGGGCCTTCATTCTTCATTTCTTCATTTCTTCATTTTGATTTTTCTCCATTTTTTCTTTCTTTTTTTATTTGACTTGGGATGTAGTTTATTCCAAGGCTTCACATGGTACATAAGACATGGTATTATAACCAATGTTCATCCTAATTTCTCCCATAACATTCATTCCAAATCATAATTGCAAAATTTATATCAAAATGGGAAAGATAAATCTAACTAAACCTGTAAAATAGAGATTAGCTAAATATACCACACAACCCAAGTAGTTATATGAATAATTTGGACTTAGCACCCCACACATGGGTAACCAAGTCCATCTATCCTAATTTGGGTTATTCTTAGGGGTATAAGCAACCTTCATAGCAAAAGCATTTATATTTTTATTACAATGCCCCTTATGCACAACCCCCTATAGAAGACATGATTAGGCTAAGATCGGCCTAACATCCAGACTACACATATACACCCTAACATCCAGTTTGAAAATATTACATCACAAAATAAAATCAGGCATCAAACTATGAACCACTCTAACATAGAGCTAGAAATGGTGACTTACCCTAATATTTGTGCCATTTAAGGCCTGTGTGACATGTCTTAGCTAGGCTTTAAGGATGAAATTTTCTAAGTGTGAAGGATTCAATTTAGAGGGTGGTTTCATTTTAAGGGATTTAGTTGATTTGTTAATTTTAGTAGGTGATTTGATTTGGTTTGAATGAACCTTCACTTAGTTACTAAATTTTATGAAGGAAGAAAGAGAAGATAACTTTTTTTTCATCCCTACCTTAAAACATTTTTAAGATAGATTGATTGATGAATTTCCTTTAGTGAATGTTTTATTATGTGTTTTTTTAACCCTAAGTTTAGATTTGCTCTAAATAGCCCTAAATATAACTAAACCTACAAAATAGAGAGTGGATAAACATACCACACAACCTAAGCAATTATATGAATAATTTGGACTTAGCACCTCACACATAGGTAACTTTTTCCACATGTCCTAATTTGGGTTATGATTAGGGGTATAAGCAACTTACACAAAAAAAGTATTTATATTTTTATTATAGTGCCCCTTAAGTACAACCTCCTGTAAAAGACATGATTAGGCTAAGATCGGTCTAACATCTAGACTACACGCATACACCCTAACATCTAGTTTAAAAATATTACATCACAACATAAAATCAGGCATTGAACCATGCACCACCCTAACATAGAGCTAGAAATGGCAACTTAGCCTAATGTGTGTGCCATTTAGGGCTTGTGTGGCATGTCTTAGCGAGGCTTTAAGGTTGAAATTTTCTAAGTGTGAAGGATTCAATTTAGAGGGTGGATTCATTTTAAGTGATTTGGTTGATTTTTCAATTTTAGTAGGTGATTTGATTTGGTTTGAACTTAGTTACTAAATGTTATGAAGGGAAGAAAAGAGAAGAGAACTTCTCTTTCATCCCTACCTTAAAATATTTCTAAGGTATATTGATTGATGAATTTCCTTTAGTGAATATTTTATTATGTGTTTTTAATAAACCCTAAGTTTAGATTTGCTCTAAATAATCCTATCTAATAAGAAATGTATCTTAGGATTAGTTAAAGTGGATTACTACCACATAACACACACCCATTTATTTCTTTCCACCATGTATATCATGCATATGAATGGTCCTAAGCATACTTATACATGCAATGCAAATGTTAGCACACTTTGATGATGAATGCTAAGATATGATTTGAAAATTTGGATATTCCATTGATGCATGTTTTTATTATATAGAAAAGAGGGATTTTCCATCCTTTAATATAATGCACATTCACATGTATAAAAGACATAAGTGAGTACAAAGCCATTATTTTCTATATGATGGGCATAAGGTACAAGACCTACTTATGGCTACTTAAGGCCTCGAAGCCCCGAGATGTTCAGACTAATATACCACTTTTATTAAATACATGTAAATGTATAAAAAGAAACAAATGGATGATGAGTCATGCAAAAGATTATGTTTTATTTGGTTGTATAATTTACTTGTGTAAATATGAAGATCCCTCTTAAGCCATAACATATAAATACATAAGAATATATTTAAGCAAGTGTTGTGTTCTTTTCAAATGAACTATACACTTTTCAAATCCTATTCAAATCCATGTTATGAGAAGAGAAGAAAATAACATGAAACATATATTTTGCTATAATCACATGAAAGCTTATAAGCAAAAATAAGTAGCATCACTTCATTCATAATCTTTTATTTATAGGTTTGAAAATAATTTTTTGGTTTAATAATGATAGTAGCCACTCATATTCTTAACTTTAGCCAAAACATGCAATTTGACATAAAAGGAAACATTTTATTTAATTAATTTTTCAAAAGAAATGAATGCATGATTTCATATGGAAAATAATATTTAGCATGCTTGTAAAGAAATAAAGTGATGTAAGCATATGACTTCATTCACCCTAATTAATTCTTAAAGACAATCCTATAAAATAAGATCATTTAAAGTGAATCAAAATTCTTTAAGAAGATTTTTATTTTTAAATTTGATTTGGAAATATGAGAAAGGTTTGTTGGTCCTAATTAAGTACTTTCATAACCATCCTACATGTAGTTTGATTATAATTTCCTTTGAAGTCTCTTAGGTTATTGAACACTGAAGAATCTATCCAAGATTAAGTGATTAAGTTCTGGAGTAATTTAGTTTTGAGTTTGATTAATTGAATTAATTAATGAGGTGATTAAGCCATTAATTGTAAATTTATTAAGTGTTTATCCAAATGAAATAAACTTAGGGTAAAATATTGAAAAAGAAATCCTAATCTCATTCCCTAACTCCTTTCATTATTTCATGATGATTAGCAAGCTTAATTAAAGAATTTATTACTTTTTAATAGGTTAATTAATCATTTAATTAATTATGAAAGTGATTAGGGATGAAATAAGCAATTCCCTTAATTAATCCATCAATAAATTCAAGAAAATTATGGGAGGCAGAGGTCATCCCACTAATCAACCTTAAGAAATTTAGAATTAATTGCTGAAGTAATTAAGGAGTAATTTTCCTAATTATATTTCTAATAAAATTTAAATTGAGTTAAAATCACTATTCAAACATAATTAATTTAAATTTTTTATTATTCTTCTCTGAAGTATCATTAAAATGAGTGTTTATTTGTATTTTTGGATTTTTCTATAATTAGTTATGAATTATTGAAGTGTCCTCATTAAAATTAGATTAATTAGAGCTAATTAAACTCCCTAATCTCATTGGGCCATGTGGCAACTAACGTGACAAGCTGACGTGACGCGCTTTCCATGTGGCGTGACAGGATACGTTATTTAAGTTATCACATCTGCCTGCTGAGTCAGCCGACGGCGGATGTGCTTTCTTTATGGGTCATTCGATCTAAGATCAGATGGCTGAGATTAATCCCGCAATTTGGGCTTAAATCAGAGGGGGATTTATCGTGATCTAATCACAGTCGTCCGTTCCAATCATGTGGAATAGACGGTGTGTAATCTATCTCCTCCTGAGCGGTGAGAGACGGATGTCGTCTGTCGATCGTCATTTGATTTGAGCTCACCCGAGCTCGGATGGAGTTCAAACTCACCCTACACCTTCAGAGAAGCACAAGCAATGTATCTAACGATCAAGATTTGATGGGATTACAATTTCCTTCAAAAAGGACCAACCAATTTTTATCCTAAGTCAATTTTGAGCAATTCCTCATCGGAGACTATCACCGGCGCTTCCAACGGAGGAGGTAGCTTCATCTAGTAGAGATGAAGCCCTATTGAAGGTATTGGATTGATTTTAAGTGGATGGCTCAGTTGATCAAGCTCCCCTTCAATGGCGATTGACTTTGATTAAGGGGATGCTTCCGTGGCTTGGAGACTTGGGAAACAACTTGGTTGAGCTTGACGAGGTCCACTGAGGTTGTGTGCAAGGTTAATTTAGTTTTAGTGGAGAATTGAGTGAATTGGGATTGGGATGGACCTCCCCTATTTTGGCTTTGAGCAAAATCAAGAAGGAGAAATTAATGGAGCTCGGGAAGGGCTTGGAAAAGATTGGGGAGCTTCGACTCACTCTCCTTGGCTCTATGGAAATCAATTCTTATGTTTTGAGTGGGAATGAGGGGTAGTATATCACCCCCTCCTTGGATCGGATGGTGAAGAGTGATTTTTCCATTTTTGATCAATGAGTGAGATTGGTTGATTGGTTTGAGCTACCAACCATCCCATGTGAGTCATTTTAGGTAGAGGAGTGGAGGAGAGTGAGTGCCTATGTGCTAGGTGAGTGCATTGGGTGATCCAAGTGTTCAATTTCCATTAGAGGGGTCAATTTGGCCTTGGCTTGAGTCATGGGCGACCCAAGCTCATTGGGTCAAGTTCACCACCCTCCTTGGTGTCCATGTGGACCATTAGATGGATGGCAAGTGGCCTTAAGAAAGGAATGACCAAATTCCAAGTGAATTTGGTCATAGGATACCCTTTGATGTAGGGGAAAAATGGTCAGTTGGCCTTAATTTTGATTTAAGTAGATTTGAAATGATTCAAAAATGGGTTAGGCCAAATTTCAAGTGATTTGGAGTTCATTTGATTTGAATTGGTTCAATTTGACTCATTTAGGTCAAGTTGGGTCAAATTGGCCTAGGTTGACCAATTGATCAAATTGGGTCAAACCATGGGTTATATCAAGTTCAAATGATCATTTGGAGCCTATGGGCATTGGTTTGGTTCAATTTGGTTTATAGTTGGTTTTGGTTCATTTAGGTTCATTTAGATCAAATGGGTCAAGTTTACCAATTTGACTCATTTGACCCAATTGGGTTATGTCATGGGTTAGTTTAGGCTTGGTTGATCATTTGAAATGTATTGCAAGCTTTGGTTTTAATCAATTTTGATTTTGTTTGATTTCAAGTTGATTTGACCTTTTAGGTCAAGTTGGGTTCATAGTCAATTGGGCTAGGTTGGGTCTAGTTGGTCAATTGAAGCTTTAGTCAAGTTCAATAAGTGATTTAGAATGAATTTGACTAATTGGTTGCAATCAATTTAGCTTAGATCAAGATTTGAACCATTTTGACTTTTTAGGTCAATTTGGATCAACTTAGGTCAAGTGGCCAATTAGGCTTTGGTTTTCAATTGATGGCTTGGTTCAATCATTGATTATGGATTGGTTTAGATCAATAGTTTCAATCAATTTGGCTTATAGTTAATTTTGGCTTATTTAGGTTTCATTTAGGCTAAGTATTGGCTTAGTCAAAGGATATGTTTGACTTAGTTTGACCCAATTTGAGTGGTTGATAATCTTAGGATGATTGTTGATCATAATGTGAGGGTTAGATGGGCTTTGTTCAATCTAATTTGGGTTAGATTAGGACTTAGCTCAAAAGGTACTTTAGGTAACTTTGGGTTAAGTGAGCCTAAATGGGTCAATTGACTTGATCAAGGTTTGATTCAAGTTTTATTGAACTCACATATGGACTTATAAATGAAATATAAATCTAATTGCAAGTGATTTGGAGTTAAATGGGTTTTGGTTCGTTTGACAATTTCAAGGCAGAAGGGTGAACATGGGTTTGACTTGGGTTAGTTTGATTTTGGTTTGATGATTGTAGTTTATGTTTATATTTGACAATGTGATTGAAGGAATGATTGTTTGAAGAGAAAGTCCAAAGGCTTGGATTGATTTGAGGATGGTTTGGTTAAGTTCAAGAATTTGACTTGAAAGAGTATAAGTTAGATTTAAGTTGGATTTGGATTTGAGTTTTGAATTTAGTTTTGATTATTTGAATTTATATTTCATTTATATCTGTGAATATAAATGAGAATATAAATAAGTTATGAGAAAAATCTTTTGAGTTTGGAGTGATTTGGATTTGATTTGAGCTAAGTCCATAAGATGAAATCAAAGGGCTTAGGAAAGACTTTAGGATTTGAATTCAATCATGAGTTTCAATAATTTGATTTAGAATTGATTTATAATTTGCATTTTGGAATTGATTTATGATTTGAGAAAATCAATTAGGTTGGGAATGGATTTAAGATTTGATTTGAAATTGGTTTGAAGGAGGGAAGCATGGATTGGGTTTAAGCTATAGGGTAGACAAGTCCTCCTAATACCCCTAGGCATAACCTTTTCCTATGGCTAACTCTTCTGAGTCTCTAGAGTTATGTGTTCTCCTAATCATTTGAAGTGTCTTAAGTTTAAGGAACTCTTAGTGTCTAGAGGAGTCATATGTCTAAGATGGAGAAGTTAAGAGCTCACTCCAAAAGTGAGGTTTTCTGGAGGCTCGAGTCCTGGCAAGAGAGAGCGTGAGGTACAGGAGTCGGACCTCAGCCGGATGGAGTTTTTTGATTATTTCCCTGTTAGGGTTGATCGTTCATACAATATTATTCTTATGCACATAGTCCAATGCGAGAGTAGATCTCTAGTTGAGAGGCAGTGGGTGTTGCCATCACATCGCTCCCTCGTCCACCATCACCCTTTCAACTTACAGCACTAAGATTCTAAAGCCTCCATATGGGGAGAGACCATCCCCACTGACGATCCTACTATGGGCTAAGGATCCCACTCCATCCATTTTACCTGTTGAGGTGATATCAAGCTTCCCTACTCGTTCCCCTACCTCAGCTGTGGCTAAGAAGGAGTGGCGACCCAAGAGTGTCATGGTCGCACCACCTCCACAGCTGATTGAGGTAGAGAGGGGAGGGGACACAGATATAGTCCCCATGGAAGTTGAGCTAATGCAGAGTGCACCCAGGCAACACTTTGGTTTTTGGTTAGTGGAGCACGTCCTAGGTCAGACAACGTCTATGTTCTCATAGAGCCAGGCATGATAGATGATCTCTCTCTAGATGACATCATAGAGGACTATCACACTATTGTTAAGCAAATTATTGGCAGTGATCATTCAGATCAGGAAGAGGATAGAGTCTGCTTCGATCCTTATGAGGATGACATGTTAGACGATACAGTCGGAGTCTGCATTGCTGACACATGGGGATCCTTGCAGTGGGATCAACTTAGTTAGGAAAGTACCATGCTCGAGGAAGGTGACACTTTTTCACTTAGCACCTCCTCCACCAGCTTAGATAGAATGATGATCACATAGACAGGATGGAGAAGAAAATTAAGGAGTTGATGACAGTAGTCTCAGCATTGTATAACTCAGCCCTAGTTTCACAACCTTCTCCTATGATAGCAGATCGTCTAGAGTTGGTACATACTTTAGAGCATCCTAGGTGCACTCATGCAGAGGATGATGTTGGTAGCTTGCATAGGAAGGTCACAGATGGCACCTCCATGCATGAGATGGACATAAAGAACATGGTAGAGTAGTAGGTGAGAGAAGCGATGGTGCAAGCCACGGGGAGCTCATCCATTCTATTGGGTAGACCATGCCTGGAGAAATGTGATGTAGTTCAATACTCGAAGGGTTTTGTGCCACTTTCCTTCAAGATCTTTGATGGAAATGGGAACCCGTGTAAGCATATTGCACATTTTAGAGCCAGCTATTGCAATGTTGATGGTAGTGATGCACTCATATTCAGACTCTTTATCAACAGCTTAGTAGGGGTTGCATTTGATTGGTACGTCGAAATGCCCAACAGTTCGGTGAGGAATTTTGCTGAGTTGGAGCACCTCTTCGTCTAGAGGTTTGTTGGAGCTTAGTAAAGAGTGACTGTATGTGACCTCATTGTAGCGAAGCAAATTCCCAACGAGTCCCTTGTTGATTATATTCTCAAGTGATGCAACCTGAGCATGAAATGTGAGCTGCATCTATTTGAACAACATGCAATTGAGATTCTTCTCAAGAACATTCATAGCTTGATCACCTTTCTTCTTAAGGGCTTTACCATCAAGACATTTTAGAAACTAACCAACAAGGTGGCTAGCATGCAAGAGGAAGTGAAACATTTGCCCATTCCTGACCAATCATCTCGACCCAAGCCATAGAAGGTGTTTGAGACGAAGCCAGGGACAGTTGTGTCAGTGGATAAAGGGAGGCAGCCAGCCAGAGTCTAGTATGAGAGATCCCAAGCTCAGCAGCCTCCTTTAGCACCACCTCGATCATCATACCGACCACATCAATTGCCATAATGGCCATTTCCACCACCTCAATAGCCTACCTAGTAGCGGTACTCATATCCATCGCCATGTAGCTATTGCCCACCTACTCTTGCCATTAGATTGAATAAGCATACTCATTCAAGAGGGAGGTAGTTAGGAAAATCTTTAAAAATCTCTTAAAGAAACCTGACTTTTAGTTACCAGAGCACAAGAGGCAGGAGGAAGTGGGCAAGAGTGATGATCTTAATTATTTCCCTTATCTGCGCATGATTAGTCATGCCTTTGAGGATTGTATTACTTTTATGGACTGGCTTGAGCGTAGCTGCAAGTTAGGCGCTGTAGTTATACCCAAGGAATACATATTAGAACAAACATCTAGTTCTATTAGGATAATTTTTTGGGATACCTACGATCCTCTTAAGATAATAGAAGGTTGAGATATTGCATTATCTTGAACCTCTAAAAAAGTTGTTTCTAAGATCAAGAAACTCTCTTTGTAGTTGCATGAGGCAGCTCAAACCTTTAACATTAAGGAAGATTTGCAAGTTGCTAAAGACAACTTGAAGAAGGTGATAGCCCAACAACATCAGCAATAACTCACCACAGTTGCCTAGGATAGTTCAGTAGCGTAACCACTATTTGAGTCTAGCACTCTATCCACCATTGTTGCCACTTCTTCCTCTGCTAGCTCCTCTTCTACAAGTAGGAGCATTGTATTAATGGACAAGGGCATTAAATCCCTTAATCTACTTATTTTATTAGATTTCTATCATGTACCTCCACCCAAAAAGAAATCAATGAAGACAACAAATTTTACTTACATATTTTCCACTTTTGATACTCTTGATTTTATTCCTATTGAAAACTCTCTAAGTTTGTAAAATAATAATAATAGCTCTAGTCATTCCGGTCCCCTCTCTTCTAATTCAGAATTGGACTTTCCTTTTCTAAATCAATCGAGTTCACCTGTTGAGATTGACTTGGTGTCAACCGACTCCAAGGATCCCATAGGAGATGCTGTAGGTATGCCTGATGAGAAGGTAGAACTTTTCACAAGTTCATCGTTCCATGAAGTCACTGAAGTCAACTTGCATAGTGGCAAAGTTCCACCTCCTAGGATAGCAGCTCAGGATAAGGGTAAACAAATCATTGGTTCCACTGAGTAGATAACCCCTCCACAAGATGCTTGATATGCTTGTGGAGGACTAAGTCAGAGTTGATTACAATGTCCTAGCACATTTTAGAAAGTTTCTAGCTAAGTTAAGCATATATGATGCCCTTATCTTATCCAAAGAGATGAGGGAATCTCTAATTAAGGCTCTACTTGATCAAGAGATATGCTTAGCTCAGCTGACCACTACCGAAGAGGAAGCACATTACTCGAAGGACATTCTGGGAGTTACATTCAGTGATGAATACCTACTTCTAGGGACAACTGAGCATAGCCGCTCTATTTATATTACAGTGGATGTTACAAGATACAGGCTATGAAGAGTTCTATTTAATTAGGGTGCATCAGTCAATATTATGAGTCTAAGAACCCTTGCTTACTTGAGGATTGAAATCTCCAAACTTCAAAAAGAGAGGATGATGTTGAGAGGATTCAATGAACAAGGCGAGAGGGATTTAGGCTATATAGTGTTACCACTAGATATAGATGACTAGAAGACTGAAGCCAAGTTTCACATCATAGACTGGATACATCTTTCAAAGCTTTGCTTGGGAGACAATAGATACATGATAATAATATAGTTCCATCCTCTCTACATTAGTGCATGAAGTTCTTGAGAGATGAGATTGAGTATTATGTCAAAGGAGATCTCAAATCATTCATAGTTCATGAGGTCCATATATATGAAGATGTAGCCTATTTCCTTCCCCAAAATCAATAAGTCCATTCTTGTGAGCTTATTCAAGATCCCCATGAGGGAAAAAAAGAAAGAAAAGAAAATGAAAAAGAAATAGAAAAAAAGAAAAAATAAATAGAAAAATAAAATAAAAGGGAGCGAGAAATGGACTTAGGGGAAGACATGGAGCCAGACATTAGATTCCACACACAGTTCATTACTCCATTTGAACACATGGGTAGGATGACCCGACCTCCACCAGGCAGAGGTAGAGGACAGTTTAGAGACAGCCCTCGAGGTGGAAAGCCTCCCTATTGACCACCAAATATGAGGTATGTACCCAGTGTATGCACATGACTTAGATTACAGTTTAGGAGGAGTCCTATATGGTTAGCACACCAGTCAACTCTTCTTAGTAGCAGATCCTTTTAGAGGTGACACTTGAGTAGGACAGTGATGAAGACTAGGTTCCAAGGCAAAGCATAAATGTATCTAAGTATGCATGTGAAATAGTTAGACATCAGTTGAGAACCTTAGCTCTAACCCCACTTTCCTCTCAAAAAGTTAAGGGTTTGATAGTTAAGGAAGCCCTTAAGTCATCCACAAATGTGAAGACTTAGAGATTCTTTTTGGGAGCATCATCCTTAAGTCAAGAGGTTGATGTAGAACTTGAAGATGATTCATATAAAGATTTAATAGAATTACTTTTTGATTGATACTCATAATGTGTTCTAAATTTAACAAAGAAGGGATTAATCCACATACTTGGTCAAAGCATAGGTCAGACTATTTCAAAAGAATATGAAAGAATAACTGCAGAAGTTCTCAATCAAGACCAGGACTAGGATTCGGTACAGTGGGTTTAGTCGATGATGATAATTACTGCTTAGTCATCACAAATCATTTGGAATATGATAGGTTTTTTTCAAATCATGCTAACTCATATGAGGAGGTGTGTTTAGAAACTTCATATACTACAAATGATCTTGAAGTCAGAGGTGAACTGCTAGAGTTCAAAGAGGAGATCAGACATACATCAGTTCTTTATTGAGTGATACTAAAACCAATGACTTAGTTAGGCTATTGACTGAGTTTAAGGAATACTTCACATGGAGTTATGAAGAGATGCCCGATTTATCCTATTAAGCAAGATGGTGGTGGACATTGCCTCATCTCATGTAGTATTCTCTTTTATAGATGGCTCATCTAGATATAATCAAATAAAGATGGCCCCCGAGGATGAAATAAATATTACATTTCAAACCCTGATCAGAATCTTTTGCTATTGGGTCATGCCTTTCAGCCTTAAAAATGCTGGTGCTACATACCAGCGGGCTATGACTTGGATCTTCAATGAACTCATTCATCATTAAGTTGAATGTTATATTGATGATCTCATAGTCGAATGTATAGAAAAGGAAGACCAACTCTTAGATTTGAGAGTAGTTTTTAAACAATTAAGATAATTTAACCTTAAAATGAATCCCTTGAAGTGTGCATTCAGAGTAGCTTCAAGAAAATTTCTTGGGTTTGTTGTTAGACACCAGAGAATTGAAATCAATCCAGAGAAGATCAAAGTGATATTAGAAATGCCAACCCCTAAAAGTCTATCTCAACACAAATCATTCTAAGGGTGGTTGGTGTATCTAAGATGCTTCATATCCAATCTATCAAGAAGATGCTAGCCATTCTTAGCCCTTATCAAAAAGGATGCTAAGTTCAAGTGGGATGAAAAGTGCCAGGATGCCTTCAAAGACATCAAGCACTACCTGATGATGCACCAGTTCTAGTAGCCCCTATCCCAGGCAAGCCATTAATACTATATCTTGCATTAGATGACTCACTTGGCACTTTGTTGGCCTAAGCCAATAATGAAGGGAAAGAGAACACACTCTATTAACCCAGCCATCATCTAATCCCTGCTAAGGAAAACTACCCACCTATTGAAAAGCATTGCCTAGGTTTAATCTTTGTATCTAAAAATATATGGCATTACATGCTTTCTCATAAAGTGAACTTAATATCTAAGATTAATCCACTATAATATCTCATAACACAGTCGACGCTATCCGGATGGCACGTTGGTGCATGATTTTATCACAGTTTGATATTACTTTTGTACCCTTCCATGATGAAACCATTGATGAACAAATCATGAACTGAAGGGACACTAGCATTCACCAATGAGAGATGTATTTTGATGGTGCGGCTTCCTCTCGAAGGGGAGAAGAATCACAATCTAGCATCCCAGGAAAGGTAGGGGTAGGAACAGTTCTCCTAACTCTGGACCGCGATGTGATGAGATTCTAATATCATCTGTCCAATCCATGCACCAACAATGAAGCTGAATATGAGGCTCGATTTCCGGTCTAGAGTTAGTTGTTAAGCTACACATTCATAATATCAACATCTTTGGGGATTCTCAGTTAGTTATCAACCAGATTGCTCTTTCCTACAAGATTCTAAAGCCTAAGCTCCATCACTACGACAAGTACACTATAGAGTTATTAGCCCAAATCCCAGAGGTTACTATTTTTAAGATTCCTCAAGGAGAAAATACTGTAGTAGATGCATTAGCAAAGCTCTCCAAGGAGTTAGCATGTACAAACGATGATTCCATACCAATAAGGAACCAAAATAGATAAGTCTTATCCCATTGATCGAACTCATCGAGACTCTCTTTTAAATGGGAGAGATTGGAGGCAACAATTCATGAATTATCTAAATTTAGGAAAACTACCTCAAGGGAAGTCCTCATCACATTAGGTGAGGCAGAGAGCACTTTCCTACACTCTCGTGGATGGCGCCTTGTATTAGATGTCCTTCGATCATATGTGGTTATGCTGTTTGGACAAACACAAAGCCCGTATGACCATGATCGAGGTATACACAGGTTTATGTGGAGCACACTAATCCGGTCCTAAGATGAAAGCCAAGAACAAGAGACTAGGATACTACTGGCCATCAATATTCACAGACTGCATGGATGTAGCTAGGAGATGCCACCAATGTCAGGTGCACTGTGTGGTCCTACATCAACCAACCAACATTCTACACCTTACCTTTGCCTCATGGCCATTTGAGTGTTGGGGTACTGACATAGTGGGCCCGATAAATTCCCCTTCTTCTAAGGGTCATCGGTTCATTCTAGCTGCCACTGACTACTTTTCTAGGTGGGAGGAGGCAATCCCACTCAGAAAGGTCATAGCTTAGTATGAGCTCCAGTTTTTTAGGAATCATATCGTATATAGGTTCAAAGTGCCCGACGAATTATATCTGATAATGGTACTACATTCAAGAGCACCAAAATCAACAACTTTGTCCAGAGACACATCATATATTGGAGATATTCCACCATCTACTACCCGAGGGAAAATGGCTTAGCATAAGCCTTCAACAAAACTCTCATATGGACATTAAAAAAGTCACTCGACAACAACAAGCGATAGTGACATGAGCAGTTAGTTAAAGCCTTGTGGGCTTACCACACCACATACAGAACTCCAACTCAATATACCCCTTCTCCTTAGTGTATGAGTTTGAAGTTGTTCTACCATTAGAAGTCCAACTTCCATCACTAAAGATAGTAGTGGGTAACACGATCACAACAGAGCAGAACACCAAGTTGCGGTTAGAAGAGCTCAAAGGATTGGAGGAGAGACACCTCCGGGCATGCCAGAACTGTCCAAAAGCTTTTCAAGTAGGAGAGCTTGTTTAGTTCTAAGGAGACCAATTGTTGCCCAACAAAAGATGGAAGGCAAGTTTGAACCCACTTGGGAAGACCCTTTTGCCATAGAGAAGGCCTACCAAAGAGAATCATATCATCACATAAATCAGAAGAGAGAGTGCCTAATTCTTCCAATCAACGGGCTCTACCTAAAGAAATATTATCCATAAATCTTGTTTAAAAATTATTATTAATGAAAATTTTCATCTCAAATTCCATCTCTTCATGTTTGAAAACATCATTGCTTGTGAATCCACCATGATGTGTTTAGGGTAGGTGTAAGAAACCAGTGGCATCTTATCCATTGTCAACTCAACACCAACACAAACTACACACAACCACATATAAAATAAACACATATCTTTTGTCTCGTGCTACTTTGATATGGGATAAAGCCCTTTATGGCACTCACTCATTAGCTGCTCTAGGTGGGGCTGACATGCTACCCTGCTAGGGTGTCACCCCAGTAGTTCCTTATTTGGAGGATGTAAGTCTACAAGCTTTCTCCCTGACTTGACCATTGTAAATCGATGAGCGCCTTATTAGTTGGTAGGCCTTTATGCGCAGTCGGCAAGCTAAATCATGTTGACTTTATTTAAGAGAATATAAGTCTACGCTTTATTCTTGAACTAGCCATCATACACCGATTGGGTCGAGTATATTTGAGGTTTAGGATAAGTATCCTTGTGGCTCCTTTTCTTCTGACTACTTCAAGTCTAGGTCCAATCCTTACAAGACTCCCCATTTAGTAGTCACCTTAGGTCAGATAACACCTGTCTCGTCAATGATAGACTATTCAGATGATCATTTTTATCTAAGAAGATGTAATTCTATAAGTATTCTTCTTAGATTGATCATCCAACACCGATGGGCACCTTAGGTTGGTTGGTCCTCACTATGTTGATAGCGACCCACCCGGTGGATATACCACTCATGGCAGATGTAAGTCTATAAGCTTTCTCCTTGTGGCAATCGTACATTTATAGGCTTTCTTTTACAGGGTCTAGGATAAAGTCTCTATGACACCTCCCTTATGGGCACTCTATTTGGATCACATCCTTAGCGACCCCAATTAGACACTACCCGGGTTATTCTTGGATTGGATAATCCCCCTTTCCTAGTAGCCACCCCTATGATTGGAGAATTCATCTTGCGGATATGCAGATTCTCCCTTGGTCTAATAAGTCTGAGATAGGACTAGGCTGATATAAGCTCCTTCTTAGAGTGGTCCCTCGCACACCAACAGGGTCCATGCAAACATATAAACAAAAAATATATATTCGCTTGTGGATTAGGAGGACACCCTCAGTGGTACCTTTTCTCAAGCAGGCATCCTATCTTTAGGGCAGTGTCGGCAAAACTCCCTATAAGAATCGCCTGACTACTCTTGAGTTGAGATAAGCCCTAAGAGGTACTCTCTTAGTAGTCTCCCTTATGTCGAGTATGGCTTATTGTGCCACCAATAGGTTACCCGGTGGTTGTCCATGCTTTGGAAGATGTAAGTTTATTACACATTCTTTCTAGCATGACCGTTGCACACCAATGGGCGGCCTTAGGTTGGGTTCAATTTATTGCTATTGACAGATCACCATAGTGGTTGTTCCCCACTTTGGAATATGTAATTCTACACGCTTTCTTCCTAGCACAACCATTGCACATCGAAAGGCACCCCTTAGGTTGGTTAGCTCTACCCGATGGCTGGTAGACTATCCCTTTAGATTTATAAATCTGAGATAGGCCAATGCTGATATAGCCCCTTCTTAGTAGATCCATCGCACACCGACAAGGTTCATTAAATTAAAGAGAAATTAACCTTGGCTACTTTTGAGTTGGAGATAAGTCGCTAGCGGCACCCTCTCAGTAGTCACCCTTAGGTTGGATAGTCCTACCTTATGGCTGGTAGACTGTCCCTTTGGATTTGTAAATCTAAGATAGGCCCAGGCTGATATGAGCCCCTTGTTAGTGGATCCATTGCACACCGACATGGTCTATAAATTAAACCAGGTTGTTATCCCTAGCGGACATTTCCCTGCATGAATCTTTGAAACAAAATCAAATTCATATCCCTAGCAGATAGCCTAAGCCTGCTTCCCTAGTGGAAGGTTCGTATTCCCAATCCTTTGCAAACTCAAGCTCTTATCTCTAACGGATATTCCCTCAATCCAAAATTATCATCCTTGGTGAAGGCCCCAATCATAACAATCAAGCAATCAAGTCAAACTTTTATCCCCAGCAGATACATCCCCAAACAAATCTGAACTTGCTTCCCTAGTAGAAGGTTCATGCACCGATCTCGTGGATTATAAATCCTAATCCCTAGTGGATCTTCTTTCCACAAATCATATCTATAATCAAACTCAAACCTTTATCCTCAGTGGGTAATCCGAACCTACTTCCCTAGTGGAAGGTTCATATACTCAATCCCTTAGCGGATTCTGCCTTCCTCTCTTATGCCCTTGGCATAAGTTGAGTTGCATTGCACTAAGATCATGATTTTGTCTACATCTTAGATTTATGGATAGATCATTTACGTTAGCACTTGTGATCCTTTGGATGTTATTGATCGTCTTGGTCAACACCAATATGTGCGGTGTGACTTGTCAGTTACACCATACCTATTGGGGGTCCTTTTGTTGACCTCACTTTTGGAGTGAGTTCTCAACTTCCTTATCATAGATTTAGGACTCTTATAGACACTAAGAGCTTGCTAGTCCTAAGACACTTCTAGTAATTAGGTGAACACTTAACCTAAGCTTAGAGACATAGAAGGATTAGCCAAAGGGATAGGTCATGCCTTAGGGACTTAGGCAGATTTGCCTTCCCTATAACCTAAACCCAACCTATGTTCACCTTCTCAAATGAAACATCAAATTCATACTAAACCTAAACCAAAATTCCAAAATTTATGATCAAATCCAAGCTCAAATCCAAGCTCAAAAGTCTCCATAAACCTTATGATTGAATTCCATGGCCTTAACTTTAGCCAAATCCAATTCAAATCCAATTCAATTAATTTTATTAAAGATCAATTCAATCCCTCAATCATTTATCAAACTAAAGTCCAAATTCAGTTCCCAATGATTGAAACCTAAAATCAAATCCAATTCCCACATTCCTTCCTAAGCCATATGACCTACTCTCATAAGCTTAGCCAAATCTCCACCTAAGTTATCCCAAACTTGATTGATTTCTTTATAAATCAATTATTTCTTCATTTATATTCACAAATATAAATGAAATTCACACTCAAATGATCAAAACCAAATCAAACTATATCAAACCAAACTAAGATCCTTCTTAAGCCATATGGACCTACCTCCATGAATTTGATTAAATCCTAACCCAAATCAAACCAAAATCAAGTTGTTTCTTTATAAATCAATTATTCATTCATTTATATTCATAAATATAAATGAAACCCACCTTTCAATGACTAAAAATAAATCAAACTAAATTAATTTCTTTCTTAGCCCTTTTGACCTACACCCATGAGTTTAGCCAAATTTGCTTCCAAATCACTGCAAACTCAAGTGATTTTCTCATGAATCATTTATATCTTCATTTATATTCATAAATATAAATAAATATAAATCTAAATAGACAAAACCAAATCCAAAATCAAACCAAAATCCAATTTATACCCTTTAAGATATTTTCTTGGACTTAACTAAAATCCATCGTAAGTTAAAATCAATAGATTTTATCTTGAATCAATCATTCCTTCAATCATCTATCCAAATATAAATGAAACATACAATTATCTTACCAAATTGAAATCAACCCAAGTCAAGCCCAACTTAACCCTTTTGACTTGAAAATTTTGAATGAACTAAAACCTATCATAGCCCAAATTGATTTTAGTTGTATTTATATTTCAATCCTAAGCTCATATATAAATCCAACTAAACCTTAATAAAGTCAAAAGCAAGCTAATTGACCCCTTTTGGTCCACTTGACCCAAAGTGGCCTAAAGAACCCATTTAAACCAAGTTCTAATCCAACCCAAATTGGATTGAACCAAAGCCATCCAAGCCTTATACCATGATCATTGATCACCCTAGGATGATCAATTGCCTTGAATTAGGTTAAACCAAGTCAACTTGATCCTTTGACCAAGTCAACCTTTAGCCCAAATGAAGCCTAAACTAGCCAAAACTCACCATACACAAAATCAATTGAAACCATTAATTCACTCCAACTCATACAATGATTGAACATGATTAAAATCTCAATTGAGCCAAACCAAGTCCAATTAGCCATTTGACCTAAGTTGACCCAAATTGGCCTAAAAGGCCAAAGTGGGTCAAATCATAATCTAACCCAAATTGATTGCAATCAATGACTCAAGTTCATTCCAAATTGATTATTGAACTTGAATAATTGAATTTGACCAATTGGTCAACTTGACCCAACCTAGACCAAATTGACCTAAAGGGTTAAGTTGGCCAAAATCCAAATTAAATCCAAATTAAATCCAAATTGATGGAAACTGTCCAAATCATCGTTTGAACCTAACCCAAGCCTTGGTTTAACCTAATTTGAACAATTGATCAACCCAACCCAACATGACCCAAATTGAACCCATATGACCCAATTGAGCCAAAACCCATAAAACCAACCCATGAGACTTTGGAGGCTAATCTAACGTGCAAACTTCCTTCCCAAATTATAGCCCAAACCCCTTTGGAGCCAAGTCTAATGTAAATCCTTCATGGATTCTCTCCCACATTGGATTATTTCCTCTAATGGCAAAGTTCACCTTGCTCTCATCCTTTGCAGCCATCAAACTTCCAAATGGGGAATCACCTAGCCCACCTTAATTGGTGCTTGCCATGGACCAAAGGGAGGTGAGCTAACTCACCTCCCTCCCGAACTGAGAACCCATGGATAAAGGGAGAAACCACCAGCCCACATCAAGCCTTGAGCCACCTCCCATGTGTGCCTCTACTAAACCCAACGTGGACTGATGAGACCCTTCTGCTCATGGTGGGCCGACCAAAAATGGGAGGCAATCCCATCATTCTCCTCAAAAGGGGTATATATACCACTCAATTAAAATCAACTCATTTGAATTGCCTGAGCTTCCAAGGGCAAATTCGTTCCTCCTTGTAATCCCCAAAGCATTTTCCAAGCCTTCCCCACTTTAAATTTTCCTCTCCTATGCAAAATCGAAATAGGGGAGCTCATCCTTGATTCCAACTTTTTCATCTCTCAACCAAAGTTCAATTACTCATTCCTACACCATCTCCACTCTTCGTTGAGGCTACCCGAAGCTTCCTCTAGTTTACAAACCCACCGGAGGATATACTTTGATCAAGAACGAAGCTCCAAAGCTCGATCCTTGGCCTTCCGAGCTATCCACTTGGAACAAACCACATTGTCACTCAATGGGGCTTCATCTCAACTAGACAAAGCTTCTTAAAGTGTGCGAGCCGCCAGTCTTTAGCTCTGGTGAGGTAATTCCATAAAAATTGATCTCTAGCTTAAGTGCTGTTGGTCTTTTGTGAAGAAAATTCGCATGTGAGCCCATCATTGTTGTTGGATCCTTGTGGATCCCTCATGAGAAGGTGTGGGTTGACATTGGAGTGAATCCAAGCTCCGAGCTTGAATCGAGCGATCCATGGTGGATAGGCTCCATTTTTCATCGCTCATAGGAAGAAGGATCAGATGCTGTCCATTTTACGTGATTGGAATGAGCGGTTCTTATCAAATCATGCTAGATTTCCTCTATTTTCTCCTTTTACACGAGATTGATCTGCATCATCTGATTTGAGATCGCGGTGGATCAATACCCATCCACATGACTAACTCTGAATATGATAACTTAAATAGCCAATCCCATGGTGCCACATGAAAAGCATGATGCATCAGTGCACCACATGGTGCCCATGGGAGTAGGCTTAGTTAAGGCTAATAAAGTGGATTTTAAGGCTTGAACTTCAATAATTCATAATAAATTCTAAAAAAATCCAAAAATATAAATGATGGCTCATTCCAAAGGTATTTCAAAGCGGAATTCATTAAAATTATCCTTAATTAATTTTGAATAGTAATTTTAGGCTTAATTATGGTTAAATTAAAATTTTAATTAGTTTAATTACTCCATAATTAATTAACCAATTAATTTTAAACTTTCTAAGGATGGTTAAGGGGATTAACTCTACCTCCCATATTTTTGTTGAATTTTATTGGATGAGTAATTAGAAGTTGATTGCTTAAGCCCTAATTACCTTCTTAATTTAATTAAGTGCCAATTAAGCATATGAATAGTAATTAATCAATAAATTGGACCATTTAATCACTATTTAATAGTGGGGAGATTTAGGGAATTGGATTGGAGCCTCCCTCCTAATCTTTCCCCAAAGTTTTTCTCTCTTTTTCAACAAAAAATGCTAATTAAAGATTGATTAACTAATTAATGACTTAATTAATTAAATTAAAACTCAAATCATACTAAATCATGTTTGATTAAGTAAGAGGCTTATGGAATTAGACTCGAACCTCTTTCCCAACCTTTTCCCCTTAAGCCCATTTCATTTAAAAGGATAATCAATTAAATTTGGCAATTAATTAAAAGAGGAATGGATTAATGGATTAATGACTTGCTTAATTAAATTAAAAATCAAATTACATATGATTTTCCTTAATTGATTCATGGGTAGAGCTTTAGGTGTTGAATAACCTAAAGAGTTTTAGTGAAATCATGGTTAGTTTGCATGTGTGAGAAAACCATGAATGTAATTAAGTGAGTTCCTTAAACTTAATTAATCAATGATTGTGAGCTAATTGTATTTGGCCCCTTTCATTTCATAAGATCATTTCTATTTATCTTTTAATTCATTTGCATATTATATTAGCTCACAATCATTTGATTAATTACCTTAAGGCAACATAGATAAGGGTTTAATTAATTGATTTAATTCATGGCTTAACTTAATCAATCCTTAAAATTAGCTTAATTATCTTTCATTAAATCAAATTAACTTACAAATATGGGATGTGATTAGGATTTGCAAACCTCTTCTCACATCTACTAAGTCAAATTAAACATAAGATTCAAAATGACATTAAGAAACTTTGATTTATTTTAAATAAGCTTATTTAATATGATTGTCCTTAGGAATTAGTTGGATTGAATGAAACCTTGTGCTTATGTCTCTTCATTTCTTTTAAATCATATTAAATATTGTATGTCACTTGATTCATGCATTCATCTTTTCTAAAAATTAATTAAATCAAATGATTTCATTTATGTCAAGCTTGCATGTGTTGATTGAAATTAATATATGTCTGGATTTTATCATTATTAAATCCAAATCTATTTTTTAAAACTTATAAATGAATGATTATATATGATATGAATACTAGTTATAAATACATAGGAGATGTATGTAATTATATCTTAAGTGTATGAAGTAAAGTTTCTTTCCTTTCATTCATGTATTGATTTATGTAAGTAAGAATGTTAATGGGTATATAGCTTGGACATCTTGGGAATACAAGGCTTTAGTTAGCCCCAAGGAGGTCATTTGATTGTCTCACTTCCCTGGTTTAACAATGGCACGTACTCCATTTGATTTCATTCTTATGTATTTCAATACTATGATTTGGATAAGACTTTACTCCATATGCATAAATATTTCAATCAAATAAAAATAAAACTTTTGCATGGTTTTCCTTCCTTTATTTATGTATACATCCATATGTATTTGAGTAAAGAAAATATTTAGTCAGGACATCCTAGGAATATAAGCTTTAAGTAGCCCTACGGAAGTCGTTTGATTACATCACTTCCCTGGTTAACAATGGCATGTACTAGCTTATGTCTCTTATACATGTGCGTGTGTAGTTAATTATAGAATTAGAACCCATTATCTTTTATCAAAATACATACATTTGTAATTATTGAAGTGATAGAATTAATTAATCATGTGATTGGTAGCTCTCTTTCTTATATTCATGTATGCAAATTTACATATGTTTGAATGCAAGTGGGTATATAGTTTGGACATCCCGGAAATATGAGACTTTAGTTAGCCCCAATGAGGACATTTGATTACTCCACTTCCATCCATGACACGCACTTTGCATCTTATTTTGTTTAGATCTTTATTTATTTTTTTAAGAAAATATATATATATATATATATATATATATATATATATATATATATATATATATATATATATATATATATATATATATATATATATATATATATATATATATATATATATATATATATTATCCATTATTTAAAAGCTAAAGGCATATTGTATGTAGGTATACTTAGGATTTAATCATGTACATGTTATTTATGATGGAAAGAAATGAATGAATATTTGTAATGTGATGGTAATTAATTTCAATTAATCTTAAGATGTCTTTCTTATTGAATGAGATTATTTAAAGTGAACTTAAACCTAGGATTAACTAAAAAATATAATAAGTCATTCACTAAAGAGAACTAAGTCTAATTAATATGCTTTAGAACTGACTTAAGGTAAGGATGAAGGAGACTAATCCTCTCTTTTCTTCTCTTTATAACACTTAGTTGTTGAATGTAAGTCAAATGAAACAAAAGAAAATAATTAGTAAAATTCTCAAATCAATTAAATCACATTAAATGAAATCAACTTCTTATGATTAAACACCCTTTCATACTTAGAAAATTATAACAAAGCTTAGTTAAGGCATATCAAACAAGCCTTAAAACACATACTTTAGAAGTAAGTCATCACTTGTAGCTTTATGTTAGGATGGTGCATGGAGTGATGTGTGTTTGGTTTTATGATGTATTATTATAGACTGGATGTTAGGGTGTATGCTTCGTAGGCTGGATGTTAGGCCATGATTAGCCTAACCATATTTTCTATATGGGATTGTGCTTAAGGGGTGCTTAAAAATAAATAGAAATAATCTCTTTTAGGTTGCTTAACCCTTAAGCATAATCTAAATTAAACCAGGTGGGCTTGGTTACCCATGTGCAGGGTGCTAAGTCCAAATTATACATATAACTTCTTGGGTTGTATGGTGTATTTAGATAACACTTGTTTTGCAGGTGTAGTTAGATTTACTTTTCCTATTTTTAATATAATTATGCATTAGGAATTAGGATTAGTGCTATGGGGGCTAAATATGAGCATTGGCTAGAAGGTTTAATCCTAGGGTGTAATGTGATGCCTTGAAGCCTACCAAATCGAAAGAAGCAAATCAAATGAAGAAATGAAGGAGATATGAAGACTTGAAGATTTGAAGACCCCTCATAACACTTACATTTATAAATTATAATTATTATTTCATTTACAAGGTTGTATAAAGGTAGAGCTTGGCTACCCACTTTCCTTTTTCGGGTTGTACGACGGTACCTGACCGTACTGGCTTTTTATTCTTTTACGTTAGATTTATAAAATTGATTGATGTTTTATTTAAACTTGAGTAATAGAAATGGCATGCCTCTTCATAGTTTCTTAAATGAATGATGATTTAATGTGTGGTCTGGATCTGATAAGGCTTTTAGGGAAAAATAAATCTTTTATCAAACTACAACTCATAATTAAAGCTTTAAATAATTCATAACTTCACATAAAGCCTTGGTGTCAAATCAAGATAACTAAAAGATTTAGTAACCCCTTAGCTGAATGTTGTATGGTTAACATCATGCATCCATATTGTCTCACTTTTGTTAAGAGAGGGTTTCCATCCTTACACTATAGGAGAAGAGTTGACCTTTGAGGGTCTCCTTTGTGGTGGAAAACACCTCTTTCTCTTTGAATTAGCCCATGACTCATTTCAATATGCATTTAGACATACAAAAATTCAATGGCCTTTATCAAAATAAAGAGTAAAAACTAAATAAAAATTGAAAAGATTTGCATTAGACTAAGTCATTACTCATACCACTCATGCTCTAGTCTCTTAGGGAGTAGGTTTAAAGACTTTAGTTTATTTCTAGATAATAACAACCTAACTATCTTGCAAAATCATATGATTTGCCTACATGAATTTAAAGCATAGAAGTTAGCTAGCTACCACTCCATGCAGTTATAAGTCCACCAGTCAGGTGGTTTACTCTCTCTTATGGAGATAAACTATATACTCATTTTCGCTTAGATTTAGGTTATGCTTTAGCTCTTGCTAAAGTTTTCTAGATTTAGGATCTGAGATTGTTGTTTCCTTCAGGATATAAGTATAAATTCTCACCTCTTAGATATTTTCATAATCTTGCATTGTTTGATTATAAGCCTTAGCAATCTAATAAAATTCAACTCAAATAAATAACTCTCTTCAATTTCAAACATATAAAGCCCAATTATAAGATAGATTATAATGTTCACTAGGCCTCATAGTATCATGAGCATTCCCTACTCATTTTCTTTGGATTTGATAATAAATCTCTTCCTTTGATCTTTCTCAATTGATTTCCCAAATATAACCAATTTATTGATTGTCTTACCCTTAAAATCTTTGGATACAATAATTGCCTACTTTAATCGAGAGTATTCCTAAGGAATTCACCTTTCTTAGCATGTAATTAACTATGGTGACTTGCCCTCATAGGAAACTTTAGAACTCGGATTAAATAAATCCTACTTTATTCATTCATGTAAAGCAGGAGAAAAATCTTTGATATATTTGAAGATCCATAATGCCTTAGGAGTCCTCATTAGGTGATTATATTTATTGAAGGGTGATGTCCCTATCTTTCGAGATATTATATCATACCTCAATGTCATACCTGATCACTTCAATGAGTATCCTCTCAGATCTACATGGTGTCTCCCATATGACATCCAAAACTAAACACCACAAAGTACAATAAAAAAGATATCATTGAGAATGACTTACTCTTAACTCTTAAGATATAATTTTGCTTCACATCTTCTAACATTTATAAAATCTTTAGCATCATTTACTAGTTATACATTAAACTTAGTAAATTTTTCCAACAAATTAGTAGAAATATTAATTAAACTAAATATTCTTTTGATAATGCTTCCATAACATTTGTTCTAGCTTATTCAACTTGAATTACCAATTCCTTAATAATAGATATTATTCCAACTGCATTATTTATTGCATCTTCAATGATAATGCTATATTCTTTTGCATCTTTATAATATATTCAACAAAAAACCACTTGTGATTAAGTGATTTTTGATATCTTTTATTCAATGTAAATTTTTATTAATGTATTATTTTCATCGATATAAAATTTTTTATGTTAAATTTTTGTTTTGATCAGTAGACTCTCAAAAACTTTGTAATTTATTTTTTCCCATTCAGGATTCTATTTGAATTTTGTTATCCAAATTTTATCCATATTAAGTGAAAGGTGAAATTTTAATACCACAATCAATAATTTGAATTTTGATAATAATGCAATTAGTCCATGCAAATAAATTATGTTTAAAATTAGAAAAAAAATTTATGCCCATATTATCCCAAATAAATATAATTTTTATAGACAAATAGCCTTTAAACTAGGTTATGAAACTATATAATATTAAATGCAATATCGAGTAACATATATCAAAATAATGATCAATGTCAATTATGCAAATTAACTTTATGAATGAAGTTTGCTCGTGTTTTGTGCCATTGCTTCTCAAGCTGCCCCAAACGTCAAGCCTTGCAAATCAAACCTCTTAACTTCTATTTGTATTTTGAGTACTTTCAACCATATTAGTTCTACAAGATAAATGATACACAAATTATTGAAAAGATTTATAATTTTATATACATAACACATAATTTTTTAGGTATTTATATATCTAACTCTTAAAATGTGATATTTATAAATATAATATTTTTTTTGCTCAAAGATATACATTTGACATTAAAAAATGAACTATAATATTATTTTGGGGGATTTACATACATACCACATAATTCTTATGTATTTACATATCAATCATCCAAACTTCAATTTTTACATATATAACACCTTAATCTTCAATATCACATCAAAGATATCATCATCACTTACTTTTAAAATGTGAAATGTACCATTTTAAGCATATGAAAGTGTTAGATAAGCAAATATCTAACTTTAGGTGTTAGATATGTAAATACATAAGAATTGTGTGGTATGTATATAAATCTTCCTATTATTTTTAATGTAGCATTAAAAATTAATGTGGTATTTATATAATGTTGACCTCCATGTGTGATACATTAATCGAGCCGAGCTCAAAATCCAAATTCGACGGACTTTTGATGTAATAGCTTACAAATCAGAGCTGAGATGCACTAAACATCATTGAAATCAGTTGAAATAGCCTCCAATCGATGAACGAACTTTGCCATTGAGTTTAGAACATCAAAATTGGTCAGAATATAAATATTGCACAATATAAAGATCAACCGATCAAATGATCGAGCTGTCAATGTGCCGACATGTATATCAGAGTCGAGAGGCTGTGATGATGCCCAAATGACCTCCGATCGATGAACGGACTTTGCTATCATGTTCAAAACATAAAATTGGTCATAATATAAATATTGCATACTCTCATGATCAAGTGATCGCATTATATGCCGGCGTGCATATCGTGGGGATATTACAATACCCAAATGACCTCCGATTGATGAACAAACTTCATCATTGTATTCAGAATATCAAAATTGATAGGAATATAAATATTGCATAATATAACGATCAGTCGATTAAGTGATCAAGTTGTCAATGTGCCGACACATATATTAGAGTCGGTAGGCTGCTATGATACTCAAACGACATTCATTCATGAAATTAATTATGCCATTACCTTTGAAATATCAAAATCTATCAAATGAGACTATCTGCAATCGATTCAGATGAGTTTACACAAATATCAAGTGATCTGAATTGGCAACACAAAATTTTGAGCTGAAATTGATCCAATTCGACGCCGAGTCAAACCAAAGGGCTTCGATCATGAAATGGACTACGTCATTGTGTCAAGAACATCGAAATAACTTAAGATTGACATATAAATTAACCATATAATTTCATCATTGTAAAATTCAAATTAGGGTTAATTAGATGCTTAAATAATATACATATATTAATTAACTTAAAGTTTAAAATAAAGCTCAAAACCCACTCAGTCAACCTCCCACACTCTCGTTCAGCTCCTCACATGAGAACTCGATAGAAGGAAACCACACTCCCTCTTCTCCTTCTCAAGCAACTGCTCCCTCCAGTTTCCTCAACTGCAAACAAACGCTCCCTCCAGTTTCCTTCAAACCATAAGAAAACTCTATCATTCCTTCCCAAATGGCCATCATCATCTCTCTCTCTCTCTCTCTCTCTCTCTCTCTCTCTCTCTCTCTCTCTCTCTCTCTCTGACCACTTTCTCATGAAATCAAATTTTAACTGCAGAGTTGAAACCCCATGGCGGCAAGCTTATATTTTTTAATCGGTGATGCTTTTCTTGTGCTTGGAAGAATCGATCGAACAAAGAAGCTGAAGATGGACCAGTGGTAATTTTTGACTTAAAGCCTTATCAGATATGGAAGGGTCTTCTTTGGGATGAGACAAAGAGAAGAATGTAAAATAGCTGATTGAAATGGTTACTCTAAGCGTGGGTTCTCGATGACATTTTCAGGCCTCACCATGCTTAACAGATGTTCACCAAAAGTTCCCTATGAGAATATCCAAGAAACTCTTGATTACATTAGAAAAAGGCAGAATATTGCATTCTCACCCGTTGAGCTCTTCGGTGAAAAGTGGTAAGATGGATTGAAGAACCATATCAGATTAGCTATAGAAAAGTAAGAAAAATCTCTTGAAGAGAAATTGGTAAAAGGAAAAAGCAATTCAAAAGTTTCTCTCAAGTATCCCAGTGTGGAGGCTAAGGGAATTTTTTTTGGCATTAAATGCTGGAGGAGTAGATGGTTCTGTTGCTTATGACATCAAAAATTTTGAACATGATAGTTTCTACATGGGTGGAGACATTATGAGAATAGATGTTTAATTATGGGATAGCAGAGGGGTTGGATAGTTCTCTTATGAATTCCCTGACATGGAAGAGGGGGAATACCTAATTGATCTTCATATTGCATAAA
Organism: Cymbidium sinense; assembly: GCA_021442155.1. Taxonomy (NCBI): domain Eukaryota; kingdom Viridiplantae; phylum Streptophyta; class Magnoliopsida; order Asparagales; family Orchidaceae; genus Cymbidium; species Cymbidium sinense. Next base: position 5,909,558 of record CM038217.1, read on the forward strand.
TTGTGTTTACAAATGGCCCCCCAAGAATGAGAGTTTTTGATGTTTATATTCAGGAAGAGAAGGCTGTCTTTGACATTGACATATATGCAAAGGTTGGTCCAAACCATCCTCTTATTTTGCCTAATTTGGAAGCTTCAGTTGTTGGACGGGAGGGTTTGTTAATAAAGTTCAAAGGGCTTATTGGAAAACCTATAGTATGTGGTATTTCAATAAGACATGATTTTCTTGCTGGTGAGAATGTTAGGCAAAGCAGAGGAGACCTCCATCATTAGATGGACACAATAAAGAAATGTTAAATATGGAGAGTTGTCATGACCATAAGAAATGGAAGCAAAAATATGATTTGCTCATCAAGGAACAATTAGAAATGAGAAAAGCTCTGGTAGCTACCAAATGCGAGAATGAACTGAAAAGCCAGGAATGCCATGAAGCATGGGCATCACTTCAAGAACTTCAGATGGAACTTATACAGAAATCTCTACATGTTGGCTCCTTAGCTTTTGCCGTTGAAGGGTAGGTGAAGGAGAAAAGCAAATGGTGTCAATATGTAGAAGATTTATGGGATAAACTTAAGGTTTGAAGGCCTCGTCATGCTCATCAGGGCATGAAGAGATGAAAATCGCCAAGGTGTTTCAAAACGCAGACCATCACGCTCATTAGGGTGTAACGGGTAGGCCCAAAAAATTATTAGATGCAGCCCCCTATGCCAAAATACTGCTAAAATTTTGACTAAATTTTAGACTTAGAAAAAAAAGGGGAAGAATCAAGATTCATCTAAAAAGAAATCAATCACATCAAAAATAAATAATCTAAAATGAAAGTATATATATATATATATATATATATATATATATATATATATATATATATCTGGTGATTGAAGGTCCCGTTATACTCATCGGGGCGTAATGAGATTGAAATTTGGTCGAGGTGCTTCAAAACACCAACCGTCACGCTCATCAGGGTATGACGGATAGGCCAAAATAATTCTGATATAGTCCCCTACGCATGGATAATGCCTGAATACTGTCAAAATGCTATCAAAATTTTATCTAAAATTCATACTTGCAAATAAAATTCAAGCTAAAAAATAGCGCAACTTAAACCCACTAAAATAAATTGATATCAAATTGAATTTTGAATTATAAATGAGAGTGAATTTGAAATGAATCAAATATTTTGGTAGTAAATATAAATTTGGCACTTCAATATCTCATTTTAATCGACTTAAAAGATGATCTGATTGAGTATCCAATGAGAGCATAGAAGATCTTCTTGAAATTAGAATGCAGTTCTCAAATCATAATTCACTCCAAATGAATTAGAAAATCAAAGAATTCATAAGAGATTTTTAATGAGATTGAATGATTGCTAATAAGCATAAGCAATGAATTCTTAGAAGATATTGAAGCATATCATTCATCTTATTAAATACTCAAATTGGATCAAGAAGAAGTTGAATTTAGCTTGTGATGAGTTTGAGAATTGTCAATAGATATAAATGAGAGTCTATTGAACATTGAAAGACTAATCAATTTTGAATAAAAGAAAGTAAATAAATGTTATTCCAAGGGATCTAATAAGATACTAGAATAATTTAAAATACTTTCTACGCCACTGGATTCACAACACATCATACAAGCGAATAGAAGGAGTTAATTTAGGCTTCAATTGAACCTTTGAACATATTATGATGTAGGGATAAAACTCAAATTCAATGCTTTAAAATTATGCAAACATTCTTAAATACACCTGCATGGGCCCCGATACTATGTTGAATGCTTAAACTTAGTGTCTGAGAATGCTGCACGAGTTACTTCCTGGTTTGGTCTTAGGACTGGGTCTGAATTAACAAAATCTAAAAATCTAATTATTATAAGAGTTTTAGCTTATTGAAATATCTGAGAAGCAAATTTTATCATATAATAATAGATCTGATCCTCTATTATTAAACTAATAGAGTTGATAGAATCTAAAATAATAAATTAAATAATCAAGCAATCAATAAACCCTAATGATGGATGTGTTGAATGAAGATTTTAATCGGATGGGATACTTACCATCAAAATATGCTTGTAAGCTCAAATTGAATTAATCAAAATCAAATGTTAATCTAAATGTAAAATCTAATATGCCATTAAGTGTTAAATGCTTAAATGAAATTCAATCTTTAAAAATTTAAAGCAAAATCTAACCCAATCCACCTTCCGTAATAGTTTATTGAAGGTGACAAATTAAGAAAACTCTTGCTCATAAAGGAGCCAAAATTAAATCAAGTGTTCTACTATGTTTACTCTTAATCAATTTTATGCTAATAAGGATGTGACCCATGTCCTCAGACTGCGTGGCTTGACCAATAAGCTCCACATATGATACAATTATGACCAAAGTCCTGTGATCGGGTGGTTGTCGCCAAATGAAACTATTATATTATGTTCACGACTATAGCCCGTATGCTCCCCAATAGCTCTACCCTTTGAGTTGTGAATCATAGGGTACACATGATAAGGAAAAAAGCCCTCTATTAGCTAAGATAGACTTAAGCCTATCTCCTTAGACAAACACCACCCCAGGTCTACAAGAATTTCTTGGACGACGCAACCCATGTATTACTAATAAGGATCATTCGGTCAGATTGGGTCGACTACCTCCTTTGACTAAGTAGACTAGGGACCACGATAGCCCAGGATGATGGAACCATGGGATCTAGATCGGGCACATCATCATTCCCCCAACCATCCCCTTTAAGCTAATATTGATAAATTTCAGAAATTGTAAACCCTAAATTCTAAAACTCTATATGCTGCTATTATACACTACGCATTTAGTGATCTAATGACTAGCCTTAATTGAAAGTTCTCTCTCAGCATTGAGAGGGGTAATTAACTATAAGTACTTGCACCTATAGGAAACTTGGAGCTAGATCTAAAGTCCTCACAAAATGAGGGCAAAATCTCTGGATAGTACCTTATCTACTATTCTATCTGCCTTCTAAAAATTACACCGACATTTTAAATCACACTCTCTCTTCAATTGTATGAGGTCGGTGGTGAATTTTTTAAGCCCACAGATTTCTAGCGACTTCACTGAGGACATGATTCTATTTCCATCTTTGGCTAGTCAAATTTGGGCTATAGTAGCAGTGGAGCATGATAAAAATTAAAATTTAAAATCAATTATCAATGAAATTAAATTTAAATCAATCATATTCTTATGACTAATCTGTTTGCTCTCTATATTAATGGATCTTCAGAGCACACAGTTCATCATGAAACTAGGTCGTAGAGCTAACATCCATCTAGCTAATGCTATAATTAATACTGGAGATGCTGGAGTTATCATCTAAATTGGTAGTGTAAACTTCCCAGCTATAGCTACTGACATGAAGCACCTACGTATTATACACAGAAACCTATGCAAGGGAGGAGAACGAGTGGAATGACCACTACTGCTACTGAGGTTCCTCGAAAGAGAGCCTTTGTATTCGAAAGATTGGGTTATTCGAAGGTGCCAGTCATGAAAAGAACCATCATTGAGCAGAAAGTATCGGTTATACTTATGAATGAGACCACTATGCCAGTTGAACATTTCATATTAAGAAGGCATGTTGTTGAGGCCTCCTCTTCTAGAGGAAAATTTAATAGAAGGAAAAGGAGAAGAAATGTTGAAGTGCAAGCTCAACAATTGTTGCCTGAATCGCTAGCCATGCATTCAAACTTGATAGCGAGTATTCTCGCTCACAACAAGTTTAAAAATCTCAAGTTGGTGAAAAGGAATAGCTCTATTGGTGATATTAAACAATCATTCTAGGGGCAATTGTACCAAGCTATAACCCCACAAAGGAGGCATATTAAGATTCTATCCTCTAGACTGCACAGGGTGTTGAGAGTTATCAAAAAGAAGAGTCTTATGAAGAAAAAGTATCAATACTTGATTATCAGAGAGAATGAGAAGGCTTTAATAAAAAGACTACTATCAGTGGGTAATGCTTAAGACTGTTCTAAGCAATTTCTGCACGGTGAACATCGAGATGTGACAAATGAACCGCATGTCTAGGAATCCATCACCAAAAGATCCTGACAAATAGAAAAATAAATATGGAAGCCAAAACCTTGAGAAGAAATAGAGACACAAAAGCTTCTTCATTTGGAAGTAAGTTAGCCTAGAGACAACAGAGAAATACTGAACTACGTGCTCAACAACCATTATTCAAGCAAAAAATTATACAACCAGTTGTGGAACCAGAAGTGAGTGTTCCAACCTATAATAAGTTTGACAGCCTAAGATGGATAAAAAAGGGACAACTCTACTGGTTAAATCAAACATTCATTCTGGACCCGACAATGTCAGGTTCTAGCTTCTATATTGAGGAAACTCAAAATCTGTATATGCAAGAGTGCATCGGGTTCTCAAAGTTGCTAAGGAGAATGGACCGATGAAAAGAAAATAATAAAGTCCTGTCATCGGTGAGGCTAGAGTTTCTCTTCCAAAGAGACCTCCTCCTACAACCCCGATAAGATGTCTACTAATTCAAGTCTCACATGGTGAGTATTGAAGTGTGACACTTAGACCATAGGTCCAAGAATCCACCATCAAAAGGTCCCGACAAATAGGTAAGCAAATTTGGAAGCCAAAATCTCGAAGTAAATCTTCCTTAAAGAAAGACAATGACATGACATCTGGACTGTACTCCCATAAAATCACTCCTTATGTGCTAGCGTTTGGCGCTTAAGCAGTCTTGCTACTCAAAGTTAAACTACCTTTGCTCCGAGTTGCCATTCAACACGATCTTACTTAAGATGAGAATGTCTGTCTACGGATGGAAGAGCTTGATGCACTTGACAAGGTCAAGCTCCAAACTTAGCAAAAAATTAGAAGTTTATCAAGCAAAGATGTCTAGGGATTTTGATCATATAATGTGACCTCGAACATTCCAAAAGGAGAATCGGTACTGGTGCTAAGAATACCAATTATTCCTCACTATCATTATATGTGTAAGTTTTGATTAGAAATTCTCTGGTAACGCAAGAATGTATTTCTAAAATAAAGCAAACATCCTTCCTATTAGATAGGGGACATTTTTTTTAGTATATTTATGTAGGTCGACATCATGCTTTATGCCGAGATCTCTAAATAAATATACCTACACAAGATGAAAAAAAAATTCTATGAAAATTCTCCTGTTACATAAGGGGCACTTTTAGATTTTTATACATAGATGAAATCAATGTTACACGTGAAAACCCTCTTAAGATCAAATGTATCAACTCATACATTGATATATTTTCTTAAATTATTTTAGAGCTTTTTTAAAGTGCTTTAGAATTTCCTTTGCTAGAGGGGCATTTTTATATATTTAGCTAAGTTAAAATTGTACTATAAGACGAGATCCTCAAATATATTTTGATTTAGGTTGACATCAAACTTTACGTCAAAATCCCTGAATATATCCATAATTGTTATTATTAAGTTGTAGGTTCCTGCATGAACAAAAAGAATCTATTTCTACGCATGAAAAGACAGCCATAAATATCAAAAGTTTATCTCTTAGATTTGCCAAATTCTGAAGATTAAGTTAGAAGTACTCTCAATTTTGGAAGTTTCAATCAACTGAGTTGGACCTCTACATCTTGAAGGCTAGGACACGGATAGGTTCTAAAGGTCGAACTCAACAAGACCATAAATGGTCGAGTTGTTGACGCTCTCCTCACTCAACAAGCCATAAGAAAAGGCTGTAGTGAAAGAGCTCCTGTTCATTAATCCGATGACCAAATCACCAACCATCACAGCTTAAGTCAAAGACTCGAGTAGGTTCTAAAGGTCAAACTTAACAAACCTATAAATGACCGAGTTACTGATGCTCTCCTCACTCAACAAGCCATAAGGAAAGGCTGCAGTGAAAGAGCCCCTGCTCATTAATCCAATAATGATAGCTTTTTAATCTCAAACCAGGTCCAGCTTAGTGACTACAAGCAACCAAAATTAGAGAAATCTTTCTACCTGATCGATAGACCAAGATAATCTAAGGAAATAACTCCCAATTCAGGGCTGCCTAAAATCAATCTATATATTGCTTGTAGGATGATATTTTAATCTATTCTCAAATGATCTAATCAAGCACAAAGCACATATCAAAGCCAATCTCCTCATCAAGTACATCAAAGCAGAAAGCACAGGATCGAGGAAGTAATTCCATAATTCATACAAAGCTGATGGCCAAACTAAAAGAATTTTGTAATTATTTAGTCTGCTAAAGCACACATTGCTAGGCTGATAACTCGACCTAATAGACCTAATATAAGTAGGAGGGCTAGGTCATCTATACACATCCTTCAGCAAGTCCATCAAAGCAACAAGCATAAGGCTGAAGATATATGTACACTTCCTGACAAGTCAATGTGGACAAATCAGGTCAATCCTTCATCAAGTCCGTCAAGCTTAAAGCAAGGATAGAAGAAATTCCAATCTCCTCATCAAGTCCGTTAAAGCAGAAAGCACAGGACTGAGGGAACAATTCCATAGTTCATACAAAGCTTAGGGTCAAACTAAAAAAATTTTATAGTTATTCAGTCTATTAAAGCACACATTGCTAGGTTGATAACTTGATATTATAGACCTAATATAAGTCAGAAGGCTAGGTCATCTGTATGCATCCCTCAATAAGTCCATCAAAGTAGCAAGCATAGGGCTGAAGATATACGTACACTTCCTGATAAGTCAATGTGGACAAATCAGGTCAATCATTCATCAAGTTTATCAAGCTTAAAGCTAGGATAGAAAAAATTACAAATCTCAAAATAAGCAAACCAATTCCTCCATCAAACCTGACCAAGCACGAAGATAGGGTTGGAGGAAACTCAAATTTGCAACAACATAAGAAAAGGAGATCTTCAGCAAACTCATTGACTTAGAAGTAGATGGTAGAAGAAGCTCTTAATCTGACAAGTCAATTAAGACAAATCGAACAATCCCACTATTTAGCTCATCTAAACATAATGCATCACACTGATGATGAATTCCGTCAAAGCCCCATAAGCTATTGAAATTGAAGATGAAGTGATCCAAGATCTATGGCCAGCTCAAATGGTCAACCAGCTTTCAACAAATGCAACTCGCTCCATGCACGAATCACATTTGTTAGGGGGCATTTGTTGACCTCCATGTGTGATACATCAGTTGAGTCAAGCTCAAAATCCAAATTCGATGGACTTTTGGTGTAACATCTTGTAAATTAGAGCTGAGATGCACCAAACATCACCAAAATTAGTCTAAATGGCCTTTGATCGATGAATGGACTTCACCATGGCATTCAAACATTAAAATTGGTTAGAATATAAATATTGCACAATCTAAAGATTAACCGATCAAGTGATCGAGCTATCAATGTGCCAATGAGTATATTAAAGTTAGGAGGCTGCGATGATGCCCAAATGATCTCCGATTGATAAACAGACTTTACCATCATGTTTAGAACATCAAAATTAGTCAGAATATAAATATTACACACTCTGATGATCAATCGATCAAGCGATCATACTGTCAATGTGCCGATGCACATATCAGAGTCGGGAGGTTATGATGATGCCCAAATGACCTCCGATCGATGAACAGACTTTGCCATCACATTCAGAACATCAAAATTGGTCATAATATAAATATTGCACACTTTGACGATCAACCGATTAAGAGATTGAGCTGTCAATGTGCTAACGCACATATCAGAGTCCGGATGCTGTGATGATGCCCAAATAACCTTCAATTAATGAACAGACTTCGCTATTGCATTCAAAATATCAAAATTGATTAGAATATAAATATTGTACAATCTATAATTAATCGATTAAGTGATTGTGTTGTCAATATATCAATGTGTATATCAGAGTCAGGAGGCTACGATGATGCTCAAATGACATCCGTTCATGAAATTGATTATGCTGTTAGCTTTGAAACATCAAAATCTAATAAATGAAACTATACGCAATCAATTCGAATGAGTTTGCACAAATATTGAGTGATCTGAACTAGGGACACACAATTTTATTCTGAAATTGATCCAATTCGATGCCTACTCAAACCAAATGGTTTTCGATTGTGAAAAGGACTACACCTTTGTGTCCGGAACATCAGAATAATTTATGATTGACATATATATTAACCATATGATTTTGTCATCATAAAATTCAAATTAGGGTTAATTTGATGCTTAATTAATATACATATATTAATTAACTTAAAGTTTAAAATAAAGCTTAAAACCCACTCAATCGACCTCCCACACTCTCACTCGCCTTCTAACACACGAACCCGATAGAAGGAAACTACACTCCCTCTTCTCCTCCTGAACTGCAAGCAACTGCTCCCTCTAGTTTCCTCAACCACAAGCAACTGCTCCCTCTAATTTCCTTCAAATTGCAAGAAAACTCTGACGTTCCTTCTCAATCAGCCATCATCTCTCTCTCTCTCTCTCTCTCTCTCTCTCTCTCTCTCTCTCTCACCACTTTCTGGAAAAATTGAATTTTAACCATAGAGTTGAAAACCAGTGGGGGCAAGCTTATATTTTTTAAGTGGCGATGCTTTTCTTGCGCTGGGAAGAATCAATCGAACAAGAGAAGCTGAAGATGGAGCAGTGGTAATTTTTTGACTTAAAGCCTTATCGAATATGGAAGGTTCTTCTTTGGGACGAGACAAAGAGAAGATTGTGAAAATTGCTGATTCAAATGGTTACTCTAAGCATGGGTTCTGGTGACATTTTCAGACTTCACCATGCTTAACAGCTGTTCGCCAAAAGATCCTTGGGAGAAGATCCAAGCAACTCCTGATTATATTAGAAAAAGGAAAAATATTGCATTCTCACCCATTGAGCTCTTCGCTCAAAAGTGTTCAGATGGCTTGAAGAACTATATCAGATTAGCTATATAAAAGCAAGAAAAATCTCTTAAAGAGAAACTGGCAAAAGGAACAAGTAGTTCAGAAGTTTCTCTCAAGTATCCAAAAATTGTTGAGGCTGAGGGGATTTTTTTAGCATTAAATGCTGGAGGAGTAAATGGTTCTGTTGCTTTTGATGGCTAAACTTTTGAACAAGATAATTTCTACACAGGTGGAGACATTATCAGAGCAGATGTTCAATCATGAGATAGCAGAGAGCATGCATTATATCAATTTGCTCGGTTTGGAGACTTCTCTTATGAATTCCCTAACATGGAAGAGGGGGAATACCTAATTGATCTTCATCTTGTAGAAATTTTGTATACAAATGGCCCCCAGGAATGAGAGTTTTTGATGTTCATATTCAGGAAGAGAAGGCTATCTCTGACATTGACATATATGAAAAGGTTGGTCCAAACCATCCTCTGATACTACCTAATTTTGAAGCTTCAATTGTTGGACAGGAGGGTTTTTCAATAAAGTTCAAAGGGCTTGTTGGGAAACCTATAGTATGTGGTATTTCAATAAGATGGGATTTTCCTGCTGGTGAGAATGTTAGGCAAAGTAGAGGAGATCTCACATCATTAGATGGAAGCAATAAAGAAATGTTAAATATGGAGAACTGTCATAACCATAAGAAATGGAAGCGAAAATATGATTTGCTCATCAAGGAACAATTAGAAATGAGAAAATCTCTGGAAGCTGCCAAATGCAAGAATGAACTCAAAAGCCAGGAATGCCATGAAGCCTGGGCATCACTACAGGAACTTCAGATGGAACTTATGCAAAATTCTCTGCATGTTGGCTCCTTAGCTTTTGTCGTTGAAGGGCAGGTGAAGGAGAAAAGTAGATGGTGTCAATATGTAGAAGATTTATGGGAGAAACTTAAGGTTTTAAGGCCTCTTCATACTCATCAGGACATGAAGAGATAAAAATTGGCCAAGGTATTTGAAAACACCCGTCATGCTCATCAGGGCATAACGGGTAGACCTAAAAAAATTGTTAGATGCAACCTCTTGTGCCGAAATCCTGCCAAAATTTTGACTAAATTTTGGACTTAGAAAAAAAAAGGGAAGAATCAAGATTCATCTAAAAAGAAATCAATCACATCAAAAATAAATAATCTAAAATGAAAGTGTAAAAATTGTATATATATATATATATATATATATATATATATATGCTTTTATACAGGTGATTGATCATCAGAGCATAACGAGATTGAAATTTTCCCAAGATGCTTCAAAACACCGTCATCATGAGGGATGAAGCCAAAATAGTTAGGTAGCCCCAATGGGGATGGCCTTATCTTGTCGAAATGTTGCCAAAATTTTATCTAAAATTTATACTTTCAAATAAAATTCAAGCTAAAAAATAGCGCTACCTAAACTCGCTAAAATAAATTGATATCAAATGAATTTTGAATTATAAATGAGAATGAATCTGAAATGAAATGAATATTTTGGCAGTAAATATAATTTTGGCACTTCAATATCTCATTTCAATCGACTTAAAAGATGATCTGATTGAGTATCCAATGAGAGCATAGAAGATCTTATTGAAATTGGAATGCAGTTGTCAAATCATAATTCACTCCAATTGAATTGGAGAAAATCAAGGAATTCTTAAGAGATTTTTAATGAGATTGAATGTTTGCTAATAAGCATAAGTAATGAATTCTTGAAAGATATTTGAAGCATATCATTCATCTTATTAAATACTTGAATTGGATCAAGGAGAAGTTGAATATAGCTAGTGATGAGTTTGTGAATTGTCAATAGATATAAATGAGAGTCTATTGAATATTCAAAGACTAATCAATTTTGAATAAAAGAAAGCAATTAAATATTATTCCAAAAAATCTAATAAGATACTAGAATAATTTAAAATGCCTTTTATGCCACCAGATTCACAACACATCGTGCAAGCGAATAAAATGCGTTAATTAAAGCTTCAATTGAACCCTTACACATATTATGAAGTAGGATTAAAACTCAAATTTAATGCTTTAAAATTATATGAACATTCTTAAATACACCCACATGGGCCCCGACACTGTGCTGAATGATTATGCTTAGTGTTTGAGGATGCTATGCGGGTCGCTTCTCAGTTTGGTCTTAGGACAGGGTCTGGGTTAACAAAACTTAAAAACCCAATTATTATAAGAATTTTAGCTTATTGAAATATCTGAAAGCCAATTCTATCATATAATGGTAGATCTGATTCTCTATTATTAAACTAATAGAGTCGACAGGATCTGAAACAACAAATTAAATGCTCAAGTAATCAATAAACCCAGTGATGATTGTGTTGAATGAAGATTTCAACCGGAAGGGATACCTACCATCAAAATGTGCTTGAAAGCTCAAATTGAATTAATCAAAATCAAATGTCAATCTAAATGCAAAATCTTATATGCCATTAAGTGTTAAATGCTTAAACGAAATTCAATTTTAAAAATTTAAAGAAAAATCTAACTCAATCCACCTTCCATAATAATTTGTTAAATGTGACAAATTAAGAAAACTCTAGCTTATAAAAGAGCTAAAGTCAAATCAAGTATTCTACTATGTTCACTCTCAATCAATCTCATGCCGATGGGATGTAGTCCGTGTCCTCTTCATGGCAGGCTCCACATATGATGCGATTACGACCAAAGTCCTCGACGGTGGTTCGCCAAATAGAACCATTATATTATGATCACGATTGTAGCCCGTATGCTCCCTAATAGCTCTGTCCTTTGAGTTGTGAATCATATGATATACTTGATAGGGAAAAAACCCTCTGTTAGCTAAGGTAGACTTAAGCCTGTCTCCTTATATAAAAATCACCCTAATTATACAAGAATTTTTTGGACGACGTAACTCATGTATTGCTGATAAGGATCCTTCGGTCAGGTTGGGTCGATTACCTCCTCTGACAGTAGACTAGGGACCGCGACGGCCCGGGATGACAGAACCATGGGATCTAGATCGGACACGCCATCATTCCTCCAACCATCCGCTTTAAGCTAATACTAATGAATTTCATAAATTCTAAATCCCAAATTTTAAAACTCCATATGCTGTTATTATACGCTACACATTTAGCGATATAACGACTAGCCTTAATCGAAAGTTCTCTCTTAGCATTGAGAGGAGTATTTAACTATAGGTGCTTGTGCCTATAGGAAACCTGGAACCAGATCTAAAGTCCTCACAAAATAAGGGTGAAATCTCTAGGTTATAACTTATCTACTATTCCATATGCCTTCTGAAAATTTCACTGACACAAATCATACCCTCTTCAATGCGAGAGGTCGGTGGCGAATTTTCAGAGCCCACATATAAATGTAAAAGTTTAGATGTTAGATGTGCGAATATATAAAAAAATTATTTACTATGTATGTAAATTCCCTTTTTATTTTAAGTGAATTTTTTTTTAATAAAATTATAATTATTTTTCTGTGGATTTTTATTGTGTGCTGTTTTATCAAGTTATAATTATGCAACTATCCAAATATCTCATTTTTGTAATCTTGAATCATATGTGAGGTTCCACTTATCATAAATCCTACCTTTTTTACAATATCCGATGATAAGTTGAGATAATATATTCGGCCAAAATGATCCAAAAAAAAAAAATTTGTAATATTTATGATATGTGAGGTTTCACTGATCATAAATCCTAACTTTTTAAAATATCCGATCATAAGTTGAGATAAGATATTCGGCCAAAATGATCAACACTTCTTAAAGTTAATTAAATTAAACTTTAAGTCACAAACATATAATTAATTTGATTATAGTAATTTTCAACTTAAAATGATTCCATAAACTACAATTTTCTTACAATTATCAATCTGAATTCTCAAGCAATAACTTAAAATGTTACAAATGTTTTCATTTTAGTGCTAATAATTTCATGAAATAAAATTTTTAAAAATAGTTTTTTATGAGTTTCTATGAGATATGTGATACGAACTATTTTCTGGATTAATGTTGATACAGTATGTCTTGAGTGTATATCTCTGTTCTGTCTTCTATTCTGGTTCTATTGAGTTCGTTTTCCTTGGATCTGGGTCTGATCTGGCTTGGTTTAGGCTTAATGCAGTGAGTTAACTCACTGAGTGTCTTTGAACCCGGCTGAGTTGATTAATTCTGTGGGCATTGCGGGTGCTAGCTGATCCGTTGGATCTAGCGTCTTTTAGCTCAGCCGTTGGATTGGAGCACTTGGATCGAGTTCCTCTTTGCTTCTTGCTTGAGCCGTCAGATTGCCTTGTTTTCTGCCCTGCCCTTGGATCTGTTTCTTGATCAAGCGGCTGTGAATTCTTACCGGAGTGAGTGGATAACAGGTGTTGATTTATGCGCCGCGTGATTCTGGGTTTAGATCTGAACCTTTGATCAAAAGGAGCACGGCTGTTCTTGATCGTTGGATGAACTTCTGAATTAACCTAACTTGATACTTGCCTTATTCTTTCTGTTTCGACAGTTCGAGCCTGTCGAGGAGCTCCAGGGAAGAACGGGGAGAGCGGAGGGATCGGAGGAGAAAGCAGTTCTCCGGTGGAAGCGGTGGTTTCGATGAAACCCTAGAAGAATCTGGCGAAGAAGAGAAAAGCAGGGGAAGGCGAAGAAGAGCTAAGTTCTTTTCTTAAAATCTTGATTAGCTTCACTGGTTGGCTGTCTTCCTCTATTTATAGATCTCACATCAGCTCTTCTAGAATCTTTATCTGCTATGCTCTGTAACAAATTTCTGTTAGAGATCTTGCCTCTGTCGTGTATTCAGTTAGGTTTCTTGATCTCATGCTATTATTCTTACGTTTTACTAATCTCTCGGCCGTTAATTGATTATGTATTGGAAGGTCTTTCCTTTCTGTTTGAGCTTCTTCTGTACATGGTTCCTTGGGAGGTGCATGCTTGTTAGATGTATTCTTTGTCTGTTCTTTTGGGGATCTTTTATTAATCTGGCTGTAATTATTTCTTGTTGTAATAACTTGTTAATATTTATATCTTTATTCTCTGTTCTAAGGCTGTATGTTATTCTCTGTTGTTGGCTTTGGGGATATGTGTTCATATCATTACTCCCCTCCTCAGACTGACCTTGTCCTCAAGGTCAAAATTGAATATTTGCTTCTCTGTTTCTTCAATCTATTTCTCAGGCTGCTGTTGATACTTTCCCTCCTTCTGACTCTTAAAGGAGCAATCTGTTTGTAATGTAAAAGCTTGTCTGTGATTTAGTAGTCTTGGATTTTAAACATTTGGCCATAATTTCTGTAATTGTGTGTGCTTTGATTACCATCTATCCATCTTCTGAACTGAGTTGGTGATTTTACTGATTGTAGTGTAAAGCTTGGCTGAATTGTCTTAAGTCTAGGATTGAAGCTCTCTTTATCGGCCCTTTGTTTCATATTGTTGTTGAGCTTCCTGTGAGTTATATGGATCTGTCCAACCTATATGTGGCTGTATTATATGACAGCTCCATCTTATTTTGGGTTGTCAATGATTGTTGTGCCTTGTAATGTGGCGTATTGTTATCATCATGTGGGAAATCTTGTGGCCATCTACTTGAAGTTGGAAGGAATTGTTGTGCCCCATGACTTATCACTTGTGGACTATCTTATGCTAGATAATTGGGCTATATCCGACTTATCTATCTAGGCTAATTCTATGGTCTTATTCGAACTTATTTAGGCTATTTTATAATTAGACATTTATATGTCTGTCTTAACATTGAATGGCGATATTTGAAGTTTGGTTCTAAGGCATTTTCTTGTATCCCGAAGTTTTGGTTGACTATAATCTGTGTAGTTGATATTCTTGTTCTTCATTGACACTCATGAATGCACATAAGTTGGCTAAGGGCTGTTTGTTGCTATATTGATTTGCGATGTGGTGGATTAGGCGGTGTAGGTGTTTCTTTGTATTTCTTTGTTGCTTTCTTCTTGTATTTCTTGTATTCTTTGTATCGATAGCCTATCCTCCATTAGCTTGGCCTATTGAAATGCTTTCGCAAGGAAGCGGGTTGTAGGCTCGATTTCTCTTCTAATTTTGGTTTAAGCCCGATTCAAAGCGACTTTGTAGCAATTCCTGTGGGATATCTGAAATTTGGTTAGCTAGGTCTTCAAACTCGGTATAAAAGCTGTTTGCTTGTTGTTTCTTGTTGAAGCTTAGCTAGTTCTCCTCTTAAATCTAGAGAGAAGGGCCAAATCTCGCATAACTTGTTTTTTAAATTCGTCCATGAATTTAGTGTTTATTAAGATGCATATATTGATACCCGCTAAGTGCAGTCCATCCATATAAGCGAGGCAATTAAGAACTTCGCTTCTTCGATAAATTGTGATATTGAAAGTCTGCGCTTTGAATGGACCTTTAGGGTTGTCTCCATTAAATCGGGCATATCTATTTTAATAGGCATTGACATGGGTGTGTGTGTGTGTATGTGGTGGGGAATAGGATTCATAAAGGGATGCATCACATACCGGCTTTGAGGTTGTTTTCTAATGCTTTCTATTGTTTGTCAATCTCTTTGATATTTCATTCAATGCCATAGTGATTGAGGTCATTTCGTTCATTGTTGTTCAATCGGTAACACTTCAAGTGTTTTGGAAGTGTTTCTGGTTCCTTCTGCCATTTTCTGAGTGTTGTAGGTGTGAGTTGTGGGAATCAACAAGAGCACCAATGATACGAACTATTTTCTGGATTAATGTTGATACAGTATGTCTTGAGTGTATATCTCTGTTCTGTCTTCTATTCTGGTTCTATTGAGTTCGTTCTCCTTGGATCTGGGTCTGATCTGGCTTGGTTTAGGCTTAATGCAGTGAGTTAACTCACTGAGTGTCTTTGAACCCGACTGAGTTGATTAATTCTGTGGGCATTGCGGTTGCTAGCTGATCCGTTGGATCTAGCGTCTTTTCGGTTGGATTGGAGCACTTGGATCGAGTTCCTCTTTGCTTCTTGCTTGAGCCGTCTTTTATTTTCGCCGCCCTTGGATCTGTTTCTTGATCAAGCGGCTGTGAATTCTTACCGGAGTGAGTGGATAACAGGTGTTGATTTATGCGCCGCGTGATTCTGGGTTTAGATCTGAACCTTTGATCAAAAGGAGCGCGGCTGTTCTTGATCGTTGGATGAACTTCTGAATTAACCTAACTTGATACTTGCCTTATTCTTTCTGTTTCGACAGTTCGAGCCTGTCGAGGAGCTCCAGGGAAGAACGGGGAGAGCGGAGGGGATCGGAGGAAAGCAGTCTCCGGTGGAAGCGGTGGTTTCCATGAGGAAACCCTAGAATCTGGCGAAGAAGAGAAGAAAGCGGGGAAGAAGGCAGAAGAGCTAAGTTCTTTTCTTAAAATCTTGATTAGCTTCACTGGTTGGCTGTCTTCCTCTATTTATAGATCTCGCATCAGCTCTTCTAGAATCTTTATCTGCTATGCTCTGTAACTAATTTCTGTTAGAGATCTTGCCTCTGTCGTGTATTCAGTTAGGTTTCTTGATCTCATGCTATTATTCTTCTGTTTTACTAATCTCTCTGGCCGTTAATTCTATGTATTGGAAGGTCTTTCCTTTCCTGTTTTGAGCAGCTTCTCTGTTGTATATGGTTCCTTGGGAGGTCTGCGTTAGATGTATTCTTTGTCTGCTTTTTTGGGGATCTTTTATTAATCTTCGTAATTATTTCTTGTTGTAATAACTTGTTAATATTTATATCTTTATTCTCTGTTCTAAGGCTGTATGTTATTCTCTGTTGTTGGCTTTGGGGATATGTGTTCATATCAATATGCCACATAATTTTTTGATGATATTCATATTCCAACACTAATGGTTAAATCTAATCACAAAATAATATTACAAACTATAGCATATATAAATAAAGCCAAACATTTAATAATTAATTTTGTTCGTGCAACAAATAATAAATTAAGGTTAAAATGTTTATATTGATTCGATAGTTTTAATAGTTTTCAGTTTCCAAGCTCATGTGACCTATAATGACCTCATATTTTGAAATTAAAGATTTATATACACATCAAAAGATTTCTAGTTATTTTCATATCTCACACCTAAAATGTGTTATTTATATCTATATATGAAAATATCTATTTACTTTTAAGATAATAATAGTAATAAATTTTATGTAATGATATAAATATTTGAGTGTTATGTTTCAAAATTTAGATATTAAATATATAAATATATAAAAATTCTGTAATATATGTGTAAATCCTCCTTATATTTTTTTGCAATGTATTCCAAGGCTCCAAGCTAGTCTACTTATCTCAACTGTGCATTTGGCGCTAGTGGTGCGGTGCCGCAATACATCACAATTTTATTTGGGGAGCTATATTTCATTTGCGTTTTGAAAAATTTATGGTGAGAAATCTGTGTGTTCCAATCTCTCTTGGCTCCATGAGGTGGAAGCTAGAAAGTTACAGTTTGATTTTTTAAAAATAAAAAATTATAGGCCTAATCGCAGCTTCTTAAACAATAGATTCTTCTGTAATACCTCTACCATTATTTTTTTAGATAACTGTAACTATCCCAAACAGATCCTGAGTTCCACAATTACGTAGTTTTTTTTAATTTTTGTGTTATAATAAATAAAACATACAAAAAATCTGTCCCAATATATAAATGATGTTGGGCGTTAATGAATGCTTCTCTATATGCATTAATTTTCTATTAATTCATATCATATATCTAGGGCTGTCAAAAGCTCATTTTTTTTGAATTCGATTAATTTTTTAAAATTATAGTCTTGTATATATATATATATATATATAATTTTTTAATTTTAAAATAGATTTTATGTTCTTGAAAAACTTATGTTCAGTTCGATCTATATAAACTGAATATATATATATATATATATATATATATATATATATATATATATATATATATATATATATATATATATATATAATGATGTATTTACACCCTTCATGCATTATGACTTTTTTCTCATTGGATGGCTCCTTTAGAAGCACTTTAAGATCTAAAGCAGGGCGCAAAGATCAATCTTAGGTATTTATAATACAAATGATAAAAAATGAGCTGAAATAAGATGTGTAAATGAGTTGAGCTGAGCTCAAATTATCTCTGATTGGAACTTGATTAATTAATTTTGTTTGAGCTTGAGCTCGAGCTCAAACTTTATTCAACAAATTTGAATCGTCTCACAAGCTGACCTATTTATCATGAGAGAGATAAAATAAATTAAAAAAAATTAGAAATAAAATAATAATAAATTATTTGATATAAAAATATGATATAATTTTATATAATTTAATACTTATATTAAATTTTAATATATTTTAAGTTTATTTATATTAATATTTAATAAACGAGCTATTCTAGCCGCAGAAGATGCCGTATCACTACGACAGCTAGATCTCATTAATTGGGGGGATTTAATGATCAACTATTGAAGTTGCTTACATTATAAGAAAGTTTTGTCCTAATGTCTCTTTTAAGTTTGGTGCATTTTAATAGTTTTTATTTATTTATTTATTTTTTATTTTTTAAGCCGCGCAATAAAAAATTTGCTCTCAGACCATTTATTTTGTTAAATTTAAGTACTTTCTTATTCCCTCTTTTAATTATAGAATTGCTTATAATTTTTTAAAAAATTATAATTGATAAGCATATGAACAAAATAATTAGTTGAACCATTTATATCTCGCAATATTTGAAAGAAGTAATCGATAAATGATTTCCTTTTAACATTTGTTTTTAAGCTTTATCTAATTTACAATATAATCTAATTATAGTTGCAGCTGTTAACAAGTCGATCTAAGGTTGGCTCGATGAATTTTCAAGTAGCTCAAGATCAGCTTGTGATTAGAGTCAATTGATTTAGAGCTAGGGCGACTCATTTATTGATTACTTTTGAGCTGATTTGATTTGATTTGAGTCGTCTATGATTGAGCTGACTTATTTTAATCGAATTAACTTGAATTCAATATAAAATGATTATTTAAAATTACAAAAAATTAAATTGAGTGTATCAAATAAAAAAATTATAATTTTTAAATTATTATAATGAGATAATATTTATATTTATAAATATATTACATTTATTTTAAAAGCTTACAAGTTATAACTCAATGCACTTAAGTTTAAAAATTACTTTATTATTACAAACTTACAACTATCATATGTAAATTTAAATTATTTTTAATAACAAAAAATTTCAATGTGATCTCGAGCAAATTTGATCCAATATTTGACTGACTCAAGATCGGCTCGAATAAACATTCGATCCAAATTCTCAACTTACAGCTCGATGTTATGTTCAATCCGGTCTTGATCTAATCTAAATTTTGATTTATTTATTGGATGATCTTCAATTTTCAAGCTAAACTCAATAGGGCTAACTTCAGTAGAGGTGCGGTTGACATTCAAAACTTTTCAACTTTTAAAGGCTAAATTTTATAATTAGGCTTAATTAAAATTTTAATTAGGTAATTAAGCACATTAAAAAAGTTTAAAAATAGGCCTAATTGCCTACGTGGAATCCACGTTAGTGGGCGGCTGGTCTGCTCCCTAAAATTGTGCCGTCCCTCCCAATCCGCTTTTTTGTTTCTACCTCCTACCCCGACTCGATTTGCATTTCAGTTAGCCAAACCTGCCGACACCGACAAAGCCAATGCTGCCGTCGCAAGAGGTCTCGCCGGCGATGACTGGCTGACGCCTAGTGCCGCCAACTTCTTCTTTTCCTTGTGGATTTGAGGTTGATCAGGTAGTTGTTTGAGGTATATTTTGCAATCCTAACTTTATAAGTTTTTTTTATTTGTGATTGATAAGTGTTTAGGTTTCATTGGTAAGTTTAAATTTGTGCTTAGTAAGTTTAGATGTTAGATTTATAATGGTGGATGCTACATTTGAGATCTTGGCAGAAAAATAAATTTTTTAAAGAAATTTGTATGTTTATAATTGTAAGTTTAATATTTTGATTAGTAAGTTTATGCTATTTTAAATTTTTTATAAGTGTAACTAAATGTATGTTAATTCTAGCTGAGGGCATGCTAAACAATTAAGTTAAGTAGCCACATAAGTATAAATGTTTGGGTTATGTGATTAATCCATATAATGTAAGATGTTTGATTAGGGCTAACCTTAAGGTCTCGTAAATGTATTGTATGTTTAATATCCTGATTATTAATATTTTCTATTTGTATCTTAAAATTGCATGTATTGTTGGGACCTAGAATAAGATGTGGTACCTAAAAATATGAGTTTGTTTGAATTTAGTTATAGAGTACTTTTTTGATACGTCACATATATCAATCCATTTCATACAGTTCTTATTGAATTAATTGGTTTGAACATGTGTGATATTTATTCAGCGTGTGTCCAATACACATATTAAGATTCAAAAATGAGTTTGGATACAACTTGTTTAATTTTATATTATGGAGGTGAACTAAGTGTTTGTGAAGACTTCTTTCCAACATATACGGGTGGGAAAAAAAGTCCTATATAGGTCTCGCGACAGACTGATCTTGAGAGCCTACATAATCGAATCCTAAGACTATTAAAATTCGATCCAACACGGTTTAGTGTTAATCTCACATGTCAATTTTCAGTTGGTGCTGGATTCATTGCTCCTCCGATAATTGATGATGAAGTCTGTGAGGCCTTTATTAATGCAGCAAGCATGTAACCTTTGATTATCTATGTTGAACTTGAGCTAATACATAGTGAGGAAAGAGAAGTTGATAATTTTCAAGAGTGTCAAATACCTCCAATTGAAATTGAACAAGTGACATTAGTTTCATAGAAAATTTATCAAATGAAAGTCAATCAACAATTTCATAGGTATGAACAATCAAATCACGATATTATTTCCTATAAAGTATTACAATTACATCTTATTCACTACGTCATAATTGACAACATTATTGAAGGAAATGCTAATGTTCCATTCAATCATGTTCACTATGTTTACACAATTTCTATTAATAGGAATGAATATCATGGTGATCGTATTGCACTATTATCTACTAAAGATGATGGATACAAAATAATTCCTAGTGCAATGAGTAGCGACACTACTGATAATGAAGGTGATAATGGACAAGATTAATGTCCAACATTGAGAGCGACCACATGCTAAAAGATTACTCTTGCAGAACAAATATAGTAGAAAAACACATGTTATGCAATAATGATTCTATTCATGCTTACCAAATAACACAAGAATGTGATGAACAGATAAATTTTGACGGGCTCTCAAATGAATTTTTGTTTGTAGAAAAGAATTATATTCCAAGTGAGTTAATTGAAGGGATGTGTTTTCATGATAAAAAGCAGCTTAAATTCACTCTTCAGGGCTAGTCCATCACAAATAATATTGAGTACATTACATATGAATCCAACAAGGTGAAGCTCATTGCGCTATGCACACATCAAGATCATCCCAGTAGACCTTATATGTGGCGTCTACATGCCTGCTCAAGCAAGAAACTAGGCAGTGCTTGAAGGATATTTGCTATAACTACCTTACACACTTGTACTCATTCAGTATTGAGTAGTGGACATAGGCAATGCAATTCATAGTTTATTAGCTATTTCATACAACCTTTGATTAGATATCAATTAGATTTGAAGCCTAAAAAATTATTGGTCATTTGAAATCAAAGTTTAACATTAGAGTATCTTATATGAAAGCCTAAGATGCACTTCGTAAGGTGATAAAAGGCTATTTCTGGTAGCTGGGAAGAGTCGTATCGTTCACTAGATCATTTCATGACTAATGTATGTTCAGTTATGCCCAACATAATTTACAACATACACTCAACTGAGATAAATCATTTTCAATGCATATTCTGGTCATTTGGGCCATCCATAATAGGTTGGTAGTACTGTAGGTCTATCTTAAGTCTTGATGACATATTCCTGTTATGAAAGTATATATGAACTCTTCTCACTGCTGTTGGGGTTGATGCAAACAATGACATATATCCACTGACATTTGCAGTAGTTGAAGCAATGCAATGAGTCATGGATTCAGATTATTCGAATAATGCAAGACTTAATTCAATTAATCTCCATGAGCAATGACTTGTGCATTATATCTGATCGACATGCTGGCTTTGTACGTGGCTGTTGGGAAAAATTTTCATGGGCCGCACATCGACATTACTTACGCCATCTTAAAGAAAAATTCAAGAAGGCTTGTAGAACTATGAGTATTTCAGATGTGGAGTTCATGTGCCAAAAGATGTATGTTGTAGGTAATACAGATGAGATTCATACATTCACACGTTACATGACTGATATTAGAAACATCAAACTAGAGGACACTGATTAGTCGCTTGTTGAGATTTTGTTAAGTGGGCTCTAACTCATGATGGTGGCTATTGATATGACATAATGACCACTAATGTGTCAGAGTGTTTCAATGGTGTACTAAAGTGGGCTCATGGTTTGCCGATATAAGCACTAATAACATCCATATATTATAACATTGTATCACTTTTCATAAAACGTCTTAAGATAGCAACAAATCTCATTAGACAGATGAGTCAATATTTTTACCACGTGTCAAAATAATTTTGCAACAAAATGAACGTGAAGCAAGAAAATATCCTGAACCAACAAGGATTACCATGAATGAATACCAGGTGTTCAACATGTCATCTAGGTCATTCAAGGTTGAACTACATGAACAGAACTGTTGCAGTTGTACATATAGGCAGCCATAATTATATCATATACCATATCCACATATTATAGCTGTATTAGGATAATGAAATTTAAGTCATGTTTAATATGTCTCCAGCTACTTCACATAATTGTACCATAGTATATACGAAGGAGAATTCCATGTTATACTCGATCGAAGTAAGTGGCCAGCTTACTTGGTTGATTGTCTAATGGTTGGCTAGCACCACCAAATATAAAAAAAGAGCTGGAAGACTTAGAACATGAAGATAAAAAATACAATGGATGGGAACGTACAACGGGGCAGTAGAATCTATGGACTGTGCAAAAATATTAGACATAATAGAATAACATGCCCTTAGAATTGCTTGCATAGGAATTAGTATGTTGGGCATGCATAAATGTCCATGCACTTGTAGCATACTAGTGAAGAATTTCAATGGTAGTTCGAGCTAGTCATGTTGTGTATTAGTTCATGCTATTTATTTGGTTGTCAACTATGCTTTTTTGTTGTTTATATGTCAACTATGCTTATTTGTATGGGTATGTCAACTATGCTTCTTTATTATAGTAGATGTAGTTATGTTATATCTGGGCAGTACTTCTATGTTATCAGTTGTAGTTATATTTTCCTTCTTATTTGTATATCAACTGTCCCATAAGTTTATTTAATGGTATGTCAATTGTGCTTCTTTATTGTGGTAGATGTAGTTATGCTATATTTGGCCACTACTTTTCTGTTCTCAGCTGTAGTTTTTTGTTCTTTCTTATTTGTATATCAACTGCTCTGTAAGTTTATGTAAATGGAATGTCAACTGTGCTTCTTCATTAGGGTTGTATTTAGAATATCTAGGAATGTTATCTACTACAACTCTCTTTTTTTAATATGTATATCAACTACTTTGTCAATATGTAAACTATTTTTTTCCATGAAATGCTTAATTTCATGCTATTACTATAGTGCAAATAAATGCTCCACACATGTAGATGACTATTGAAGAAGTAGGAGCAGGTAAAGACCGACATAGGCACTGACCAGAGGAGGATCCAGTGGACCACAGGCCAGCACCAGTTGAGATTCACCATAGCATCGTATCCTTATGTGGTAGATACAGAGCTGCACATCCAAATATGCTATTATTTATTATTTTTAAAGCTTATTCATTATACATGAGAAATTCTAATGATTGTTCATTTCATTTCTTGCAGGCCATGGTACTTGAGGTAGCATCTCACCTACTGATATTCAGAGAGTGGCCAGCAAATTACCTCAGGTTCATGGCTGGTTTACGCGATGCTGGGCTAGATTGTGTATCACAGCTACAATACATCAGACTAGACCATCACCTATTTATTACTTTTGGTTGAGCGCTGGTCACCAGATAAATACATTCCATTTGATAGTTGGTGAGATGACAATTACTCTTCAAGATGTGACCATGATTATAGATGTTCAGATTGATAGACCTCCCATTGTCGGACCGATAGTGGTATAGAAGGGTAGGAGATGGGCATCATGGCCAGATTGTTACGATGATAGATACAGAGTTGCACATCCAAATATGATATTATTTATTATTTATAAAGCTTATTCATTATACATGAGAAATTATAATGATTGTTCATTTCATTTCTTGCAGGCCATAGTACTTGAGGTAGCATCTCATCGATATTGAGTGGCCAAAGAAATTACCCAGTTCATGGCTGGTTTATGCGATGCTGGGCTAGATTGTGTATCACTGCTACAATACATCAGACTGGACCATTACTTGTTTATTACTTTTGGTTGAGCGTTGGTCACCGAAGATAAATACATTCCATTTGATAGTTGGTGAGATTCACCCTAGTACCAGCTGAGTGTCATATATCATGATGCAGTGCAGTCACATGTTTCTTCTACATTTTGTATGGGGCATGCTCAGACACAGACATGCTTGCATTTACGGTGGCTATGTTGGACATTTTATAAAGACTCCAACATAGATCTACCAGATGCTGAGTTTGTCATGCACCTCAAAGCCTACATTTTGTTTACTATTAGATGTTTTCTTCTACCAAACACATCTGGGTCGGAGGTTCATCTACAATACTTACCACTGTTAGAAGAAATTGACTCATTCAGTAGGTACTCGTTAGGAGGAGCTGTATTAGTACATTTATACAGAGAATTACAATGAGTCCACAAGGCCAAAGCACACCAACATGGCATGTTGCTTGCACTTATTATAGGTTTGGTCCTGGGAGTTGTTGACTTCACTTTTGGAGTGAGGATTCAATCTTCTCATCTTAGACTTAGGAGTCTTCTAGACACAAAGACTTCCCCAGTCATAAGACACTTCTAGAAATTAGGTAAGCACTTAACCTAAGCCTAGAGACTTAAAATGGTTAATCATAGGATTAGATTATTCCTTAGGGATTAGGGAGATTCACCAACCCTATAACCCAAATCCAATCCATGTTCACCTTCTCAAACTAAACCTCAAGTTAAATTCAAACATCAAATTCAAATCTAAATCCAAACCCAAGTTCCAAAACCAAATGATTGAAGCCCATGATCAAATCCAAACTTGGTATCCTTCCTAAGTCTTATTGAATCAACTTTATAGAGTTACCCAAATTCTTTCATTCCAAAACCAACTAATTGAAGCTCATGATCAAATCTAAACTTGGAATCCTTCCTAAGTCCTTAGAATCAACTCCATAGACTTAGCCAAATTCCTTCATTTTAAAACCCAAATTTAATTGATTTTCTCATTAATGAAATCATAACTTCAATCATATTCATAAATATAAATGAAATCTACAATCATCAAGCCTAACCAAAATCAACCCAAGTCAAACCCAACTTAACCCTTTTGACTTGAAATATTCAAATGAACCAAAACCTATTTGAACCCAAACCATTTGCAATTGAATTTATATATCAATGCCAAATATATATATAAACTCAACTAAGTTCAACTCAACTCAAAATCAAGCCAACTAAACCCAATTGGTCCACTTGACCCAAAGTGGCCAATTTGACCTATTTGAGCCAAGTTCCAATCCTGCCCAAATTGGATTGAACCAAGCCCACCATGACCCCTTATCATGATTGTTGATCACCCTAGGTTGATCAATTATCATAAATTGGGTCAAACCAAGTCAACTCGGTCCTTTGACCAAGCCAACTTTCTTAACACATATGAACCTAAAGTAGCTAAATTATAACCTAAGATAAATCCCTTGAAGCCAATGATTCATACTAATTCAAAATCAATATTTGAACATGACTTGACCTTCAATTGAGCCAAACCAAACTGAATTGGCCCTCTTGACCCAAGTTGACCCAAATTGACCTAAAAGACCAAATTAGGTCAAATCAAAATATAAACCAAATTGATTATAACCAATGGTTCAAGTTCATTCCAAATTTATTGTTGAACTTGACCAAAGCCATGATTGGACCCAATTGAACCCAATTGAACCCAATCGACCTACTTAGCCCACATTGACGTAAAGGGTCAAATTGGCCTAAATCAAAATAAAACCCAAATTGATTGAAATTAAAGCCTTCAATCATTTTCAAGTGGTCAAATAAACCCAAAATAACACCTAACCCAAGCTAATTTGGCCAATTTGGTCAAATTGGCCAACTCAACACATTTGACCCAAATAAACTCAAATGAGACAAAATCAAATCTGAGCCAAACTAAACTAAACCAAGTGAATCAAAACATCCCAAATGATTATATGAACTTGAACTAATTGTTGGTTTGACCAAATTAGACCAATTGGTCAACTTGACCCGACCTAACCTAATTAGACCTAAATGAGTCAAATTGAGCCAAATCAAATCAAATCAACTCTAATTGACTTGAAATTTGGGCTAACCCACTTTTGACTCATTTCAAATCTATCCAAATCAAATTCAATGCTAAAGACCATTCTACCCTTGGGTCAAGGGTACCACATGAGACAAATCACCCATGTAAGTGGTCATTTCCACTTCTTGGCCACTTGACACTCTCCCATTAATCCACATAGGCACCTAGGACACTGCCCAACCAGACCCAAGGGTGGTTGGGTTAGCCATGACCCAAGGGGAGGTGAAATTACCCACATCCCCATTTAGTGCACTTGGAAAGGTCAAGGACACCCATTTCCTCCCTTGGTAGCCACTCCCACACCATCACCCAGCTAAACCCTGCCACCTCACCTCCTCCCTGCCACCCACAACTCCCTGAGGTGGCCAGGCAATCATAACAACCCAAAATTAGCTGAGCTGTCTAATTGGAATGAGGGGAAGATATACATCCCCTTATTCCCACTCAACCCATGAATTGAACTCCCTTAGAGCCCTGCCTACTCAAGGCGAGCTGTTAGAGCCTCTTCCCAAAGTTCTTAAGCCTTCTTGAGCTCCCCAAACTCAATTCTGACCTCTCCAAAATAGGGCACCCCTCCATTTGATCCCATTTGCTCAAACCTGCACCAAAGTCAAATTAACTTTGTACACTCCATCCTTAGAGCTCGTCGAGCAAGAACAAATATTCTCCTGAGCTCCCTCACCACCAGAGATAAGAGTTCGATCAACGCTGGCCTCCCAAGCTTTGGGTATTGGTCTTCCAAGCAAACTACACCAAATCAAGGCCTGTGCTGATCAGTAGGGCTTCATCTCCACCAGAAAAAGCTTCCTCAATCGAATTTGCCATGAGTCTTAAGCTCTAGTGAGATGAATTCTTAAAATTGATCCTTAGGAAAAAAATGGGTTAGAGCTTTGTAAAGGAATTGTGCATCTCGTGTGATCTTGACTGTTGGATCCCCTCTGATTGATGTCATGAAGGTGTGGATCCTTTTGGAGTTCATCTGAGCTTGGGTAAGCTCGGATGAAGCTAGCAATGGCGGACAGGCTCCGTCTCTCATCGCTTCAGAGGAGACAGATCATGGACCATCCATTCCACATGATCAAAATGGACGTTCATGTTCTATTATGTTAGATGAATCTGATTTAATCCTTTTACACTGCAGGATTAATCGTGGTCGTCCAATCTTAGATTGGACGACGCACAAGAAAGGGCATTCCACGACGGTCACGTGAGCGCTGAGTCAGATGAATTTAAATAATTAATCTCTATTCAATAGCAAATGAACTATAGAATAGGGTTAGGACCTCTTTCCTAGCTTATTTTCTTAGGTTCAATTCACTTTTTCAAAAGGAAATTATTTATGATTTAATTAATTAATTAAAATAATGGCTTAATTAATCAACTTAAAATTTAAATCATCTCAGATCTTCATTGCTTAATTTTTGGGTAGATCTTTAGATGTTTAATAACCTGAAGCTATTTAAGGAAATTATGGTTAACATGTATGGTAAAACCATAGAGTATTTAATTATGTTTCTAAACATAATTAATTGCTAATTATGAGCCAATTGTATTAGACCCCTTTTATTTCTTAGGATCATCTCTAATTTAATTTTCAATTCATGTGCATATCATATTGGCTCATAATTATTTAGATAATTATGATAAGGTAACATAGGAAAGGGTTAATTGATATATTTAATACAGGCTACAACTTAATTAGCTCATAAAATCAACTTAATCACATTTTATTAAACCAAATTAATTAACAAATATGAGAATGACTCAGGATCAACAAACCTTCTTCTCACATCCTTAAATCAAATCAAAACATAAAATTAAAAAATGATATTAAAAAAGGCTTTGGTTTACTTTAAATGACTTTATTTAATATGATTATCCTTAAGAATTAAATTGATTGAATGAAATCATGTGTTTATGTTTATTCATTCCATTCCAATCATGTTAAATATTGTGTGTCATTTGAAATCATAAATTCATCTTATCAAAATTAATTAAATCAAATGATTTTCTTTTATGTAAGTTTGCATGTGTTGGATTAATTTATAATATGTGTGTCTATTATCATTAATAAATTCAAATTATTTTTCCAAAGTTTATAAATCAATTACATTGATTAGAGTGATAATACTTATGAATACATATAGGCTTTGCATGTGCTTATAACTTAGGTATGTGAAGTAAAGCTTTATTTTTCTTAATTCATATGTGATTTTACATATATTTAAATGTTAATAAGTATATAGTCTAGACATCCTAGGAATACGAGGCTTTAGCTAGCCCCAAGGAGGTCATTTGATTATCTCACATCCTTGGTTAATGACACGTATTTATTTGATTTCATTTATATGTGTTTCTGCATCAGAATTTGGATGGAACTTTGTTTCATATACATAAATGTTTTAATCAAATAGAAATGTAAAAGTTTTGCATGATTTTCTTTCTCTTATTTACATATACATTCATGTGTAGTGAGATAACAAAGTATATAATCTGGATATCCCGGGAATACGAGGCTTTAGCTAGCCCCAAGGAGGTCATTTGATTACCTCACTTCCCTGGTTAACAAAGGCATGTACTTACTCATTTCTCTTTACATGAGTATGTATGTGTAGCTAAAAGATAAAAATCCCTCTTTTCCACTAAAAATGCATGCATCCATAATTGATTAAGTGCTTGGATTAATTAGTCATGTGATTTTGAGCTTTCTGTCTTAAATTTATACATATAAATTTACATATGTTTGAATGCAAATGGGTATATAGTTCGGACATCCCGGGAACACGAGGCTTAGCTAGCCCTAGGAGGTCATTTGATTACCTCACTTCCCTGGTTAACAATGACATGTACCTATTTAATTTCATCCCTATGTATATTTGTATAAGAATTTGGATAGAGCTTTAAATTAATATGATCAAATAATTCAATCAAATGAAAGAATATAAACTTTAAGTATACACAAATACATTCATCATTTAAGCATGCTAAAACATGTTGCATGTATAGATACACTTAGGATTAAAATCGTATGCTTGTTACATGTGATGGAAAGGAATGAGTTAATATATGTCATGTGATAGTAATTCAATTAGATTAATCTTAAGATGCCTTTCATATTGAATATAGTTATTCAAAGCGAACCTAAACTTATGATTAATTTAAAAATGTGTAATAAGCCATTCACTAAAGAGAGCTAAATCAAATTAATATAATTTAGAAAGTCACTTAGATAGGGATGAAAGAGGGTAATCCTCTTTCTTCTCTTTATAATACTTTATTGTTAAGTATAGATCAAATGAAATAAAAGAAAACATAAAATAAAAATTCTCGAATCTATTAAATAATTTAAAATGAAACCCACCATCATGTTAACTTGAATAATTTCTGAACTTAGAAAAATACAATCTAATGCTTAGTTAAAGACCTACCACACAAGTCCTTAACACACATATTAGAATTAAGTCACCACTTTTAGCTCTATGTTAGGGCGGTGTATGATGTGGTGTATATTTTGTTTTATGGTGTAATACTTTGAACTGGATGCTAGGGAGTATGCTTCATAGACTGGATGTTGGGTCATTTCTAGCCTAATCATAGTTTCTGCAGGGGAGTATGCTTAAGGTGGTGCTTAAAAATAAATATGAATGCTTTCTTTTCAGGTTGCTTAAACCCCTAAACATAATCTAAGTTAGGACATGTGAGCTTAGTTACCCATGTGTAAGGAGCTAAGTCCAAATTATATATATATATATATATATATATATATATATATATATATATATATATATATATATATATATATATATATATATATATATATATATATATATATATATATATATATATATATATATATATATATATAACTATTGGGATTGTATGTGTGCTTAGCTAACCTCTATTTTTTAGGTGTAGTTAGATTTACTCTTTTTTATAAAAATAGAATTTTGCATTAGGAATCAGGATTAGTGCTATGGGGGATTAAGAAGAGCAGTTGCTAGAAAGCTTTTTCTTGGGGTGCCCTATGATGCCTTTGAAGCAAGCACATCCAAATAAAAGAAGGAAGAATCAAATCAAGGAAATGGAAGAATGAAGAATGAAGAATGAAGAATGAAGGCCCCATAATATTTAATAAAATTGTAATTATTCTTTCATATTTCGGGTTGTATAAGGGTAGAACTCGGCTACCTATCTGTTCTCTTTTCGGGTTGTACGATGGTACCTGACCATGCCGGTCTGTTATTCTTTTATGTTAGCTTATAAAATTATTTTGTGATTTGTTTAGTTTGCACACTAGAAATGGCATGTTGTTTATAGTTTCTTAAATCTTCGATGCTTTAATGTGTGGCCTGCATGCGATTAGGCTCTTAGGCTCTTAGGATAAAATAAATTATCTACCCCAATTAATCACTCAAAATTAAAATTTTAATAATTCATAACCTCACCATAAAGCTTAGGTCTTAATAAGATAATTAAAAGATTTAGCAACCCTTTAGCAGAATGGTTGAATATCTCACATCATGCATGCATATTATTTCACTCTTGAAAATAGGGGATTTCCATCCTTGCACAATAAGTGAATGCTTGACCTATGAGGGAATCCCTTGTGATAGAAAACACCCATTCTCATTGATTTAGCTAATAATATACTTTCATCATACATATAGGCATCAAAATCCTAAAGCCTCTGTCCAAATGAAATGTTAAAAATTAAATAAAATTTGAACTTTTTTTGCATTAAACTAAGTCATTATTCATACCATTCATGCTCTAGTATCTTAGAGAGTGGGTGTAAGAACTTTAGTCCCTTTCTAAATAAAAAACAACCCTAACTATCTTACAATTCATAAGAATAGACTACATGGTTTTAAAATTGTAGGATGAGTTAGCTGGTGGCCAAAGGAAGTTATAAGTCCAAAAGTCGGGCGGTCATCCTCTCTTGTGGAGGTGAGCCTTTATGTCCACCTGTCGCTTAGATTTAGGTCATGCTCTAGCTCTTACTAAAGCTCCTCAGATTTAGAATATGAGGTAGCTATTTTCTTTGGGCTACAAGCATAAATCCTTACATGTTAGGCATTTCCACAACCTTGTGTTGATGGATTATAAGCTAGCAATCTAATAAAATTCAACTCAAATAAATAAATCTCTTCACTCTAAAATATATAAAGCCAATTATAAGATAGAATGGAATGCTCACTAGGCTTTCTAGTATCATGAGCATTTCCTGCTTCTTCCATTTGGATTCTAAAAAATAAGTCTTGTCCTTGAACTTTCTCATTTGATTTTTCAAATATAACCAATCCTTTGATAGTCTAGCCTTGAAATCTTTGGAGCTGATAATTGTTTACTTTAATTGAGAGTATTCTTAGGGAATTTCATTCTCTAGGATGTAATTAACTATGAAGACTTGCCTCCATAGGGAACTTTATAACCTAGTGTAAAGTAGGGGAAAAATCTCTAGTATATTAGAAGACCCATTATGCCTTAGGAGTCCTTATTAGGAGATTAGGTCCATTAAAGGGTGATGCCTCTATCTTTCGAGATAGTGCCATCATACCTCAATGTCATACCCAATCACTTCAATAAGTACCCTAAGATCTGTGTTGTGTCCCCCTCATATATCCAAAATAAACACCAAAATTTTTCCACTCCACTAGGTATATTTCCTCTCTCCATCTTTAGTGAATAATTATTATCTTCAAACATTGATAGTGGACTTATATTTTATATAAGCCTAAGACTATATTTCTTTCCATTGGTAGTTAGCTTATTTAATCCTTAAGCAAAGCTGACCAACATCCTTTAGGTTTTAGGACCTCACTCCATGTAGGTCTTGAAACCCCTATTGGGTCCCCCAATAGGTAAAAAATAAATTAATTCAAGGAAGAAGATAGCTAAATTTAGAACCTATTTACCACTAGCTTGGTGAGGTAAGGTTCTTCCCATATTTAAGAAAATTTAAATAAAGTTTAAAGTAAAACAAATCTTTTACAAAACTTTTCAAAAGCTTTTTTTATAAAAAAAAATCATTTTGAAATTAAACTTCAAATAATAAAATTTACAAAATGTTAAAAGAATATCTTCAAACTTTTTTGTTAAAGGAAAAAAAAATACTTAACCCTCATCTAACAAACTTGAATTTGTTAAATGAGGGTTCTCTTTAAAATCAAAATCAAATATACATCATCAAAACCCTTTTCAAAAGCACATCTTCAAAATAAAATTAGACAATAAGCTCCATTTAACGTACTGTGGTGTTTATTTTTGGATGTATGGGGGGGGGGGGGACTTATTGAAATGATCGAGTACGATATTGAGGTATGATGCACTATCTCAAAAGATAGATGCATCACCCTTCAATGAACCTAATCACATAATAAGGACTCTTAAGGCATGATGGGTCTTCGAATGTACAAGAGATTTTTCCCCTGCTTTACATGGATGAATAAAGTCGAGTTTATATTAAACCAGGTTCTAAAGTTCCCTATGGAGGAAAGCCTCCATAGTTAATTAATCCTAAGAAAAGTGAATTTTTAGAAAAACTTTCGATTAAAGTAGATAATTATTATCCAAAGATTTCAAGGTTAAGACTATCAAAGGATTGGTTTGGTTTGAAAAATCAATCAGGATAGATCAAATGGAGAGACTTATTTTTAGAAGCCAAATGGAGTAGATAAGGAATACTCATGATACAGGAAGCCTAGTGAGCATTCCAATCTATCCTATAATTTGGCTTTATATATTTGAAAGTTGAAGATATTTATATGTTTGAGTGAAATTTTATTATATTGCTAGGGCATATAATCCATCAACACAAGATTATGAAAATGTCTAAGAGATAAGGATTTATGCTTATAGATCGAAAGAACCAACTACCTTAGATCCTAAATCTAGGGAGTTTTAGTAAGAACCAAAGCGTGACGTAAATCTAAGCGAAGATGGGCATAATTACCTCCATAAGAGAGGATAAATCACCAGACTTCTAGACTTATAACCACATGGAGTGAGTGCCAGTTAACTCCTACAATTTTAAATCCACGTAGCAAGTCTTATGAATTTTCAAGATAGTTGGGCTATTATTACTAAAGTCTTTAAACCCACTCCCTAAGAGACTAGAGCATGAGTGGAATGAATAATGACTTGATCTAATGCAAAATATATTCAAATTTTATTTCAATTTTGACACTTCATTTTGAGGAAGGCTTTAGGATTTTTATATGCCTAAATGCATGATGAAATAGATTATTGGCCAAATCAGTGAGAAGAGGGTGTTCTCCATAATAAGAGATGCCTTCATAGATTAAGCATTCTCCTATCATGCAAGGATGGAGATCCCCTAATTTCAAGGAAGGAGAAATATGCATGTATGATGTGAGACATACAACATTCAGCTAAGTGATTGTTAAATCTTTTAATTATCTTATTTAATGCCTAAGCTTTATGGTGAGTGATTAATTGGGATAGAAAAATTAAATTTTTCCCTAAGAGCCTAATTGCATTTAGGCCACACATTAAAGCATCATTCATTTAAGAAACTAAGATAAGAGTGCCATTTTTAGTGCACAAACTAAACAAATCATCAAATATTTTTTATAAAACTAACATAAAAGAATAAGAGGCCGATGCGGTTAGGTACCACCATACAAACTAAAAAGAAAAAGATAGGTAGCTGAGCTCTACTCTTATACAACCTAAAATTACAACTTATAAAATGCTATAGGGGTCTTCATTCTTCTTGTCTTCATGTCTTCATGTATCTTCCTCTATCTTTGATTTGGATGGTGCTCACTTCGAAGGCATCACAGGGCACCCAAAGATAAATCCTTCTGACCACTGCTCATCCTAATCCCCCATAACATCATTCCTAATTTCTAATGCAAAATTACATTAAAAATAGGAAAAGTACATCTAACTACCCCTATAAAATAAGTGTTAGCTAAACATACATACAACTCAAGCAGTTATATTTATAATTTGGACTTGACACTCTACACATGAGTAACCAAGCCCACCTGTCCTAACTTGGATTATGCATAGGAGTTTAAGCAACATGCAAAGAGAGCATTGATATTTATTTTTAAGCACTCCTTAAGCATAATCCCCTATAGAAAATATGATTAGGCTAATATCGACCTAACATCCAGTCTATGAGACATACACCCTAACATCTAGTCTAAAATGATATCTCATAAAATAAAACATACAACATACCATGCACAGTCCTAACATAGAGCTAGAAGTGGTGACTTAATTATGATGTGTGTATTAAGGCTTGTGCGATATGTTCTAGCTAAGCATTAAAGTTATATTTTTCTAAGTGTAGAAGACTTCCATTTAGCATAAAGGGTTGATTTCACTTTAAATTATTTAATTGATTTGAGGAATTTTAATTTATGTTTTCTTTTATTTCAATTAATTTACACTTAGAAACTAAGTGTTATGAAGAGAAGGAAGAGGATTACCCTGTTTCATCCCTACCTTATGCCATTGTTTAAAGCATGTTAATTTGATTTAGTCTCTTTAGTGAATGGCTTATTGCACATTTTAATTGATCCTAAGTTTAGGTTCACCTTAAATAACTCTATTCAATATAAAAGAAATCTTAAGATTAATCTAGTTGAATTACTATCTCATGACACATGCTAATCCATTCCATTCCATCACATGTAACATGCATATGATTTTAATCCTAAGTATATCTATACATGCAACATATTTTAGCACACTTATATGATGAATGCATGTGTATGTTTATATTCTTTTAAGTGATTAGATTATTCAATCATATTGATTTAAAGCTCTACCTAATTTCTTATACAAAAATATATAAGGATGAAATTAAATAGGTACATGACATTGTTAACCAGGGAAGTGAGGTAATCAAATGACCTCCTTAGGGCTAACTAAAGCCTCGTATTCTTGGGATGTATAAACTATATACCCATTTACATTCAAACACATGTAAATTTATATGCATGAATACAATAAGGGAAACTCCAAATCATATGACCAACTAATTCAATCACTTAGTCAATTAAGAATGCATGTATCCTTGGTAAAGGAAAAGGGGTTCTAATTCCATAATTAAATTGACACACACACACACACACACACACACATGTATAAGAAACATAAGCAAGTACATGCCATTATTAACCAGGGAAGTGATGTAATCAAATGACCTCCTTGTAGCTACTTAAAGCCACATATTCTTGGGATGTTCAGATAAAACACTCACTTTTCTCAAATACATATGGGTGTATACATAAAAAAAGGAAGGAAAACCATGCAAAGCTTGTATTTTTACTTGACTTAAACATTTATGCATATAGAGCAAAGTTCTATCCAAACTCTAATGTAGGAACACATGTAAATAAAATCAAATAAGTACGTGTTGCTATTGACCAGGAAAGTGAGGTAATCAAATGACCTCTTTGGTGCTAACTAAAGCCTCATGTTCCCAAGATGTCACTATATACTTATTAACATTCAAGTACATCTAAAACTATAAATGAATTAAGGAAAAGAAAACTTTACTTCATATGACCAAGTTATAAGCACATGCAAACTTATATAGGTTAATAACTACTATTATTTTAACCAATATAGTTAATTTATAAACTTTGAAAAGTAATTTGAATTTATTAGTGATAATAGCC
Source organism: Cymbidium sinense (assembly GCA_021442155.1). Taxonomy (NCBI): domain Eukaryota; kingdom Viridiplantae; phylum Streptophyta; class Magnoliopsida; order Asparagales; family Orchidaceae; genus Cymbidium; species Cymbidium sinense. The sequence goes on from CM038217.1 coordinate 5,945,645, forward strand.
ACACATATTATGAATTAATCCAACACAAGCAAACTTACATAAAGGAAATGAAAGAAGATTTGTTGATCCTAACCCATTCCCATATCAGTTAATTGGTTTAATTTAATGAAATGTAATTAAGTTAATTTTATGAGTTAATTAGGTTATAATTTGCATTAAATCCATTATGTTGCCTTAACATAATTACCCATCTAATTATGAGCCAACATGGTATGCACATGCATTGGAAATAAAATTAGCAATGATTCTAAGAAATGAAAGGGGCCTAATGCAATTGGCTTACAATTAGTGGTTGATTAAGTTAAGGAATTGAACTAATTACTTGTTGACCTCAACTTTTAGAGTGAGCTCTCAACTTCCTTATTAGAGATCTAGGACTCTCTTTGACACTAAGAGTTCCTTAGTCTTAAGACACTTCTAGTGATTAGGTGAACACTTAACCTAACCCTAGAGACTTAGAAGAGTTAGCCATAGGGATAGGTTGTACCTTAGGGATTTAGGAAGATTTGCCTATCCAATAGCCCAAACCAAATCCTTGCTTCCTTCTTCCAAATCAGATTTCAAATTCAAATCCAAATTCTAAATTCAAATCCAACTATCAAATGATTGAAACCCATGATTAAATTCAAACTCCAAATCCTTTCCTAAGCCGTTTGATTTTATCTTATGGACTTTAGCCTTAACCAAATTCAAATCAACCCCAATCCAATTAGTTTTTTTCAATTATCAAATTTAATTTCCAATCAAATTTCAAATCATAAATCAAATCCAAATGACTGAAACCTAAATCAAATCAATTCCCAAGTCAAGTCCTTTTTTACCTACATCCCTAAATTTGGTCAAATTTGCTTCCAAATCACTCCAAACTCAAGTGATTTTCTCATAACCCATTTATATCTTCATTTATATTCATAAATATAAATGAAATATAAATTCAAAAGGCCAAAACCAAACCCAAATCAAATCAAATTCTTGATTTTATCCCTTTTAGCCAAATTCTTGAACTTGGCTAAATGATACCCAAATCAACATAAAACTCATGGATTTCTTCATTATTCAATCACTCCTTCAATCAGTATTCCAAATATAAACATAAACTATAATTATCAAACCAAATCCAAGTCAACTCAAGTTAAACCCAACCTAGCCCATTTGACTTGAAATATTCAAATAAGCCAAAACTCATTTGAACCTAAACCAATTACAATTGATTTTATATGTCAATCTCAAATCCATCTATAAGCTCAACTAAATCAAACTTAACTAAAAAACCATGCCAACTAAGCCCAATTGGCTCACTTGACCTAAAGTGGCCAATTTGACTTACATGAACCAAAATCCAATTCAATTCAAATCAAAGTGAATTAAGCCAATCCAAACTTCATGTCATGATTGTTGATCATCCTAGGTTAATCAATCATGAATTGGGTCAAACCAAGTCAACCTAGCCCATTGACCAAGTCAACCCTTTAACCCATATGAATCTAAACTAGCCAAATTGTAACATAAACCAAATTGACTGCAACCAATGGCTCAAATTCACTCCAAATTGATTATTCAACTTGACCAAAGCCTTAATTGAACCCAATTTGGCCAATTAGTCATCCTAACCCAACTTTGCCCAATTTGACCTAAAGGGTCAAATTAACATAAAACCCAATCAAATCTAAATTAAACTTAACCAAAGCCTATAATATATTCCAAATGACTAACCAAACATAAATCAGGCCATGATTCAAGCCAATTTGGTCAATTGGGTCAAATTGGTCAACTTAGCCCAAATTGACCTAAAGGATTAAATTGGCCAAAATACAAATTAAATCTAACTTAAACAAAATTGATTGAAGCCAATTGAACCAATATACTGCAAATGATCATTTAAACTTGACCCAACCCTTGGTTTGACTCAATTTTACCAATTGGTGAACCTAACTCATTTTTGACCCATTTTGACCCAATTTGACCCAAATGGGTCAAATTGTCCCAAATTTAACCAAATGAACTCCAAATGACATGAAATTTGGTCAAACTCACTTTTGACTCATTTTAAATCTGTTCAAATCAAATTCAATATAAAATGACCACTTTGTCCTTGAGTCAAGGGCATCCCATGAGAAAAGACACTTGCCCAAGTGATCATTTCTATTCCTTGGCCACTTGGCACTCATCCATTGGTCCACATAGGAGCTAAGGACACTGATTATCTGACCCAAGAGGTGGTTTGGGTAGCCATGACTCATGGGGACATGAATTCTAGGACCTCTCCCATTGGAACACTTGGCATGAAGGACTCGCACCTCCCCTTGCTAGGACACTCATTTGTCCTTCATGGTAGTCACTTTCCATGCCTTAGCCAACCAAAATGAGCCACTTAGGATGATTCCCTTCCATTTCCAACCACCCCAAGCCAAATGATAATAATTTGGAGCCAAAAATCAAACAAAAAGAAAGATTTTGGCCAAAATCAAACACAAGCCATTAGAGGCTGGAGAACTCCTCCTCCCACTCTCATTTCCATCCCCTAGAGCTCCCAAACTAACTAGCAATCATTTCCACTTTATTTTAGGGTGAAAACACAAAAAATAAGTGGATTTTGATGAAGAAGTGGTGGCAATTGGAGAAGACATCATTTAAAAGTGAAGGCGAAGGTCTAGTCTCATTCAAGGCTTATTCCCCCAGTCAAAAGCATGCTCGGATCATCACTGCCATTGAAAATCATCCCCAGTGAGGTAATCTTCAAAAACTCGTAGCCGGCCTTAGGATTTCTTGCTTTTTGTAATAATTTTCTTGTAATTTTAGGAATTTCATTAGATAAAACTCACATTTTTTTCATTTTATATGATCCCAATATAAAATGGAATTTTTTCAGCAAAGATTGATCTAAAAATGAGCCCAATCGAACCTCTTTCGCATTTATTTTGCAATTTTTGTATCAGTTTCACCAGTCAGAGAGCAACAGCCATTTGATCCCATGTTTAGGGGATCAGACGGCTTAGTTCGCATCAGACCCTCATCTTTTTGACCCATAGATCACGCGATCCACCATTAGATCCCATGGATCAGATATGGACCACCCGATCTACGATCAAACGGTCTGATCTGATTCGCACGTCACGGTCACTATTTCTAGCATTTTTTCGCTCACGTGCTGACACGGCATGCGCCAGCCAATAACGCGACATTGCGTGGCTCCACATGCCACTCAGAACTGAGCAGTCCAATTGCGCATTGCCATGTCAGCCCTGCACGCGGTGCTGATTGAGTTAAGTGGGGAAATCTAGATAAAAATTGATGAAAAATAAAATACTTAATGAAAAATTGATAAAAAAATAAAATACTTAATGAAAAATTATTTAAATCACCTGAAATTTCAAAAAATTGATAAAAAATAAAATACTTAATGAAAAATTACAAATAAGTGCTCATTGGATTCATCTTTTTGAGAGGAATTCAATAAACCCAAAATCACCAAATTTCACTAGATAGTTTGAGCTTAATTTAAGTTTTTGCGAAAAAAAATCAAATTTCATTAATTAAACTAAAAATATACTTCAGATTAAGTTGAAAATTTTAGAAATTGAAATTTAAGTTGAAATCTACCTATTATAATAGTTTCAAATCAAGATAACTTCTATATTGAAAGATATTGAATTTTAAATTTCAAATGATTTATTTTAATAAATTGAATTAACAAACTTCATGAAAATTATCTTATTCAATTGAAACTTTGAAAAATCATAACTAATTGTAGAAAAATCCAAAAATATAAATAAATACTCATTTTAAAGATATTTTAGAAGAGATTAAATTAAAGTTAATTATAATTAATTTTGAATTATAATTAAGGCTTAATTTGAGTTTAACTTAAAACATAATTAGCTTAATTACTTCCTAATTACCCAAGCAATTAATTTCAAACTTTCTAAGGTTGATTAATAGGATGACCTCTACCTCCCATAATTTTCTTGAGATTTATTGCTGGGTTAATTAGGAAAATTGGTTATCTTAGCCTTAATTATTTTCCTAATTTATTAGGTGATTAATTAACATGCTAAATTGTAAAGAAATCATTAATTAAGTTTGTTAATCATTGTGGAATAGTGAATGGGCATGGGAATGAGATTGGGACCTCTTTCCCACTCTTTTCCCTAAGTTCATTTCCCTTGACTTGAAATCAATTAATTTGGATTAATTAATGGTTTAATTCATTAATTAAATTAAAATTATAATCATTCTAGAACTTATCTAATTAAATTTCTTGAGTAGCTTTTTGGGTGTTCAATAACCTAAAGAGAGAGTTAATGAGATTATGGTTAGCTCACATGTGTGAGAAAACCATAAGAGTAATTAAGTGAGCTCCTAAAGCTTAATTAGTTAATAATTATGAGCTAATTGCATTAAACCCCTTTCATTTCATAGAAGCATTGCTATTTACATTTCTATATTGTTTCATATCATATTAGCTCATAGTTATTTAATTAATTACCTTAAGGTGACATAGGTAAGGGTTAATTAATTGATTTAATTCTTGCTTAACTTAATTAAACCATAAAATCAACTTAATTACTTCTTTATTAAATCAAATTAACTCACACATGTGGGAATGAAATTAAGATCAGCATACTTCTTTCACATCTCCTAAATCAAATCAAACTCAAAACTGAAAGTGTCATTAAAGAACTTTGGTTTATTTTTAGGTAGCCTTATTTAGTATGATTATTCTTAGAAATTAATTGGAATGAATGAGATCATGTGCTTATGTTCTTTTATTTCTTTCCAAGCATGTTAAATGTTGCTTGTCATATATAATCATGCATTCATTTCTTTTAAAATTAACTAAATGAAATGGTTTCTTTTATGTCAAATTGCATGTGGTGATTTAAATTAAAAATAGGTGTGGCTATTATTACTATTAAATAAAAAGTTATTTTTAAAGGCCCATAAATCAATTATAACAGATGGAATGATATTAATTACAAGTATCTATAAGTTTTCATGTGTTGATAATATAAGATATGCAATATGAAGCTCTCTTTCCTTCTCTTATATGCATGGGATTTATAAATGTATAGTTCATTTGAAAAGAACACAACATTTATCTAAATCTACTCCTATACATCTCCATGCTAAGACTTAGAAAGAATTTCATATCACATATGTAAATCATATAATCAAATCAGATATGACTTCTTGCATGACTTCTCGTTCTTTTGGTTTTTTTGGTACATTTACATGTATCTGAGAAAAGTGGTATATTAGTCTGGACACCCCGAGGCTGCGAGGTTTTAAGTAGCCCTAAGTAGGTCTTGTACCTTATGCCCCTGGTGTAGAATAATGATGTCGTACTCACTTAAAACTCTTATACATATGTATGTTTGATGTGACCAATGAATAAGAATCATAATCAAATAAATCAAATACAACTTTTGCATGGGTTTTTTCTATCATTGTAGTTGTTTATACATCTATATGTATCTAAGAAAAGTGTTATATTAGTCTGCACACCCCGGGGCTACGAGGCTTTAAGTAGCCCTAAGTAGGTCTTATACTTTACGCACGCAGTGCAGAATAATGGCACCGTACTCACTTAAAACTTTTATACATGTGAATGTGCACTTAGCTAATGGAAGAAAAATCCCTCTTTTCTATTAAAAAGATATGCATTCATAATTTAATCAAGTGAAATATCTAAATTCTAAACGTACTTCTTTGCATTCATCATTTAAGTGTGCTAAGACATAAACTGTATGTACAGTATGCTTAGGATTTAATCATATGCATGATATACATGACAGAAAGAAATAAATAAACATGTGTTATGTGATAGTAATTCATTCTAATTAATCTTAAGATGTCTTTCTTATTGAATAAGGTCATTTAGAGTGAACCTAAACTTAAGATTGATTAAAATATATAATAAGCCATTCACTAAAGGAAATTGATTAATTAACTTGCTTTAGATGTGACTTAAAGTAGCATTGAAAGAGAGATTCTCTCTCTTTCTTCTCTTTGTTACACTTAGTTATTAAGTGTAGACCATATGAAATAAAAGAAAACACTAAGTAAAATCTTCAAATCAATTAAATCACTTAAAGAGAAATCAACTATTTATAAATTAAATCCCTCACACTTAGTGAATTTCAACTCTAAAGCCTAATTAGGACATACCACACAAGCTTTAATTCACACACATTAGAATAAGTCACCATTTATACCCTTATGTTAGGGAAGTGTATGATTTGACATATGCTTATTTTGTGATGTATTATTGTAGACTAGATGTTAGGGTGTATGCGCGTAGTTTGGATGTTAGGCCGATATTAGGCTAATCATATTTTCTGTAGGGGTTGTGCTTAAAGGGTCACTAAGTAAAAAATATAAATGCTTTTATTGTGCAGGTTGCTTAGCCCCTAAGCATAATCCAAGTTAGGACAAGTGGGCTTGGTTACCCATATGTGAGGTGCTAAGTCTAAATTATTCATATAATTGCTTGGGTTGTATGGTGTGTTTAGCTAAAATTTGTTTTGCAGGTATAGTTAGATTTACTTTCCTTCTTTTAATGTAATCTTACATTAGTATTTGGATGAGTGTTATGGGGGATTAAGATGAGCATTGGTTATAAGACCAAGTCTTATGTACCATGTGATGCCTTTGGAGCAAGCATATCAAAATCTTGCTAAAAGGAAGAAAGAAATGGAGCAAATCAAATGAAGAAATGAAGAAAGAAGAATGAGGAATGAAGAACCCCATATCATTCATCATTTGTAATTGTAATTATTATAATATAATTTGGGTTGTATAAGGGCAAAGCTCGGCTACCCACATTTCTTTTTGGGTTGTACGGTGGTACCCGACCGTATCAGCCTTTTATTCTTTTGTGATAATTTTATAAAATTATTTGATATTTTGTTTAGTTTGTGCATTAGAAAAACCATGCATTTTCATAGTTTGTTTATGATTGGTGATTGTTGTATGGCCTGGATGTGATTAGGCTCCTAGGATTAAAATTAATTTTTCTACCCAAACTAATAACTCATAACTAAATCTCTAAAATAACTCATAACATCATATAAAAGCCTAAGCATTAAATCAAGATAATAAAATATTTAGCAACCCCTTAGTGGGATTTTGTATGTTTAATATCATGCATATTCATCTTATTTCACTCTTATTAAGGAGGGCTTCCATCTTTGCTAGATAATAAGGGTTTAACCAATGAGAGCCTTGTTGACCTCATTTCTAGAATGAGCTCCCAACACCTCCATCTTAGGCTTAGGATTCCTCTTAGACTTTAAGAGTTCCTTAGTATTAAGACACATCTAGTGATTAGGTGGACACTCCCCTAGCCCTAGAAGACTTAAAGAGTTAGCCATATGAATAGGTCTTGCCTTAGGGGTGTTAGGAAAATTTCCTACCCTTTAGCTTAAACCATTCCTCACTTTCCTTCTTTCAAGTCAAACTCCAAATCAATCCTATTTGATTTTCTCAAACTCAAATCAATTCCATGATTCAATTCCATGATTGAGATCCACGATTGAAATCCATGATTGAAACCCATGACTAAATTCCATCAAAAATTCTTAAGTTCAAATTTCCTAAGTCCTTAATCCTTTCAAGCCAAAATCAAACTCAAATCCACTAAAAATCAAATCTAAGCCTTTCAAGCCAAAATCTTGAACTTAGTCAAATCGCCTTCAAATCAAGCAAATCCTTGATTTTCTCTCATGGTTCAATCAATCCTACAATCATGACCTCATATATAAATCCAAACCTCAATCAAACAATCAAAACCCAAATCAAAAATCAAACCCAAGTCCCCTTCATATTCTTCCTTTGAATATGAAATTTTCAAATGGATCAAAACCCATTTGACTTCAAACCTCTTGTAAATGGATTTATATTTCAATCATAACTTCATATACAAGATCAATCAACTTCAAATCAAGCTTTGACCAAACTATTTGACCCACTTAGGTTCACTGACCCAAAGTGACCTAAAGTACCCTTATATATGAACTTTTGATCTAACCAAATTGGATTGAACCAAACTCATATATCTCATCATGATCAACAATCATCATGGGATGATCAATCAATCAAATTAGGTCAAACCAAGTCAAGCTAGGGTTGACCAAGTCAACACTTAACTTTAAATGAAACTAACATAAAATCCATCATAGGACAAATTGATTAAAGCCCTTGATCCAACTTCACTCAAGACTATGTTTGACAGAAGCCAACATTTGAGCTAACTAGCCCAATTGGACCCAAGTTGACCCATTTTGACCTAAAGGGTCAGAATCCACTTTGATCTAAGCAATTGCTTAATGGACCCATTACACTTATTTAATTCCCTTTAATTGAATAAAATCAACTGTGATCAAAACATTCTAGCAAATTGATTAATTAACCTTAGACCCAACATGACTAAAGGGGTCATGTTAAACCAAAATTGAATTTAATCCAAATTGACAAAGATACCAATCCCCTCCATATGACTAACCAAACATAAAATTACCCTTGATCTACCCCAAATAGGCTAAATGGGTCAAATGGATCAACTTGACCCATTTGACCTAAATGAGTCATATGAGCCAAAACCAAATCTAATCCAAATTGAACCAAACCAAAGGCACAAAAACATTTCAAATGGTCATATGAACTTGACCAAACCCTTGGTAATTTGACCAAATGGTCAACTTGACCCAAGTTGACCCATTTTGAACTAAATCGGTCAACATGAGCCAAACCCTATCAAATGTATTCAAAATCCATTGAAACTTGGCCAAACCTATTTTCTCAACATACCAAAAATACCCAAATTAAAAAAAATAGCAAAATGACCATTTTACCCCTTATCTATAGAACAAATTTTGGCCTAGCCCATGGGTATTTTGGTCATACCCTCATCATAATTACTTGAGGCTTTCTTAAAAGCTCAAGGGGACTTAGTGATGAGTGGTGCACCCAACCTAATGGGTTTGGGTCAACCCATTTGACCCATGGACCAAACCCGACCCTTAGCCTTGAAATTGAAATATCAAATTCCCTCTTATGCTCAATCAAGCACAAGTTGTCCACTCCTTTGGTCAAACCGACCTCTGATGATCTAACAGCCAATTCTCCATGGTCAATTGGATCAAAATGGTAACTAATGGGTCGGCCATCCGATTGCCATAGGGGGAGATATACTCCTCCTAATTCACTAAAAATTCACTTCACTCTTGATTGGAAGGAATCCTTAGCAATCACCTTAGAGCTTTCCTAAGCTTTCTAAGAGGGATTTGAATCTTGAATTTTTTGATTTTGCACAGTGCAAAATAGGGGAGCACACCTCAATTCCTAACTTCCTCTACACTTGATCTTAATCCAATTCCTTCTACACTTTTCATCTAAGGACCAAGTCGAGCCTGCACAAGCATCCATTTGAGTTCCCACAGCAAGTAAGAGCTCAATTCAATCAAAGCTGCAAGGATCTTGAAGAGGAGTTGGTCCACCAATTGATCCACTCAACCTCAAGATCTAGGAACTTTAATATGGCTTCGTCTCTACCAGACGAAGCTACCTCATCGATCTCGAGCGCCGGTGATCACCTCCAGTGAAGTATGTGATTTTTCAACCACTTAGATTAGGAGGTGTTGGTCCTTTGTAAAAGGAATTTTCATTACATGTCAAATCCACCGTTGGATTGGCCGCTCTATTCCTCTAGATGGTGTGGGTTGAGTCTTGAATGATTCTATACTAGATCGGGCTCGAATCTCCCCTTGGATCATGGATGATCTCCATTCATCCTCAAGAAAGATATTGACTCATCTCAGCTATCCATCCGTGCATTTTAGATGGACGACTGAGATTATTAGGCATATTTATAAATCCTTTATCCATTTTATAAACCACGGGGAGATCTCTGGCCATTCCATCTTTGATTGATGAGAGATAAAACATACCGCCGCCTTGATGATATTTAAGTGGGTGGCTCCCACCCTGTGTAAAGCACCGACCACAGCCACACATCCATTGGCTAAGATTAAGTGGGGGATTAGTTATTTACGTAATTAATTCCTTATTAATCCCTATAACTTCTAAAATTCATAACTCCTTCAATAAAAATAAAAAAAATAAAAGGAAAAATTTTATGAATAGATAATTTTGTCTAAAATATTTTAAAAATGTTTTCAATTAATTTTGAGTTCCCATTTTCTCTGAATTTAGGTTTCTTTGGGAATTTTTATTAGCTAATTATTCTCTAATTAAATCACCAATTGATCTAAAACTTCTAGGGCTCATTTTAGGGGATGACTTCTACCGCCCCTAATTTTCTTGAGATTTATTGTGGCCTTAATTCGGGAAATTGCTATTTCATTCCCTAATTACCCCTTTAATGTAATTAAGGGTAATTAAGATGTGATTAGTGGATTTACCCTTTGATTAAGTTTGATTAAGGTTAGATCCAGTGAGTAGGGGTTTTGTAGAATAATTTTTGGGCATTTCACTTAAGCTATTCCCTAAACCCCCTCTTCTCTCCTTAATCTCCTCTTAATTAAGGGTTAACTCATTAATCACTCCTTTAAACAATTTTCAAAAATTCTAAAAAGTTCCAGAACTTAATTAATCTACCTTCGGTAGATGCTTAGGTGTTTAATAACAGTAAATTAAGAAATTAAAACTCCTTTCATAAGCATGAAAGGGTATTTTAAAAGTACTTAAGCTAAAACCCCTAGCTTAATTAACTTTTAATTGTGAGCCAAATTGCATTAGGACTTTTCATTATTAGGTGCATAACAAATTTAAATACTTTGCAGGATTTATGTCATCTCATTGGCTCATAGTTACTTAGTTAAGTTTTCTAAGGTGGTGTAGGTAAGGGTTTATTAAGCCACTTAATTCATACCTTAACCTAATCAATGCTTAAAAATGAATTTAATTATCTAAAAATTAAACAAAACTACAAAATACATGTGGGAATGGGTTAGGAATAGCAAACTCATCTCACCTTTTCAAAATTAAATCAAACTCCAAATTAAACAAATATCATTTTGAAATTCACATTGATTTATTCTTTAAGAATGTCTTTAGGATTTAAGTAAAGTGAGTTTTTTTTACATGATTGCATTGCTTTAGATCTTTCCCAACATGTTAAGTTGTATGCCATGTGATTCATGCATTCATAATTTCATGTTTCAAAATTTTAAAATGAAATTGTTTACTTTATGTCAAATGTGCATGTGTTGGGTAAAGTAAAATATGAGTGGCTATTATCACTACTAAATCCAAAGTATTTTCAAAACTTATAAATGTAACATCAAATATGAAAGTATGGTATTCATATCTTAATTATTAGCTTGCATGTGATGGATTATAGAAGCATGTTTAGCATAGGCTGTCTTTCTTCCTCATGTAGCATAGTTTTGAATAGGAGTTAGTAAGATGTAGGGTTCATTTGAAAAGAACCCCACACTTAGTTAATCTCAAACCATATTCATCTCTATGCTCTCACTTAAGAAGGGTTGCCTATACTTGCATGCATAAATTTCATAAAACAAAACAAATCCATTAAATAACTTTTGCATATTCCTTTTCCATTTCATTTCTGTTATATGCATGTTAGTACTTAAGGAAAGTGGTATATTAGTCTAAAAAACCCCACGGTTATGAGGCCTTAAGTAGCCCTAAGTAGGTCTTGTACCTTACACTTCTGGTTAACAATGGCGTTTTACTCACTTATGCCTTTCTTACTCTCATGTATGTATGTAAAATTTTGGATAAGGAAAATATTTTCTATTTAAGAAAAATCATGCATATTTAACTTCTAAATTTTCTTAAATGGATTACTTAGTATGCATCATAAAGTGTGTTAACTATTCTCATTTGCATGTATAGATATGCTTAGGGTCCATCCATATGCATGTTATATATGTTGGGAAAGAAATGAAGTAATGTGTTATGTGAATTTTGATTCATTTTATTTAATCTTAAAAATGCCTTTCTTTTGAATAGGTTTGTTTAGAGTTTATCTAAACTTAGGATTGATTAAAAGATGTAATCAAACATTCACCTAAATGAAATTAAAATGTGAACTTACCTTAGAAATTACTTAAGGATTAGGGAAGGAAAGAAGTTCTCTCTTTCCCTCTCTTTATCTTAGTAATTAATTGTAGGTTTCACTTAAATTAAATTAAAACATGAAATAAAAATAACCCAAAATACTTAAACAACTTAAATGAAACTCTCTCTAAGTTGAACATGTCTTCACACTTAGAAAATTTGAACCTAAAGTCCTAAGCTAAGCATGCCACACAAACCTTCAAAGCACACATATTAGCCTAAGTCACCACTTCTAGCCTTAGGTTAGGTCGGTGCATGGTTTGATGTTATGTTTTATTTGTGATGAATATTTTAGACTGGATGTTAGTGTGTATGCTTGTAGAATGAATGGTAGGACGTGCTGAGTCTAACTATTCTTTTATGCAAGGGATTGTGCTTAAGGGGCATTATCATAAATAAAAATATAAATGCTTCTTGCTTGGAGGTGCTTATAGCCCCAACCATAATCCATAGGCCAGGTGGACTTAGTCACCCATGTGTGGGGTGATAAGTTCAATATACATGCTTGGGATTTGTGTGGTGTGATTTAACTAACCTTTATTTTGCAGGTGTTAGTATACTTTTTTGTCATGTAAAAGTTTGTATATTTAGGATTTTGGAATGAATTGTTATGGGGGATTATGATGAACATTGGTCATAAGATCCTATCTTATGCATCATGTAAAGCTTTGGAGCATCCACCTTCCAACCATCCAAAGGAGAAACCAAAGAAGAAAAGAAGAAAGAAGAAGAAGAGAGAAAGAAGAAAGAAGAAAGAAAAATAAAGCTTGAAGACCCCATAACAATGAATTCCTTTGACTAAATTATAATTTAATTCATTTGTAATATGGGTTGTATAAGGAAGCTCACTATTTGATATTTTTGGGTTTGTGGTGGTGCCCCACAAACGACCTTATTCTTTTGATTAGCTTTATAAATTGTTGATGATTTGTTTAGCTTGCATTAAGTAGCATGATTTTCTAGTTTCTTCCTTGCTTTATGTATGGCTTGGATGTGGATTAGGCTCTTTAGGAAAAAATAAATCTTTTACCCAACTTAACAATTAAAATTAAAATTAAACAACTCATAACCTCACCAAAAACTTAGGATTAAAATTAAGCTAAAAAAATTAGCAACCCCTAGCTGGATGAGCATTTCTTTATAATATCATGCACAAATGCATCTTATTTCACTCTTGATTGGAGGGCTTCCACCTTTGCTAGAGAACCTGACTTGACCTTTGAGGGTCATGGTGGAAACTCACCTCCTACCTTCTCACTGATTTTGGCCAATAATCTGATTTCTCATGCATTAGTCATAAAAATCCTATTATCTTGAGTCAAAATGATTGTCCAAAAATAAAAATAAAATGAAATTTAAATTGCATTAGATTTAGGTCATTTGAAGCATGCCCTTTATATGATCTAGTCTCTTTAGGAGGTGGGTTTAAGCTTTATAATATCATGCACAAATGCATCTTATTTCACTCTTGATTGGAGGGCTTTAACCTTTGCTAGAGAACTTGACTTGACCTTTGAGGGTCATAGTGAAAACTCACCTCCTACCTTCTCACTGATTTTGACCAATAATCTGATTTCTCATGTATTAGTCATAAAAATCCTATTATCTTGAGTCAAAATGATTGTCCAAAAATAAAAATAAAATGAAATTTAAAATTGCATTAGATTTAGGTCATTTGAAGCATGCCCCTTTATATGATCTAGTCTCTTTAGAGAGTGGGTTTAAGGACTTAGTCTCTTTCTAGATAAAAATAGCGTAGCTATCTTGCATAAGCATAAAGACTTGCCTACATGTATTTAAAATCATAGGAGGAGTTAGTTGGTATCCACCCCTAGGTGGTTATAAGTCCAAGCTATCGGGTGGTTTGTCCTCTCTTATGGAGGCAAACCAATCACCCAATTTTGCCTTAGATTTAGGTTATGCTTCTGGTCTTCGCCGAAGCTCCACAGATTCAGGTTCTGAGGTTACTTTTCCCTTTTGCAGGCCATAAGAATAATTCTTCACCTTTTAGGCATTTCCTTAATCTTGTGTTAAGGAATCTTAAATCCTAAATTTTTAATGAAACATACAACTCAAACAATCTAAATCAATTTCTAAAATTTAAAACCCAATTTGAGGATAGTTTGAGATGCTCGCTAAGTTTCTTAGCATCGTGGGAATCTCTATTTATTTCCCATTTTGGCTTCGATAATAACTCTCTCTTTTAATCAATCCCATTTGATCTTCAAATACAAACCAATCAATTGATAGTTCTTCCCTATTAAAATATTCAGAGGCAATGATCATTTACCTTAATCGAGAGTTTTCCTAAGGGATCCTATCCCTTAGGTTGTAATTAACTATGGGGCTTGCCAGAACTTAAACCGATTTAAAATAAACCCCGCTTTACTTTTCCATATAAGGGAAGAATCTCTGGTACATATGCAGACCTATCATCCTTAGGAGTCCTTATTGAGGTGATTGGTTCCATTAAAGGGTAGTGACTTCTATTTTTTGAGATAATATACTATAACTTGATGATGTATCCGATCACCTGAATAAGTACATAATGGCATCTTACCAAGATAAATTTTTATATAGGGTCTTATCCTCTTTCATTTCTCACCAACAGATTTGGAAGACGACTCGTCCCTTATATAGGAATTTTTCTCCACAAGATTATGATGGAAGAATACTTGTTTCCCATTTGATTTGGCCCATAATCAACTTTCATGCATTTAGGCATACAAAATCTGATAGCATGTGTCAAAATAAAGAGTCCCAAATTAAATGAAAATTGACAAAAGATTGCATTAGATTTAAGTCATTATTCATACCCTTCATGCTCTAGTCTCTTAAGGAGTGGGTTTAAAGACTTGGTTTCTTTTTTACATAATAACAACCTAGCCATCTAATGGATTTAAAGCATAGAAGGTGTTAGCTGACTGTCGCTCCAAATCATAATAAGTCCAGTAGTCAGGTGATTTACTCTCTCTTATGGAGGTAAATCATATACCCACTTTCTCCTTAGAGTTAGGTCATGCTTTGGCCCTTGCCAAAGCTTCCTAGATTTAGGATCTGAGGTTGCTATTTCCTATGGGCTACAAGCATAAATCTTCACCTCTTAGGAATTTCCACAATCTTGTATTGTGGAATTATAATTCTTAGATTTCTAATAAAATTTCAACTCAAATAAATAAATCTCTTCAACTTCAAATATATAAAGCCCAACCATAGGATAGATTGGAGTGCTCACTAGGTTTCTTATTATCATAAGCACTCCCTACTCATCTCCTTTAGTTTTGATAATAACTCTTCCCTTTTGATCCATACCACTTGATCATCTAAAACGTAACCAATTTATTGATAGTCCTATCTTTGATATCTTTGGAGACAAAAATCACCTACTTTAATCATGAGTATTCTTAAGGTATTCATTTTTTCTTAAGATGTAATTAACTATGGGGCTTAGGGCTTGCCCCCATAGGGAACTTTAGAACCCGGTCTAAATAAACCCTACTTTAATCATCCATGTAAAGTTAAGGAAGAATGGAAGAATCTCTGGTATATTCGAAGACACATCATGCCTTATGAGTCCTTATTAGGTGATTATGTCCATTGTAGGGTAGTGACTTCTATCTTTTGAGATATTATACTATTCTTCAATGTCGTACTCGATCACCTCAATAAGTATACCCTCAAATCTGTGTGGTGTCCTCCGTGCAAATGAATCAAAAATAAACACCACACTTTTATGTTTTTCCTACACATGTGGACTAATCATTATTTTATTAAACTTCTTTAGGTTATTCAACACCTAAAGGACTACCCAAAATTTGACCAATCAAGTTTTGATATGATTGTAATTTCAATTTTATTAATTAGTGACTTAATTAATTAATTAATCCTTGATTAATTTAATTAAGGAAATGAGCTTAGGGAAATGGATCAAGGAGGAGACCTTAACCCCATCCCATAGGTTCATTTACTATTGGATAGTGGCTAACCACTTAATTAATTGACATTTTTTTGTTCATATGATTAATTAATGATTAATTAACTTAGGAGGGTAATTAAAGTTTAATTAGTTAATTTCTCTCATTAATTAAACAACAAATCTCAAGAAAATTATGGGAGGCAGAGGTCATCCCATTAAATTAACCCATAAAGTTTGAGATTAATTATGTAATTAAAGAGTAATTAAGCTAATTAATTTTATAATTAAACCTTAATTAAGCTTTACTATTTAAATTTTATTAAGGATATTTTTTAATAAATTTCCTCTGAAAAATCTTTTAAAATGAGTATTTATTTACTTTTTATGATTTTTCTATAATTAGTTATGATTTTAGGAAGTTTCAGTAATTAAAACATATTATTTAAGCCTAATTAAACATTAATCCCATTTGGTATATCGTGTTCAACATGGCACGCGAGATTATTTAAACTTATCCTGCTTGCTTGGTGGCGGTGTTTTCTCATCTTTTGATCTGATACATTAATCTGGTGCTAAAGGATTAAAATGGATAATTATATCAGATTTAATCATGACCGTTCATTCCAATCACATGAAACGGATAGTGCGTGATCCCTCGTCTATCGATCGATAAAAGGCGGACACTGTCCACCTTCCTTTGATCAATTTGAGCTCACTTGAGCTCAGTTCAATCTCAAATCGATCCCACACCTTCGCGAGGAGGATCTGAAGGGATCCAATGACCAAGATTGCACGAGATGCAAGTTTCCTGTGAAAAGCTCTACCTCATTTTCATACAAGGATCAATTTTAATGACATATCTCATAAGAGCTTAAGACCAGTCTCAAATCTGATTGAGGAAGCTTCATCTGGTGGAGATGAAGCTCTACTGATCATCACAAGCTCTAATTTGAGGTAGTTTGCTCGAAATGCCAACACATGAGACATATCGGTGTTGATCGAAGTTGACCCTACGGTCATCAGGAAGCTAGGGAGGTAATTCATACTTGCTCGACTACCTCCAAGAATGCTATGGGGAAAGTTAAATGCACTTTGGTCAAGCCTTGAGCAAATGGGATTGAATGGGAGGCTCCCCTATTTTGGCCTGAAGAAATTTGAGAGTGGGGAATGTGGGATCAACTTGGGAGCTTGGGGAAAGTCTCTACGGCTCATCTTGGGTAGCTAGGGCTATAAAGAATGCAAGTGTGTGTGATTGAGTGGAAATGAGGTGGTGTATTCCCCTCTTCCCTTGGATCGAATGGTTTGGGCTAGTTTGGCTTCTTATGGATGCTTGGTCATGGGTGGTGGCTAGGAATGGCAGGGATTCTACTTAGGTGGCTCAGTTGAAGTAGCCAAGGCATGAGAGGTGGTCAAGGGGGATAGTGGGTGTCCTTGGTGGTTTGAAATGATCCAATGGGGAAGGTGAGGTGATTTTACCTCCCCATGGGTCATGGCTGACCCAACGACCTTTGGGTTAGGTTGTCTGGTGGCCTAGGAGCCTATGGACCAAAAGGGGCTATGTGCCAAGTGGTCAAGGAATGAAAATGACCATTTACATGGGTGATTTGTCTCATGTGATACCCCTAGCCCAAGGGTAAGATGGTCATTTGGAATTGGATTTGATTTAGGCTGATTTGAAATGGGTCAAAAGTGGGTTAGCCAAAATTTCATGTGATTTGGAGTTCATTTGGTTAGGTTTGGCTCAATTTGACCCATTTGGGTCAAATTGGGTCAAAATAGGTTAGGTTGACCAATTGGTCAAATTGGGTCAAACCAAGGGTTGGGTCAAGTTCATAAGATCATTTGGAGTGTATTGGTGTCATTAATTTGATTCAATTTGGTTTAGTTTTGGTTTTGGCTCATTTGAGTTCATTTTCCAAATCAAGTTGACCAATTTGACCCAATTGGCCAAATTGGCTTGGTTTGGGTTTGGTTGGTTATTTCGAATAATTTGTAGGCTTTGGTTGAGTTTTATTTGAATTTGATTGGGTTTTAAATTGGTTTGACCCTTTTAGGTCAAGTTGTGTTCAATAGGTTATTTGGGTCTAGTGAGTCAATTGGGCTCAATTGAGGCTTTGGTCAAGTTCAAAAATTAATTTGGAATAAGTTGAGCCATTGGTTGCAATCAATTTGGTTTATATTTTGATTTGACCCATTTTGGCCATTTAGGTCAATTTGGGTCAACTTGAAAAGGGCCAATTTGGCTTGGGTTGGCTCAATTAAAGGTCAAGTCATGTTCAAAATTGGTTTTGGGTTGATTTAAATCATTGATTTCAATTGATTTGGCTCAGGTTACAATTTGGCTAGTTTGAGTTCATATGGGTTAAGGGGTTAACTTGGTCAAAGGGCTAGGTTGACTTGGTTTGACCTAATTTATGATAATTGATCATCCTAAGTTGATCAACAATCATGTTATGAGATTTTGGTGGGCTTGATTTAATCCAATTTGGATATGATTGAAACTTGGTTTATATTGGTCAAATAGGTCACTTTGGGTCAAGTGAGCCAATTGGGTTGAGTTTGGTTTAGTTGAGTTTATATATGGATTTGAGATTGATATATAAATTCAATTATAATTGGTTTGGATTCAAATGAGTTTTGGTTCATTTGAATATTTCAAGTCAAATGGGTTAGGTTGGGTTTGACTTGGGTTGATTTTGATTTGGCTTGGTGATTGTAGATTTCACTTATATTTGAAATGGTGATTGATGGAGTGATTGATTTATGAGAAAATTAATTAGTTTTGGTTTGAATTTGAATGGAATTTGGCTAAGTCCATGGAGTTGATTTAAAGGATTTGGATTTGGATTTGATCATTTGATTGTAGATTTGATTTATATTTGAGAAGATGATTGAAGGAATAATTGATTTATAAGAAAATCAATTGAGTTTGAAGTGGCTTGAAGGCAAATTTAGTTAAGCTCATAAGGTAGTTCATAGGGTTTATATTTGGATTTGATTTTGTTTGATTTAGTTTTGATCATTTGAATGTAGATTTGATTTATATTTAGGAAGATGATTGAAGATATAAATTGATTATGAGAAAATTAATTGACTTTGGATTGATTTGGATGGGATTTTGGCAAAGTTCATGAAATTGATTCAAAGAACTTAGGAAAGAATTTAAGTTTGGATTTGATTTGATTTGAATTTTGGGATTGAGTTTGATAGAGTGATTGAAGGGTTGAATTGTTATTTGAGAAAATCAATTGAGTTTAGATTGATTTGAATTTGGCTAAGGCTAAGTTCATAAGATGAAATCGTAGGGCTTAGGTTGATTTTGAGTTTCAATCATTTGGCTTAGAGTTTGGATTTGGATTTGGATTTGTCATTTGAATTGAATTTGAGGTTTGGTTATAGCTTAAGAAGGTGAACATGGATTGGGTTTAGGCCATGGGGTAGGTGGATTTCCCTAAGTCATAAGTCATAGTCTAATCCTATGATTAACCCTTCTAATTCTCTAGGCTTAGGTTTAGTGTCCACTTAATTGCTAGAAGTGTCTTATGACTAGAAGTCTTAATGTTTAAAAAACTCCTAAGGCTAAGATGGAGAGGTTGAGAACTCACTCCAAAAGTGAGGTCAACACATACCCATATTTGTTAAATGAGAGTTTCATTTCAAAATTAAAATCAAAATATAATTGAACTCCATTTAACATATCCATATTTTGTTAAATAGGAGTTCCTCTTTTCAAAATAAAATCAAAACAATCAACATATAAACTCCATTTAACATACCCAAATTTATTAAGTGAAGTTTTACTTTAAAATCTAAAACAAAATCAAGATAAGAAAAATATAATTGAACTCCAGTTAACATACCCATATTTATTAAATGAGAATTCCAATTTTAAAAATCAAATTAAAACCAAAATATCCAACACACATTTTTGAATTCCATTTAACATACCTCTATTTATTAAATGAGAATTCAATCTTTAAAATGAAAAAAAATCCATATATCAACAAACAAACATATAAGTGAGCTCTATTTAACATACCTAAATTTATTAAGCATGGGACTCTTCCAAACATCAAAACATAAACACATATATTTGAACTCTATTTGATGTGCCTAAATTTGTCAAATAAGAGTCCTCCTTTTTTTAAAAAAGAGAAATCAAATTAACAAATATCAAACACATATATTTAACTCCAATTTATTAAGTGAGAGTTCTCCAAATCATATCAAATCAACATATACCAATAAACAACAAACATGTCAAACACATTTGGCCCCTACTTGACATACATAAATTTGTTATGTAAGGGTCCTATTTTCAAATCAAGAATCAAATCAACACATGTCACACATATGAAAAACAATCATCAAAAATAAGATGCTTTAAAATTTTTTTAAACATATAATTAAAACCTTTTTAGCATACAAAAATGTGCTAAATAAAAATTTTCCAAACTCAAATTTCAAACAAAATATACAACACATATATCTCCAAAGGTCTCTTTTAAATATTTGAGCCCCACTCAACATACCCAAATTTATTGAATGTGGGTTTCAAATCAAAATCAAATCCTATGGCAAAGTCTCTCCTCAAATCTCAAAATCTCTTCAATTCAACGACCCCACTTAGCATACCTAAATTTGTTAAGTGTATGTTCAAATTCCAAGTAAAATCAGAAAGTCAATGATTGAAGGTAGTTATCAAAGCAAGGGTTTGATTCAGCTCTATTTCAAATGCAAAGATATTAGTTCACCACCACCACCCATGTGATTCAGTTCAGACGTGGCTTTGAGGTTTTAGAGTCACTTGTGAGGGACCAGCCCTCACGACCGTTAGTTGAGAGGAGGTGGCAGGACAGAGGCCTCTCCTTCACTTTGACATTTCGTTGGATTCTGAGTTTCCCTCACTGAAGAGGAAGGCTGTTGTGGTTCCCACACCCTATCAACAATGTTTCCAGTGTCAATTTATTTAGTAGCTACTTAGTTAGTTGCCCTTGCTGCAGTCCTAATGAGAGCTAGCACCCCTCATTGGTTTCCCCCACTCTGAAGGGGAAGGCTATCTTGGCCTCTGAGATAGTCTCCCCTACCTTTGAGGTAGGATCATGCTCCCATTCTGCCCCACTCACCCAGACGCAATACTGCAATAAGAGCCGAAAGGTTAAGTGACACTATGAGCACGAGGCGAGACATATTGATAATGCCTCTCATGTAGCTGAGGAGGGTTCCACTCGTGAGACCTCTCAACTCTTGAGTGGCAGCAGGTTCCACCCCCTCTTAGCTTTAGATGGAGAGGAGGATTATAGGAGGATTGCTACATTACCTCCACCATCAGACAGTAGGAGATACCAGTTAGGGAGAGTCAGAAGCTCTACTAGTCTACGATCAGTTCTTTGTTGGGTCGATAGAGTCCACGGATGCTTGAAGTCCAGTTTCTTATATGACTTGAGGAGTTTGATCCCTAAGAGCAATAGGTCAAAGAGAGAGAGAGGGAAGCTAGTTGCTACCCAAGTGGCAGAGAGGAGGAGGTATGCGTCATGCTCCACTTTGGTAATTCCATCGGTCATCGTCCAATCATTTAGACAACATAGTTCTCACTAGCACCATTCGACGTAAGAGGAGATCTCCATCCGAGAGGTCGGTGTCCTTACCATCACACCACTCCTCTCACCATCCACCATCACCCATCCAGCTTCCAACATCTACCATGCCCACCAAGCTTCAAAAGCCCTCATCGGGGAAAGACCATCTCCTTTGGTGATCTGGCTATAGCCTAAAGTTACCGCTCCATCTATTCCACTTGTTGAGGTGAGGTTGAACTCTCCCATTCGACCTTCCACTTCATTCATGGTAAAGAAGGAGTGGCGACCCAAAAGTGTCATGGTAGCACCACCTCTATAGCAGTCAGAGGAAGAGAGGGGAGGGAAGATCGACATAGTTCCCATGATAATGCATTAAGGAGTGCACCTCACCAGCCGCTTTAGTACAATAGCCTAGTCAGCCAGGGTCCTACACGTTCCAAAGAGGTGATAGATGATCGATCTTTAGATGACATCATTGAGGACTACTGTGCTGCAGTCAAGTAGATCATTGGAAATGATTACTCAGATTAGGAGGAGCATAGAGTTAGCTTGATCTAATGAAGATGACATGTTGTATGACACAGTCGAGGTCCATATGGTCGACACTCGAGGATCCTTACAGCAGCATCAGCTTAATCAGGAAGGTGTCGTGGTCAAGGAAGGTGACACTTCTCACTCGACTCAACACCTCCTCCACCAGCTCAAGAAGAAGGATGACTAGATAGATAGAATAGAGAAGAGGGTAGAGGAGTTGATGGAAGTGGTCTTAGCAATGTAGAACTCGGCCACAGTCTCACAGCCTTCTCTTATGGTAGCTGACTAGCCAGAGTTGGTACATAATTTAGATAGTCCTAGGTGAACTCCCACAGATGTTGATGCTGGTAGTTTGCATAGGAAGGTCACAGATTGCACCTCTGTGCATGAAAAGGATATTAAACATATGGTGGAACAACAGGTGAAGGAAGTACTGGTGCAAGCTAAGAGGAGCTAATATATTCCAAAAGGTAGACCATACGAGAGGAATTTGATGTAGTTCAATACCTCAAGGGTTTTGTGTCATGTTCCTTCAAGATCTTTGATGATAGTGAGAACCCACAATAACATATTGCACACTTTAGAGTCGGCTGTTGCAATGGTAGTGGCATCAATGCACTCCTGTTCAGACTTTTTATCATTAGCTTAGAAGGGATTGCTTTTGATTGGTACGTTGAACTGCCCAATGATTCAGTGAAGAATTTGCTGAGTTGAAGCATATCTTCATGAAAGATTTGCCGAAGCTCAGTAGAGAGTGATTGTAGGTGACCTCATTGTAGAGAAATAAAAACTCAATGAGTCCCTTATTGATTACATTCTCAGGTGGCACAACCTGAGCATGAAATATGAACTACAACTGTCCGAACTGCATGCCATTGAGATTCTTCTCAAGAATAACCATGGCTTGGTTGCATTCATGCTTAAGGGCTTTACCATCAAAATATTCAAGAAATTAATTAACAAGATGGCTAGCCTATAGGAAGAATCCAAACAGTTGCCCTTTCTACCAATCAACTAGGCCCAAGCCACAT
This sequence comes from Cymbidium sinense, assembly GCA_021442155.1. Taxonomy (NCBI): domain Eukaryota; kingdom Viridiplantae; phylum Streptophyta; class Magnoliopsida; order Asparagales; family Orchidaceae; genus Cymbidium; species Cymbidium sinense. The sequence goes on from CM038217.1 coordinate 5,968,810, forward strand.
AAAGTATTTGAGAAGAGGTCAAGGATGGTTATGTCAGTGGACAGAGGGAAGCAGGCTGGCTAGAGTTTAGTATGAGAGACCATGAGCTCAGTAGCCTCCTCTTCCAGCTTCTTTTCTACCATCTCGGCCATCATATCGGCCATCACAGTCGCCACAACAGCCACTTCCGCCATCTCAGCAGTTTACCTAGCAACGGTATTCATATCCACTTCCAGGTAGTTATTTTCCACCTACTCTCACCGATAGATTGAATAAGCCATATTCATTCAAGAGGGAGGTAGTTAGGAAAATATTTAAGCATCTCTTAATGAAACCTAACTTTCATTTACTGTAGCCTAAGAGGCTGGAGGAAGTGGGTATGAGTGATGATCCTAACTGTTGCCCCTACCACCGCATGTCAGGCCATGTCTTAGAGGATTGTGTTACTTTTAAAGACTGGCTTGAGCTTAGCTACAAGTCAGGAGCCATAGTTATCCCTCAGGAATACTTATTCGAATAATCATCCAGTTCTCTTAGTGTAATCCTTGGGGATGCTTGCGATCCTCTCAAGATCAGAGAAGGTTGTGATATCTCCTTATCCCAAACCTCTAAAAAGATCATTTCTAAAATCAAAAAACTTTCTTTGCAGATGCCTAAAGCAGCTCAAACCTCTAACACCAATGAAGGTTTGCTAGTTGCAAAGGAAAACTAGGGTGATAGCCCAACAGTAGTAGCAATTTTGCACACTTGCTCGAGATAGTCCAGTAGTGCAACCACCGTCCGAGTCTAGCACTCCCTCCACTGTTACAGCTATTTCTTCTTCTACTAGCTCCTCTTCTACTGGAAGGAGTGTTGTATCAGTGGATAATGGAATCAAATCCCTTACTCTACTTTAATTGATTTCTGTCATGTACTTTCACCCAAAAAGAAATCAATGAAGAAAGCAGATTCTACTTATATCTTGTCTACTTCTGATGCTCTTGATTTTATTCCTATAGAAACCTCTCCGAGTCTAAATAATAATAATAGCTCTAGTAGTTTTGATCCTTTCCTTTATGATTTTGATTCAGACTTTCCTTCTCTGAATCAATCAGGTTGACCTCTTGAGATTGACTTGGAGTCAACCGACTCTGAGGATCCCATAGGAGAAGTTGTAGGTATGCCCGATGAGAAGGTAAAAATTTCCACAAACTCATCATTTTGAGAAGTCACTAAAATTAACCTACGCAGTGGAAATGTTCTACCTCCTAGGGTAGTACCTCAAGATAAAGGTAAGCAAGTCGTTGGTTCCAATGAGCAGATAGCCCCTCCATTGAATGCTCCACCAATGGAAATTCTTATGGAGGACTAGCCCAGAGTTGATTACAACGTCTTAGCCAATCTTAGAAAGTTGCTAGCTAAGTTAAGCATATATGATGCCCTTGTCTTATCCAAAGAGATGTGAGAATCTATAATCAAGGCTTTACTTAATATTGAGATATGCTTAGCATAGCTGACCACTACTAAAGAAGAGGCACACTACTTGAAGGACACCTTATGGGTGACATTCAGCGATGAAGACCTACTTTTAGGGATGACTGAGCATAACCACCCTTTTTACATTGTAGTGGATGTTTGCAGATATAGGCTATCAAGTTGACCCAGGTGCATCAATTAACATTATGAGTCGAAGATCGATTGCCTAGTTGAGGATCGACATCTCTAAACTCCAGAAAGAAAGGATGATGTTGAGAGGATTTAATGAACAAGGTGAGAAGGCCTTAGGCTCCATAGTGTTGCCCTTGGAGATAGATGATTGGAAGACTAAAGCCAAGATTCATATTATAGACTCATACATCTTTCAATGCCTTGCTTGGGAGACTATGGATACATGAAATCAACACGGTTCCACCCTCTCAACATCAGTGTATGAAGTTTGTGAGAGGAGGGATCATCTACTGTGTCAAAGGAGATCTCAAGCCATTTACAATTCATGAGGTTGACATATATGAGGATGAAACTTACTATCTTCCTAAAAATTAACAAGTCTATTCTCGCAAACTTGGCCAAAGTTCAAAAATAAAAGAAAAAGAAGAAGAAAAAGAAAAGGAAAAAGAAAGAGAAAAAAAAAAGAAAAGATAAAAAGAAAAAGAAAATAAAATGGAGTGAGGAATAGACTTGGAGGAGGAAGTGGAGCCTGACATTAGATTCCACCCACATTCATTGCTCCATTTGAACATATGGGTAGGACAACCCAACCTCCACCAAGTAGAGGAAGAGGCCAGTATAGAGGTAGTCCTAGGGTGGAAAACCTCCTTATTGGCCACCCAATAGGAGATATGTCCTAGTGACTAGGAGTATACCTACTATCCATCTAGACTTATAATCTAGTTCTGAAGATGAGTCTTATATGGTTAGCACACCAGCCAGCTCTTCTCAGTAGCAGATTCCCTTGGAGGTGACATTGAGCCAGATAACGATTAAGACTTGGCTCCAAAGTAAAGCATAAGTGTATCCAAGTCTATATATAAAATAGTCAGGCATCAGTTGGGAATCTTAACTCTATCCCCACTTTTTTCATAAAAAGTTGAGGGTTTGGTAGTTAAGGAAGCTCCCAAGTTATCCATAAATGTGAAGATTCAGAGGTTCTTTCTAGGAGCATCATCCTCAAGTCAAGAAGTTGATGTAGAACTTTAGGATAATTCGTGAAAAGATTTAATAGAATTACCTTTTGATTAGTACACCTTGTGTTCTTAATCCAAAGAAAGGGTTAATCTGAGATACTTGGTCAAAAGCTCTCAATCAAGACCTAGACTAGCATTCAATGCAGTGGGTGGGTCAATTCGATGGTGACCATTACTGCTTAGTCATCACCAATCATTTGGAATTTGATAAGTTCTTTTCAAATCACATTAACTCATATGAGGAGGTGTGCTTAGAAACTTCATATGATCCAAATAATTTTGAAGTCAATGATGCACCACTAGAGTTTGAAGAAGAGATCAAGTCAACCATCAATGAGCTCAAAGAAATTAACTTAAGAACTAAAGAAGATTCATGCCTGACATATATCAGTTCCTTATTGAATGAAACTGAAACTAATGACTTAGGTAGTCTATTAACTGAATTTAAGGACTGCTTCACATGAAGTTATGAAGAGATGCCCGGTTTATCTCCTAACATAGCAATCCATAAATTAATAATAGAGCCTAGTGCTAACTCTATCAAGCAAGCTCCTAGACACATGCGATTTGACATCGAACAGTAGGTCATTTCTGAAGTCAAGAAGTTGATCGATTTTGGCTTCATCTGGGAAGAAAAATACCCTACCTGGTTGGCCAGAGTCATCCCAGTTAAGAAGAAGATTGGCCAAATTCACATTTGCATCAATTTTAAGGATCTAAATAAGGCATGTCCAAAAGATGAATTTCCATTACCAATACCAAAACTAATGGTGGACATTGCCTCATCTCATACAGTCTTCTCTTTGATAGATGGCTCATCTAGATACAACTAAATAAAGATGGACCCTAAAGATGAAAGAAACACTACCTTTAGAACTCCAATCAAAATCTATTACTATAAGGTCATGCCTTTTGGCTTTAACAATGTAATGCTATATACCAGCGGGCTATGACTTGAATCTTTGATGAACTCATTCATCATCAAGTCGAGTGCTATGTCAATGATCTCATAGTCAAAAGTAAAGAAATGGAAGACCATCTTTTTAACTTGAGAGTTTCGAATGGTTAAGACAATTTAACCTCAAAATGAACTCCCTGGAGTGTGCATTCAGAGTAGCTTCAAGAAAATTCTTTGGGTTCATTGTCCGATACCATAAAATCAAAATGAATCTAGAGAAGATCAAGGCGATATTAAAATGCCACCCCCAAATAGTTTAACTCAACTCAGATCATTCCAAGGGCAGTTGGCATATCTAAGATGATTTATATCCAACCTATCAGGAAGATGTGAGTCATTCTCAGCTTGTCAAAAAGGATGCCAAGTTCAAGTCGGATGACAAGTGTCAGCATGCCTTCAAAGATATTAAGCACTACTTGATGATGCCGCCAATTCTAACAAACCTTGATACTCTACATTGCGTTAGAGGACTCCCTTGGTGCTTTGTTGGCTTGACCAAATGATGAAGGGAACTAAAATGTGCTTTACTATCTCACTCGTCATCTAATCCTTATTGAGGTAAATTATCCATCCATTGAGAAGCATTGCCTAGCTTTAATCTTTACATCCCAAAAGATACAACATTACATGCTTTCTTATAAGGTGAAATTAATTTTTAGAATCAATCCATTGCAATATCTCATGATATGATTGATGCTATCTAGACAGTTGGCACAATGGTCCATGGTCCTCTCGTAGAATGACATCATTTTTGGACCCCATGTGTGATGAAAGGACAAGCACTAGTGAATTTCTTAACAACACACCCACTTCTTGCTGACTCGCCACTTAGTGATGACCTCCCGATAAACAAATCATGAACTCAGGGGACACTAGCATTCGATGCTCGTAGGACTGCAACTGAATCGAGCATTTGATAAGCTACTTGTGGCTCGACTTGATTAGAGCTTATTCATGTTCGTTTGATTAACTAATCAAAAGGGCATGAACACTTTTTTAAATACTTGACTACTAAATGAACATGCTTGAATAGCTTGTTGTTCAGTTCATTTATGTTTATAAATATTATCATTTAAAGCCCATGAACAAGCTTGCTAAAGAGCTCAATTATGGCTCGATTACGATTCGATTATGGCTTATTTGTGAATAATATTGTTCAAATTATTATTTTTTAGGCTTAATAAGCTTTACTTCATATAGCTCATGTATATTTCTCAACATTTAGCTCATGAACAAGCTCAATTAAGCCTTGATTAAAGCTAATTTATTTTATTAAATGAGCTACTTGTTAACAAGCTTGATAATCCAATTTGAACCACTCTCATGAAAAACTCAAATTTAGCTTGAGTTTGATAATGATAAACAAGCTCAAGCTTGAACATTATTCTTAAAAGCTAAAATCGAGCTTGAACTCGATAGTATTAAACAAGCTCAAGCTTGAACACATACATGCTCAGCTTGGCTCGATTTGTTTGCAGCCTTAACCGATGGGATTAAACAAGCTAAAATTGAGCTTGAACTCGATAGTATTAAACAAGCTCAAGCTTGAACACATACTTGCTTAGCTTGGCTAATTTGTTTGCAGCCTTAACCATTGGGAGATGTATTTTGATGGTGCTTCCTCCCAAAGAGACAAAGAACTACGATCTACTCTTTCAGGAATGGCAGGGATAGGAGTAGTCCTTCTAACTCTGGACCATGATGTGATGAGATTCTCAAATCATCAGTCCAATCCTTACACCAACAATGAAGTCGAATATGAAGCTTTGACTGTCAGTCTGGAGTGAGTTGTTACTCTAAAAATTGACAACATCAATATCTATGGTGTTTATTTTCAGTGTGTGTATGGGGGACAACATGCAAATTTGAGGGTGTACTTATTGAAGTGATCAGGTACGACATTGAGGTATGATGTACTATCTCAAAAGATAGAGGCATCACCATTCAATGGACCTAATCACCTAATAAAGACTCCAAAAGCATGATGAATCTTTGAATATACTAGAGATTTTTCTCTTACTTTACATAGATGAATAAAGTAGGGTTTATTTTAAACTGGGTTCTAAATTTCCCTATAGGGGCAAGCTCCCATAGTTAATTACATCCTAAAAAAGGTGAATTCCTTAAGAATACTCTCAATTAAAGTAAGCAATTATTATCTCCAAAGATTTCAAAGATAGGACTATCAATAAATTGGTTATACATCAATCGGGGCAGATCAAAAGGAGAGACTTATTATCGAAGTCAAAGGAGATGAGTAGGGAATGCTCATGATACTAGGAGTCCTAGTGAGCATTCTAACCTATCCTATGGTTGGGCTTTATATATTTGAAATTAAAGAGAATTATATGTTTGAGTTGAAATTTATTAGAAAGCTAGGACTTATAATCCCATAATAAAGATTATGGAAATACCTAAGAGCTGAGGACTTATGCTTATATCCTGAGGGAAAATAATAATCTCAGGTCCTAAATCTAGGGAGCTTTAGCGAGGGGCAAAGGACATCCTAAATCTAAGCGAAGATGGGTATGTAGTTTACCTCCATAAGAGAGGATAAATCACTCGACTGCTGGACTTATAATCACCTGGAGTGGTAACCAACTAACTCCTCCTACACTTTAACCATGTGATCAAGTCATATGATTTTGCAAGATAGTTTGGTTGTTATTATTTAAAAAGAGACTAAAGTCCTTAAACCCACTTTTGAAGAGATTAGAACATGAGTGGTATGAACAATGACTTAGTTTGATGCAAATCTTATCAATTTTTATTTGATTTTTTTTACTCTTTATTTTGACAAAGGCCATAAGATTTTTTATATCTATAAATGCATGATCAAATAAGGTTATTGGCAAAATAAGAAAGAAAAAGGTGTTTTTTACCACAGAGGAGACCCTCAAAGGTCAAGTCTCCTCCTATTGTGCAAGGATGGAAACCCTCTCTTAATAAGAGTGAATCAATATGGATGGATGATATTAAGCATACAACATTCAACTATGGGGTTGCTAAATCTTTTAGTTATCATGATTTAATTCCTAGGCTTTATGTGAGATTATGAGTTATTTAGAAAATTTAGTTATGAGTTGTAATTGAGATAGAAAATTTATTTTTCCTTAAGAGCCTAATTAGATTCAGGCCACATATTAAATCACCATATAAATAAGAAACTAAGATGAGGCATGCTATTTCTATTATGTAATTATAAATAAAACATCAAATAATTTATAAATCCAATGTAAAAGATTAAAAGGTCGGTGCGGTTGGGTACACTGTACAAACCAAAAATAGAAAATGGGTAGCCCAGCTCTACCCTTATACAACCCGATATATAAAAGAATAATTATAATTACAAATAAATAAATTCTATGGGGGTATTCATTCTTCACATCTTCTTCATTTCTTCATTTGGTTTGCTTACTTTAAAGGCATCATAGGGTCTCCCAGGACAAGGCTTTCTAGCCACTGCTCATCTTAATCTCCTATAACACTAATCCTAATTTGTAATGCAAAATTATATTAAAAGTAGAAAAACTAAATCTAACTACACTTGGAAAACAAATGTCAGCTAAACACACCATACAACCCAAGCAATTATATGAATTTTTAGAATTTAATTATTTCATTTGATTGAATTGTTTTATCATTTTAATTTAAAGCTCTATCTAAATTCTTATGCAAAAATACATAGGAATGAAGTTAAATAGGTTTGTGTCATTGTTAACCAAGGAAGTGAGGTAATCAAATGCCCTCCTTAGGGCGAGCTAAATCCTTGTATTCTCGGGATGTCCAGACTAAATACCCTTTGTATTCAAACATGTAAGTTTGCATGCATGAATGTAAGAAAGAAAGATTTTGATCACATGATTAATTAATTCCATCACTTAAACAATTGCAAATGCATGTATTTTGGTAAAAGAAAGAGGGGTTTTGACTCCATAATTAACTGCACACACATGTATGAGAGACATGACCTAGATTGTATCCAGGGAAGTGAGATAATCAAATGACCTCCTTGGGGCTACTTAAAGCCTCATATTCCTGGGGTGTCCAGACCAACTATTTGCTTTTCTCAAATACATATGAATGTACATACAAATAAATGAGAGCAAACCATGCAAAGGTTGTATTTTGTTTGATTGAAAAGATTTATGTAAATGGAGTAAAGTCTTATTTAAATTCTACTATTGAAATGTGTAAGAATGAAATCAAATGGAGTACATGTCATTGTTAACCAGGAAGTGAGGTAATCAAATGGCCTCCTTATGGATACTTAAAGCATTGTATTCCCAGGATGTCCAGACTAAATATCCATTAACATTCTTACTTATATAAATCAATATATGTGAATGAAAGAAAAGAACTTTACTTCATGCATTTAAGCTATAATCATATGTATTTCCAATGTATTTCCAATGTATTAATAACTAGCATTTATAGCATAAGTAATCACTTGTTTATAAGATTTGGAAAGTAGATTTGGATTTAATAGTGATAATAGCCACACATATATTAATTTAAATCAACACATGGAAGTTTGACATAAAGGAAATCATTTATATTTAATTAGATTTTGAAAAAATGAATGCACGAATCAAGTGGCATACAATATTTTAATATGATTGGGAAGAAATAAAGAGACACAAGCATGTAATTTCATTTAATCCAACTTACATAAATCAATATATGTGAATGAAAGAAAAGAACTTTACTTCATGCATTTAAAGTTGTGGTGTTTATTTTTTCTATGTATGTGTGGTGAGAAATATTCTTACGTTCATCTATCCCCTTTTGGAAAGTGGATAAATGAAAATAGAAATATATCACCTTATTGGGACACCACGCAAATCCGTAGATGTTCTTATTAGGGTGATCAGTTATGGCATTGAGGAAAAGTGTACTATCTCAAAAGATAGAAGTCACCACCCTACAATGGACCTAATTACCTTAATAAGGACTCCTAAGGACTATGAGTCTTTGGAATGTACTAGAGATTCTTCCCCTACTTTACATGGAAAAGTAAAGCAAGGTTTATTTTAAACTGGGTTCGTTAAGTTCCCTATAGGGCAAGCCCCATAGTTAATTACATCCTAAGGAATGGGATTCCTTAGGAATACTCTTAATTAAGGTAAATGATCATTATCTCCCAAAGATTTTGAAAAGTAGGACAATAAATTGATTAGTTTATTTTTAAAAGATCAAGTGAGATCAATCAAGAGGAGGGAGTTCTTATTGAAGCTAAATGAAGATAAGTAGGGGATGCTTAGGATACTAGGAGGCATAGTAAGCATCCCAAACTATCCTATGGTGGGGCTTTATATTTTTAAAATTGAATTGATTTGTTTGAGTTGCATTTGTATTAGAAATCTAGGGCTTACAATTCCATAATACAAGATCATGAAAATGCCTACGAGGTGAGGATTTATACTCATAGCTCGCAAAGGAAAGTAGCAACCTCAGAACCTAAATATGGGGAGCTTTATCAAAGGCCAAAAGCACAACCTAAATCTAAGGTGAAAATGGGTTTTATGTTTGCCTCCCTAAGAGAGGATAAACCACCTAATTGTTAGACATACAACTGCCCGAGGGTGGTGCCAACTAACTGCTCCTACGATTTTAAAGCATGTAGGCAAGTCATATGTTTTTGCAAGATAGCTAGGTTGTTATTTATTTAAAAAAAGACTAAGTCCTTAAACACACTCCCTAAGAGATTGGATCATGTAGGGCATGATTTAATGACTTAAATCTAATGCAAATTTTAACATATTTATTTTTATTTTTGGACAATCAATTTGACACATACTTTTGGATTCATATGTCTAATGCCTGAGAAATTAGATTATGGGTTAAAATCAGCAAGATAAGGAGGTGAGTTTCCACCATGGCTCTCAAAGGTCAAGCCAAGTTCTCTTGCAAAGGTGGAAGCCCCTAATCAGAGTAAAATAATATACTTTTTATGCATGATGAGAGAAAAGTAATACAACATCCAGCTAAGGGGTTGCTAATTCTTTTATTTTGATTTATAACCTAAGCTTTAAGTGAGGTTAGGAGTTATTATTTTTTTTAGTTATTTTGATTGAATAGAAAATTTATTTTTCTAAGAGCTTAAATATCATCCAGGCCATACAGCAAAGCAAGGAATAAACTAGGAAAAGATGTCATCTTAATGCACAAACTAAATAAACATAAATCAATTTATAAAGCTATCACAAAAGAATAGGAGACCACTTATTAAGTGGATAAACCCAAAATAAATTAGTAGCTCTACCCTTATACAACCTAGATTACAAATGAATTAAATACAATCAAGAAGGAATTCATTATTATGGTGGTCTTCATTCTTCATGTCATCTTTCTTCTTTCTTCTTTCTTCTTCCTTCTTTCTTCTTTTGGTTGGTTGGAATGTAATCGCTCCAAAGGCTTCACATGGTACATAAGACATAGTCTTAAAACCAATGTTCAACATAATCTCCCATAACAATCATTCCAAAATCCTAATTTCAAAATTACATGAAAATAGGAAAAGGGAAATCTAACTAAAACGTAAGACAGAGATTAGCCAAACAAACCATACAATCCCAAGCATATATATATATAGATTGAACTTAGCAGCCCACACATGGGTATCCAAGTCCACATGGCCTATTTTGGATTATGCTTAGGGGTATAAACACTTACACAGCAAAAGTAATTATTTTTTTATTATAGCACCCCTTAAGCACAATCCATTGTAGAAGATAATGGTTAGACTAAGTTCGCCCTATCATTCAGTCTATGCACATACACCCTAACATCCAGACTAAAATAATACATCAAAAAATAAAAATAAAAATCAAACCATGCACTGCCCTAACCTAAAACTAGAAGTAGTGACTTAGCCTAATGTGTGTGCCATTTAAGGTTTGTGTGGTATACTTAGCTAGGCTTTAAGGTTGAAGTTTCCTTAGTATGAAAAAATGTTCAACATAGAGGGGTTGTTTCATTTAAGTGATTTAGTTGCTTTTATTAATTTTATTTTGTATTTTGATTTATTTTAAATGAATTCTATAATTAATTACTAAGTTTTGTTAAAAAAGGGAAAAGAAAAGAGAACTTCTCTTTTCTCCATACCTTAAGTAATTTTTAAGGTAGATTCATATTTGATTTTTGTTTAGTGAATGCTTTATTATGTGTTTTGAAGTCTACACACATACACCCTAACATCACTACTAATTCATCATAAAACAAAAATAAACATCAAACCATGCGCTGCCCTAACCTAAAACTAGAAGTAGTGACTTAGCCTAATGTGTGTGTCATTTAAGGTTTGTGTGGTATGCTTAGCTAGGCTTTAAGGTTGAAGTTTCCTTAGTATGGAAAAATGTTCAACATAGAGGGGTTATTTCATTTAAGTGATTTAGTTGCTTTTATTAATTTTATTTTGTATTTTGATTTATTTTAAATGAATCCAATAATTAATTACTAAGTGTTGTAAAGAGAGGAAAAAGAGAAGAGAACTTCTCTTTTCTCCCTAACTTAAGTAATTTTTAAGGTAGATTCATATTTGATTTTTGTTTAGTGAATATTTTATTATGTGTTTTAATTAATCCTCAGTTTATATTTTCCCTAAACGACCCTATTCAAGAAGAAAGGTATTTTAAGATTAAGTAAAGTGAAATACTATCACAAAACATACAACACTTCATTTCTTTCCCAACATGTGTAACATACATATGGATGAATTCTAAGCATATCTATACATGTAAATGGAAGTGTTTAGTAGCACACCTTAATGATGAATTCTAGGAGAGTTACTTAAGAAAAATTGGATGCTTCATGATGCATGATTTTGTTAAGTAGAAAAAGAGTGATTCTTTTATCCATTTTTTATGCACATCTACAAGTATAAAAGACATAAGTGAGTATGGACCATTTTAGCACCAGGGGTGAAAGGTACAATACCTACTTAGGGCTACTTAAAGCGTTGCAACCCTGGGATTGTCCAGACTAATATACCACTTTTTTTAAATACCTGTGCATGTACAAAAAGAAGTGCATGGAAAGAGAATCATGCAAAAAGTTTATGTTTGTTTATTTGATTCGTTTATGCAATTTACATATACAAGTATGAATATCCTTCTTAAGTGATAGAATATGAATAAATAGGAATGTATTTAAGCAAGTGTTGTGTTCTTTTCAAATGAACTATGCACTTTGCAAAATCCTATTAAAAAATTATGGTAAAAGAGAAGAGAAGGAAAGTCACACAATGCACATCTTTATATTATACTCTCATGCAAGCTTATAAATAATTATAAGTAGCATACCTTTCAGTTATGATATTTGATTTATAAGTTTTAAAAGTAATTTTGGATTTAGTAGTGATAATAGCCATTTATATTCTTACTTTAGCCAAAACATGCAATATGACATAAAGGAAACATTTCATTTTTAATTTGATTTTTAAAAGGCATGAATGCATGATTTTCATATGGCATACACATTTAGCATGTTAAGAAAGAAATAAAGTGATGAAAGCATGTAAATTCATTCACCCTAATTAATTCCTAAAGATAATCTTATGAGATAGGATTATTTAAAGTAAATCAAATTTTTTTTAGAGAGATTTTTAGTTTTGTTGGAGTTTGATTTGAATTTAAGAAATGTGAAGAGGTTTGCTGGTCTTAACCCATTCCCATATGCATATATTACTTTAGTTTAATTTTTTTATAGCATTATTTGGTTAATTTTATATTTTATTTAGGTTAAGGTGTAGATTAAGTTCATTAATTACCCCTTACCTACAACTCTTTAACATATTTAATCAAATAATTATGAGCCATTGTATGACATAAAACCACACAATGAATTTAAGATAGAAATACACCTAGGAAAGAAAGGGGCCTAATGAAATTGGCTCACGAGTAGTGATTAATTAAGCTAAAGGGTTTAATTTAGGTACTTTCATAACCCTCCCCACACATGTAGGTTGGATTTTGATTTCCTTAAGTTACTTAGGTTATTGAACACCTAAGCACCTACCCAAGATGAATTGATTAAGTTTTGGAATGTTTTAATTTTGAAAAGTTTGATTAATTAAGTCATTTAATTAAGTGATTAAACTATTTAATTAGTTTGCACTTTAATTAGATTTTTTATCCAAATGAAATAAACATAGGGGAAAAGATTTGGGAAAGAATTCCCAACCTCATTCCCTAAGTCCATTCGTTGTTCTAAAGTAATTAGCAAACTTAATTAATTAATTTATCTCTATTTAAAAGGTTAATTAATTATTTAATTAATTAAAAGGGTAATTAGGAATGACTCAAGAAATTCCACTAATTAAACTATAAATAAATTCGAAGAAAATTAGGGGAGGTAGAAGTCATCCCACTAAATGCACATGAGAAGTTTGGAATTAATCAGTGGGATAATTAGAGAGTAATTAACCTAAGAACATTCCCAATAAAACCTAAATTCAGAAAATATCACTATTCAAAATCAATTGAAATTAATTTTATATTACTTCCCTTTGAATTATCTTCACAATGCTTTTTTATTTTGTATTTTTTGATTTTTATACATTTAGTTATGAATATTTGAAGATTCAATGATTAATAATTAATTAAAACCCCTAATTATTAATTAATCACTATGGCCACGTGATCACGACGCACGGCGCTTTCACATTGCATGATGATTGGTTATTTAAGTTGTTACATCACATCAAAGACACGGTGCCGCGAAGCTTTCTGATCATCCGATCAAAGATCGGATGGTTGAGATCAAGCCCGCAGTTTCTCAAGGGATTAATCACAGATCCTACATGGCTTGATCATGATCGTCCAACTGAAATGTGTGGATGAATGATCCATGATCCATCACTGAGCTTGCCTACGGGAGAGGGCAACCGTCCACTCCTTAGGGAAAGATCCAAGCTTGGATTGAGCTTAAACTCAACCCACACCATCATCATGCAAGGGGGAAGACATCCAATGACCAATTTTACTTGAGATGAAAATTATCTTCACAAAGGACCACACACTCCCTATTCTAGGCTCAGTTTAAAGGCATACCTCGCTGGAGGATATCACCACCGCTCCAATCCATCGAGGTAGCTTCGTCTAGTAGAGATGAAGCCCTATTGAATATTTGAGGCTTTGGTATTGGGTAGATCCTTCTATTGACCAAGGTGCTCTTACTAAGCTTGCAGCCTTGGTCTAGACACCACCTCTCTTGCCTTAAGAACTTGGGTAAAGCTTTGGATGAGTTCGATTGGGTTCCCTCAAGGTGTTTGAGGGAGGAATTGAGTTGAATTTGAGTATTGGATGAGTTTCAAAATCTTGCTACCTCCCCTATTTTCAGCTCAGGTAAAATCGAGAATGGGGAAATTGAATTGGCTTGGGGGAGCTTGAAGACATACAAGTGCTTTCTCTAGCTTCCTCTCACTCAATCGAATGCAAGAGAATGCAATACAAGTGAAATTAGGGGGAGTATATCTCCCCCTAGATTGATCGGATGGCCGAGAGGTGCTAAGCCATTTTGATCAAATTCACCTCCTTCAATGGGTTGTTTAGGCTATTTGAACTTGCACATGGTTCAATTTTGGTAGAGGGGGGGTAGTGGAGAAGTGCCATGTGCTTGATTTTGGGTGGAGGATTGATTGCCATGTGTTTGAAATGAAGAGAGTGGTCAGTTTGGCCATTGGGTTGGGTTTGGCTAACCTAAACACATTGGGTCATGTGCACCATACTCACTAGTGTCCACTTGGTCCACTAAGAGAGTGCCAAGTATGAAGAGAATTTGACAAAATTCCAAGTGAATTTGGCCAAGAATTACTCTTTGACCTAAGAGTAAAATGGTCATTTGGCTTGGATTTTAGTTTGAATATGTTTGGTATAATTGAAAAATGGACTGGGCCAAATTTCAATGAATTTGGAATTGGTTTGATGTGATTTGGCTCATGTTGACTCATTTAGGTCAAAATGGGTCAACTTGGGTCAAGTTGACCAATTGGTCAAATTGGGTCAAACCAAGGGTTGGGTCAAGTTCATATGACCATTTGAAATGTTTTGGCATCATTGGTTTGGTTCAATTTGATTTATATTTGACCATTTCAAATGGGTCAAGTTGATCGATTTGACCTATTTGACCTATTTGGGTTAGGTCATGGGTTGGTTTAGGTTTCATTGGTCATATGAAATGCATTGGTATCTTTGTTTCCATTCAATTTTGGTTTAATTTTATTTTAGCTCAATTTGACCTTTTAGGTCAAGTTGGGTTCAAGCCAATTGGGCTAGGTTGGGTCTAGTTTGCCAATTGAGGCTTTGGTCAAGTTCAACAAGTGATTTGGAATGAAATTGACCCATTAGCTTCAATCAATTTTTTATCAAGTTTTGACATATTTTGATTTTTTTAGGTCAAGTTGGTCAACTTGGGTCAAGTCCAAGGGCTAGGTTAGGCTCAAATGATGACTTAGTCAAGTTCAAACATTGATCATGAATGAGTTTTGATCAATAATTTCAATCAATTTAGCCTATGGTAGATTTTGACTAGTTTAGGTTTCATTTTAGCTAAGTGTTGACTTGGTTTGACCTAATTTGAGTGATTGATCATCCCATGATGATCGTTGCTCGTAATGTGTGGTTTAGTTGGGCTTAGTTCAATCCAATTTGGGTAGGATTAGAATTTGGCTCAAAAGGTATACTTTAGGTCACTTTGGGTCAAGTGAGCCTAAGTGGGTTAATTAACTTGATCAAGGCTTGAATCAAGTTTGGTTGAACTAACATATGGACTTATGATTGAAATATAAATTCACTTGCAAGTGGTTTGTTGGCTCAAAGGTATACTTTAGGTCACTTTGGGTCAAGTGAGCCTAAGTGGGTTAATTAACTTGATCAAGGCTTGAATCAAGTTTGGTTGAACTAACATATGGACTTATGATTGAAATATAAATTCACTTGCAAGTGGTTTGAAGTCAAATAGGTTTTTATTCATTTGACAATTTCAAGTTCAAAGGGGTGAACATGAGTTTGACTTGAGTTTGATTTTTGAATTTAGTTTTGGTTTGATGATTGAAGTTTACGTTTATATTTGGATTCATGATTGAAGGATTGATTGAATCATGAAGAAAAATTAAAGGTTTGTTTTGATTTGAATTTGATTTGGCTAAGTTCAAGAATTTGACTTGAAAGGCTTATATTGAATTTTGGTTGAATTTGGATTTGATTTTTGAATGTAGTTTTGGTTTGATGATTGAATTTTATGTTTATATTTGGATTCATGATTGAAGGATTGATTGAATCATGAAGAAAAATCAAGAGTTTGGCTTGATTTGAATTTGATTTTGCTAAGTTCAAGAATTTGACTTGAAAGGATTAAGTTGAATTTTGGTTGAATTTGGATTTGATTTTTGAATTTAGTTTTGGATATTTGAATTTATATTTCATTTATATTTATGAATATAAATGGGTTATGAAAAAATTTCTTGAATTTGAATTGATTTGGATTTGATTTAGGATAAGTCCATAATATAGAATCAAAGTGACTTAGGAATGATTCTTGGGAATTTGGAATTCAATCACAGGCTTCAATAATTTGGAATTGATTTGAGTTTAAGAAAATCAATTAAGTTTTGATATTTATTTGATTTGGAGTTTGGAGTTGGTTTAGACTTGATTTGGAATTTGACTTGAAGGAAGGAAGTGAGGAGTTGGTTCAAGCTATAGGGCACGCAAATTTTTCTAACACCCCTAAGGCATGACCTATTCCTATGGCTAACTCTTCTAAGTCTCTAGGGTTAGGTTGAGTGTTCACCTAATTACTAGAAGTGTTTTAAGACTAAGGAAACTCTTGTGTCTAAAAGAAGTCCTATGTCTAAGATGGAGGGGTTGAGAGGTCATTCTAAAAATGAGGTCAACAGTGTGTATGGGGGACACCACACAGATCTGAGGGTGTACTTATTGAGGTGATTGTATGACATTAAGGAATGGTGCACTATCTAAAAAGATAGAAATCACTACCCATAATGGACCTAATCACCTAATAAGGACTCTAAGGAATGATGGGTCTTTAAATATACTAGAATTTTTTTTACTTTACATGGATGAATAAAATAGGATTTATTTAAATTGGGTTCTAAAGTTCCCTATGGGGGCAAGCCCCCATAATTAATTACATCCTAAGGAAGGTGAATTCCTTAGAAATACTCTCAATTAAAGTAGGTAATTATTGTCTCTAAAGATTTCAAAGATAAGACTATGTTTGGAAAATCAAGTGAGATAGATCAAAAGGAGAGACTTATTATCGAAGCCAAAGGGAGATGAGTAGAAAATACTCATGATACTAGAAAACTAGTGAGCACTCCAATATATGTTATGGTTGGGTTTATATGTTTGAAATTGAGAAGAATTATATGTTGGAATTGAAATTTTATTAGAAGGCTAGGACTTATAATCCCACAATACAAGATCATGAAAATGCCTAAGAGGTGAGGATTTATACTTGTAGCCCGAGGGAAAACAACAACCTCAGATCCTAAATCTAAGGAGCTTTATTGAAGGCCAAAGCACGTCCTAAATCTAAGTGAAGATGGGTATTGGTTTACCTCCATAAGAGAAAGTAAACCACCCGACTACTAGACTTATAACCGCCTAGAGTGGTAGCCAGCTAACACCTCCTACGCTTTAAAACCATATGGTCAAGTCATATGAATTGCAAGATGGTTAAGTTTTTATTATTAAAAAGAAAACTAAGGTCCCTAAACCCACTCCCGAAGAGACTAGAGCATGAGTGGTATGAACAATGACTTAGTCTAACACAAATATTTTCAATTTTTAATTAATTTTGGACTCTTCATTTTGACAAAGGCTTTGGGATTTTTTTTATGCTTAAATGCATGTTGAAATGAGTCATGGGTCAAATCAAGAGAGAAGAGGATGAAGCTCCATCAATATGAGTTTCTCTCATAGGTCAAGCAGTTCCCATGCATGCAAGAATGGAGGCCCACATTTTTATAAGAGGGTAGAAGATGCATGCATGGTATTATACATACAACCACATAGCTAAGGGATTGCTAAATCTTTTAATTATCTTGAATTAATGCCTAGGCTTTATGTGAGGTTATGAGTTATTTATAAAATTTAGTTATGAGTTGTAGTTGGGGTAGAAAATTTATTTTTTCCTAAGAGCCTAATTGAACCAACAACATTAAATCACCAAACATAAAGAAACTATGAAGAGGCATGCCATTTCTATTGCATAAACTAAATATAATATCGAATATTTTATAAATCCAACGTAAAAAAGAATAAAGGCGTTTGTTGCATTAACAAAAAAAAAAAAGGTAGCAGAGCTCTACCTTATACAACTCAGATTACAAAAGAATATTTACAATTACAAATGCTATGGGGGTCTTCATTCTTCAAGTTTTCTTATCTTCTCTCCTCCTCTGATTTGGTTCACCTCAAGGCATCACATGGCCTCCAGGACAAAACCCTCTAGCCAATGCTCATCCAAATTCCCCCCACAACACTAATCCTAATTCCAAATTACAAAAGTACATTAAAATGAAAAAATAAATTTAACTACACCTGCAAAATAGAGGTTAGCTAAACATACATTCCACCTAAGCAATTATATTTATAATTTGCACTACAGTAAGGGCTCACTCACTTGGATTATGCTAGGGGATTAAGCAACCTGTAAAGAAACCATTTATATTTATTTTTCACTGGCCCCTTAAGCACAATCCCCTACAAGAAAACATAATTTATGCTAATAACAACCTAACATCGAGTCTACAAAACATACACCTTAACATCCAGTCAAAAATAATACATCATAAAACAAAATATACATCAAACCATGCACCATCCTAACATAAAGCTAGATGTGGTGACTTAATCTAATGTGTGTGTATTAAGGCTTGTGCGGTATGCCATAACTAAGCTTTTGAGTTATAATTTCCTAAGTGTAGAAAGATTCAATTTAAAGGGTGGTTTCACTTTAAGTCATTTAGTCGATTTGCAAGTTTTAACTTAATGTTTTCTTTTGTTTCATTTGACCTACACAAAATAACTAAGTGTTATAAAAAAAGGAGAGAGAGGATCACTCTCTTTTATCCCTACCTTAAGTCATTTCTAAAGCCAATTAATTAAAAAATTCTCTTTAGTGAATGTCTTGTTACATATTTTAATTAGTCCTAGATTTAGGTTCACTGTAAATAAATTCACTCAAAGAGAAAGGCATCTTAAGATTAGTTGAAATGAACTACCATCACATGATACATGTTTGTTTATTTCTTTCCACCATATATAGCATGCATATGGTTAAGTCCTAAACATACATATACATGCAATTTATATCTTAGCATGCTTAAATGATGAATGTAAGCAAATGCATTTGGAATTGATGTTTCATTTGGTTGAATTATTTTGTCATATTATTTTAAAGCTCTATCTAAATTCTTATATAAAAGCATGAGGAAATAACTTCAACTTATATGATTAATCAATTCAACCGCTTGAATAAAGTATGAATGCATGTCTTTTTTCTAAAGGGGAGAGAGAGAGAGAGATTCTCATTCATTAGTTAAATACACACATGCAAAGTAAGCAAGCGTTACTATTCTACACTAAAGTAGTGCATCCCTGGATGTCTTCATAAAATACATATGGATATATAAGCAACCATAAGAATGGGAATCATGAAAAACTAGAATTAATTTGATTAAATTATTATTTTCATCCGCTAGTTGTATCTCATACACATATATATATATAAGAATTTTAAGTAGGTATGATGCCATTATTTCTCACCAAAAGGAGTGAGGTAGGAACCTCCTTAGGGCTACTTAAAGCCATGCATTCTTGGGATGTCCAGAATAATATACCCACTATTCTTATATTTATGTGAATGTGCAAGAAACTATAAAAATTAAAAATACATGAAAGTTGGATTCAATTTAATTGATTTATTTGTGTAAATGAATTAAATCTTTATCTAAATTCTAATGTTAAAGATTCATAAGAATGAAATCAAGCAAGTACATCATTGTTATGCACCAAGGGAGTGAGGTAGTAACCTACTTAGGGCTACTTAAAGCCATGCATCCCTAGGATGTCCAGACTAATATACCTGCTACCATTCTTACTTATGTAAATCAACATATGAATATATGAAAGAAACTTCACTTCATACACTAAATTTATATTCACATGCACTTCCTATATATATATATATATATATATATATATATATATTCTATATTCATTAAGAAGCTTTTGAAAATATGTTTGAGATTTAGTAGTGATAATAGCCACACATATTTTTAATTAAGTCAACACATGCAAATTTGACATAAAGGAAATTATTTTTTAGTTATTTAATTTTTGAAAAGAATGAATGCATGACTAAAAGTGGCATACAAAATTTTAATATGATTGAAAAGAGGTGAAGAAACACAAGCATACAATCTCATTCAAGTCAACTGATTCCTAAGGACAATCACATTAAACAAGCCTATTTAAAATAAACCAATGTTTCTTAAAGCTATTTTTGATTTCATGTTTGATTTGATTTATAAAATGTTAATGAGGTTTGCTGGTCCTAATCCCATTCCCATATGTGTGAGTTAATTTGATTTAATGAAAAATAATTAGGTTGATTTTATAGATTGATTAAGTTAAGAATGGATTAAATCAATTAATTAACCCTTACCTATGTCACCTTAAGGTAATTAATTAAACAATTATGAGCTAATATGTTATGCAACCACATATAAAAGTAAATTGCAATGCTCCTATGAAATGAGAGGGGCTTAATGCAATTAGTTCATAATTACTAATTAATCAAGCTAAAGGAGTTCAGTAAACTACTCTTGTGATTTTCTCACACATGTTAGCTAACCATAATTTCATTAGCTCTCTCTTTAGATTATTAAACACCCAAAGAACTACCCAAGAGAGAGTTAATCAAGGAAAATGGATTCAATCAAATTAATTAAGTTTATTAATTATCTAATTAAATCTTAATTTCCCTTAATCAATAATATGAAATGGACTTAGGGAAAGAAACAAAGAAGGAAGCCTAAGTCTCAATCCCTAAATCCTTTCAAATAGTTACTTAAAGTTTAGATATGATTTAGATTTTGATTGATTTAATTAATTAATTAATTAATGGGTTCTAATTAATTAATTTCTAAAGAAGGAATGAGGTTGATTTAAGGAAAGGATTAGAAGAGGGGTCCCAATCTATTTCCCTAAGTTTCTTCTCTGTTAACAAAGGTCATTAAGCTTAATTAATTGATTAATCTACTATTCATTTGTTTAATTATCCTTAATTAAGTTAGGAGAGTAATTAAGGCTTAATCCATTGATTTCCCTAATTAATTATCCAATAAATCCCAAGAAAAATAGGAGAGGTAGAGGCCATCCCCCTCAACATCACTAAAAAGTTTGAATTTAATTGGATAATTAATCATAGAGTAATTAGGCTAATAAGTTTTTTAATTAAATCTTAATTAAGCAGAAATTACCATTCAAAATTAATTAATAATAATTTTAAAGGATTCCCCTTTAAAATACCTTTAAAATGACAACAACAACCATTGCCTAGTCATCACTACTCATTTGGGGTCTGATAGGTTCTTCTCAAATCATGCTAACTCTTATGAGGAGGTATGTTTAGAAACTTCAGATGACCCAAATGAGCTTGAAGTCAGAGATGCACCGCCAGAGTTTGAAGAAGGGATCAGATCAACCATCGATGAGCTCAAAGAAATTAACTTAGGAACTGAAGATAATCCATGCCCGACATACGTCAGTTCTATGTTGAATTAAGAATAAACTAATGACTTAGTTAGGCTATTAGCTGAGTTTAAAGACTGCTTCGCATGGAGTTATGAAGAAATTCCTAGTTTATCTCCTGATGTAGAAGTCTACAAATTAGCAATGTAATATAATGCTAACCTTATCAAGCAAGCTCATATAAGCATGTGATTATACATTAAACAACAAGTCACTTCTGAAATCAAGAAATTGATTGATGCTGGCTTTATCAGGGAAGAAAAATATTACCTGGTTGGCCAGTGTCATTCCAATTAAGGAAAAAATAGGCCAAATTCACATATGCATTGATTTTAGGGATTTAATTAAGGCATGTCTTAAGGACAAATTTTCACTTCTTATACTAGAGTTAATGGTGGACATTGCCTCATCTCATGCAGTATTCTCTTTCATGGATGGGTCATCTGGCTACAACTAAATCAAGATGGCCCCTGAGGATGAAAGAAATGCTTTTGAAATTGAAATTGATTATAAGGTCATGACTTTCGACTTAAAATGGCGTTACATAGCGGGCCATGACTTGGATCTTCAATGAACTCATTCATCATCAGATTGAATGTTATGTTGATGATCTAGTAGTCAAAAGCAAAGAAAAGGAAGACCATCTCTTTGACTTGAATGTAGTTTTTGAACGGTTAAGATAATTTAACCTCAAAATAAATCCTCTGAAGTGTGCATTCGGAGTAGCTTCAGGAAAATTCCTTGGGTTTGTTGTCTGACATTGGGGAATAGAGATCGATCTAGAGAAGATCAAAACTATTTTAGAAATGCCACCCCCTAAAAGTCTAACTCAACTCAGATCATTTCAAGGGCTATTGGTGTATCTAAGATGCTTCATTTCCAACTTATCAGGAAGATGTGAACCATTCTCAGCACTTGTCACAAAGGATGCCAAGTTTAAGTGGGATGACAAGTGTCAGCATGCTTTTGAAGACATTAGGCAATTGATGAAGTAGTTCTAGCAAATGGCAGCTCATACTATATCCTACTACATTAGATGACTCCCTTGGTGCTTTGTTGGCTCAAACCAAAGATGAAGGAAAAGAAAATGCTCTCTACTACCTCAGTCATCGTTTAATCCCTGTTGGGGAAAACTACCCACCTATTGAAAAGCATTGCCTAGCTTTAATCTTTGCATCCCAAAAGCTACGACACTACATGCTTTTGTTGACCTGATTTTTAGGATGAGCACTCAACCCCTCCATATTAGACATAGGACTCCTCTTAGACTTTAAGAGATCCTTTGTCTTAAGACACATCTAGTGATTAGGTGGACATTCAATCTAGTCCTAGAGACTTAGAAGAGTTAGTCATAGGAATAGGTCATTCCTTAGGGGTGTTAGGAAAATTTGCCTACCATATAGCTTGACCCAAATTCCTCTCTTCCTTCCTTCAAGTCAAACTTAAATCAGTTCCACCTTAATTGATTTTCTCCAAACCCAAATCAATGCCAAATGATTGAAACCCATGATTGAAACTTATGATTGAAGCCCATGATTGAAATTACTACTTCAAAATATTTCCTAAGTCCTTTGATTCCCTCTTAAGGACTTAGCCTAAATAAAATATAAATCAATTCAAACTCATGAAATTTTCTCACAACTCATATATATTCTCATTTATATTCACATATATAAATGAAATACAAATTCAAATCAATCAAACTAAACCCAAAAATCAAATCCAAATAAAAAATCTTTTCTAAGTCACTTTGATTCCCTCTTAAGGACTTAGCCTAAATCAAACTCAAATCACTTCAAATTCATGAAATTTTCTCATAACTCATTTATATCTTCATTTATATTCACATATATGAATGAAATATAAATTCAAACAACCAAAACCAATTTTGAAAATCAAACTCAAATTCAATCAAAATCTAACCTAAGCCTTTCAAGTCAAAATCTTGAACTTAGCCAAAAATTCAAATCAAGCCAAACTCTTAAATTTTCTTCATGATTCAATCAATCCTTCAATCATGAATCCAAATATAAACATAAACATCAATCATCAATCCAAAACTCAATTCAAAAATCAAACCCAAGTCAAACTCATGTTCACCCTTTGAACTTGAAATTGTCAAATGAATCAAAACCCATTTGACTTCAAACCACTTGCAAATATGTTTATATTTCAATCATAAGTCCATATGTGAGTTCAATCAAACTCAAATCAAAATTTGACCAAGCCATTTGACCTACTTAGGCTCACTTGACCCAAAGTGACCTGAAGTATCCTTATGAGCCAAATTCTAATCCTAACCAAATTGGATTGAACTAAGCCAACCTAAGCCTCTCATCATGATCAACAATCATGATGATATGATCAATCACTCAAATTGGGTCAAACTAAGTCAAACCTAAGGGTTGACCAAGGCAACACTAGGCAAAAATAGAACCTAAACTAGCCAACATCCTACATAGGCCAAATTGATTGAAACCATTGATCAAAACTCATTCATGATCAATGTTTCAACTTGACCAAGTCAACATTTGAGCCTAACCTGCCACTATTCTTGACCCAAGTTGATCCAACTTGACCTAAAAAAGTCAAAATGTGTCAAAACTTGATCTAAGCTAAATTGATTGAAACCAATGGGTCAAGTTCATTCCAAAATGATTGTTGAACTTGACCAAAGCCTCAATTGGCCAACTAGACCTAACCTAGCCCAATTGACCATGAACCCAACTTGACCTAAAAGGTCAAATTGAGCTAAACTCAAATATAAACTAAATTGATTGGAAACAAAGATACCAATCCATTTCATATGACCAACCAAGCATGAACCAACCCATGACCTAACTGAAATAGGTCAAATGGGTCAATTTGGTCAAGTTGACCCATTTGACCTAAATGAACTCAATTGAACCAAAGCCAAATATAAATCAAATTGAATCAAACCAAAGCCACCAATACATTTCAAATGGTCATATGAACATGACCCAACCCTTGGTGTGACCCAATTTGATCAATTGGTCAACTTTACCCAAGTTGATCCATTATGACCTAAATGGGTCAACATGAGCAAAATCATATCAAATCAACTCCAAAATCAATGACGCTTGGCCTAACCTATTTTTCAAATATATCAAACATATTCAAATTGAAACCCAAGCTAAATGACCATTTTAACCCTAGGCCATAGGGTAAATTTTGGCCAAATTCACTTGAAATTTGGTCAAATCCTCTTCAATACCACTTGCACCCTCCTAGTGGCCAAGTGGACACTAGTGAGTGTGGTGCACCTAACATAATGGGTTTGGGTTAGCCCAACCTAGCCTAAGGTCAAAATTGACCACTTGCTTGAACATGGCCACATGAAATCCCTCCCCCACTTGATTTAAGCACATGGGAGCTCCACAACTCCACTCCTTAGGCCAAACTGAATGCAAGGACACCTCTAACAACCTAACAAACCCATTCAAGAAGCTAAATTGGATCAAAATGGAAAGAGAAGGCTTGACCATTCGATTGCTCTAGGGGGAGATATTCTCCCCCTAATTTCACTTGAATTTCTTTCTTCTCTATTCGATTAAAGCATAAGAAGCCAGAGAATCCATTTCCAAGCCTCCCAAAGCTTTCTCAAGTGATTTCAACTTCTCCATTTTTGGATTTTCTAAAACCGAAAATGGGGGTGCTCCATTGAATTCAATCCCACTCCACACTCAATACCAATCCAATTCACTTTGCAAGCTTCATCAGGGAACTTAATCAAGTTCACCCAAGCTTTTTCCTAAGCTCCAAAGGCATGGGAGGTGCTACTTTCACTAAGATCAAGCTCAAGTGAAGGTGAAGTTGGCCTCTAGAAGGATCTACCTAATTTCAACACCTTCAAACTTCAACAAAGTTTTGTCTCCACTACTAAGCTTCCAAGGGAATTGAGCCTGATAGCCCATGAGGTAAGCCATTACGAGCTCACCCAGCCATAGTGTGGAGCTTTGTGAATGAAAGTCTCATCGCATGAGAAAATAACCGTTGGATGTATCCCCCTTTACCCTTAGATGGTGTGGGTTGAGTTTAGATCCAATCCAAGCTCAATTGAGTTTGAATTTTCCCTTGAAAGATGGACTGGCCATCACAGAAGATTGAGAGATCGTCATCCATTGGCATGGATGATGGACAAAGGTAGATCCCACATTTTATTCCTTTAGAACTGTGGATTTAACCTCAACCGTCCGATCTCTGATTGAATGGACAGAGAGAAAGTACGTAGAGCTATCGCTGACACGACATTATGATGTGATAACTTAAATAGCAAATCCCATCGCTCCATGTGGAAAGCGCACACCGCATCAGCCTCCATATGGTGCTGATGGATTAACTATATAATTAGGGATTTAAATTACCTAATTAAGATTGGAAACTTTAAAATTTCATATATAAGTGTAGAAAAATTAAAAATTGTGAAATAAATTTCATAGGAAAGGTATTCAAATCTAGAATATTATAAAATTGATTTTAATGAATTTTAAATAGTGTTATTTTTTGGATTTATATTTTTTGGGAATTTGATTTGTTAATTACACTCTAATTACTCCACTGATTAATTCCAAATTTCTTGTGTATGATTAGTGGGATGACTTCTGCTTCCCTTAATTTTCTTGGGATTTATTGATGGTTTAATTAGAGGAATTGCTAGATTAATTTCTAATTACTCTCTTAATATAATTAAGTTTATTAAGTGTATAATTAGTGGTTTAACCCCTTGATTGAGTTAAGTAAGGTTTTTTTAAATGAATAGGAGGTTTAGGAAAACAATTTGGGATGTTTTCCTTAAGCTATTCCTTAAATCACCTCTTTCTTCCTTAATCCAAACTTAATTAAGGATTAATTCACTAATTACCTACCTAATTAATTTGATAAAATTCTAAAACCTTCTAGAACTTAACTAATTCAATTTTGGTAGATGCTTAGGTGTTCAATAACCTAAGTACATTAAGGAAATCAAAATCCAAATCATATGTGTGAGAGGGGTTATGAAAGTACTTAACTTAAACCCCTTAACTTAATTAATCATTAATCATGAGCCAATTGCATTAGGCCCTTTTTTTCTTAGGTGCGTTGCTGATTTAAATTCCTTGTATAGTTTTATGTCATATCATTGGCTCATAATTATTTGATTAAGTATGCTAAGGTGGTGTAAGTAAGGGGTAACTAATACACTTAATTCATACCTTAACTTAACCAAAATCTGAAAATTATCTAATCATCTTAAGATTAAACTTAAAATTCCATACACATGAGGAAATGGGTTAGGACTAGCAAACATTCTTTCACATTTCATAAATCAAACTTAAAACAAATTCAAAACAAAAGTTACATTAAACAAAAATTTTGATTCACTTTAAACTTTCTTATTTCATAGGCTAGTCTTTAAGAATTAATTAGGGTGAATGAATTTACATTACTTTCATCACTTTATTTATTTCCTAGCATGCTGAATGTGTATGCCATATGAAATTTATTCATTCATACTTTTTTAAAATCAAATTAAAAATGAAATGCTTTCTTTATGTCAAATTGCATGCTTTGGCTAAAGTAAAAAATTAGAATGGATATTATCACTACTAAATCCAAAAATATTTTCAAAATCTATAAATCAAACACCTAAAACTGAAAGTGTGTTACTTATAATTATTTATAAGCTTGCATGTGGATATAAATATGAAGATATGCATAGTGTAACTTTCCTTCTCTTTTCTTTTAGCATAGTTTTGAATAGGATTTGGCAAAGTGTATAGTTCATTTGAAAAGAACACAACACTTGCATAACCCCATTCCTATCCATTCCTATGCTATTACCTGAGAAGGGAATCCACACTTGTACATATAAATTGTATAAACAAAACAAACAAACAAATACAAACTTTTTGCATCTTTCTTTTTCCATTCATTTCTTTTATACATGTGTTTGTATTTAAGGAAAGTGGTATATTAGTCTGGACAACCCTGGGGTTGTGAGGCTTTAAGTAATCCTAAGTTGGTCTTGTACCTTACACCTGTGGTGCTAATAATGATGCTATACTCACTTATGCCTTTCATACATACACATGTGCATGTAAATAATGGATAAAAGAAACCCCTCTTTTCTACTTAATGAAAATCATGCATCATAAAGCATTCCAACTTTCATAAGTAACATTTCTTAGCATTCATCATAAGGTGTGCTAAACATTTCCATTTGTGTGATATAGATATGCTTAGGATTCATTCATATGCATGTTATACATGTTGGGAAAGAAAATGAAGTGATGTGCATTTTGTGATATTAATTCACTTTACTTAATCTTAAAATGCCTTTCTTTTGAATATGTTTATTTAGGAAAAAAAATCTAAACTTAGGATTAATTAAAACACATAATAAAACATTCACTAAATAAAATTAAATATGGATCCACTTTAGAAATTACTTAAGGTAGAGAAGGAAAGAGAAGTTCTCTTCTCATTCCCTCTCTTTACAACTTAGTAATTAATTGTGGGTTCAATCAAACTTAAACAAATCACCAAACAAAAATCAACTAAACAACTTGAACAAAACCACCCATCTAAGTTGAACATCTTCAGACTTAGAAAATATAAACCTTAAAGCCTAGCTAAGCATACCGTACAAACCTTTTAAAGCATACACATTATGTTAAGTCACCACTTCTACCTTTAGATTAGGGTGGTGCATGGCTTGATATTTGTTTTTATTTTGTGATGTATTATTTCTAGTCTGGATGTTAGGGTGATTGTGTGTAGAATGCATGGTAGGAGGATTTATTCTAATCATTATTTTCTAGATTATATAAATTGTTGGGTGCTATAATAAATAAAAAAATAAAAATAGAAGTGTCCAATATAAATGCTTGAGATTTATATGGTTTGTTTAGCTAATCTTTGTTTTGTAGGTTTTAGTTAGATTTACTTTTTCTCTTCATGTAATTCTACAATTAGGATTTTGGAATGAATGTTATGGGGGATTAGGATGAGCATTGGTACATCTTATGTACCATGTGAAGCCTTTAGCCTTCCAACCATCCAAAAGGAAGCAAAATAAGAAGAAGAAAGAAAAAAAGAAAGAAAAGAAATGAAGACCCCCATAACATGAATTTTCTTACGTGATTGTAAATTAATTCATTTGTAATCTGGGTTGTATAAGGAAAGAGCTTGGCTACCCAATTTATTTTTCAGGTTTGTGAGGTGGTGCCCGACCATAAATGGCATTTTATTCTTTTGTGTTAGCTTTATAAAATATTTAATGTTTTATTTAGCTTGAGCATTAAAATGGCATGTTTTCCTAATTTCTTTCTTGTTTTGATGTATGACCTGGATGACAATTAGGTTCTTAAGAAAAAATAAATCTTGTACCTAATTAATCAACTCAAAATTAAAATTAAACAACTCATAACCTCACCTAATGCTTAGGCCAAAAATCAAGATAAAAGAATTAGCAACCCCTTAGTTGGATGAGTATTTCTTTTCTAACATCATGCATAAAATCATATTATTTCACTATTGATTGGAGGGCTTCCACCTTTGCTTGAGATCTTAGCTTAACCTTTAAGAGCCATGGTGAAAACACACCTCCCCTTCTCACTAATTTTGTCCCATAATCTTATTTCTAATGCATTAGGCATATGAGTCCTATAAGCCCGAGTCAAATGATTGTCCAAAAATTAAAGTAAAATGTAATATGTTTTGCATTAGATCTAGGTCATTTTTCATGCCCTTTCATGAACTAGTCTCTTAGGGAGTGAGTTTAAGGACTTAGTCTCTTTCTAAAATAAAAAATAGCCTAGCTATCTTGGATAAAGTATATGACTTGCCTACATGAATTTAAAATTGTAGGAAGAGTTAGTTGGCAGCCACCCCCAAGCGGTTGAAAGTCCAAGCAGTTGGGTGGTTTGTCCTCTCTTATGGAGGAAAACCAAATACCTATTTTTCACCTTAGAATTAGGTCATGCTTTTGGCTCTCAAAGCTCCCAAGATTTAGATTCTGAGGTTGCTTCTCCCTTATGTGGGCCATAAGCATAAATTCTCATCTCTTAGGCATTTCCATGGCCTTGTACCATGGAATTATAAGCCCTATTATTCTAATAAAAATTCAACTCAAACAAACTAATTCAAACTTCCAAATTATAAAGCCCAACCATAGGGTAGTTTGGGATGCATACTAAGCTTCCTAGTATCCTAAGCATCCCCTACTTGTTTTCATTTGGGTTTGATAAGAACTCCTTCCTCTTGATCGATCCCACTAGATTTGCTAAAAATAAACCAATCGATTGATAGTCCTACTTATTGAAATCTTTGGAGACAATGATCATTTACCTTAATCGAGAGTATTCCTAAAGAATCCCCTTCCTTAGGATGTAATTAACTATGGGGGCTTGCCCCTGTAGGAAACTTAACCAACCCAGTTTAAAATAAACCCTACTTTAATTTTCTATGTAAAGTAGGGGAAAAATCTCTAGTACATATGCAGACCCATTGTCCTTAAGAGTCTTTATTAAGGTGATTAGGTCCATTGTAGGGTGGTGACTTCTATCTTTTGAGATAGTACATCTCTCTAGTATATTTCTATGTTCATTTTATTCCGCATAGAGTGAAGATGGAAGTATACATCTTAGAAGAAAAGTTTTATAAAATTTTCACCAAAGATTTCTCATAAGGTGAATCTATTCTCTAGGATCAATCCACTATAATATCTCATGACACTGATGCTATCCAGATGGTTGGTGCATTAGTCCATAATTTTGTGATAGATTGACAACACTTTCGTACCTCTCCGTACTGTGAAAGGACAAGTATTAGCAGATTTCTTAGCAGTGCGCCCACTTCCTGCTGATTTTTTGCTTAGTGATAACCTCCCTGATGAACAAATCATGAACTTAGGGGACACTAGCATTCATTGTTGGGAGATGTATTTTGATGGTGCGGCTTCCTTTCAAAAAGGAGAAGAACCATGATCTACTCTTTCAGGAAAGATAGTGGTAGGAATAGTTTTTCTAACTCCAGACCGTGATGTGATGAGATTCTCATATCATCTGTCTAATCCATGCAAATATAAAGAAGCTGAATATGAGGCTCTAATTGCAATATGGAGTTATCCATTACACTCTACATCCAAAGCATCAACCTCTTTGGGGATTCTCAGTTAGTAATCAACCAAATTGCTGGGTCTTACAAGGTTCTAAAGCCTAAGCTCCATCATTACCATAAGTACACTATAGAGTTATCGACCCAAATCTCAGAGGTTACCATCTATAAGATTCTCAAGGAGAGAATGCAGTACCAGATGCATTAAACAAGCTTGCCAAAGAGTTGGCATGTCCGGAAGATGAGTTCATTCCAATAAGGGTCCAAAATAGACAAGTTTTATCCTTTATTGATGCTGAACTCATCAAGAGATTCTATTTTGAAGGGGAGGTTTTCATTGCCAAAAAGGACAAGGAGTCATATTAGAGGGAACCATTCATGGATTAACTAAATATAGGCAAATTATCTCAAGAGAAATTACTAGCACATCAGGTGAAGTAGAGAGCCCTTTCATACACCCCCGTGGATGGCACCTTATACGGCGGTCCTTGATTATATACAGACAAACACAAACATGTGACCAAAATTTCGGGTAATCAGTCAAAGATGAAAGCCAAGATCGGGAGACTAGGATACTACTAGCCTTTGATGATCATAGACTACATGGACGTAGCTAGGAGATGCCACCAATGTCAAGTGTATGGTGTGGTCTTGCAATAACCACCCAACATTCTACATCCAACATTGGCCTCATGGTCATTCGAATGTTTGGGTATCGACAGTGGGTCCGATTGATCCTTTTTCTTCAAAGGGTCATCGATTCATTCTAGCTGCCACAAACTACTTTTCCAAGTGGGCGGAGGCAATCCCACTCAGAGAAATCACAACTCAACATGTGCTCTTATTTTTCATTAACCATATCGTATATAGGTTTGGGGTTCCTCAACAAATTATATCCGATAATGGTACTACATTCAGGAGCACTAAAATCAATAGCTTTACACAGAGACACATCATAGATTGGAGATATTATATCATCTATTACCCGATGACAAATGGTCTAGCAGAATCATTCAACAAGACTCTCATCCAGACACTAAAGAAGACACTCAACGACAACAAGAGACAGTGGCATGAGCAGCTAGTTGAAGCCTTGTGGGCCTACCGTACCAGATACAAAACTCTAACCCAATCTACCCATTTCTCCTTATTGTATGGGTCTGTAGCCATTCTACCATCAGAAGTCCAACTCCCATCATTAAGGATAGCTGTGGGTAGTAAAGTCACAACATAGAAGAATGTAAGTTGCGGTTAAAAGAGCTCGAAGGTTTAAAGGAGAGACTCCTCTGGGCATGGCAGAACCTTGAGTTGTACAAAGCAAAATGATTCAAGCTCACAATAAGTTGGTCCGACCTAGAGCTTTTCAAGTACGAGAGCATGTTTTAGTTCTAAGGAGACCAATTGTTGCCCGTCGAAAGATGAGAGACAAGTTTGAACCCACTTGGGAAGGACCTTTTTCCATAGAGAAGGCCTACCAAGGAAGATCTTATCAACTTATAAACTATAAAGGAGAGCACCCGATGCTTCCAATCAATGGGCTCTACTTAAAGAAATACTATCCATAAATCTTATTTAAAAATAATCATCAATAAAACTTTTTTTCATATCAAACTCCATCTCTTATGTGTTAGAAATATCTTTCGCTTGTGAATCCACCACGTGTTTAGAATAGGTGTAAGAGAACCCAAGCAGCATCCTATCCCTCATTAACACAAGAACAGACTACACACGATCCTCCAATTCTACTAGGTTAGGTGTAAGAGAACCCAAGAGGCATCCTCTTTCGACTAGTACAACTAAGTTAGGTGTAAGAGAACCCAAGCGGCATCCTTTCTTGGTGGACTCACAATTGCCCCTATGGCACCATTTCATCCATTCTTCTACATATTTAGGGTAGGTATAAGAGAACCCAAGCGGCATCCTATTTATTATTTCACAACAAAAACAAAAAATATATTTTATCTTGAGCTATTTTCATGTGGGAGCAAGCCCCCCGTGGCACTCACTCATTCTGTTTGCTCTGTCGTCTTACCTAGTGATCACTGCGGATGATCGAGTCCCCATACTTTCTTCACGACTTGACCATTTACCAAAAGCAGTGCCGGTTTGGTAGGCCTTACTATGCAGCCGTTAAGCTACCACATATTGACTTTATTTAAGAGGATGTAAGCATACACGCTTTCTTCTTGAACAAGCCATCATGCATTGACTAGGTCGAGTATATTTGAGATTTAGGATAAGTCCCCCAGTGGCTCCTTTCCTCCTAACTACTTCAAGCTTGGGTCTAGTCCTTTGCAGGACTCCTAGTAAGTCGCCCTAGGTCGGATAGCCTCTCTCGAGAGAAGACTATCCCGGATGGTTCCTCTTTAGGAAGATGTAAGTCTACACGCCTTCTCTCTAGACTGGTTGTCACACATCGATGGGTACCTTAGGATGGTTGGTTATCACCATGCTAACACAGTGGATACACCACTCTTGGCAGTGTGAGTCCTGGGTTTCTCCTCTTTTATAGGGTTTTGCACCTCCACGCTTTCTATTTAGATCCAGCACTCCCTGGCCAGTTCACTGAGATTTGGATTGAGTTATCCCATTCCACCAATTGATTGATGGGAGTTGACTAATATGAGCTCTTTCTCAGTGTGGTCCTTCACAAACTAATAGGGTCCATGATAATATAAAATAAACAAAATATATCTTCGCTTATAGATTAGTAATTCAATCCCCCGGTGGCCCCTTTCCCAAGTAGGCATCCTATCTTTAAGGCATTTTCAGCAAAACTCCTTATAGGAATTGCCTAACTACTTTGAGTTGAGATAAGTCCTTGGGTCAGCACTCTCTTAGTAGTCACCCTTAGGTTGAGTTCAACTAGTTGTACCACCAACGAGTCACCCTGGCAGTCATTTTTGCTTTGAAAGATATAAGTCTATTATGCATTCTTTCCAGCATGACCTTTGCGCACCTTCGGGCAACCTTAGGTCGGGTTTGATTTATTGTGCAAGCAATTGATCACCCCAGTGGTCCTTATGTAAGAGGATGTGAGTCCCCATGCTTTCTTCCTAACTTGATCATTGCACACTAAAAGGCACCCCTTAGGTTGGTTAGCTCTACCCCACGGCCGGTAGACTATCCCTTTGGATTTGTAAATCTAAGATAGGTATATGCTGATATTAGCCCCTTCTTAGCGAATCCATCGCACACCGACAAGATCCATCAAATTAAAATAAATAAAATTAAAATAAATTTAATTCAATCAAAAGACATTATCCTAACTACTTTTGAGCAGATATAAGTCCCCCAGCGGCATTCACTCAATAGTCGCCTTAGGTCGGGTTTGATTTGTTGCATCCAACAGATCATCCCAACAGTTGTCCTTTGCTTTTGGAGATATAAGTCTACTCTGCTTTGTACACTGAAAGGTAGCCCCTTAGGTCAGATAATTCTACCATGTGGTTAGTGGGCCACCCCTTTGGATTGGAAAATCTAAGATAGGCCAAGGCCAACATAGCCCCTTCTCAGTGCGGTCCATCATAAAATGACAAGTTTCATCTCAAAATTTAAATTTAAAATAAATGATCAACCAAATTCTCCTCAGCGAGACATCAATCATCCCAACCTCCCCAGTGGAGTCAATTAAATCCAATTCAAACTTGCATTCCCCAGCAAGTGCACCCTCAAAAGAAATCTCATCAAATCCTTATCCCCAGTGGATAAGCTGAACCTGCTTCCCTAGTGGAAGGTTCATGCATCTATCCCTGGTGGGTTATACATTCTAATCCCTAGCAGATACTCTACCTAAATCATATCTTGCATCCAAATTCAGACCTCTTATCCCTAGTGGATAACCTGAACCTGCTTCCTTAGTGGAAGGTTCACATGCTTGATGCCCAAGTGGATCCCTTTTTCCTCTCTTATGCCCTTGGCATGAGTTGAGTTGCATTGCACTAAGATCTTGATTCCTTCTACATCTCAGGTTTAGGGGTAGATCATTTCTATTAATGTTTCCTTTAGACATTGTTGGTTGATCGTCAACACCAATGTCGTGCCTGTGTGTCACACCTATTGGCCCTTTGTTGACCTCACTTTTGTAGTGAGCTCTCAACTTCCTCATCATAGATTGGACTATTAGACACTAAGAGTTCCTTAGTCTTAAGACACTTCTAGTGATTAGGTGAACACTTAACCTAACCTAGAGACTTAGAAGAGTTAGCCATAGGAATAGGTTGTGCCTTAGGGATTTATGAGGACTTGCCTATCCTATAGCCTAAACCCAATCCTTACTTCCTTCTTCCAAACCAAACCTCAAATTCAAATCCAAATTCCAAAATAAAATCCAAATATTAAATGATTGAAACCCATAATTAAATTCAAACTCTAAATCCCTTCGTAAGCCCTTTGATTTTATCTTATGGAATTAGCCTTAACCAAATTTAAATCAACCCTAATTCAATTGATTTTCTCAAATATCAAATTCAATCTCAATTCAAATCCAAACTCCAAATCATAAATCAAGTCCAAACTCCAAGTGATTGAAACCCATAATCAAATTCAAATTCCAAAATCACTTCTTAAGACATATGAACCACCTTCATATGCCTAGCCAATCAAATTTGGTTGATTTCTTTATAAATCAATCATTCGTTCATTTAAATTCATAAATATAAATGAAGTCCAAGTTCAAACCTTCCAAATCAAATCAAAATAAATCAAACTAAATCAAGACCCCTCTTATGCCTTATGGACCCACCTCCATAAGCTTAATCAAATTTGCTTTGAAATCACTCCAAACTAAAGTGATTTTTCTTATAAGCCATTTATATCTTCATTTATATTTACAAATATAAATAAAATATGAATTCAAATGGC
The DNA here is from genome assembly GCA_021442155.1 of Cymbidium sinense. Classification (NCBI taxonomy): domain Eukaryota; kingdom Viridiplantae; phylum Streptophyta; class Magnoliopsida; order Asparagales; family Orchidaceae; genus Cymbidium; species Cymbidium sinense. The sequence goes on from CM038217.1 coordinate 6,004,173, forward strand.
CAAAACCAAACCCAAATCAAATCAAATTCTCAATTTTAGCCCTTTTAGCCAAATTCTTGAACTTGGCTAAATGATGCCCAAATTAATTCAAAATTCATGGATTCCTTCATGATTCAATCATTCCTACAATCGTTGATCCAAATATAAACCTAAACCACCATTATCAAACCAAACCCAAGTCAACCCAAGTCAAGTCCATGTTGGCCCTTTTGTCTTGAAATTGTCATATGAACCAAAACCCATTTGGCTCCAAACCAATTGCAATTGGATTTATATTTCAATCCTAGGCTCATGTGTGAGTTCAATTAAACTTGAATCAAACCATGATCAAGTCAATTAATCCATTTAGGCTCACTTGACCCAAAGTGGCCTAAAGGAACATTTTTGAGCCAACCCAAATTGGATTGAACTAAACCCTTCCAAACCTAACAACATAACCAACAACCACCCTAGGGTGATCAATTATCTTAAATTGGGTCAAACCAAGTCAAACCCTAGCCTTTGACCAAGTCAACATTTAGCCCAAATGAAACTAAAACTAGCCAAAATCCACCAAATGCCAAATTGATTAAAACCATTAATTCAAACCCACTCATAATTAATGATTGAACATGACCAAACCCTCACTTGAGCCAAACCAAGCCTAATTGACCATTTGACCTAAGTTGACCCAAATTGACCTGAAAAACCAAAATGGGTCAAATCATGATTTGATCCGAATTGATTGCAACTAATGGCTCAAGTTCATCCCAAATTACTTATTGAACTTAACCAAAGCCATAATTGAGCCCAAGTTGACCAATTGGTCAACTTGACCCAACCTAGCCAAAATTGACCAAAGGGTAAAAACCAAAATCCAAATTAAACCAAACCAAAGCCTATAATAATTTTCAATTAGTCAATTGAACTTGACTCAACACCTAACCCAACCCAATTTGGTCAAATTGGTCAAATAGGTCAACTTGACCCATTTGACCTATATGAACCCAAATGAGCCATAATCAAATCCAAAGCAAATTGAATCAAACCATTGACACCAAAACACTCCAATTGGTCATGTGAACTTGACCCAGCTCTTGGTTTGATCCAATTTGACCAATTGGTCAACTTAACCTAACCTAATATAATTTGACCTAAATAGGTCAAATCAAGCCAAATCAAATCAAATAAACTCCAAACCACTTGAAATTTGAGCTAACCCATTTTGACCCATTTCAAATCTGCCCAAATCAAACCCATAGATAAATGAGTACTTTGCCCATGGATCTAGGGCATCTCATGAGATAAGGCACATAAATATTTGGTCATTTCCTCCCCTTGGCCACTTGGCACCCACATAGGTCCTCCTAGGCACCAAGGACCATGGCTAACCTAACCCAAAGGTGGTTGGGTCGACCATGATTCATGGAGAGGTAAAATCCCCTCCCCATTCCCATTAGAGAATTTCAAACCATTATGTACATCCACTACCTTTATTGGCAACCATCTCCACACCCTTACCCAACCAAATTGAGCCACATCATCCACCCAAGGACCTCCACAACCCTCTGAAATGGCCAAATGATCAAGTAAAAGCCAAACTAGCCATAACTGTCTGATCTAAGGAATGAGGGGGTATACCCCCCTCATTCTCACTCAAACTCAGGGAGACACACTCGATTCAACCCTAGCAGCCAAGGAAAGAGATCCCAGAGCAATTTCCAAGGCATCCTGAGCTCTCCAAAATCCTCACTCTTGATTTTACGTGAAACCTAAATAGGGGGGCCTCAATCCGATTGCCATCAAACATCCACCAAAGTGTCATTAATTTTGCACACACCATCCTTGGACCTAGACGAGCTGAAATGAATCATTTCCCAAGCACCTCGATGGCCAGAGGGTAGAGTTCGATCAAGATCGATTGCCTATGTGTCATGGATTGGTCTTCCGAGCAAACTACACCAAACCAAAGCTTGTGAGGCTTAATAGAGCTTTATTTCTACCAAATGAAGCTTCCTTAATCATTGGAACTCCGGTCATAATCTCCGGTGAGGTATGCCATTAAGATCAATCCTTGAAAGAAAATAGGTTAGTCTTTTGTGAAAGAAAGTTCTATGTCATGCAATTTCTACTGTTGGATTTCTTTATTTTGCTTCCTCGAAGGTGTGGGATAATTTTCATCTCCATCAGAGCTTGGGTGAGCTTGGATCTAGCAAAAATCAACGGACGGTATCCATTATTTACTGCTCGAGAGGAGACAGATCATAGACCGCTCATTTAGTGTGATCGAAATGAATGGTTCTGATCTGATCATGCATTAGATCCTTTGATTTCTCCTCTAAATCATGGATTGAATCACAATCGTCCGATCTTAAATCGGATGATCCATGGAGAAACTACGTCCCCTGCCATCTGAGTCAGCCTTCAGATGTGATAACTTAAATAGCCACTCATGACGCGCCATGTGGAAAGCATGCCACGTCAGCCGCCATGTGGGCCAACAGGATTAAACCTTTAATTAGGGTTAATTAATTCATTTTTGAGCCTAAAACTTCTAAAAATTATAACTAATCGAGCAAAATCCAAAAAATATGAACTTGGGTTCATTTTAAAGATATTTCAGAGTAGAATCTACTAAAATTATTATTAATTAATTTTAAATAGTGATTTTGGCTTAATTAAAGTTTAAGTAGAAATCTAAATAGCTTAATTATTCCTTAATTAATCACCTAATTGATCCCCAACTTTCTATGGATGTTTGAGGGGATGACCTACCTCCCCCATTTTTTTGGGATTTTATTAGTTGCATAATTAAGAAAAAATTAATTAATTAAGCCTTAATCACTTTCTTAATTTAATTAGTGATAATTAGTGAATGAATAGTAGTTTAATTAATTATTCAAGCCAAATTACCTTTGTGGAATAGTAAGGGAGCTTAGGGATTATGGTTGGGATACTTTTCTTAATTCATTTCCTAAGTCTTCTTCACTTTTTGGAATTTGATTAGTTAATGATTGATTAGGTAATTAATTAATTAATCTCTAAGATAAAAATTAGAGCTTAATTGAGTGTTTGAAATGACTTAGGGGTTAGGATTGAGGCCTTGTTCTTGATCCCTTTTCCTAAGTTAATTTTATCATTCTAATGAAAATATAATCGAAGAATTCAGACAATTAATTAATAAGCTTGATTAACTCAATCTAAAATTCACTTCATACCTAAGAAACCCTTAATTAATCTTGGGTAGCTCTTTGGGTGTTCAATAACTCAAAGTGGGAGATAATGAAATTATGGTTAGCTCACATGTGTGAGAAAACCATAAAAGTTGTTAAGTGAGATCCCTTAAGCCTAATTAACTATTAATCATGAGCCAATTGCATTAGGTCCCTATCATTTCTTAGGAGCATTGCAAATTTACTTTTTATCTGATTGCATATCATATTGGTTCATTATTAATTAGCTAATTAACTTAAGGTGATGTAGGTAAGGGTTAATTAATTGGCTTAATTCATACCCTAACCTAATTAAACCATAAAATCAACTTAATTACTTCTTCATTAAACCAAATTAACTCACACAAGGGGAATGGGCTTAGAATTAACAACCCTCTTTCATTTCCTAAATCAAATCAAACTCAAAATTAAAAATGTCATTAAAGAACTTTGGTTTATTTTAAATAGCCTTATTTAGTATGATTGCCCTTAGGAATTAATTGGAATGAATGAGATCATGTGCTTATGTTCCTTTATTTCTTTCCAATCATGTTAAATGTTGCTTTCCATGTATAATCATGCATTCATTTCTCTTAAAATTAACTAAATTAAATAGTTTCTTTTATGTCAAATTACATGTGTTGATTTAAATTAAAAATAGATTTGGCTATTATTACTATTAAATCAAATGTTATCTTCAAAAGTCCATAAATCAATTATATTATATGGAGTGATGTTAACTACAAATATCTATAAGTTTGCATGTGTTGATATATAAGATATGTAAGCTTCTTTTCCTTACCTTATATGGATTTGCATGGGATTTATAAATGTATAGTTTATTTGAAAAGAACACAATATTTGTCTAAATCTACTCCTATGCATCTCCATGCTTCATATCACATATGTAAATCATATAATCAAATCAAATATGAATTCTTGCATGACTTCTCATTCTTCTAGTTCTTTTTGTACATTCACATGTATCTAAGAAAAATGGTATATTAGTCTGGACACCCCGGGGCTGCGAGGCTTTAAGTAGCCCTAAGTAGGTCTTGTACCTTACTTGGTGTAGAATAATGGCACCGTACTCACTTAAAACTCTTATACATATGTATGTATGATATGACCAATGAATAAGAATCATAAATCAAATACAACTTTTGCATGAGTTTTTCTATTCTTACAGTTGCTTATACATCAATATGTACATAAGAAAAGTGGTATATTAGTCTGGACATCCTGGGGCTGTGAGGTTTTAAGTAGCCCTAAGTAGGTTTTATACCTTACACCCCTCATCTAGAATAATGGCGTCGTACTCTCTTAAAAATTTTATACATGCGAATGTGTACTTAGCTATTGGATGAAAAATCTATATTTTCTATTAAAAAGATATGCATTCATAATTTAATCACATGAAATATCTAAATTCTAAACATACTTCTTAGCATTCATCATTTAAGTGTGCTAAACATAATATGTATGCTTAGGATTTAATCATATACATGATATACATGATGGAATGAAATGAATAAACATGTGTTACGTGATAGTAATTCATTCTAATTAATCTTAAGATGCATTTCTTATTGAATAAGGTCATTTAGAGTAAACCTAAACTTAAGATTGATTAAAACATAAAATAAGCCATCCACTAAAGGAAATTGGTTAATTAATTTGCTTTAGAAGTGACTTAAGGTAGGGATGAAAGAGAGGTTCCCTGTCTTTCTTCTCTTTATAACACTAAGTTGTTAAGTGTAGGCCATATGAAATAAAAGAAAACACTAAGTAAAATCATTAAATCAATTAAATCACTTAAAGAGAAATCAATCCTTTACAAATTAAATCTTTCACACTTAGAAAAATTACAACTCTAAAGCCTACTCAGGACATACCGCACAAGCTTTAATGCACACACATTAGACTAAATCACCACTTCTAGCTTTATATTAGGGTGGTGTATGGTTTGATGTATGCTTATTTTATGATGTATTGTTGTAGATTGGATGTTAGGGTTTATGTGTGTAGTTTGTATGTTAGGTCAATATTAGCCTAATTATGCTTTCTATCGGGGGTTGTGCTTAAGGGGCCACTGCAATAAAAATACAAATGCTTTGTTGTGTAGGTTTCTTAGCCCCTAAGCATAATCCAAGTTAGAAGAGGTGGGCTTGGTTACCCATGTGTGGGGTGCTAAGTGCAAATTATTCATATAACTGCTTGGGTTGTATGTATGTTTAGCTAACATTTGTTTTGCTGGTAGATATATTTACTTTTCTTCTTTTGATGTAATTTGGCATTAGGATTAGGATAAGTGTTATGGGGGATTAGGATGAGCATTGGTTATAAGACCAAGCCTAATGTACCATGTGATGCCTTTGGAGCAAGTATATCTAAATCAAGCCAAAAGAAAGAAAGAAACGGAGCAAATCAAATGAAGAAATGAAAGATAAAGAAATGAAGAATGAAGAATAAAAAATAAAGAATGAAGACCCCCATAACATTCATCATTTATAATTATATTTATTCTTTTGTAATATGAGTTGTATAAGGGTAGAACTCGGCTACACACATTTCTTTTCAGGTTGTACGACAGTACCCAATGACATTGGCATTTTATTCTTTTGTGATAGCTTTTTAAAATTGTTTAATGTTTTGTTTAGCTTGTGTAATAAAAAAACATGCCTTTACATCATTTATTTATGATTGGTGATTGTTGTATGACTTGGATGTGATTAGGCTCCTAGGATAAAAATTAATTTTTCTACCCAAACTAATAACTTATAACTAAACCTCTAAAATAACTCATAACTCATATAAAAGCCTAGGCATTAAATCAAGATAATAAAATATTTAGCAACCTCTTAGCTAGATGTTGTATATTTAATATCATGCATAGTCATCTTATTCTACTCTTGTTAAAGGAGGGCTTCCATCTTTGCCAGATAGTAAGGGCTTAACCTTTGAGAGCGTATGATGGAAGAATACCTCATTCCCTTTTGATTTGGCCCATAATCAACTTCTCATGCATTTAGGCATACAAAATCCTATAGCTTGTGTCAAAATAAAGAGTCCAAAATTAAATGACATTTGATAAAAATTTGTATTAGATTAAGTCATTATTCATACCCCTCATACTCTAGTCTCTTAGAGAGTGGGTTTAAGGACTTAGTTTCTTTTATAAATAATAATAACCTAGCTATCTTGCAAATACATATGACTTGCCTACATGGATTTAAAGCGTAGGAGGGGTTAGCTGACTGCCACTCCAGGTGGTAATAAGTTCAGCAGTCGGGTGATTTATTCTCTCTTATGGAGGTAAACCATATACCCACTTTTGCCTTAGATTTAGGTCGTGCTTTGGCCCTCACCAAAGCTCCCTTGATTTAGGATCCAAGGTTGCCATTTCTTGTGGGCTACAAGCATAAATCCACACCTCTTAGGCATTTCCACAATCTTGTATTGTGGAATTATAAGTCCTAGATTTTTAATAAAATTTCAACTCAAATAAATAAATCTCCTCAACTTCAAATATATAAAGTCCAACCATAAGATAGATTGGAGTGCTTACTAGGCTTCTTAGTATCATGAACGCTCCCTACTCATCTCCATTTGGTTTGGATAATAACTCTTCCCTTTTGATCCATCCCACTTAATTTTGTAAAATACAACTAATTTATTGATAGTCCTATCTTTGAATTCTTTGGAGACAATAATCACATGCTTTAATCGAGAGTATTCTTAAGAAATTTATTTTTCTTAAGATGTAATTAACTATGGGGGCTTGCCCCCATAGGAAACTTTAGAACCTGGTCTAAATAAACCCTACTTTATTCATTCATGTAAAATAGGAGAAAAATCTCTGGTATAGTCGAAGACCCATCATGCCATAAAAGTCCTTATCAGGTGATTAGGTCTATTGTAGAGTAGTGACTTCTATCTTCCAAGATAGTACACTATTCCTCAATGTCATACCCGATCACCTCAATAAGTATACCCTTAGATCTGTGTCTTGTCCACCCCCCCATACACATGAATCAAAAATAAATACCACACTGATGGTTCCAACCATTGAGAAATCTTTGTTTGGTTAAAATAAAGCCCTGTTGAGCTGCACGAGCTTCTATTTGGTGTAGATCGCTCGGAAGGCCAACCCATGGCATGTAAGTGATCGTCCTTGGTCGAAGTCCAACTTTTGATGGTCGGAGGTGATGGGAGGTGATTTATTTTGGCTCGTCTAGGTTTAAGGATGATGTGTTAAAGTTAATTGCACTTTGGTTACAAAATGAGGAAATGGTGATCACTAGTATCCTCCCCTATTTCTATTTCACATAAAAATGAGAGAGGGAATAGTGGGGAGCTCGGGAAATAGTGGAAATGGCTTTGGGAAGGAGAGGAGAGTGTGCTAGGGTTGAATCGAGTGTGAGTTGTTGGTTTGAGTGAGAATCAGGGGGGTATACCCCTTATTCTTTAAATTAGATAGTAATGGTTGTTTAGGCTTTTTGGATCAATGGTTGTGATGGGGAGGTCAAGGCTGGTAGAGAATCACTCTGTTTGGCTTTTCATGAGTGGAGGAAGGATGGAAGGTGGCTGCCATGGCTAAGGAAGAGGGTGTCTTTGATGCCAAGTGCTCTAATGGGAATGGGGATGTGATTTCACCTCCCCATGAACCATGGCCGACCCAATCACCCTTGGGTTAGGTTAGCCAGGGTCCTTGGTGCCTAAGTGGACCAATGAATGGGTGTCAAGTGGCCAAGGGAAGGAAATGACCAAAAGTGCAAGTGTTTTATCTCATGGGATGCCCTAGACCCAAGGAAAAAGTACTCATTTGGCTATGGGTTTGATTTGGGCAGATTTGAAATGGGTTAAAAGTGGGTTAGCCAAAATTTCAAGTGGTTTGGAGTTTATTTGATTTGATTTGGCTTGATTTGACTTATTTAAGTCAAATTGGGTTAGGTTGGGTCAAGTTGACCAATTGATCAAATTTGGTCAAACCAAGGATTAGGTCAAGTTCACATGACTATTTGGAGTGTATTAGTGTCATTGATTTGGTTCAATTTACTTTGGATTTGATTTTGGCTCTTTTGGATTCATTTAGGACAAATGAGTCAAGTTGACCAATTAGACCAAATTGGCCAAATTGCTTGGGTTGGATGTTGGTTCAAGTTCAATTGGTTAATGAAACTGATCATAGGCTTTGGTTTAAACTAATTGGATTTAATTTGGATTTTGTCCAATTTGATCTTTTAGGTTAATTTGAGCTAAGTTGGGTTAGGTTGACCAATTGGTCAAATTGGGCTCAATTATGACTTTCGTAAGTTCAATAATCAATTTGGAATGAACTTGAGCCATTGGTTGCAATCAATTTGGTTTATGGTGCAATATGACTAGTTTATATTTCATTTGGGCTAAAGGTTGACTTGGTCAAAGGGTTACGTTGACTTGGTTTGACCCAATTCAAGATAATTGATTAACCAAGGATGATTATTGATCATGATATGAGGTTTGGATGGGCTTAGTTCAATCCAATTTGGGTTGGATTAGAACTTGGCTCAAAAAGGTCTTTTAGGTCACTTTGGGTCAAGTGGGCTTAAATGGATTAATTGGTTTAGTTTTGGCTTGATTTAAGTTTAGTTGAACTCATATTTGAGCCTAGGATTGAAACTTAAATCCAACCTCAATTAATTTGGAGTTCAATGGATTTTGGCTCATTTGAAGTTTTCAAGTCAAAAAAGGCTAACTTGGGTTTGATTTGGGTTGACTTGATTTGGCTTGATGATTATAGTTTATGTTTATATCTGGATGAGTGATTGAAGGAATGATTGATTCAGGAAGAAACCTATGGGTTTTGATTTGATTTGGGTAGGATTTGGCCAAGTCTAAGAAATTGGCTTAAAAGGCTTAAATTGGATTTTGGTTTAATTTTAGATTTGGTTTTGGCTATTTGAATTATATTTCATTTATATTTGGGAATATAAATGAAGATATAAATGGTTCATGAGAAAATCACTTGAGTTTGGAGTGATTTGGAAGCAAATTTGACCAAGCTTATGGATGTAGGTCAAAAGGGCTAAGAAGGAAAACTTATTTAGTTTGATTTGATTTTGGTCATTGGAGGGTGGGTTTCATTTATATTTGTAAATATAAATGCAAGAAAATTTGTTTTATAAAGAAATCAATTGAGTTTGGACTAATTTAGATTGATATTTGGCTAAGCTTATGAGAGTGGCTCATAAGACTTAGGAGGGAAATTTGATCTTGGATTTGATTTGAGATTGATTTGTTTGGTTTGGAATTGATTTGAATTTGGTTAAGGCTAAGTCCATAAGATGAAATGAAGGGACTTAGGAAGGGTTTTGGCATTTAGATTTGATCATGGGATTGAATCACTTGAAGTTGGGTTTGAATTGAATTTTGATAGTTTGATTGAAAGATTGAATTGATATTTGAGAAAATTAAATGAATTGGGATTAATTTGGATTTGGTTAAAGCTAAGTCCATAAGATGAAATCAAAGGTCTTAGAAAGGGTTTGATCAAGAGCTTTAATCATTTGACTTGGAATTTGATTTAAGATTTGGATTTGGAATTTGAATTTGAATTTGAGGTTTGGTTTGAGAAAGAAAGCATGGGTTGGGCTTAGACCATATTGTAGGCAAGTTTTCCCTAAGGCATAACCTATTCCTACGACTAACCATTTTAAGTCTCTAGGCTTAGGTTTAGTGTTCACCTAATCACTAGAAGGGTGTTAAGACTAAGGAGCTCTTAGTTTCTACAAGAGCCCTAGATCTATGATGAGGAAGTCGAGAACTCACTCGAAAAGTGAGGTCAACAAAAAAAAAATAGGTGTGTTGCTAACAAGACATACCGTATTGGTGTTGACCGAGATGATCAACAATGTTTAGAGGATCGCAAACACTAACAGAAATGATCTACTCCTAAAGCTGAGATGTAGATAGAATCAAGATCTTAGTGCAATGCAACTCAACTTATGCCAATGACATAAGAGAGGAAGAAATGATCTATTGGGGGATCAAGTATGTGAACCTTCCACTAGGGACACAAGTTCATATTATCCATAAAGGATAAGAGTTTGAGTTGGTTTGATATGATTTGGGGAGAAAAGATCGTTGGGGATGTGTGCATGAACTTTCCACTAGGGAAGCATGTTCAGGTTATCCACTAGGATAGAGGATATGCTTTTGATTTTATGAGGGCTCCACTAGAGAGAGGATATGATTTGCAACTCATCGGGAAAAAATTTGATTTGGTTTAATTGATGGGCATCCACTGGGGGATGAGAATTTGATTTAATTTTGAGCACACATCTACTGGAGATATGAGCTCGGATCCATTGGGGATAAGATGGATTAAATTTGGACTCCACTAGAGGGAGGATGATGGATTTGATGAAATGCACTCTGTTGGTGTGCGATGGATCTACTAAGAAAGAAATAATATCAGCCTAGACCTATCTTAGATTTATAAATCCAAAGGGATAGTCTACTAGCAATCAGGTAAGACTAACCAACCTAAGGGATGCCTTTCAGTATGCAATGGACAAATTAAAAAGAAAGCATGTAAACTTACAACTTCCTAAATAAGGAGCCACTAGGGTGATTAGTCAATAGCACGATAAACCGAACTCGAACTAAGGAGACTTTTTGAGCGAATGCTGCTGTGGACTCATATCGACTCAAGAATAGCTAAAATCAATTTAATTTGGGATGGACCCTGTCAGTGTGCGATGGATCTACTAAGAAGGAGCTAATATCAGCTTAGACCTATCTTAGATCTACAAATCCACAGGGATAGTCTACCAACCATCAAGTAGAACTAACCAATCTAAGGGATGCCTTTCGGTGTGCAATGGTCAAGTTAGGAAGAAAGCTTGTAGACTTACAACTTCCTAAATAAGGAACCACTGGGGTGATCGATTGATAGCACAACAAATTAGACCTAACCTAAGGCAACTATTTGAGCGAATGCTGCTGTGGACTCACATCGACTCAAGAATAGTCATAATTAATTTAATTTTAGATAGAACCTGTCGGTGTGTGATGGATCTACTAAGAAGGAGCTAATATCAGCCTAGAATTGTCTTAGATTTACAAATCCAAAAGGATAGTCTACCAATTGTGAGGTAGAGCTAACCAACCTAAGGGGTGTCTTTCGGTGTGCAATGGTCAAATTAGGAAGAAAACTTGTAGACTTACAACTTCCTAAACAAGAAACCACTGGGGTGATCAGTTGATAGCACAATAAATCGAACCCGACCTAAGGTTGACCATCGGTTTGCAACGATCATGGTGGAGAGAATGCGTGATTGTCGACCTCACTTTTGGAGTGAACTCTCAACCTCCTCTTCTTAGACTTAGGACTCTTTTAGATGCTAAGAGTTCCTTAATCATATGACACTTCTAGTGATTAGGTGAACACTTAACCTAAGCCTAGAGACTTAGAAGGGTTAATATAGAATTAGGCCATGCCTTAGGAATTAAGGAAATCACCTACCATATATCCTAAAGTCAATCCATATGCATATTCTCAAATCAAACCCAGATTTAAATCTTAAACTAAACTCAAATTCAAATTCAAAATTCCATATAATTTCAAATTTGACTCAAATGATTGAAACCCAAAATCGAACTCAAATCCCAACACCCTTCTTAAGCCATATGAACCACCCTCATAATCTTAGCCAAAATTCCCTTTAAATTGAATCAAATTTAATTAATTTTCTCAAAGATCAATTCAACTCTTCAATCAATTTATCAAATTCAAACTCAAACTCAACATCAAATCATGATCCAAACTTAATTCCAAATCAAATCAAATCCAAATCCAAACCCTTAAGCCAATTCATGGACTTAGCCAAATCTCATCCAAATCAAACTTAACTCAAATTGATTTTCTCATAAGCTAATCAATCCTTCAATCATTACTTCAAGCCATACCAAAATCAACAATCAAATCAATCAGGTCAAGGTCAAACCTAACCTAACCCATTTGACCCAAAACCAAAATCTACAATCAAATCAATCAAGCCAAGGTCAAACCTAACCTAACCCATTTGACCCAAAATATTCAAATAAGCTTAAAATCACTAAGTTCAAACAAAATCAAAGTAAATCAAAATTAGACCAAATTAAATTGAATCAAAAATACAAAATCAATGCATAAACACAAATAAACTAAAAAATAAATCAAGATGGGATACGAAATAGCAAATAGGACATTTGACTTAGAGTTAACCCATATGGGCTCCACTAAGTCAAAAGTCAATAATTTAAAATTTAATCAAATTGAGTCACTCTAAAGACTCAAAATCATCAAGCGAACATGTTTGGGTCTAAAACTAAATAAATTTAAATTCAATGAAGATCCAAATAGGTTGATTTGGCCACCTAACCCAAGTAGACCCAAATAGATCCTATTTTAAATTAAATTGAAAATTAATTCAAATCAAACCTCCAAAATCATTAAAAATTATAATTAGATAAAATTTAGCCAACCATTGGGTTTAATTTAATAAATTTGATCATTTAACTCAAATAAGTCCAATGTAGCCTATTAAGCTCAATTTGGGTCAAAAGGGGCTTAAATCTAAATCTACATCAAATCAAGTGAGATCAATTACTCCAAATCTTCTTAAAAACTTAATCGAATATGAATGTAACCCAAATACACATAATCGAGCTAAATTGATCATTTGAATTAATTAAGCCCAATAGAAATAAAATATAATTAGCAAGCTAATCAAACTATAAAAATTAGAAAATCAATCATATTACAAAAAAAAAAAATCAATCAATATTGTCATTGTATAATTAAAATAGATTAAATTTGAACATCAAATATAAATTTGATTAAAGTTAAATCAAAATAATTAACTACTAAATAAATAATAAATATATAATTTGAATAATCATTAATTATAATATATATAATTTATAAACTTTGGTTAAATTAAAACTATAATATCAAAGTTATTAAAAATTGAGAAGATTTATAAATTTAAAAAAAAGAATAAATCTAAAAATAATAATAATAACAAAAAAGAAAAATCCATCTTTAGTCAAGTGAAACCAAGATATATATATATATATATATATTTATCAAGTGCTACCGTTCTCAAGCAAAAGCATCAAGTATTTTTTTTTATTTCACCTTAATCTCAAATAATTTTTTTATTCAAATGAAAATCTCTCCGGCTTTAAAGAAAAATAAATCTTATCTTACTCGCTTAGTGCACTCTCTCTCTCTCTCCTCTCTCTCCATGACTAATTGACCTAAAACTAGTTCTACCCTTCTCTAAAACCCCACCAACAAAACCTTATAGTAGAACGAACCATCAGAAGAACAAATTCTTCTTCTGCTAATTTAGATTGTTTTAGATGAAGAAGACGAGCTAGATAAGCATAAGGAGCGCTTCAACATCCTAAAGTCTTCTCCTTGCCCAACTTTCTTTCTCATATCAATCTCTAAATGGCTTCTCCATGGATTCACCACTTCACGGCCACCATCATCCACCCTTTCACACCCGTGATTTCCACCATAAGCTCCACCACCTTTCTCCCTAACTGCTCCAACAACCTAAATTAGACGCCGATGACTTGATCCTCCACCGCGACAACAAACGCGATAACGTGGATGAAGATAGTTCCAACAACCTTAGCGGCGGTGAGAGTAAAGAAATCGCTCAAGAAAATGGCACCAACGGCGATATGATGCGCCACCCTCGTGGCCCTGTTGGATCTAAGAATAAGTCGAAGCCATTTTTCTCGCGATTCAACATCAAGCTAGTTGATCCAAGCACTCCCGATTCTACCAGATCGAAGCCGGAAGCCATGGCAGTCGTGACTAAGAGCTTCTCTATTAGAAAATACATGGAGAAGTTGAGAAGCTTCAACTTATGCAGATGCTAGCCGTTCGACGATGGAAACGAGGCTAGACCTCTGCCATCGATCTTGGTCCAGAAGTTCAAGTGGTGGGGACGAGCTTTATTCCACTAGATCTACGGTCATATTCGAGGATGAGGATGATCCAAGCAAAGATGCGACCATGGCAACAATTTTGGAAGGGGATGATATTCTATCGACTATGGAACCATGGAACCATGCGACAATGGGTGAGGAAGGAAGGCGGATTGAAAATAATGAAAGCAAGAACGCCTAAGAAAAGATCCATTGTAGAGCTCTTTGATCTTTGCGCCATTGATTGCGAGTACCGATCGGCGAGGCTAATAGTGAGCTGGCGAAGGAGGAAGGGTCTCCGATGGATGGTGTAGTGACCATGAACTCTAATCATGCTACCATGCAGGGAAATATTGTCGGAGTCCGCGTACTGCTTTACTCAATTGTGATGCACCGCAGTGCGGCACCAAAAAATGATGCAGACGAAACGGTGCTATTTTCATGGTTTAGCGCGTCGGCCAGACTCGATTTACCTCGTTTAAACCTCGGGGAACAAAATATCTGCGTCGTTATTCTTTCGTAATACTCACTGGGCGACTTTCGAAGAGAATTTCACGAGCTCCCGGGTCATTCGTTATCGGCTTAGGGCTTCTCAAATTGAGGTATTACGGTTGGTTACACGAGGTATTTCCACATGCATTACTGAACTTGAAAGATTTTAGGGTTTTCTCTGTCTTTGTCCATTACAATCCATGTAAGTGTTTAGGTTTCTTTATGGCATTTTTTGATTATATAGCTCACTGCTATACCTCTATACCTGCGTCTGTACCCTGGGATATTAGAGATGATTTTTTGTTGATTGTTGATTGTTACCACTGTGCCTCAGAACCCCTCTCTGTACCTCTGTACCTCTATACTTTCTTGAGATTTTGCATTTTTTTTTAGGTCCATTTTTTTTACCGTGGAGGCATATGGCTAGAATCCGTTGAATAATTGGGAAGTTGTGTTTTGGTTTGGGTGTGAAGAAAATGAATCACCTCGTACCTCATGCCTACGTACCTCGTACCTCTGTACCTCTGTACCCTCCTGATGTTAGAGACGATTTTGGGCTGGAAATGGTATGCACTCTTCTTGGGGGTTCTCCTGGGGATCACACTAATACCTTATCCATCTTCCTGTGCAGATTAAATTCCTGGCTCAGGATATCGACCATTATTTTGACAGCAACCCAGTAAAATGGCCAGTTGAAACGGTGAGCGGGTTGCCAGTCCAGTCTAACAGTGTCGACTGCGGCATGTTCATTTACAAATACATGGAGGCGTATCGAAAAACAATTAACTGGCTCGAACAACTGGGACAAAAAAATGAATAGATTTAGGTGACTTTGTTTATGCGATTTTTTGCTCAAAAAACACTTAAATAAAATTCATCTTTAATTTGTTCTGTTACGCCATTCTGTTTAGGCATGTTCATTTGCATTTTGAGCTTTTGAGTATAGATGATTTTTTCCGATTTTTTTGGTAAGTTTTTGAGCTCTTCCTACTCATGTGCATTTGATGGTTGCAGCCTCCATTTCTTTGTTTCCTATGATGTTTGAATCTGGTTTTTTGGCCGGTTGGTGGTTTTCAGGTGATACAACAGACTATGATGAGACTAAGTTTCTTATGGAATTTTATATTCTCTTTTGTGATTTATGAGCTCCTCCATAGTTGTTAAGTGGTTGCATCCCGAGGATCTGTTGATTCATTTGGTTATCTTTGTTGGTTTTCTTCCCTTGTGGAGTTTTGGTTAGTGGTGGTATCACTAAGAAGCATAATGGTTGTGCTGAATTTCTTCCTTAAATCATATTAGGAAGTTTTGTGGCTTTTTTATGGGAAATGGATTGGTGTCTCCATGGTTTTTATGCTCTGTGATCCTTTAGCCCTTCCTCCATTGGATGGCGGCTACCAAGTGGGGAGCTCTATCTCGGTATGTTTTTGATAAATTCTAATTAGTCCAGTCCTGATTATATATATGTTCTTGATGTTGTTATTTAAATTTAACCCTTATCGATTTCTTTCTAGTTATTCGTAATTCTCTTTTGGAATGAAATTTGGGCTCTTAGATGATTTTGAAGATTCTAGTATTTGTACTCTGTTTGTTTCACTTCATGGTTGTTAAACATGGTAACTAAATCCCAACCAAGTAATAAGGTGGTCATTTGTTCGACAAATTTTAGGAGATTTTCTGTACCTCTATATGCCTCTGCCTCTGACCTCTGTGCCTCAGACTGCTGTCTCACTGTGCACTATACTCTGTGCCTTTGTACTCTACAACACACTGCATCTATTAACCTCTGTATTTCTGCACTTTGTCTATGCAAATTTAATAGACAATTTTTATGCAAATTAAAGATTTATTTCTCCAATACTTTCTTATATTTAAAAACAGTATATTTTATTTTTAAAAAGTTAGTCTTGATGATAGTAAATGTTTAAACTAAATATTTATTAATTTTATGGTTCTTATTGAATACATATCGAATTGAATATTGTGCTCATATGGTTCTGCTTTTATCCTGAGCATAGAAATAAATTCATCAGTTTCTGAGAAAATATGTTTAAAAAAAAAACATACAATACAATTCTTTTCAGAGAAAATCTGAATTCTATCTAAATATTACATACATGAATACAATTCTTTTCTAATATAGCATTTTTTCATGTATAAAATAATGTATTTTATTTTAAAAGATAATGATGATGATATTTAATGATGTAATATTAAAGATTTCTGTTACTTATATAAATATTAATATTTTTGAGTTGGATATGTAAATGAATGAGAATTGTGTGACATGCATGTAATTGCATGTAAAATTTAGTCTCACATAAAGGCGAAAAGGTTAGTTTTGAATGATAGCATTTAACAGAACTCAATGGAAGACAGAAAACACCAGTGAGGATGAGGAATTAGATAGGTAAATGGCAATCAACGCATGAGAATTTGATCGTTCAAGCAACATATCCAATCATTTCATGAGAATTTGACCGTTCAAGCAACATATCTCCCAAAAGGCGAATCATTACAATCAGTATAGATAAACTTAACTAATAAGAAGGGATTACAATAATTTAGAATCTACCTATGCAACATAAAAACAAATATGCGAGATATAAAGCACGACGAGAGCTTGTCTAACTGTAACATAGTTGGAAGATGATAGCAACTTTTCATTAAACTCGCAAAATCTAAAATAAAAGGAAGTGGTTTAAACAAGATCATAAATCATTGCGATTGATGAAATCTAAATCATTGTGATTGATTGAATCAACATGAGATTCATAAATTAACTTGGAACAATCTCAATTTTTCTCTCCTTTTTTTTGGAGATCATGACTTATTTCATAAAAATAGAAATTTGGACACATCCTTCAAGAAAAATGACATATTGGTTTGTTATTTAACTTTAAGAATCTAATGCCAATTTAAGAGAACAAAGCAACCATTAAAATCATTCTACAGAAGAAAAAGGAGGCATGAACAACTAGACCTACAAAAAACAATCAAATATTAAACCTCATCTGGGCTATAGAGTTAAACAATTCTTTACCAAATAACAGTTCTAGACTTAAAAACAACAAAAAATTTGAGAAGACATTAAGGAAAAAATTGTACAGTTTCACTTACAAAAAATGATAGGATTAAAAGTGAAAATAAGAATTTCAAGTTATGAAATGAGCAGAAAAAAAATACAAGGATTATGACTAAAGCGAGCAAAATGAAATTAAAAAATGCCTTCTTGGATAATATCATGCATCAAAATGCCGTCTCGTAATAATATCCATCATCAGCTTAGTGTACCCTTCAGCATGTTGGTTGATTGATGAGGTCGAACTGAATTCCTGTGGTACAACATCGTAGTAATGGTACAACATCTTAATAATGGATGAATGTTTGGACATCAATGTGCAATATTCTAGGCTTACGTGAAAAGCAGTGGCATAACAGTGGAGTCGCACCGGTGGCGCATCCGTTCTACAAAGACTCGGACTTCACTTTTGTTTCTAAGACAAGAAAATATAATGAATTAAATATTTATAGGAACCTATAAGTAATAGCAACATCAGAGGCAAGTAGGATAAGTACTTGTGGATTTTTTGGATTTCTCCCAATAAGCCTTGAGCCTTGCGTTGGAAACACCCTTTGGACGTCTCTTGATTGGATCCTTCAAAGCTGTCCTTATCCCGATGATGTGGTCGCCTTCTTCCTCTTAAGCGATCTATCAAAGCGGTGGAGAATTCCCACTTATTACGAGTCCACTTCATCAGATAGTTAAGAGATGCAAGCATGTAATCCTCAGCAATCTTATTACCCTGTGCTCGGGAGCTAATTTGATATGCATATCGACTTATATGGTTCCTGAAAACAATGCCAGTTCCATCTCTGCTCTCCACATTTACTAACCTTCTATATGAATCATCGATGTAGATGTCCCTCTTTCCTCTGGTAGACCACCGCATGAGGAGGTACTTATCCGAAATGCGACATCATTCTGGCTAAGAACTCTAATGCAGTGTGCACAAAGTATGCCCATCATTTCAAATTTATGGCAACTACAAGAAATATCCATAGTAGACACATCAAAGTGGACAATCCAGGTTTTGGATGCATTCTTCTTCTCTAAGTTCCTCACCAAGTACTCCATGGGCCTATCATCGGCCGATAAGATAATCCCCAACTCCATGCGAAATTCTTCTTGAACATAGAGTAAAAGCTTGGAGGGGCTTTCTTTGAGATATGCCATTGGCACAACCTATGACAGTATCGCGGTAGTACATTCTCGATAGCTCTCATGCTTTGATCTTGATCATAAATATCGTTATAGGATGCCTTCCACCCATCAAAAGAAATGTCGAATAACCATGTGAATGACTCGATGGTCTCTTACAAAAGGCTACCAATAAGGCTTTGCCAATGATGATTCACTCCAATGAGTGGGGACCGACAAGATTATATTTATTGAGCGATAGAGTATAAAAATTATCACATCCCCAAAACAATCAAATTCAACCCTAGACATACCATTGCTCCAAAAAACTCACCAAGCAATCGCATCCAACATCCCATGCAAACATCTCTCTGCTTTGTCTTTCCTTGAAATATATTAATTGCGTTCTATCACCACTTGCAATCCATGACCTTCTCTTCGGATGAAATTGAAAGCATCTCTTTTGGTGAATCCAATATTCTCTACCCCACTTCTCGGCTAGATAGTGACAGCGTCGATTGCACTAATGCCTCGTCGCCGTCTTCTGATGCCTTCTCATCGATACGCTCATGCGATCGAGAAGATCAGATCGTCTTTGCCAATGAATGATTATGGTCTCTATATATTTTTAACCGACCAATTCCTCAAATCCACCGAATCGAATCATCGTGACAACCACTCGTCATCTTTCTTGAATTTTGTTATATGGTTTAGATTGATGTTTTTTACTTTCCTTGCAGAAAATCTCTTGATTTCAATTTCTTAAAGTTTGGCCAATAACTTATGGTCTTTTCTAACACTGAAGCCAGTTTGATGTGCATAATCACAATACAGTGCATAAGCTTCGGTTTCATTATACAACTGCATGCACAGATATACCCCAAATTTGGGTCATTAGATAAAACAACTTCATCATCGCATCATTCACCACATTCATCTGCGAAAACATAGAGTCCAAAGTTCAGATAATAGAGAATGAGATGAAACGAGAGTATAGAGAGCATAGATGTACAGTTAGTCCGAGTATAGACACAAAAAATACCCAAAAATCGTTGACCACCAAGTTACAGCGGAGACAGAGTCTGAGATGCAGGAGGGTATAAGAATGCGAAGGTATAGAATGCAGAGGAGTCTGAGGTATAGCTACGAGAAGGTATAGAGGTATAGAAGGTATAGGTGTATAAGGTGAGAGGAACTGTGAGGTATGGCAGAATGCAGAAGGTATAGAGGTATAGAAGGTATAGAAGGTGAGGGTTGAGCAGTGCAGTGCAGTCTGGAGTCTGAGAGGTATAGAGGTCAGAGGTGAGAATGCAGTGCAGGTCTGGATGTCAGAGGTGCCAATCTCTAAAATCCATCGAGCGACCACATCATTGCTTGATTGGGATTTAGTTACCATGATCCCAACCGCTACTGAGAAGTGAAACAAAACTGGAAAAAAATCGTCTACACTCGAAAGACACTACAGAGAGTACATATGTAAAAAAGCACTAAAAAATTAATCAAACAACCACCAATTTTCTCCTGAAGGATTACATTGAATATGTTTTCTCCAAACTTTACAAAAAATCATGAAAAATAAATATGAATAATGAAGGATTACAACTCCTTAAAAGATTCTTGATCCATTTTATTTACATCATCAGCTATTTCCTCAACGCCTCCATTTCCAGATTCATTCTCCTTCTTCATAGCTCTTTCGTAATGCTCTCAGCTCAGTCTACAAATAAAAAAATACAGCCACTGCCCCAAATGAAGATATTTTAATTTTTCCAGCATATACTCATTCCAGCTTTGGTGGCGGCACTAAACCGCAAAAAAATAGCGCGTTTCCATCTTACGGTGTCATTTTTTGGTAGCTACACGTCATGTCGATTGGAGTCATACGTAAAGCTACGTCGGACTCAATATATTTTCCCGCAAGGGAAGGCATTAGTGAATGGTATTATTTAAGAGGAGGATTTCATCTTAGAGCCACTAAAGCATGGAATGGATTATGTGCTAGTACCTAAAGTCAATTATCTCTACAACACTAAATATGCTTAAATTTGACGAGCTATAATGGTGATTTTATTTTTGGAACATTTGACGAGGAGGCACCCAACATGCCCCTCAACAGAGCTTCCTTTCTTCTAAACGCCACCTCTGAATCCACTGATATTAGAGGTATAATTCTTAAACGCTTAGAAAGTCTTAGGGATCTCATGCTTGGTGTCTTGAATGCAAGCGTCATTAGGATCCAACCTTTAGAGTCTATGCACTTTACTTTTTAATCCATTTGGCGAGAGTTTAGACACAAAAGCAAAACTATTTATTTTATGTGTTTGAAATGAATAGTTTTGATTAGGTCGAATGACGTAGTAATTTGATTCCACCTATCGAGTCATGATTAGTGTTATGGGAGATTAGGATGAGCAGTGGTCAAAAGGCTTAGTCCCTGGGGTGCCATGTGATGCATTTGGAGCAAATCAAATTAAAAAGAAGAGAAGGAAGGAATGAAGAAAAGAAGACCCCCATAGCATGTATTATTTTTGTAATCTGGATTGTATAAGGGTAGAGCTCGTCTACCCATCTTTTTTTCTCTTTTCGGGATGTACGATAGAACCCAACCACACTTGCCTTCTATTCTTTTATGGTAGTCTATAAAATTTTTTGATGTCATTTTTAGATTATGCACTAGAATTGCATGTTTTTCCTAGTTTCTTCATGTTTAATGTTTGAATGTGGATGATAAAATTAGGATAAAATTTTCTATCCAACTAACAACTTATAACTAAAATTTTAAAACAACTCACAACCACACATAAAAGCCTAGGAACTAAATCAAGATAATAAAATTTTTAGCAACCCCTTAGCTAGATGATTGTATGTATAACATCATGCATGTCATATTTTTCCACTCTTTAAGAGGGATCTTCCATCTATGCCAGAATAAAGGCTTAACCTGTGAGATCCTTTGTTAGAAGAACACCCCTTTCTCTTTTGATTTGGCCCATAATTTATTTCTCATGCATTTAGGCATACAAAATCTCGTAGCCTTTGTCAAAACAAAGAGTCCAAAATAATTAAATAAATTTGATAAAATTTGCATTAGATTAAGCCATAAATTTATACCACTTATGCTCTAGTCTCTTAAGGAGTGAGTTTAAGGACTTAGTCTCCTTTCTAAATAAACAACAGCCTAGCCATCCTGCAAAGCGTAAGACTTGCCTCATGGATTTAAAGCACAGGAAGAGTTAGCTAGCTGCCACTCCAAGTGGATATAAGTCCAGTAGTCGAGTAGTTTATTCTCTCTTATGGAGGTAAACTATATACCCATTTTTCACCTTAGATTTAGGTCATGTTTTGGCCCTCGCCAAAGCTTCCTAGATTAAGGATCTAAGGTTGTTGTTTCTCTTCAGGCTACAAACATAAATCTTCACCTCTTAGGTATTTTCATAATCTTATGTTGTGAGAATATAAGTCCTAGTATTCTAATAAAATGTCAACTCAAATAATTAACTCTTTTCAATTTTAAAAATATAAAGCCCAATTATAGGGTAGATTGGAATGCTCACTATGCTTCCCAATATCATGAGCATTTTTTTACTTTCTCCCTTTGGATTTCAAAAATAAGTCTTCTCTTTGATCTATCCCATTTGATTTTCTAAAGTAGCCAATCTTTTGATAGTCTTAGACTTGAAATCTTTTGAGACTTTAATTCCTACTTTAATCGAAAGTATTCTTAATGGATTCACTTCCTTTAATGATGTAATTAATTATGGGGGGCTTAAAATAAACCCTACTTTACCTTTTCATATAAAGTAGGGGAAAGATCTATTGGTATATTCAAAGACTCATCATGCCTTAGGAGTCCTTATTAGGTATTAGCTCTATTATAGGGTGGTGATTTTGATCTTTTGAGATAGTACATTATTCTTTAATGTTGTACCCGATCACTTCAATAAGTACCCCGTAAGATCTGCTTGGTATTCCACATCTCAAAAATAAATACCACAGTTATATACTTATATCTCCCAAAGTAAGGACGACCATCGGGGTGACCTATTGATGGCACAACAAGTCAAACCTGACCAAAGGGTGACTACCTGAGAGGCCACCGAACTTCCTCTCAAAGGGTGCAATTCCTATAGAGAGTTTTGCTAACACTGCCTAAAGATAGGATGTCTGCTTGAGAAAGGTACCGTTAGGGGTTTTGCTCCTAATCCATAAGAAAAGATATATATTTGGTTTTGTTTATATATGCGTGGACCCTGTTGGTGTGTGAGGGACTAAACTAAGAAGGAGCTTATATTAGCCTAGTCCTATTTCAGACTTATTGGACCAATGGAGAATCTACATATCTACAAGACAAATTCTCTAATCACAGGGGTGTCTACTAGGAAAGGGGGACTGTCCAATCCAAGAGTAATCGAGATAGTGTCTAAATGGGGTCACTAAGGATGTGATCCAATTAGAGTGCCCACAAGGGAGGTGCCGCTAGGGGCTTCATCCAAAACCCTATTAAAGAAAGCCTATAGGTATACAGTGGCTAACTCTAGGAGAATGCTTGTAGACTTATATTTGTCAGGTGTATCATCAGTGAATCGCCATGGCGATGGATAATCACCAACCTAAGGTGCCCATCGCTTTACAAAATCAACCCGAGAAGAAGGCTTGTAGACTTACATCTTCACAAAAAATGATCATTGGGATACCGATGAGATAAAACTATCCAACCTAGGGAAACCAAGTGGGAGTCCTGTAAGGACTAGACCCAAACTTGAAGTAGTCAGGAGAAAAGGTGTCGCTAGGGACTTATCCTCAAATTATACCTAGTTATTACATGATGGGTAGTTCAAGAAGAAAGTGTGTGGACTTATATCCTCTTAAATAAAGTCAACATGAGGTAGCTTACTGGCTGGCAGTAAGGACTACCGAACTAATAGGGCACTCGTCAGTTTGTAATGGTCAAGTTAGGAAGAAAGCTTGTAGACTTACATCCGCCGACAAGTAACCACTAGGGTGACACATTAGCAAGATAACATGTCAGCCAATTGATTTGACACACTGGGGTGACACACTAATAAGATTTTTCTCAACAAATATGAAGAGATGGAATTTTAGATTGAAGAAATTTTTATTGATGATTGATTTGAAATAAGATTTATGGATAATATTTTTTAGGTAGAGCCTATTGATTGGAAGCATAGGACACTCTCCCCTATAATTTATAAGTTAATAAGATCTTCCTTGGTAGGCCTTCTATATGGAAAAAAGGGCCTTCCCAAGTGGGTTCAAACTTGCCTCCCATTTTTTGATGGACAACAATTAGTCTCTTTAGAACTAAAATAAGCTGTTCTACTTGAAAATCTCTAGGACAGACCAACATATTTTGAGCTTGAATCATTTTGACTACAACGCATGCCAGGCGTCGCCTCCAAACCTTCAAGTTCTTCTAACCGTAACTTGGTGTTCTCCTACCCATGCTTAGCTATCCTTAATGATGGGAGTTAGACTTCTAATGGTATAACTACTTTAGACCCATACACTAAGGAGAAATGGGTAGATTGAGTTGGAGTTCTGTAAGTGGTGCGATATGCCCACAAGGCTTTAACTAACTGGTCATGCCATTTTCACTTATTATCATCATGTGTCTTCTTTAATATTTGGTTGAGAGTTTTGTTGAAGTATTCGAAGCCTTTGCCCTAATAGATGGTAGAATATCTCCAATCTATGTTGTGTCTCCTAAAAAAGTCTGATTTTAGTGCTCTTGAATGCATTATTATCGATATAATTTTTGAGGCACCCAAATATGATATGGTTTATGAAAAATTAGAGCACATGCTAAGATGTGACCTCTAAGTGGGATTGCCTACCTTAGAAAAATACTGTGGTAGAATGAAATGACCCTTGGAAGAATGAAGATCGATCAATTATGTTCCCCAACACTAGAATGGCCATGAGACCAATGCAGGATGTAGAATGTTGGGTGGTTGGTGTAAGACCACACTGTGTACCTGACATTGGTGGCACCTCCTAGCTATCTCCACGTAGTCTATGATCATCGACAACTAGTAGTACCCTAGTCTCTAGAACTTGGCTTTCATCTTTAGACCAGACTGATGAGCTTTGTATAATCTTGAGTGTATCTTGATCACGATCATACGAGCTTCATGTTTGTCTAAACAACATAACCACATATGATTGAAGGACTGTCGGTACAAAGTGCCATCCACGAGAGCATAGGAAAAGGCTCTCTGCTTCACCTAGTGGGCTAGTGACTTCTCTTAAGATAGTTTGCCCATATTTAGATAATCCATAAATGGTTGCTTCCAATCTAACTCCTCATCCTCTTTGGCAACGACAACCTCTTCTTCAAGAGATAGTCTCTCGATGAGTTGAACATCAACAAGGGATAAGGCTTGTATATTTTGGACCCTTATTGGTATGGACTTATCTTCTGGACATGCCAACTCTTTGGCAAGCTTGGCTAATGCATCTACTACTATGTTCTCTCCTCAAGGAATCTTGTAAACGGTAACCTCTGGGATTTGGACCAACCATTCCATAGTATACTTATGGTAACGATGGAGTTTAGGCCTTAGAACTTTGTGAGATCTAACGATTTAGTTGATAACTAACTGTGAGTCCTCGAAGATGTTGATACTCTGAATGCATAGCATAATGGCTAACTCCAGACTTAAAAATAGAGCCTCATATTTAGCTTTGTTATTCGTGCATGGATTGGACAGATGATATGAGAATCTCATCACATCGCGATCCATAGTTAGGAGAATTATTTCTAACTCTGCCTTTCCTGGGTGAGTAGGTCATGGTTCTTCTCCCTTTTGAAGAGAAGCTACACCATCAAAATATATCTCCCAGTGGCAAATGTTAATGTCCACTAAGTTTATGATTTGTTCATTGGGGAGGTCATCACTAAGCGGAGAATCAACAAGAAGTGCATGTGATGTTAAGAAATCTACTACTATCTGTCCTTTCATCACACGGAAGGGTACAAAAGTGATGTCAAACTATGATAAAATCATGGACCAATGTGCCAACCATTTGGATAACGTCAGCCATTGTGGTGAAGAGGATATATGAAAATAAAATTATGCATCTTTCAGTTGGGACACCACGTAGATCCGTAAATATTCTTATTAGTATGACATTAAGGAGAGGTGTACTATCTTGAAAGATAGAAGTCACCATCCTACAATGGACCTAATAACCTCAATAAGGACTCCTGACTGTACGTGTACCAGATATTAACTTTACATAGAAAAGTAAGGTTTATTTTAAACTGGGTTCATTAAGTTCCCTATGGAGGCAAGCCCCCATAATTATTTACATCTCAAGGAATGAGATTCCTTAAGAATTCTCTCGATTAAGGTAAATGATCGTTGTTTCCAAAGATTTCAATAGGTAGAACTATCAATCGATTAGTTTATTTTTGGCAAATCAAGTGGGGTGGATCAAGAGGAGGGAGTATCGAAGCTAAATGAAAGTGAGTAGGGGATGTTTAGGATACTAGTAAGCTTAGTAAACATCCCAAATTATCTTATGGTTGGGCTATACATTTTTGAAATTGAATTACTTATTTGAGTTGAATTTTTTTTATTAAAAGTTTAGGGCTTATAATTTCATAATACAAGGTTATGAAAATGCTTAAGAGGCGAGTGTGATAAAAATTTAATATGATGAGGATTTTTAAAAGAATAAGATATATACTTCCATCTACACTCTATGCGGGATAAAATGAGGATGGAAATATACATCTCCTTCTTTTTATGCATTTTTGGCACCATGTAGATCCACAGATGTTCTTATTAGGGTGATCGGGTATGACATTGAGGAGAGGAGTACTATCTCGAAAGATAAAAGTCATCACCCTACAATGGACCTAATCACCTCAACAAAAACTCCCAAGGATAATGGGTCTGCATATGTACTAGAGATTCTTCCACTACTTTACATGGAAAAGTAAAGTAGAATTTATTTTAAATCGGGCTTGCTAAGTTCCCTTCAGGGGAATGCCCCCATAGTTAATTACATCCTAAGGAATGAGAACCCTTAGAAATACTCGCTAAGGTAAATTATCATTATCTCCAAAGATTTCAATAGGTAGGACTATCAATCGATTAGTTTATTTTGGAAGATCAAATGGGATTGATCAAAGAGAAGGAGTTATTATTGAAGCCAAATAATGATAAGTAGGAGATGCCCATGATGCTAGAAAACCTAGCGATCATCTCAAACTATTCTATGATTGGGCTTAACATCTTTGAAATTGATTTAGTTTGTTTGAGTTGAATTTTTCATTAGAAATTTATGGCTTATGATTCAACAACACAAGATTATAGAAATGCCTAAGAGGCGAGGATCATGCTTATGGCCCACAAAGGGGAGAAGCAACCTTAGAACCTAAATCTAGAGAGTTTCGGCGAGGACCAAAAGCAAAATTTAAATCTAAGATGAAAATGGGTATTTGGTTTACCTCCACAAGAGAGGACGAATCACCTAACTTCTTGGACTTACAACTACCTAGGGGTGGCTGCCAACTAACTCTTCCTACGGTTTAAAATTCATATAGGCAAGTCATATGCTTTATTTAAAATAGCTAGGCTATTATTTATTTAGAAAGAGACCAAGTCCTTAAACACGCTCCCTAAAGAGACTAGATCATGTAAGGGTGTGCTTCAAATGACCTAAATCTAATGCAATTCATATTACATTTTATTTTCATTTTTGGATAGTTATTTTGACTCGGGATAATACGATTCATATGCCTAATGCATGAGAAATGAGATTATTGGCCAAAATCAGAAAGAAGGAGAATGTGTGTTTCCACCATGGTTCTCAAAGGTCAAGCCAAGTTTCTCTGGCAAAGGTGGAAGCCCTCCAATCAAGAGTGAAAATAATATGCATTTGTGCATGATGTTATAAAAGAGGTACCCATCTAGCTAAGATGTTACTAATTCTTTTTCTTGATTTTAGCCTAAGCTTTAGGTGAGGTTATGAATTCTTTATTTTTAATTTTAAATTGTTAAATTTGGTAGAAGATTTAATTTTTCTTAAAAGCCTAATCCACATCTAGGCCATACATAAAGCAAGAAAGAAACTAGGAAAAAGATGCCACTTAATGCACAAGCTAAACAAATCATCAAATCAATTTATAAAATAAATCAAAAAAGAATAAGAGGCCATTGTGGTCGGGTACCACCACACAAACCCGAAAATAAATTGGGTAGCTGAGCTCTACCCTTATACAACCCAGATTACAAATAAATTACATGTAATTAAGCAAGGAACTCATTGTTATGGGGGTCTTCAAGCTTCATTTCTTCATTTTTATTTTCTTCTTTCTTCTTTTCTTTGGTTCCTTCTTTTGGATGGTTGGAAGGTGGATGCTTAAAAAGCTTCACATGGTGCATAAGATGAGATCTTATGACCAATGCTCATCCTAATCCCCATAATAATCATTCTAAAATCCTAATTATAAAAATTATTTGAAAAGGAAAAGTAAATCTAGCTAACACTGCAAAATAGAGATTAGCTAAACAAAGCACACAAATCTCAAGCATGTATATTGGACTTATCACCCCACACATGGGCGATTAAGTCCACTTGGCCTATTGAATTATACTTAGGGGTATAAGCACCTGTACAACAAAAGCATTTATATTTTATTTATTACAACAACCTTTTAATCACAATCCCCTATAGAAGACAATGGTTAGGCTAAGATCTCCTTACCATTCATTCTACGTACATTCACCCTAACATCCAAACTAAAACATATATCAAAAAATAAAAGCAAACATCAAACCACGCACCACCCTAACCTAAAGCTAGAAGCGGTGACTTAGCCTAATGGGTGTGCTTTAGAGGTTTGTGGTATGCTTAGCTATGGATTTAAGGTAGAATTTTCTAAGTGTGAAGAATGTTCAACTTAGAGGAGGGTTTCATTTAAGTGATTTATTATTTTGGGTTGATTTTATTTTATTTTTTGATTGGGTTCAAATGAATCCTACAATTAATTACTAAGTTATAAAGAGATGGAAAGAGAAGAGAACTTCTCTTTCCTTGCCTAACTTAAATAATTTCTAAAGTGGATTCATGTTTTAGTTTTATTTAGTGAATTTTTATTATATATATTAATTAATCCTAAGTTTATATGAACTCTAAATAAACCTATTCGAATAGAAAGGCATTTTAAGATTAAATAAAATGAACTAATATTTCAAAACGTACATCACTTCATTTCTTTCCCATCATGTATAACATTCATATGAATGAGTCCTAAACATATCTATTCATACAAATGGGAATGCTTAGCACACTTTATGATGCATTCTAAGTAGTTCATTTAATAAAATTTAAATGTTTATGATGCATGATTTCCATTAAGTAGCTAAGGGGTTTCTTATCCAAATTTCAAATGCACATATGAATGTTTGAAAGACATAAGTGAGTACGACGCCATTGTTAACCAGGGGTGTAAGGTACAAGACCTACTTAGGGATACTTAAAGCCTTGCAACCTTGAGGTTATCCAGACTAATATACCACTTTCCTTAAATACAAGCATGTGTATAAAAGAAATGAATGAAAAAGAAAGAATGCAAAAGTTTATGTTGGTTGATTTATTTTTGTTTATATAAGTTATATGTACAAGTATAGGTATCCTTCCTAAGTAATAGCATAGGAATGAATGGATATGGAGTTAGGCAAGTGTTAGGTTCTTTTCAAATGAACTATACACTTTGCCGAATCTATTCAAAACTATATTAAAAGAGAGGAGAAGGAAAACCTACACTAAGCACATCCTTATATTTTACTCACATTAAAACTTATAAGTAAGATATAAGTATCACACTTTCAGTTTTCATAATTTATTCAAATATTTTGAAAATTATTTGGATTTAATAGTGATAATAGTCACTCATATTCTTACTTTAGCCAACACATGCAATTTGATATAAAGGAAACATTTTCATTTTAAATTTGATTTTTGAAAAGGATGAATGTATGAAACCATATGACACATATTTAGCATATTGGAAAAGAATTAAAGTAATGAAAGCATGTAAACACATTCACCTTAATTAATTCCTAAAGACAATCTTATAAAATAAGAAAGCTTAAAGTAAATCAAAG
The DNA here is from genome assembly GCA_021442155.1 of Cymbidium sinense. NCBI lineage: Eukaryota > Viridiplantae > Streptophyta > Magnoliopsida > Asparagales > Orchidaceae > Cymbidium > Cymbidium sinense. Next base: position 6,034,166 of record CM038217.1, read on the forward strand.
TTTGTTAAATTTTGTTTGATTTTGAATTTGATTTAATTTTGAATATGTGAGGTGAGTTTGTTGTTCCTAACCCATTCCCACATGTCTTTGATATATTTTTTTTTTAATTTTTAGATGATTAGATTCATTTTATATTTTGATTAGGTTAAGGTGTGAATTAAGCCTGTTAATTACCCCTTACCTACACCACTTTAGCATAGTTAATCAAATAATTATGAGCCAATGAGATGACATAAAACCTCACAAGGAATTTAAATTTGCAATGCAACCAGGAAGAAATGGGTCTAATACAATTTGGCTCATGAGTAATGATTAATTAAGCTAAGGGGTTTAACTTAAGTAATTTCAAAACACCCCTCACACATATGAGTTGAATTTTGATTTTCTTAATTGTACTTAGGCTCTTGAACACCTAATCATCTACCCTAGGTAGATTAATTGAGTTCTGGAAGGTTTTAGAATTTTAAAAAAGTAATTAAGAGGGTAATTAGTGAATTAACCCTTAATTAAGAGAGGATTAAAGAAGAAAAGGGGGTTTAAGGAATGGCTTAGGGAAAATGCCCCAAAAATTATTTCCTAAACCTCCCATTCACTGAAACAAACCTTAATCAACTTCAACAGAGAATTAAACCACTAATCATACCCCTAATTAACCTTAATTACATAAAGGTAATAATTAGGATATGAATTAGCAATTTCCCCAATTAAGCCACCAATAAATCCCAAGAAAATTAGGGGAGGTAGAAGTCATCCCCCAAAATATACTCAAGAAGTTTGGGAATAATTAGTAGATTAATTAAAGGGTAATTAGTAAATTATCATTCCCAATAAAACCAAAATTTAGAGAAAAGAGCTATTCAAAATTAATCAAAATCAATTTTAGAATATTCCATGTTCAATTATCTTTCTAATGCAATTTATTTCATATTTTTCTGATTTTTCTAGTTTTAGATATGAATTTTAGAAGTTTAGGTAATTAATTAAAATTATTTAAATCCTAATTAAATCCTTAATCCTACGCGCCATGTGGATAGGATGACTTGCACACACTTCACGCAGCACCTCCCCATTTGCTATTTAAAATGTCCCATCATAGCGCCACGTGGTAACAGTGCTACGCGCTTTCTCCTCAATCATCCATTCAAGGATCATATGACTGAGATTAAAGCTATAGATCGAAGGGGATAAAATAGGATATAAAGTGTGTTTTAATCTCGGACGTCCATCCAAAATGCATGGATGGATGGCCAGAGATCCTTCTCTATAAATTCTTGTGAGCCATGGAGACCATCCATGTTCTAGGCCTTGATCTGAGCTCGATTGTGCTCAGATTGGGATGAAACTCAACCCACACCATCAACATGCATCCTAGATCACATGTAACGGTCAAGATCCTATGCCATTAACATGTCTTTTACAAAGCTCCACACCACATTAAGTTTAATGGTAAAAAATGGCATGCCTCACCAGTGCTCGATTACCATGGAGAAGCTTCGTTTGGTTGAGACAAAGCTTTGGTGAAAGTTTGAGAGGCTGAGGTTGAGTGGATCTTCCTATGGGTCACCTCCTCCTTAGCTTGAGCTCGCTTTGATTGAATTGGATCTCCCCTTGCTTCAAGAACTTGGAAGAGAGCTTGGGCAAGCTCGATTGAATTTAATGATGGAGTGTGGAAAGGGAATTGCATTGATTTTGAGTATGGAGTGAATCGGCTTTTCAGTAGACCTCCCCTATTTTCAAACTCTGAAAATTGAGAAATGGAGTTTTTAAATCCTGACTAAGAAGCTTGGGAATACTCTCTAAGGCTTGCTCTGAGTTCCTAAGCTTCAATCGATAGAGGGGATGTTAGAATTGAAATGAATTAGGGGGAGTATATCTCCCCCTTTGGCAATCAGACTGTTGAGCATAAGCTTGCCATTTTGATCTAATTGAGCTCATGCAATGAGTTGGCTAGGCCATTTAAGGTGTCCTTGAATTTGATTTGGCCAGAAGAGTGGGAATATGAACTTCCCATGTGCTCAAAATAAGTGGAGGCATGATTCTCATGTGGCCATTTCAAGGGGAGTGGTCAGTTTGGCCATTGGGTCAAGTTGGGATGACCCAAACCCATTAGGTTGGGTGCAACACTCTCCTTAGTGTTCACTTGATCTATTAGGAGAGTATCAAGTAGGTATGAAGAGGATTTGACCAAATTCCAAGTGGAATTGGCCAACATTTGCTCTATGTCCTAGGGGAAAAATTGTCATTTGGCTGATTTTTGAATTTAGATATGTTGGGTATGTTGAAAAAATAGGTTTGGACAAATTTCATTGGATTTGGAGTTCATTTGGTATGGTTTGGGTCATGTTGACCCATTTAGGTCAAAATGGGTCAACTTGGGTCAAGTCGACCAATTGGTCAAATTGGGTCAAACCAAGGGTTAGGTCAAGTTCATATGACCATTTGAAATATTTTGGTGGCTTTCATTTGATTCAATTTGATTTAGGTTTGAATTTGGTTCATATGTCTTCATTTAGGTCAAATGGGTCAAGTTGACCAATTTGACCCATTTGACCTATTTGAGCTAGGTCATGGGTAGGTTTAGGTTTGGTTAGTCATATGAAGTGGATTGGTATCTTTATTTCCAATCAATTTTGGTTAAGTCTAAATTTGGCTCAACATGACCCTTTAGGTCAAGTTGGGTTTAAGGTCAATTGGACTAAGTTAAGTCTAGTTAGCCAAGTGAGGCTTTAGTCAAGTTCAACATGTGATTTAGAATGAACTTGACCCATTAGAATCAATCAATTTGGCTTAGATCAAGTTTGACATATTTTGACTTTTTAGGTCAAGTTGGGTCAACTTGGGTCAAGTGACCAATTGGGCTAGGTTATGCTCAAATGTTGACTTGGTCAAGTTCAATTATTGGTCATGAATGAACTTGGATCATTAGTTTCAATCAATTTGTCCTACAGTGGATTTTGGCTACGTTGGGTTTCATTTTGGCTAAGTGTTGACTTGGTCAACCCTTAGGTTTGACTTAGTTTGACTCAAGTTGATTGATTTATCATCCAATGATGATTGTTGATCATGATGAGAGGCTTAGGTGAGTTTAGTTCAATCCAATTTGGTCCAATTTGGCTCATAAGGGTCTTTAGGTCACTTTGGATCATGTGAGCCTAAGTGGATCAAATGACTTAGTCAAAGCTTGATTTGAGTTTGATGAACTTGTATATGGACTTATAATTGAAATATAAATCCATTTGCAAGTTGTTTGAAGTCAAATGGGTTTTGATTCATTTGACTATTTCAAGTTCAAAGGGTGAACATGAAATGGATTTTGGCTTGATTTTTGAATTGAGTTTTGGTTAAGATTGAAGTTTGTATTTATATTTGAATTCATGATTGAAGGATTGATTTAATTATGAAGAAAAATCAATAGTTTGGCTTGATTTGAAGTTGATTTGGCTATGTTCAAGATTTTGACTTGAAAGGCTTAAGTTGGATTTTGATTGAATTTGAACTTGAATTTTGGAATTGGTTTGATTGATTTGAATTTATACTTAGTTTATATATGTGAATATAAATGGGTTATGAGAAAATTTCAAGGATTTGAAGTGATTTGATGATGATCTAGGCTAAGTCCTTAAGAGGAAATTAAAGGACTTAAAAAATATTTGGAGTTTGGATTTGATTTTTTGAGTTCAGTTTGATTGATTTGAATTTATATTTTATTTATATATGTGAATATAAATGAGAATATAAATGAGTTATGAGAAAATTTCTTGAGTTTGAATTGATCTAAACATGATTTAGGCTAAGTCCTTAAGAGAGAAATTAAAGACTTAGGAAATTTTGGAGTTTGGAATTGAATTTTTGAATTTGGTTTGATTGGTTTTAATTTATATTTCATTTATATATGTGAATATAAATGAGAATATAAATGAGTTATGAGAAAACCTCAAGGATTTGAAGTGATTTGATGATGATTTAGGCTAAATCCTTAAGAGGAAATATTTGGAGTTTGGATTTGATTTTTTAAGTTCAGTTTGATTGATTTGAATTTATATTTCATTTATATATGTAAATATAAATGAGAATATAAATGAGTTATGAGAAAATTTCATGAGTTTGAATTGATTTAGATTTGATTTTGGCTAAGTCCATAAAGGGAAATAAAAGGACTTAGGCAAGATTTGGAATTTGAAATTTCAACTTGGAATTTAATCATGGATTTCAATCATGTGTTTCAATCATGTGGTGTTGATTTGAGTTTGGAGTTTGACTTGAAGGAAGGAAGTAATGAAGTTGGTTCAAGCTATAGGGTAGACAGATTTTCCTAACACAGCTAAGGCATGACCTACGCCTATGGTTAACTCTTCTAAGTCTCTAGAGCTAGGTTGAGTGTCCACCTAATCACTAGATGTATCTTAGGACTAAGGATCTCTTAATAGTCTAAGAGAGGTCCTATGTCTAAGATGGAGGGGTTGAGAGCTCATTCTAAAAATGAGGTCAACTATGAGGATTTATGCTTATGGCCCATGGAAGGGAGAAGCAACCTCAGAATCTAAATCTAGGGAGCTTTGGCGAGGGCCAATAGCACAACCTAAATTTAAGGTGAAAAATGGGTATTCAATTTGCCCCACAAGAGAGGAAACCCACCTACTTGGAATCTGGGGGGTGGTAACTAACTCCTCCTATGATTTTAAATTCATGTAGGCAAGTCATATGTTTATGCAAGATAGCTAGGCTGTTATTTATTTTAGAAAGATACTAAGTTCTTAAACTCACTCCCTAAGAGACTAGATCATGTAAGGGCATGAAAAATGACCTAGATCTAATGAAAAATATATTACATTTTACTTCCATATTTGGACAATCATTTGACTCGGGCTTATAGGATTCATATGCCTAATGCATGAGAATTTAGATTATGGGCCAAAATCAGCAAGATGGGAGGTGTGTTTCCACCATGGCTCTCAAAGGGCAAGCCAAGTTCTCTGGCATGGGTGGAAGCCCTCCAAATCAAGAGTGAATCAATATGCTTTTTATGCATGATGTGGGAAAGAAAAGGTAACATTCAGCTAAGGGGTTGCTAATTCTTTTATCTTCGTTTATAACCTAAGCATTAGGTGAGGTTATGAGTTTTTTATTTTAAATTTTGAGTTATTTAATTTGGTATATGATTTATTTTTCTCTAAGAGCCTAATCGTCATCCAGGCCATACATTAGAGCAAGGAAGAAACTAGAAAAATATGTCATTTCTAATGCACAAGCTAAACAAAATATCGAACAATTTATAAAGATAACACAAAAGAATAAAAGGCCAAGTATAGTCTAGCACCACTCACAAATCTGAAAATAAATTGGGTACCCAAGCTCTACCCTTATACAACCTGGATTACAAATGAATTAATTACAATTAAGCAAAGAATTTATGCTATGGGAGTCTTCATTCTTCATTTCTTCATTCTTTTTTCTTATTTTGGTTCCTTCTTTTGGATGGTTGGAATGTGGATACTCCAAAGGCTTGACATGGCACATAAGATGTGATCTTATAACCAATGCTCATCTTAATCCCCCATAATAATCATTCCAAAATCCTAATTGCAAAAGTACCTAAAAAGGGAAAAAGTAAATCTAACTAAAACTTATAAAATAGAGATTAGCTAAACAAACCACACATTCCCAAGCATGTATATAAATAAATTAGACTTAGCACCCCACACATGGGTAACCAAGTCCACCTGGCCTATTTTGGATTATGCTTAGGGGTATAAGCAACCTGCACAACAAAAATAGTTATATTTTTATTACAACACTGCTTAAGAACAATCCCCTACAGAAGATAATGATTAGACTAAATTATCCTACCATTCATTCTACGCACATACACCCTAACATCAATACTAAAACATCACATCATAAAATAAAAGAAAACATCAAACCATGCACTGCCCTAACATAGGACTAGAAGTAGTGACTTAGCCTAATGTGTGTGCATGTAAGGTTTGTGTGGTATGCTTAGCTAGGCATTAAGGTTAGGATTTTCTAAGTGATTAAAGGTTCAACTTAGAAGGGTGGTCTCATTTAAGTTGTTTAGTTGATATGGGTTAATTTTATTTGATGATTTGATTTGGTTTGAATGAACTTAATAACTAAAGGTTGAAAAGAGATGAAAAGAGAAGAGAACTTCTCTTTCCTCCCTACCTTAAGTGATTTCTAAGGTAGATTTATTAATAATTTTTTCTTGGTGAATAATTTATTATGTATTTTAATTAATCATAAATTTAAATTTTCCCTAAATAAACTTATTCAAAAAGAAAGGGCATTTTAAGATTAAGTAAAGTGAATTACTATCATAAAACACACAACATTTTATTTCTTTCCCACATGTGTATAACATGCATATGAATGGATCCTAAGAATATCTATACATACAAATGGGAATGTTTAGCATACTTTATGATGAATGCTAAGTGAGTTACATAAGAAAATTCGAATGCTTTATGGTGCATTATTTTCATTAAGTAGAAAAGAGGTTTTCTTATCCATTTTTCACATGCACACATGTATGTATGAAAGGCATAAGTGAGTATGGTGCCATTATTAACCACGGGTGTAAGGTACAAGACCTACTTGGGGCTACTTAAAGCCTCTCAACCCAGGATTGTCCAGACTAATATACCACTTCCCTTAAATACAAGGATATGAACAAAAAAAAAATGAATGGAAAAAAAAGATACAAAAGTTTGTATTTATGTGTTTGATTTGTTTATGCAATTTATATGTGTAGGTGTGGATGTCCTTCTTTAAGTAATAGCATAGGAATGAATAGGAATGGAGTTAGGCAAGTGTTATGTTCTTTTCAAATGAACTATATACTTTGCCAAATCCTATCAAAACTATGTTAAAAGAAAAAGAAGGAAAAGTTACACTATGCACATCTTCATATTTATATCCACATGATAGCTTATAAATAATTATAAGTAGCACACTTCAATTCTAGGTATTTGATTTATAGATTTTGAAAATAGTTTTGAATTTAATAGTGATAATAGCCACTCATATTTTTACTTCAGCCAAAACATGCCGTTTAACATAAAGAAAACATTCCATTTTGAATTTGATTTTAGAAAAGCATGAATGTATGAAACTCATATGACATACACATTTAGCATGCTAGGAAAGAAATGAAGTGAGGTAAGTATGTAATTTCATTCACTATGATTAATTCTTAAACACAATCTTATGAAGTAAGATCATTTAAAGAGAATCAAAAGTTGTTTAAAGAGACTTTCATTTTATTTTGAGTTTGATTTGAATTAAGAAACTGTGAGAAGGTTTGCTGGTCCTTACACATTCCCACATGTGTATATTATTTTAGGTTAATTTTTAAGTGATTAGATTAATTTTATGCTTTGGTTAGGTTATGGTGTAGATTAGGTTCATTAATTACCCCTTACCTATATCACTTTAAGATATTTAATCAAATAATTATGAGCCAATGTATGACATAAAACCACAAGAAATTTAAATCAGCAATGCATCTTAGGAAAGAAAGGTACCTAATGCAATTGGCTCATAATTAGTGATTAATTAAGCTAAAGAGTTTAATTTAAGTACTTTCATAACCTTTCCCACACATATGGGTTAGGTATGATTTCCTTAAGTTTACTTAGGTTATTGAACACCTAAGTATCTAACCAAAAAGGATTGATTAAGTTTCTGGAATAATTTTGGTTTTGAAATTTGATTTGATTAATTAGGTAGATCATCAGTGGATTAACCCTTAATTAGATTTGGATTAAGAAAGAAAGAGGGTTTAGAAAATAGCTTAAGGAAAATATTCTAAAATCACTCCAAAAATCTCGTAATCACTTAAACAAAGTTTAATTAACTTAATCAAGGAATTAAACCAATATTCACATGCTTAATTAACCTTAATTACATTAAGAGAGTGATTAAGGGTTCATTAATTAATTTCTCTAATTAACTCATTAATAAATTTCAAGAAAATTAAAGGAGGTAGAAGTCATCCCACTAAACATGCCTAAGAAGTTTGGAATTAATTAATGAAGTCATTAGGAAGTAATTAGGGTTATTAAGTTTTCAAATAAACCATAATTAAGGAAAATCTACTATGCAAACTCAATTAGAAATAATTTTACTGGATTCTCATCTGAATTATCTTTAAAATGAGTGTGAGTTTGTATTTATTTTTTTTGGATTTTTCTACAATTAATTATGAATTTAGGAAGTTTCAATTGATTTAAGTGATTTTTGTGAATTATGTTAATTTATTTTATTAAAATAAATCATTTGACACTCAAAATTCAATATCTTTTAATTTAAAGGTTATTTTGACTTGAAATTTTTATGGTAGGTGTATTTTAACAATAGATTTAATTCCCAAAAATTTCAACTTAATTAGACATGTATTTTTGGTTTAATTAAAGAAAATTAATTTTTACTAAAACTCAAATTAAGCTCAAAATATTTAGTGAAATTTGGGGATTTTAAATTTTTTGGATTTCTCTCAGAAAGGTGAATCCAACGAGCCCTTATTTGCAATTTTTTGTTACACATTTTATTTTCTATGAATTTTTGAATTTTGAGGTGATTTAAAGTACTTTTTAATTCAAAAAATTGGATTTTTATATTTAACACAGTCTCCATACCGCACGACGCTGACGTGGCAATGCGACACCACATGATTTGTGTGCGATGCCACGTCAATCAAATGGGCGGGAAAACCAGTCAGCGCACAAGATGGTGACCCGTGGTTTGCTCTAGATTGTCCATATCAGATCACATCTAGAGGCCGATCGCGCACCGCACATACTGAAGCTATCTCGATCAGAACCACATGATCGGATATATCGCATCGATCCAAAGGGTCGGAAGGATCCGAGCCATCTGATCCCGTGAACCATGGGATCGGATGGCTGCTGCTTCGCCAACAGTGGTGAATAGTAAAATAATAGTTTTATTTTTGTAAAAATGAGAAATTTTAAGTGAAAACTTACCAAATGGACTCATTTTTGTGTCGATTCGCACGAAAAAAATTCTATGTTCTAATTGGGATGATTTAAAGTAAAATTACAGGATTATCTAGAGTAAATTCCTAAAAAATGTGTGAAAAACTATCACAAAAATGATGATCCTAAGGTCAACTATGGTTTTTTTGAAAGTTACCTCACCGGGGATGATTTTTGGGGGTTGTGATTACCCTAGCACGCTATTGAGCAAAGGAAGAGGCCTTGGAATGAGCTTTGATCCTCGCCTTCATGTCGAAATAAAGTTTCTTTCGGTGATCATCATTTCCTTACCAAAATTCACTTAATTTTAAAGTATTTCTCTCCAAAATGAAGTGGGGTGATTGCTAATGGCTTTGGGAGCTCTAGGAGTGAAAATGGGTGAATTCTTCAGCCTCTAATGCCTTGGAATGAAAAGTGAATGAAAATGAACCTTTTATTTAAAATTTTGGCTCTAAACTCATGTCATTTGGCTTGGGTGGTTGGGAGTGGAAGAGAATCATCCTAGGTGGCTCCCTATGGTTGGCTAAGGCATGGAAAGTCGCTGCCATGAAGGACAAATGAGTGTCCTAACCAAGGGGAGGTGAGAGTCTTTCATGCCAAGTGTTCCAATGGGAGAGGTGAGGTGATTTCACCACCCCATGAGTCATGGCTACCCCAACCACTCCTTGGGTCAGAAAATCAGTGTCCTTGGTGCCTATGTGTACCAATGGATGAGTGCCAAGTGGCTAAGGAAGAGAAATGACCACTTGGGAAAGTGTCTTTTCTCAATTTGGCAAAGTGGTCATTTGGTATTTAATTTGATTTGGGTAGATTTGAAATGAGTCAAAAGTAAGCTAGACCAAATTTCATGTCATTTGAAGTTCATTTAGTTTAATTTGGGTTAATTTGATCCATTTGGGTCCAATCGTCAAAATGGGTTAGGTTGACCAATTGATCAAATTAGGTCAAACTAAGAATTGGATCAAGCTCAATTGATCATTTTGATTACATTGGTATAATTGGTTTAAATCAATTTAGTTCAATTTGGATTTAATTTGGATTTAGGCCAATTTGATCCTTTAGGTCAATTTGGGCTATATTGGCCAATTTGATCCTTTAGGTCAATTGAAGCAATCAAGCAAATTGGCTTGAATCATGGCTTGGTTTGGGTTTAGTTGATCATTTGGAAATATATTGCAAGCTTTGGTTTCAACCAATTTTGGTTTAATTTGATTTTGGCTTGATTTGACTTTTTAGGTCAAGTTGGGTTCATGGTCAATTGGGCTAGGTTGGGTCTAGTTGGCCAATTGGTCAAATTGGGTTTAATTGATGCTTTTGTCAAGTTAAATAATCAATTTGTAGTAAACTTGAGCTATTGGTTGCAATCAATTTGGTTTAGGTTGCAATTTGGCTAGTTTGGGTTCATATGGGTTAAAAGGTTGACTTGGTCAATGGGCTAGGTTGACTTGTTTTGACCCAATTCATGATAATTGATTAACCTATGATGATCAATAAATATGACATAAAGTTTGTATTGGCTTAATTCACTTTGATTTGAATTGAATTAGATTTTGATTCATGTAGATCAAATTGGCCACTTTGGGTCAAATGAGCCAATTGGGTTTAGTTAGCTTGATCAAGGCTTGATTCAAGTTTGGTTGAACTCGCATATAGACTTATGATTAAAATATAAATCCATTTGCAAGTGATTTGGAGTCAAATAGGTTTTGATTCATTTGACAATTTCAAGTCAAAAGGGTGAATATGGGTTTAACTTGGGTTAGCTTGATTTTGATTTCATGATTGAAGTTTGTGTTTATATTTGGATTCATGATTGTATGATTGATTGAATCATGAAGAAAAATCAAGGGTTTGGCTTGATTTGAGTTTGATTTGGCAAAGTTCAAGATTTTGACTTGAAAGGCTTAGGTTGGATTTTGGCTGAATTTGAGTTTGAGTTTTGAATTTGGTTTTGGATAATTAAATTTATATTTGTGAATATAAATGAGAATATAAATGGGTTATGAGAAAAATTCTTGAATTTGAATTGATTTGGATTTGATTTGAGCTAAGTCCATAAGATAGAATCAAAGGGCTTAGGAAATATTTTTGGAATTTGAATTTGGTTATGGATTTCAATCATGGGTTTCAATTACTTAGAATTGATTCATGGTTTGAGAAAATCCATTGAAATTGGTTTAAGGTTTGATTCAGAGTTGAAGTTGATATGAGTTTGAAGTTTGATTTGGACTTGGAGTTTTACTTGAAAGAGGGAAGTGAGGATTTGGTTCAAGCTATAGGGTAGGCAAATTTTCCTAACACCCCTAAGGCATGAACTATTCCTATGGCTAACTCTTCTAAGTCTCTAGGATTAGGTTAAGTGTCCACCTAATCACTAGATATGTCTTAAGACTAAGGAACTCTTAAAGTCTAAGAGAAGTCCTATGACTAAGATGGAGGGGTTGAGAGCTCATTCTAAAAATGAGGTCAACAGCCGTGTCATGAGATATTGCAGTGGAATGATCTTGGAGATCAAGTTCATCTTATGAGAAAGCAAGTAATGCCATAGCTTTTGGGATGCAAAGATTAAAGCTAGGCAATGCTTTTCAATAGGTGTGTAGTTTTCCTTAACAGGGATCAGGTGATGACTGAGATAGTAGAGTGCATTTTCTTTCCCTTCGTCATTGGTTTGGGCCAACAAAGCACCAAATGAGTCATTTAATGCAGCAGTGTAGAGGATTAATAGCATGCCCGGGATAGGGGCTGCTATAATTATGGTGTCATCAGATAGTGCTTAATGTCTTTGAAGGCATGTTGGTACTTGTCATCCCACTTGAACTTGGCATCCTTTTTGTTAAGTGTAGAGAATGGTTAGCATCAACCTGACAGGTTGGAAATGAAGCATCTTAGATACGACAACCACCCTTGGAATGATTTGAGTTGAGTTAAACTCTTAGGGGGTGGCATTTCTAATATTTCTTTGATCTTCTCCAAATCAATTTCTATTCCACGGTGTTGGACAACAAACCCAAGGAATTTCTTAAAGCTACTCTGAATGCACACTTCAAGGGATTTATTTTAAGGTTAAATTACTTTAACCATTCGAAAACTACTCTCAAGTCAAAGAGATGGTCTTCCTTTTCTTTAATTTTGACTACAAGGACATCGTCATAACATTCAACCTAATGATGTATGATTTCATTGACAATCTGAGTCATGGCACACTGGTATGTAGCACCGATATTTTAAGGCTGAAAGGCATGACCCTATAGCAAAAGATTATGGTCGGATTTGAAATTCAATATTTCTTTTATATTGAGGGTCCATCTTTATTTGGTTATAACCAGATGAGCCATCCATTAAAGAGAAGACTGCATAAGATGAGGCAATGTCCACCATCAGTTATGGTATTGGTAATGGAAATTCATCTTTTGGATATGTCTTATTTAGATCTCTAAAATTGACACATATACAGATTTGGTCATTCTTTTTCTTAACTGGAACGACACTGGCCAATGAGGTAGGATATTTTTCTTCCTTGATGAAGCTAGCATCGATCAATTTTTTGACTTCAAAAATGACTTGTTCAATGTCTAATCATATGTGTCTAGGAGCTTGCTTGATAGGGTTAGCATTAGGTTCTATTGCTAGTTTATAGATTGCTACATCAGGAGATAAACCAGGCATCTCTTCATAACTCCATGTGAAGCATTCCTTAAACTCAGCCAATAGTTTAACTAAGTCATTAGTTTCAGTACCACTCAATGAAGAACTGATGTATGTCAACGTGGATTGCCTTCAATTTTTAAGTCAATTTTTTTGAGCTTATCGATGGTGGATCTGATGTCCTCTTCTAACTTTGGTGGTGCATCCTTGATTTCAAGGTCATTTAGTTCATTTGAAGTTTCTAAACACTCCTCCTCATATGAGTTAGCATGATTTAAAAAGAACCTATCAGACTCCAAATAATTGGTGATAACTAGGCAATGATTATCATCATGGACTAGGCCCACTATACTAAATCCTAATCCTGGTCTTGATTATGGATGTCTGCTTTGGTTGTCCCATAACCTTTCAAAGTAGTCTAACTTGTGTTTAGATCAAGTATGAGGGATTAATCCCTTCTTTGTTAAATTAAGAACACAAGGTGAATACCAATCAAAAAATAATTGTATTAAATCTTTATATGAATCATCCTTGAGTTCTACATTAGCTTCTTGACTTAAGGATGGTGCTCCCAAAAAGAACCTCTAGGTTTTCCCATCTGTGGATGACTTAGTGGCTTCCTTAACTACCAAACCCTCTTAACTTTCCGTGAAGAAAGTGGGTTAGAGCTAAGGTTCCCAATTGACTGTTTCATATGCAGATTTGGATACATTTATACTTTGCTTTAGAGCTTAGTCTTCATCACTATCATGCTCTAATGCCACCTCTAAAGGGATCTGCTATTGAGAAGAGCTGGCTAGTGTGCTAACCACATTAGACTCATCCTCTGAACTAGATTATAAGTCTATGTGGATAGGAGGTGTACTCCTGGTGACTGAGACATACCTCTTATTAAGTGTCTAATAGGAAGGCTTTCCATCTCGGGGGCTGCCTATAAACTATCCTATGCCTCCACCTAGTGGAGGTCAAGTCATCCTACCCATGTGTTCAAATGGAGTAACGAACTATGGGTGGAATCTAATGTCAGACTCTATATCTTCCTTTGAGTCCATGTCTCGCTCTCTTTTATTTTCATTTTCTATTTCTTTTTTTCTTTTCACTTTCTATTTCTTTTCTTTTCTTTTCTTTTTTTTATCCCTCCATGGGACTTGAATAAACTCATGAGAATGGACTTGTTAGCTTTGGGGAAGAAAATAGGTTGCATCTCATATATCCCAACCTCATGAACTGTGAAGGGCTTGAGATCTCCTTTGATGTAGTATGCAATTCCACCTCTCATGAACTTCATGAACTGATATTAAGAGGACAAATTGTGTTGTTCTCATGTATCCACGGTCTCCCAAGCAAAGCATTGAAAGATGTATCCGAGTCTATGATATGAAACTTGGTTTCAGTCTTCCATTCATTTATCTCTAATGGTAACACTATGAAGCCTATGGCCCTCTCATCTTGTTCATTGAATAATCTCAACATCATCCTCTCCTTTTGGAGTTTAGAGATCTCGATTCTTAAGTAGGCAAGGATTCTTAAACTAATAATGTTGATTGATGCACCTTGGCTAAACAGAACTCTTCATAACATGTATCTGCCAACATCCACTATAATGTAAAGAGGGCGGTTGTGCTTGGTCATTCATAGAAGTAAGTCATCATCACTGAATGTAACTCCCAAGATATCTTTTGAGCTGTGTTCCTTCTCTTCAGTAGCAGTCAGCTGAGCTAAGAATATCTCTGGGTCAAGAAGAGCCTTGATTAGAAATTCTCTCATTTATTTGGATAAGATAAGGGCATCTTATATGCTTAACTTAGCTTGAAACTTTCTAAGATGTGCTAGAATGTTGTAATCAACTTTGAATTGGTCCTTCACAAGCTTATCCATAGGTGGATCATCCTGTGGAGGGTATATCTGCTCACTAGAACCAATGACTTATTTACCCTTATGGAGAGGTGCCACCCTAGGAGTAGTAGAACTTTGCCACTACGTAGGTTGACTTCAGTGATTTCTTGGAATGATGAACTTGTAGAAAGTTCAACCTTCTCATCAGGTATACCTACAACTTCTCCTATAGGATCCTTGAAGTTAGTTGACTCCAAGCCAATCTCAAGAGGTCAACCTGATTAATTTAGAAAAGGAAAGTCTGATTTTGAATCAGAAAAGAGTGAATCAGAATGACTAGAGCTATCATTATTATTTTCTAGATTTGGAGAGTTTTCAACATAAATAAAATCTAAAGTATTAGAAGTGGACAAGATGTAAGTGAAAGCTTTTTTCATTGATTTCTTTTTGGGTGGAGGTATATGATAGAAATCTAACAAAATAAGTGGGGTAAGGGATTTAATGCCCTTGTTTGTTGATACAATGCTTCTGCTAGTATAAGAGGAGCTAGTGGAGGAAGAAGTAGTAATCAGAATCGGATGGATTACTGGAGTCTGGTTGCTATGGCCTATCCCGAGCAAGTAAGTGGCCCAAAGCTATCACTTTCTTCAAGTTATCTTTAGAAACTTGCAAACCTTCCTTGGTATTTGAGGTTTGATCTACCTCAGGCACCTATAAAGAGCATTTCTTAATTTCAGAAACTACTTTCTTAGAGGTTCGGGATAAAATAATATCCCAACCTTCTTTTATCTTAGGAGGATCGCAGATTTTCCCAAGAATTATCCTAATAGAACTAGAAGGTTGTTCTAATAAGTATTCTTTGGGGATAACTACGATGTCTGATATGTAGTTATGCTCAAGACAATCCTTAAATATAATATAATCCTCTAAGACATGACTAATCATGTAATGGTAGGGGAAATAGTTAGGATCATCACTCTTGCCCACATCCTTCGGCCTTCTGGGCTCAGGCAACTAAAAGTCAGATTTCGTTAAGAGATTCTTAAAGATTTTCCTAACTACCTCCCTCTTGAATGAATATGGCTTATTCAATTTATAAATAAGAGTAGGTGCGTAATAGCTGCCTAGCAAAGGGTAAGGATACCACTATTGGGTAGGCTACTGATGCGGTGGGAAGGGCCATTGTGGTAGCTGTGGCGGCTGATATGATGGCTGGGTTGGTGGCAGAGGAGGTGACAAAGGAGTCTGCTAAGCTCAGGGTCTCTCATACTGGACTCTGGTCGCTTCCCTTTATCCACTGACATAATTGTCCCTAGCTTCTTCTTGAACACCTTCTGCGGCTTGGGCTGAGATGATTGGTCGAGAAAGGGCAACTGTTTGGCCTCTTCTTGTAGGCTAGTCGCCTTGTTAATTAGTTTCTCAAATGTTTGGATGGCAAAATCCTTAAGCATGAAGGTGACCAGGCCATGAATATTCTTGAGAAGAATCTTAATGGCATGCTATTCGGATAACTGTGGCTCATATTTCATGCTCAGGTTGCACCACCTGAGAATATAATCAATAAGGGACTCGTTAGGAGCTTGTGTTGCTAAAATAAGATTGCCTACAGTTAGTCTTTGATGAGCTCTAGCAAACCTCTTGATGAAGAGCTGCTCTAACTCAGTAAAAGTCCCTACCGAGCCATTGGGCAACTCGACATTCCAATCAAATGCAACTCTTGCTAGGCTGCTGATAAAAATTTGAATAATAGTGCCTCACTACCACCAAAGTTACAGCAACCGACTCTGAAATTTGCAATATGATGATGTGGGTTCCCACTGCCATCAAAGATTTTAAAGGAAGGCAGCACAAAACCCTTGGGGTATTGAACTGCATCAAATTCCTTCGGGTCTGTTCTACCATTTGGAATAGATGAGCTCTCCCAAGCTTGCATCATCGGTTCCTTCACCTGCTGCTCTAACATATGCTTGCTATCCTTTTCATGCATGGAGGTGCCATCTATAACCTTCTTATGCAGACTACCATCATCATCCTCTACGGGAGTGCACCTAGGATGCTCTAAGGTATGTACCAACTCTGGACGACCAGCTATCATCGGAGAGGGTTGTGAAACTGGGCTTGAGTTCTATAATGTTGCAACTACTACCATCAACTCATCAATGTTCTTCCCCATCTGGTCAATGTGATCATTTTTATGTTTGAGATGGTGAAGGAGGTGCTGAGTCGAGTGAGAAGTGTCACCCTCCTCGAGCAGAGCACCTTCCTGGCTAGTCTGATCCTACTGTAAGGATGCCTGAGTGGAAACCATGTGGACCTCAGCTGTATCATCTAACATGTCATCCTCATCAAAATTGAAGTTGACCCTACCCTCATCCTGATCAAAGCAGTCACTCCTGAATATCTGCCTCTTCTCGGTAAAGTAATCAGCTAATATGTCATCCACTAACTGATCTACTATGCCTAGCTGGGCTGGGATAAATACCCACTGACTGTTAGTTGTATGACTATGCTCCTCTGCCTGAATGCAACTAACACTGCCTACTGTCATGGCTTCCTCATCGGGAGGATCAACTATCATGGGGACTGTGTCTATGTCTGCCCCTCTCTCTATCTCTATATGCTGCAATGGAGGTAGTGCGACGATGATGCTCTTGGGTCGCCACTCCTGCCTGACCACAACTGACATAGGGGATCGAGCAGGGGAGCTCAATCTCATCTCAGTAGGTGGAATGGATGGAGTAAGATCCTTGGGCTGTAGCCAGATCACTAGGGGAAGGTCTCTCTACAGATGGGAGCTTTTGAACCTTGTTGAGGGTGGTAGATGTTGTGACCTAAACTTGTGATGGTGGATGGTGAGGGGAGCGATGTGATGGCAACACTGATTTCCCTTCAACAGTAGATCTCTGTCTGTGGTGGGTTGCCCGGTAAGAACAATCCTATCTGAATGATTGGCCCTGACTGGGCGACGATCGAGAAAATCCATCAAAGTGGAGGCTGCCAACTGCTTGACATACCTCTATCGCTCTCTCCTACCTACCTGAGTAGATACTCAAGCCTCAGTAGCTCTCTCTCTCTCTCTCTCTCACTCTATGGATATGACCCCTAACACTCTTAGGGATCATCGGTCATAAATCAACCAAGGTATCCACTGAGTGTCAGATGCTCTACCCGACCTAGATGTAGAAGTCTGGTTGGGCCTCCTATGCTCTAGCTCATGCCGGGTGGTGGAGGAGAAGGCCTACCCCGGTAATCTTCCTCTCCTTGAGGTCGAGAGTAGAACCTACTACCACTCAGAAGTGGAGAGGTCTCATGGGGAGAACCCTCCTCAACTACATGTGATGCAGCATCAAGCTCTATGGTTGCTCGCTCGTGCTTCTACATAATCTTCTAAATTTTATTATGGCATTGAGTACGAGTGAGCAAGGTAGAGTGGGAACTAGTACCTAACTCAAAAGTGGGGGAGATTATATCAGAGGCTAAGATAGCCTTCCCCTTTGGAGTGACCAAGCAGGAGGTAGCAGCTCTCACTAGAGCTATGGTAAGGGGAACTAGACGGGTGGGTAATAAAACTATCAATGAACAGGCCATGGGAACCACTGCGGCCTTCCTCTTTAGTGGAGGAGTCATAGTCAAATGAGATATCCAAGTGGATGAGTGGCATCATCCTGCCACCTCATCCCTGCTGACGGTGGTGAGGACTACCCCCTCACAGGTGACACGGACCCCCTCAATGCCATGATGAAAATGGATCAAGTGTGTGACATTAGTCGTGGTAAGATTATCCTGATCCAAGGCAAGATCTATATTAGAGGGGAAAGTAAAGAAGAACTTGGTGGGAGCCATGATCACTGTACTAATTGAAAGCTGGACTTACTAATTGTACTGAAGTCACTGCATTTGTTGAAACAAGATTGAGTCAAACCTTTTCCTTGATGTTTGTCTTCAATCACAGATTTCGATACTTAATTTGGAATTTGAACCCACACTTAACAAATTTAGGTATGCTAAGTGGGGTTCATTTGAATTTTGAAGATTTTTGATATTTGGAGGGGATACTTTGCCTTATGATTTTGATTTAGAACCCATGCACAACAAATTTAAGTAGGTTGGGTAGGGTTCAAATATTTGGAGAGACTTTTGAAGATATTTGCATTATATATCTTGTTTGAGAATTTTGAATTGGAAAATCTTTACTTATCAAATTTAGGTATGCTAAGAAGAGGTTTTGATTATATGTTTTGAAAATTTTGTGAAGGTATCTTTGCTTGTGATGATTGGTTATGTGTGTGATATATGTTGATTTAAAAATGGAGCTTCTTACTTAACAAATTTAGTATGTTAAGTAGAGGCCAAATGTGTTTGATATATGTTTGAAAATGAGACTCTCACTTAATAAATTTGGTATATTAAGTGAGAATCAAATGTGATATGTTTTGAAAATGTGATTCTCACTTAACAAATTTGGTATGTTAAGTGGGAATCAAATGTAATTATGATTTATGAAAATGAGATTCTCACTTAACAAATTTGATATGTTAAGTGGAAATCAAATGTGATTTGTTTTTTGTTTTTTGTTTTTTTATTTTTTTTTGAAAATGAGACTCTCACTTAACAAATTTGGTATGTTAAGTGGGAGTTAAATGTGATATATTTTGAAAATGATATTCTCACTTTAACAAATTTGATATGTTAAGTAACAATCAAATGTGATCATGACTTTCAAGATTTTGGAAAAAAGGAATTCTATTTGACAAATGCAACTATGTTAAATAGATTTCAACTTGTTAGGGGAATTCTCATTTGACAAATTTGGGTATGTCAAATGGGGGTTCAGAATGTCTCTTGATTTCTTGTGTGTGATTTCTTACTTTTGAAAGGAGGGAAACTTCAACTCTAGCATATGTGAGATATGTTAAGTGAAGTTTTAATTTTATGCTATGATTTTACTTGAAAGTAGAATCTTCATTCAACAAATTTGGGAATGTTGAATGGAAATAACAATTGTCAAAAAGGTGCTTTTGAAAAAGGGGGAAAACTCCAACTCTAGCATATGTGAGATATGCTAAGTGGAGTTTCAATTTTATGCTATGATTTTACTTGAAAGTAGAATCTTCATTCAACAAATTTGAGTATGTTGAATGGAGATAACTATAATGCTTTCAAAAAATGATTATGATTTTGATTTTGAAAAGAACCTCCATGTAACAATCATGGGGATTGTTATACAAGGTTTTGGTTATGTGAATTTTGTGATTTTCAAAACTAAATTCTATGCAAAAATCTTTTATTATATGAATTTTGAAAAAGTTCTTTTGGGAAGTGACATTTTGAAAAAGATTTTATTTATTTAAATATAAGATGAACCTTGCCTCACCAAGCTAGTGGTGAGGAGGTTCTAAATTTTTGGTCATCTCCTTTTATTAATTAATTTTATCTTTCACCTATTGGGAGACCCAATAGGGGTTTCAAGACCTACAAGGAGTGAGGTCCTAAAACCAAGAGGATGTTGGC
Organism: Cymbidium sinense; assembly: GCA_021442155.1. NCBI lineage: Eukaryota > Viridiplantae > Streptophyta > Magnoliopsida > Asparagales > Orchidaceae > Cymbidium > Cymbidium sinense. The sequence goes on from CM038217.1 coordinate 6,054,172, forward strand.
TTGCTTTGCTTAAGAATGAAATAAGTTAAGCGCCAATGGAAGGAAAGATAGTCTTGGACTCATATGAAATACAAGTTCACTATCGATGCTTGGAGACAATAATTGTCTACTAGAGATGGAGAGAGTAACCTTCCCCAGTGGAGTCGCTAGAAAAATCTGTGGTGTTTATTTTCGATATGTGTGTATGGGGGACACCACACAGATCTGAGGGTATACTTATTGAGGTGATCGGATACGAAATTAATGAATGATGCACTATCTTAAAATATAGAAATCACCACCCTATTATGGACCTAATCATGTAATAAGTATTCCTAAGGCATGATGGGTCTTCAAATATACCAGAAAATTTTCCCTACTATGTGGGATGAATAAAAGGTTTATTTAAACCGGTTCTATGGGGCAAGGCACCATAGTTAATTACATCCTAAGGAAGGTGAGTTCCTTAGAAATATTCTCAATTAAAGTAGGGAATTATTATTTCCAATGATTTCAAAGATAGGACTATCAATGAATTGACTATGTTTGGAAAATCAAGCGAGACAGATCAAAAGGAGAGACTTATTATTAAAGCCAAAGAAAGATGAGTAGGGAATGCTCATGATATTAGGAAACCTAGTGAGCACTCCAATCTATGTTATTGCTTTGCTGTATATGTTTGAAAGTGAGGAGAATTATATGTTTGAATTAAAATTTTATTAGAAGGCTATGACTTATAATCCCATAATACAAGATCGTGAAAATGCCTAAGAGGTGAGGATTTTTACTTGTAGCTCGAGGGGAGATAGAAATCTCATATCCTAAATCTAGGGAGCCTTAGCGAGGGCCAAAGCACATCCTAAATCTAAGCAAAGATAAGTATATAGTTTGCCTCTACAAGAGAGGATAAACCACCCGACTACTGGACTTATAATCGCTTGGAGTGGCAGACAGCTAACTTCTCCTATGCTTTAAAATCATGTGGTCAAGTTATATGAATTGTAAGATGGTTAAGTTATTATTATTAGAAAGAAAACTAAGGTCCTTAAACCCACTCCCTAAGAGACTAGAGCATGAGTGGTATGGATAATGACTTAGTCTAATGCAAATCTTTCTAATTTTTATTTGATTTTGGACTCTTCATTTTGACAAAGGCTTTGGGATTTTTTTATTCCTAAATGCATGTCAAAATGAGTTATGGGTCAAATTAAGAGAAAAGAGGGTGAAACTCAATAAGAGTTGCTCTCATAGGTCAAGCAGTTCCCATGCATGCAAGAACGAAGGTCCTCATTTTTGCAATAGGGGTAGAAGATGCATGCATGATATTAGACATACAACCATATAGCTAAGGGATTGCTAAATATTTTAATTATATTTATTTAATGCCTAGGCTTTATGTGAGGTTATGAGTTATTTTTAAAATTTAGTTATGAGTTGTAGTCGGAGTAGAAAATTTATTTTTCCTAAGAGCCTAATCAAATCCAGGCCATACATTAAATCACCAAACATAAAAAACTATGAAGAGGCATGCCATTTCTATTGCGCAAACTAAACATAACATCAAACATTTTATAAACCCAACATAAAAGAATAAAGGCCAGTGTGGTCGGATACCGCAGTACAACCCGAAAAGAAAAAAAGGGTAGTCGAGCTCTACCCTTATATAACCTGGATTACAAAAGAATAATTACAATTACAAATGTTATGGGTGTCTTCATTCTTTTAGTCTTTATATCTTCTCTCCTCCTTTGATTTGGTTCACTTCAAGGCATCACATGGCCTCCCAGGACAAAGTTCTCTAGCCAATGCTCATCCCAATTCCCCCCATAACACTAATAATAATTCCTAATTATGAAATTACATTGAAATGGAAAAATAAATCTAACTACACTCTGCAAAATAGATGTTATCTAAACAAACATTTCACCCAAGTAATTATATTTATAATTTGGAATTAGCATCCTTCACATGGGTAACCAAGCTCACCTGTCCTAACTTGGATTATGCTTAGAGGCTTAAGAAACCTGCAAAGAAAGTATTTATTTTTATTTTTCAGCAGCCTCTTAAGCACAATCCCCTATAAGAAAACATAATTAGGCTAATAATGGCCTAACATCCAGTCTATGAAATATACACCCTAACATCCACTGTAAAATAGTACAACGCAAAATAAAACATACATCAAGCCATGCACCATCCTAACATAAAGCTAGAAGTGATGACTTAATCTAATGTGTATGTATTAAGGCTTGTGTGGTATGTCCTAACTAGGCTTTAGAGTTATAATTTCCTAAGTGTAGAAAGATTCAATTTAAAGGGTGGTTTCACTTTAAGTCGCTTAGTTGATTTGCAAGTTTTAACTTAATGTTTTCTTTTGTTTCATTTGACCTATACAAAACAACTAACTATTATAAAGAGAAGGAAAGAGATGATCACTCTCTTTTATCTCTATCTTAAGTCATTTCTAAAGCCAATTAATTAAACAATTCTCTTTAGTGAATGGCTTGTTACATATTTTAATTAGTCCTAGATTTAGGTTCACTCTAAATAAACTCACTCAATGAGAAAGACATCTCACAATTAGTTGAAATGAACTACCATCACATGAGACATGTTTGTTTATTTCTTTCTATCATATATAGCATACATATGGTTAAGTCCTAAACAAACTTATACATGCAATTTATATCTTAGCATGCATAAATGATGAATGTAAGCAAATGCATTTGGAATTGATGTTTTATTTGGTTGAATTATTTTGTCATATTATTTTGAAGCTATATCTAAATTCTTATACAAAAGCATAAGGAAAGAACTTCAAATTATATGATTAACCAATTCAACCACTTGAACAAAGTATGAATGCATGTCTTTTCCTTTTGAAAAAAGGGGTGAAGATTCCCATTCATTAGTTAAATACACACTCACATGCATAAAAGTTTTAAACAAGTATGTCACCATTGTTCTGCACTAAGGGAGTGAGGTAGGAACCTCTTTAGGGCTACTTAAAGCTATGCATCCATGGGATGTCCAGACTAATATACCTACTATCCTCAAATACATATGGATGTATAATCAACTATAAGAATGGAAATCATGCAATATATATATATATATATATATATATATATATATATATATATACATATATATATATATATATATATATATATATATATATATATAGAATTTTAAGTACGACACCATTATTTCACACCAAGGGAGTGAGGTAGGAACCTCCTTAGGGCTACTTAAAGCCATGCGTCTCTAGGATATCTCAGACTAATATACCCACTATTCTTATATATATGTGAATGTGCATGCAATTATAGAAATGAAAACTATACAAAAGTGGAATTCAATTTAATTGATTTATTTGTGCAAATAAATTAAAGCTTTATCTAAATTCTAATGTCAAAGATGTTTAAGAATGAAATCAAGAAAGTATGTCACCATGATTCTGCACAAAGGGAGTGAGGTAGGAACCTCCTTAAAGCTACTTAAAGTCGTGCGTCCCTGAGATGTCTAGACTTATATACCTACTAACATTCTTACTTACGCAAATCAACATATGAATTCAAGAAAGAAACTTCACTTCATACACTAAGTTTATATTCACATGCACACACACACACACACACTCTCTCTCTCTCTCTCTCTCTCTCTCTCTATATATATATATATATATATAAAACTAAAGTCACAACACATATTCTTATTCATTAAGAATCTTTTGAAAATATGTTTGAGATTTAGTAGTGATAATAACCACACATATTTTTTATCAAGTCAACACATGCAAATTTGACATAAAAGAAATCATTTTTTAGTTAACTAATTTTTGAAAGTAATGAATGCATGACTATAAGTGGCATATAATATTTGAATATGATTGAAAAGAAATAAAGAAACACAAGCATACAATCTCATTCTATCGAACTAATTCCTAAGGACAATCACGTTAAACAAGCCTACTTAAAATAAACCAAAGTTTCTTAAAACTATTTGTGATTTCATGTTTGAATTGTTTTATGAAATGTGAAAGAGGATTGATGGTCCTAATCCCATTCCCATATGTGTGAGTTAATTTATTTTAATGAAAAGCAATTTGGTTGATTTTATAGATTGATTAATTTAAGCATGGATTAAATCAATTAATTAACACTTACCTATACCACCATAAGGTAATTAATTAAACAATTATGAGCTAATATGATATGCAACCACATAGAAAGTAAATAGCAATGCTCCTATGATATGAATGGGCCCTAATGCAATTAGCTCATAATTACTAATTAATTAAGCTTAAGGAACTCACTTAACTACTCTTGTGGTTGTCTCACACATGTGAGCTAACCATAATTTCATTAGCTTTCTCTTTAGATTATTGATCACCCAAAGAGCTACCCAAGAGTTAATCAAGGAAAATGGATTCAATCAAATTAATTAAGTTCATTAATTATCTAAATAAATCTTAATTACCCTTAATCAATAACATGAGTGGACTTAGGGAAAGAGACAAAGAAGGAAGCCTAAGTCTCAATCTCTAAATCCTTTCAAATAGTTAATTAAAGTTCATATATGATTTGGATTTTGATTGATTTTATTAATTAATAATTAATGGGTTCTAATTAATTAATTTTTAAAGTATGAATGTGGAAGATTTAAGGAAAGGATTGAAAGAGGGGTCCCAATCTATTTCCCTAGGTTTCTCCACTATTAACAGAGGTCATTAAGCTTAATTAATTGATTAATCCACTATTCATTTACTTAATTATCATTAATTAATGTAGGAGAGTATATAAGGCTTAATCCATTAATTTTCCCAATAATTATCCAATAAATCCCAAGAAAAGTAATAGAGGAAGAGGTCATCCCCCTAAACATCTCTAGAAAGTTTGAAATTAATTGGATTATTAATCAGAGACTAATTAAGCTAATTATATTTTTAATTAAACTTTAATTAAGCAAAAATTACTATTAAAAATTAATTAATATTAATTTCAATGGATTCCCCTTTAAAATATCTTTAAAATGAGCCCTCATTTGTATTTTTTTTAGATTTTTTACAATTAGTTATGAATTTTGGAAGTTTCAATATTAAAAATGGATTAATTAACCTAATTAACCCCTTAATCCTATCGGCGCCATGTGGCAGCTGACGTGGCATGCTTTTTCACATAGCATGACAAAATTGGTTATTTAAATTGTCACATCAAATGTCGATTAAATGTGCAGATTAAAGGATTAAACTAATGAATCTAAGTGTGATGAAATCAAGACCATATATTCTATTCACACAAAATGGACGATTCATGATCTGTGTCCTCTCGAGCGGGGAGAGATGGAGATCGTCTGTCGATCGTCACTAGATCCGAGCTCACCCGAGCTCAAATGGAGATCAAAATAATCCCACACCTTGGGAAGAACAAACACATCCAATGGTGGAAATCACATGAAATAGAACTTTTCTTCACAAATGACCAACCTATTTAAGCTTAAGCTCAGTTTCAATGGCATACCTCACTAGAGCTTATGATTGGTAGTTCCAACGTTTGAGGAAGCTTTGTTTGGTAGAAATGAAGCACTATTAAGCTGCACGAGCTTCGATTTGGTGTAGATCACTCGAAAGACCAACCCACTACACATAAGTGATTGGCATTAGTCGAAGTCCCACTTTCGATAGTCGAAGGTGACGGGAGGTGATTTATTTTGGCTCATCTAGGTCCAAGGGTGGTGTGTGCAAAGTTAATTGCACTTTGGTTGTGAAATGTGAAAGTGTTAATCACTAGTATATTCCCCTATTTCAGTTTCATGTAAAAATGAGAGAGAGAACAGTGGAAATGGCTTTAGGAAGGAAAGGAGAGTGTGCTAGGGTTAAATTGAGTGTGAGTCTATTTGTTTTAGTGAGAATTAGGGGGGGTATACCCCCCTCATTCTTTTTATTGGATGGCAATGGTGGTTTTGGTTTTTTGGATCAATGGTTGTGATGGGGAGGTTGGATTTGGCAGAGAATCACTCTATTTGGCCTCTCATGAGTGGAGGAAGGGTGGGAGGTGGTTGTCATGGCAAAGGAAGTGGGTTTCCTTGATGCCAAGTGCTCCAATGGGAATGGGGAGGTGATTTCACCTCCCCATAAATCATGTCAAACCCAACCACCCATGGGCCAGGTTAGCCAGGATCCTTAGTGCCTAAGTGGACTAATGAATGGGTGTTAAGTAGCCAAGGGACGGAAATGACCAAAAGTGCAAGTGTCTTATCTCATGGGATTCCATAGAACCAAGGGAAAAGTAGTTATTTGGCTATGTATTTGATTTGGATAGATTTGAGGTGAGTCAAAAATGGGTTAGCCTAAGTTTCAAGTGATTTGGAGTTCATTTGGTTTGATTTGGCTTGATTTGACCTATTTAGGTCAAATTGGGTTAGGTCGGACCAAGTTGACCAATTGGTCAAATTGGGTCAAACAAGGGTTAGGTCAAGTTCACATGACTATTTAGAGTGTATTTGTGTCATTGGTTTGGTTCAATTTGCTTTGGATTTAATTTTGGCTCTTTTGGATTCATAAAGGTCAAATGGGTCAAGTTGACCAATTTGACCAAATTGGCCAAATTTGGCTTGGGTTGGGTGTTGGCTCAAGTTCAATTGGTTAATTGAAAATGATTGTAGATTTTGGTTTGAATTAATTTGAATTTAATTTGGATTTTGACCAATTTGATCCGTTAGGTCAACTTGGGCTAAGTTGGGTTAGGTTGACCAATTGGTCAAATTGGGCTCAATTATGGCTTTGGTCAAGTTGAATTATCAATTTGGAATGAACTTGAGCCATTGGTTATAATTAATTTTATTTATGATGCAATTTGGTTAGTTTAGGTTTCATTTGGGCTAAAGGTTGACTTAATCAAAGGGCTAGGTTGACTTGGTTTGACTTAATTCAAGATAATTGATTAACCTAAGATGATTGTTGATCATGATATGAGATTTGGATGGGCTTAGTTCAATCCAATTTGGGTTGGATTAGAACTTGACTCAAAAGGTCTTTTAGGTGACTTTGGGCCAAGTGGACCAAAATGGGTCAATTGGTTTGTTTTTGGCTTGATTTAAGTTTAGTTGAACTCATATATGAGCCTAGCATTGAAACACAAATCCAACCTCAATCAATTTGGAGTTCAATGGATTTTGGAAGTTTTCAAGTCAAAAAAAGGCTAACTTGGGTTTGATTTGGGTTGACTTGATTTGGCTTGATGATTGTAGTTTATGTTTATATTTGGATGAATGGTTAAAGGAATGACTGATTCAGAAAGAAACCCATGGGTTTTGATTTAATTTGGGTGGGATTTGGCCAAGTCCAAAAAATTAGCTTAAAGGGCTTAAATTAAATTTTGCTTTAATTTTAGATTTGGTTATGGCTATTTCAATTTATATTTCATTTTTTTTGGGAATATAAATGAAGATATAAATGGTTCATGTGAAAATCACTTGAGTTTGGAGTGATTTGGAAGCAAATTTGACCAAGCTAATGGATGTAGGTCAAAAGGACTAAGAAGGAAAACTATTTATTTTGATTTGATTTTGGTCATTGGAGGGTGGGTTTCATTTATATTTGTGAATATAAATGAAGGAATAATTGATTTATAAAGAAATTAATTGATTTTGGATAATTTAGATTTATATTTGTCTAAGCTTATGAGAGTGGCTCATAAGACTTAGGAGGGAAATTTGATCTTGGATTTGATTTGAGATTGATTTGTTTGGTTTGGAATTGATTTATGATTCATAATTTGATTTGAGATTGAATTGATACTTGGGAAAAAATCAATTGAATTTGGATTGATTTAAATTTGGTTAAGGCTAAGTCCATAAGATGAAATCAAAGGAGTTAGGAAGGGTTTTGGCATTTGGATTTGATCATGGGATTGAATCATTTGAAATTGGGTTGAATTGAATTTTGATAGTTTGATTGAAAGATTGAATTGATGTTTGAGAAAATTAAATGAATTGGGGTTAATTTGGATTTGGTTAAAGCTAAGTCCATAAGATGAAGTCAAAGAGGTTAGAAAGGGTTTGATCAAGAGCTTTAATCATTTGACTTGGAATTTGATTTATGATTTGGATTTGGAATTTGAATTTGAATTTTAAGTTTGGTTTGAGAAGGAAAGCATGGATTGGGTTTAGGCCATAGGGTGGTAAGCAAGTTTTTCTAAGTCTCTAAGGCATAACCTATCCTTATGCCCAACTCTTCTAAGTCTCTAGGCTTAGGTTAAGTGTTCACCTAATCACTAGAAGTGTCTTAAGACTAAGGAGCTCTTAGTGTCTACGAGAGTCCTAGATCGATGATGAGGAAGTCGAGAACTCACTCCAAAAGTGAGGTCAACAAAGCTATAATCATATGTATTTCCTATGTATTTATAACTAGCATTTATAGCATATGTAATCACTTGTTTAAAAGATTTGGAAAGTAGATTTGGATTTAATAGTGATAATAGCCACACATATAATGATTTAAATCAACACATGTAAGTTTGACATAAAGGAAATTATTTATGTTTAATTAATTTTTGAAGAAATGAACGCATGAATCAAGTGTCATACAACATTTTAATATGATTGGAAAGAAATGAAGAGAGACAAGCATGTAATTTCATTCAATCCAACTAATTCCTAAAAACAATTATATTAAATAAGCTTATTTAAAATAAACCAAAGTTTCTTAATGTCACTTTTGATTTTATGTTTAACTTTGTTTAAGAGGTGTGAGAAAGATTTTCTAATCCTAATCTCATTCCCCATGTGTAAGTTAATTTGATTTAAGGAAAAGCAATTAGGTTGATTTTATGGATTAATTAGGTTAATGTGTGAATTAAATCAATTAATTAAACCCTTGCCTATGTTACATTAAGGTAACTGATTAAATAATTATGAGCTAATGCAATATGCAAATACATTGATAAGTAAGTAGCAATGCTCCTATGAAATAAAAGGGGCCTAATGCAAGTAGCTCATAATCATCTTAATGAACTATTTTAATTACTTTCATGATTTTCTCACACATGTGAGCTAATCATAATTTCACTAATCTTTTTAGGTTCTTGAACACCTAAAGCTCTACCCAAGATTAAAATAAGGAAATCATATTCTTAATTAGGTGATTAGTTCATTAAGTCATTTCTCTTTAATTAATTAACAAAGTTAATCAATTATCTTGGAAATGAGATGGGCTTAAGGGAAAAAGATAGGGAAAGAGGTCCCAACCTAATTCGATAAGCCACCTACCTGACCAAGCATGACTTAATGTGATTTGGATTTTAACTTAGCTAATTAGGTCATGAATTAATTAATTAATCATTAATTAGAACTTTGGTTGGAAAGAGAGGGAAAATTAGGGAAAAGGACTAGGAGGGAGGCTCCAATCCACTTCCCTAAGTCTCCTTACTATTCAACAGTGATTAGAGAGTCCAAATAATTAATTAATTACTGTTCATATGATTAATTATCCCTTAATTAAGTTAAAAAGGTAATCAGGGCTTAATCAATCAATTTCTTAAATTAAGCATCCAATAAATTCCAAAAAAAATAGGGGAGGTAGAGGTCATCCCACTAAACATCCTCAAAATGTTTGGAATTAATTAGGTGCTTAATTATGGAGTAATTAATCTAATTAAATTTTTAATTAAATCTTAATTAAGCCAAAATTACTATTTCAAATTAATTAAAAAACAATTTTAATGGATTCCTCTCTAAAATACCTTTAAAATGAGCCACTATTTGTATTTTTTGGATTTTTCTATAATTAGTTATGAATTATTGACGTTTCAACCATTAAAATGTATTTAATTAATCTTAATCCCATCAGCACCACGTGGAATGCTGACGGGCGTGCTTTCCATGTGGCACTGCTGGATTTGTTATTTAAGTTATCACATTCAAAGGCTGAGTCAGCCGACGATGGGGTGCACTTTCTTGTGAGTTGTCCGATCTAAGATCGGACTACCACGATCATACTCAAGATTGAGTAGGATTAATTTGGTTGATGTAAGCATGATTTGATCATGACCGTCCGTTCTGATCACGTGGAACAGATGGTCTGTGATCTATCTCCTCCCGAGTGGCGAGAGATGAAGACCATCCATCGTTCGTCGCTCGATCTGAGCTCACCTGAGCTTGAATGGAGATCAAATCAATCGATCACACACCATCAAGGAAGAAAAATGAAGAGATCTAATGATGGAAATCTCACGACATGAAACTTTTCTTCAAAAGCTCCAAACCATTTTAAGCTAAAGGTCAGTTTCAATGGCATACCTCACCGAAGCTTAGGACCAGTGATTTTGATGATTGAGGAACCTTCATTTAGTAAAATTGAAGCCCTGTTGAGCAACACGAGCTTTGATTTGAGGTGGATTACTCGGAAGGCTAAGGAACGGGATGGAAGTGTTCGGCTTTGATCGAACTCCACCCTTCAGTCGTCGGGAAGCTTGGGGGATGATTCATTCTCGCTCGTCTGGCTCCAAAGATGGTGCGTGCAAAGTTAATTGCACTTTGATAGAGGTTTGAGCAAATGGAAATCAGATTGGAGCTCCCTTATTTTAATTTTTTGTAAAACTAATAGAGGAAGAATTGGGGAGCTCGAGAAACCTTAGAAATCACTCCAAGATGTGCGTCTCTGGCTGCTAGGGTTGAATCAAGTGCCATTCAATGGATTTGAGTGAGAATGAGGAGGGTATCCCCCCTCATTCCTTAGATCAGATGGCTAGCCATGTTTGGTCATTTTGATCAAATGGTTATTATGGGGAGCTTGATTTGGGCAGGGAATTGCCTTAGTTGGCTTAACTTGAGTGGAGCAGAGTGTGAGAGTGACTGCCATGAGAGTAGTGGGTGTCCTATGACTTTTCAATTGTTCCAATAAGAATGGGAGGTGATTTTACCTCCCCATGAGTCATGGCCGACCCAACCACCCTTGGGTAAGGCTGTCTTTGGTGCAAGCCAATTGATGGGCTAAGTAGGAAGAGAAATGACCATTCTCCCAAGTGATTGGCCTCATGTGATGCCTTTAGATCAAGGGTATCTTGGTCATTTAATAATAGATTTGATTTGGGTAGATTTGAGATGAGTCAAAAGTGGGTTAATCCAAATTTCAAGTGATTTCGAGTTCATTTACTTTGATTTGGCTTAATTTGGCCTATTTAGGTAAATTGGGTTAGGTTATGTCAAGTTGACCAACTGGTCAAATTACATCAAACCAAGGGTTAGGTCAAGTTCACATGACCATTTAGAGTATATTGGTGTCATTGGTTTGGTTCAATTTTCTTTGGATTTGATTTCGGCTCTTTTGGATTCATATAGGTCAAATGGGTCAAGTTGACCAATTTTACCAAATTGGCCAAATTGGCTTGGGTTGGGTGTTGGTTCAAGTTCAATTGGTTAATTGAAAATGATTGTAGGCTTTTGTTTGAATCAATTTGGATTTCATTTGGATTTTGGCCAATTTTATCCTTTAGGTCAATTTGGGCTAAGTTGGGTTAGGTTGACTAATTTATCAAATTTGGCTCAATTATGGCTTTGGTCAAGTTCAATAATCAATTTAGAATAAACTTGAGTCATTGGTAGCAATAAATTTGGGTTGGATTATGATTTGATCCAGTTTGACCTTTTAGGTTAATTTAGGTCAACTTGGGTCAAATGACCAATTGGGTTCGATTTACCTCAATTGATGGTCAAGTCATATTCAATAATTGATTATGAGTTGATGTGAATCAATGGTTTCAATTGATTTGGTGTAGGATGAGTTTTGACTAGTTTGGGTTTCAAATGGGCTAAGGTTTTACTTTGTCAAATGACCAAGTTGACTTGGTTTGACCCAATTTAAGGAAATTGATCACCCCAGGATGATCAATGATCATGGTATGAGGTTTGGGTGGGCGTGGTTCAATCCAATTTGGGTTGGATTAGAACTTGGCTCAAATGGGTTTTTAGGCCACTTTGGGACAAGTGGACCTAAATGGGTTAATTGACTTGGTTTTAGTTTGATTAAGGTTTAGTTGAATTTATATATTAGCTTAGGATTGAAATATAAATCCAATTGCAATCAATTTGGAGTCTAATGAATTTTAGCTCATTTAAAGTTTTTAAGCTAAAAGGGCTAACTTGGGATCAACTTGGATTGACTTGAATTTGGTTTGATAATTGTAAGTTTTATTTATATTTGGGTAAATGAGTGAAGGAATGATTCATTCAAGCCATTGGTTTTGACTTGATTTGGATAAGAATTAGCCAAGTCCAAAGAAATAGCTTAAAAGGCTTGAATTGGGTTTTAGTTTTATTTTGGACTTGGTTTTGGGCATGTGAATTTATATTTCATTTATGTTTGGGAATATAAATTAAGATATAAATTATTTATGAGAAAATCACTTGATTTGGAGTGATTTGGAAGCAAATTCGACCAAGCTTAAGGATGTAGGTCAAAAGGGCTAAGGAGGAAAACAATTTAGTTTGATTTATTTTTGGTCATTGGAGGGTGGGTTTCGTTTATATTTATGAATATAAATGAAGTAGTAATTGGTTTATAAAGAAACCAATTGATTTTGGGTTGATTTATGTAAGATTTGGCTAAGTCAATGGAGATAGGTCCATATGGCTTGAAAAGGGTTTTGGTTAGATTTGAATTTAGTTTGATTTAGTTTTGGCTATTTGAGTTTATATCTCATTTATGTTTTTGAGTATAAATGAAGATATAAATGATTCATGAAGATATCAATCCAAATTGGGATGAATTGGGTGGAGATTTGGCTAGGTTTATGGAATTCAACTATAAGGCTTTGAGGGGGATTTTGATTTTTGATTTGATTATGGGTTCTAATAATTTGGTTTGGAATTTGGATTTGGATTTGGTAAATGATTGAGGGATTAAATTGATCTTGGAGAAAGTCAATTGAATTTGAATTGATTTGAATTTGGTTAAGGCTAAGTCCATAAGATGAAATCAAAGGGCTTAGGAAGGGTTTTGATTTTGGATTTGATTATGGGTTTCAATCATCTGGTTTGGAATTTAGATTTAGATTTGGTATTTGAGTTGAATTTGAGGTTTGGTTTGAGAACATAAGCATAGGTTGGGTTTAGGCTACAAGGCGGGCAAGTCTCCCTAAGTCCCTAAGGCATAAACTATTTATGTGGCTAACTCTTCTAAGTCCTTAGGCTTTGGTTTAGTGTTCACCCAATCATTAGAAGTGTGTTAAGACTAAGGAGCTCTTAGTGTCTATAAGATTCCTAGATCTATGATGAGGAAGTTGAGAACTCAATCCAAAAGTTAGGTCAATAATATCTATGGGTATTCTGAGTTAGTCATCAATCAAATTGTTGGGTCCTACAAGGTTCTAAAGCTTAAGCTCCAACACTACCACTAGTACACTATGGAGTTGTTGGCCCAAATCCCATAGGTTTTCATTTACAAGATTCCTTAAGGAGAAAATGTCATAGTAGATGCTTTAGCCAAACTGCTGAGGAGTTGGCATGTCCGGAAGATGAGTCCATATCAATAAGGGTCCAAAATAGGCAAGTCTTATCCCTTATTGATACTGAACTTATCAAAAAGTACTCTCTTGAAGAGAAGTTGTCATTGCCAAAAAGGATGATGAGTTACTTTGGAGGCAACTATTCATTGATTATCTGAATAGAGTCAAACTACCTCAAGAGAAGTCCCAAGCCCATAAGATGAAGCAAAGAGTACTTTCCTATGCTCTCGTAGATGGCACCTTGTATCGGTGATCCTTCGATCATATGTGGTTATATTGTTTAGACAAACACGAAGCCCGTAATATCATGACCGAGGTACACTCAGGGATATGTAGAGCTCATCAATCTAGTTCAAAGATGAAAGCTAAAATCAATAGACTAGGATACTACTGGTCGTCAATGAACACAGATTGCATGGACGTAACTAAGTGATGCCACCAGTGTCAGGTACACGGTGTAGTCCTACACCAACCACCCAATATTCTATATCCTACATTGGCCTCATGGCCATTCAAGTGTGTTGTCCCGATATAGTGGGTTGACCGATTGATCCTCCTTCTTCTAAAGGTCATCGATTCATCATAGCTACTACCGACTACTTTTTTAAGTGGGCGAAGGCGATTCCGCTCAGAGAGATCACAGCTCATCATGTGCTTCAATTTTTCAAGAACTATATCGTATATAGGTTAGGGGTGCCTCAATAAATTATATATGATAAAGGTACTATTTAAGAGCACTAAGATCAATAACTTTGTCCAGTTATAGCATAGATTGGAGATATTCTACCATCTACTACCCAAGGGAAAATGGCTTGACAAAAAGCTTCAACAAAACTCTCATCCAAATAATGAAGAAGATACTCAATGACAACAAGCGACAGTGGCATAAGCAGTTAGTTGAAGCCTTATGGGATTACCACACATATACAGAACTCTAACTCAATCTACCCCTTTCTCCTTAATGCATGGGCCCGAAGCTGTTCTTGATTAGAAGTCCAACTCTTATAACTAAGGATGGTTATGGGTATCAAGATCATAATGGAGCAGAATGCCAAGTTGCGGTTATAAGAGCTCAAAGATTTGGAGAAGAGATGCCTATGGGCATGCCAAAATCTCAAGTTGTACAAAGCCAACATGATTCAAGCTCACAACAAGTTGATCCTAGAGCTTTCCAAGTATGAGAGCTTTTTTTAGTTCTAAGGAGACCAATTATTGTCCGTCGCATGATGGGAGGTAAGTTTGAACCCACTTGGGAAGACCTTTATCATAGTGAAGACCTATTAAGGAGGATCTAATCAACTTATTATTCATAGGGGAGAGCATCCAATACTTCCAATCAATGGGCTCTACCTAAAGAAATATTATCCATGAATCATGTTTGAAAATAATCATCAATAAAAATTTCATTTCAAATTCAATCTCTTCCATATTGAAAACATCTTTGTTTGTGAATCGGCCATGATGTGTTTATGGTAGGTATAAGGAACTGAGAGGTTTCCTATCCTTCATTAACACAACACTAACATAAACTACAAAAAAAGTGCATATCTTTTGTCTCGGGCTACTTCGAGTTGGGATAATGCCCCCAATGGCACTTTCTCAGTAGCTACTCTAGGTTGGGCTAACGTGCTACCCTGCTAGTGTGTCACCCTAGTGGTCATCTTGCTTTGGAGGATGTAAGTCTGCTATGCTTTCCTTATTTACTTGGCCACTACACACTGATGAGCGCCATGTTAGTTTGGTAGGCCTTATTGTGTGGTCGATAAGCTACCTCATGATGGCTCCATTTAAGAAGATATAAGTATACTATGCCTTCTTCTTGAACTAGCCATCATGTGCTGACTCGATCAAGTATATTTGAGGCTTAGGGTAAGTCCCCCAGTAGCTCCTATCCTCCTGACTACTTCATATTTAGGTTTGGTCTTCTCGTGCGATTCCCCACTTAGTAATCTCCCTAGGTCGGATATCATCTATTCCACTGATGACAGACTATCCTAATGATCATTTTCATCTATGAAGATGTAAGTATACACTTCTGTTGTGTTTATTTTATTTCTCAAACTCTTTGGGGGAATTTGAAAACTAAAATTGTTTGGTATGTTGGGACAAGATCCCAGATGTACGTGGGTGATGCACAACGAGGAATGATGTATCTCGAGAGAAGTCACCATCCACAATGGACCTAATTAATGGACAATGGGTCTGTGAGAGATTCTTCCCCAATTTTTTATGGGAAAGTGTTTATTTTAAATTAGGTTCGGTTCCCTATGGGCAAGCCCCATAGTTAATTACATCCTAAAGAATGAGATTCCTTAAGAATACTCTCGATTAAGGTAAATGATAATTGTCTCCAAAGATTTCAAAGATAGGACTATCAATAAATTGGTTATTTTTAGAAAATAAAATGGGATTGATCAAAAGGAGGGAGTTATTATCGAAACCAAAGGGAGACAAGTTGGGGATGCTCATGATGCTAGGAAACCTAGCGAGCATCCCAAACTATCTATGGTTGAGCTTTATATTTTTGAAATTTAAGAGAAATTATGTTTTTGAGTTAACTTTTTATTAGAAATCTAGGACTTATAATTCCATAACACAAGATCATGGAAATGCTTAAGAGGTGAGGATTTATGCATAGCCCACAAAAGGAAACATCGACCTCAAAACCTAAATCTATGGAGCTTTGGCGAGGGCCAAAGCATGACCTAAATCTAAGGAAGAAATGGGTATATGGTTCACCTCCACAAGAGAGGATAAACCACTCGACTGTTAGACTTACAACCGCCTAGAGGTGGTCTCCAAATAACTCCTCCTATAATTTTAAATACATATAGGCAAGTCTTATGCTTTGCAAGATAGCAAGGCTGTTATTTATTTAGAAAGAGACTAAGTCCTTAAACACACTCCCTAAGTGGATCATGAAGGGCATGAATAAATGACTTAATCTAATGAAAATTTTGTTAAATTTTATATTTATTTTTGAACAATTTATTTAGTACGGGCTATGGGATTTCATATGTCTAATGCATGAGAAATTGGTTATGGGCCAAAATTAGAAAGAAAGAGGTGTGCTTCCACCATGGCTCTCAAAGGTCAATCCATTTTCTCTGTAAAAGGTGGAAGCCCTCCATTAGCAAGAGTGAGATAATATAATTTTTATGCATGACGTGAAACATACAACATCTAGCTAAGAGGTTGCTAAATATTTTATTATCTTGATTTATGTCCTAGGCATTTTTAGGTGAGATTATGAGTTGTTAATTTTAATTTTGAGTTGATTAATTAGATAGAAAATTTATTTTTCTCTAAGAGCCTAATCGCATCCAGGTCATTCATCAATCAATGAAGAAACTATGAAAACCATGTCATCTTAATGCACAAGCTAAATAAATATCAAATAATTTTATAAAGCTAGCACAAAAGAATAAGGGGCCAATGTGGTCAAACTCCATCACACAAACCCGAAAAGAAAAGTGGGTAGCCGGGCTCTACCTTTAGTGAATTTTTTATTATGTGTTTTAATTAACTCTAAGTTTAGATTTGCTCTAAATAAATCTTTTCAATAAGAAATGCATCTTAAGACTAATTAAGGTTAATTACTATCACATAACACATAACAATTTATCTTTCCAACATGTATACCATGCATATGAATAAACCTAAGCATAGCTTTACATGCAATGCAAATCTTATCACACCTTAATGATGAATTCAAAGAGGTGTTGCTTAAGAAAATTTGGATATTTCCATGAATGCATGTAATTATTATGTAGAAAATAGAGGGATTCTTTTGTCCATTTATCAAATGCACATTTATATGTATAAAAGATATGAGTGAGTACAGTGACATTATTTTCTACACCAGGGGTGTAAGGTATAAGACCTACTTAAGGTCTACTTAAAGCCTCACAATCCCAGGATGTCTAGACTAATATACCACTTTTCTTAAATACATGTGCATGTACAAAAAGAAGCAAATGGGTGAAGAATCATGCAAAAGATTTTTGTTTGATTTTGGTTGTGTCATTTACATGTGTAATGTGAGGATCCTTCTTAAGTCATAATATGAGACTGTATAGGAAGAGATTTAAGCAAGTGTTATGTTCTTTTTAAATGAACTATACTCTTTTCAAATCTTATTCAAATTCATGTTAAGAGAAGAGAAGAAAATCACATAACACTTATTACGTTATAATCACATGCAAGCTTATAAGTATTTATAAGTAGCACCACTTTATTTATAATCTTTGATTTATAGATTTTGAAAATATTTTTTTATTTAATAATGATAATAGCCACTCATTTCTTACTTTAGCCAAAACATGCAATTTGACATAAAGGAAACATTTTACTTAATTGATTTTTCAAAAGAAATGAATGCATGGTTTCATATGGAAAATAACATTTAGCATGCTTGGAAAGAAATAAAGTGATGTAAGCCTATGACTTCATTCATCCAAATTAATTTCTAAAGACATTCCTATAAAATAAGATCATTTAAAGTGAATCAAAATCCTTTAAAGAGATTTTGTTTTTTAAGATTTGATATAAAAATGATTTATGAGAAAGAGTTTGCTGGTCCTAACCCAATTCCCCCATGTGTGAATTAGTTTAGTTTAATTTTTAGAACAATTAGATTGATTTTATGTTTTATTTAGGTTAATGTGTGAATTAAATCTATTAATTACCCCTTACCTATACCATTTTAACAAAATTAACCAAACAATTATGAGCCAACATATGATATGCAATCACATGGAATTCAAATTAGCAATGCACTTAAGAAATGAAGGGGCCAAATGCAATTGGCTAACAATTATTGATTAATTAAGCTAAAGGGTTTAATTATGTACTTTCATAACCATTCCACACATGTAGGTTGGATATGATTTCCTTTAAAGCCTCTTAGGTTATTAAACACCTAAGAATCTACCCAAGAATTAAGATGATTAAGTTCTAGAATGATTTGATTTTGAATTTTGATTAATTGAATTTATTAATGAAGTGATTAACCCATTCTATTTTTATAATAATAAACCTAAAAACTAATACTAATAAAAATAACTAAAATCATAATAGTAATGAAAACCAATTAAACTAACTAAAACCATAAAACCCTAATAAATAAAATAAACTAACTAATAAAATAATAGTAGTAATAATAATAATAATAAAAAACTAATAAAAACTAACTAAAACTAATAATAATAATAATAATAATAATAATAATAATAATAAAAAACTAATAATTAATAAAAATAATAATTAACTAATAACTAATAATAAAACATAACTAAAACTCATAAAATTAACTAAATTAATAATAATAAAACTAATAATAAACCCAAAAACATAAATTAATAAAATAATAGTAATAGTAATAATAATCATAATAAACAAATAAAAACTAACTAAAACTAATAATAATAATAATAATAATAATAATAATAATATAATAATATTATTATTATTATTATTATTATTAATAATAGTAATAATAAACTAATAAATAATAAAACTAAACCCTAAACTAATAAAACCAAACCAATAAAACCCAATACTAAAAATAAAAACAAAACTAAACTAAAAGCCTAAAACCCTTAAACTAATAAACTAAACTAAAACTGAATCCCAAAATATAAAAAAAATTAACTAAACTAATAATAACTAGTAAACTAAGAACTAATAAAACCCAAAACTAAAAATAAAACCTAAACTAATAATTAAATAATAACTAAACTAAAAATCTAACTAAAACTAATAAACCCCACCTAAACTAAAACTAAATAAAAACCAAAAACTAAAACTAAACTAAAAAAACACTAAAGCACAATAACACTAAACCTAAAACCAAGTAAACCCAAAATAAAAACAAATAATTAAAGCAATAATAATAATAATAAAATAAACTAATAAACCTAAACCTTAAATAAACTAATAACTAATAAATAAATATAATAAAATAAAAATTAATAATAGTAACTAAACTAAACTAAATAAACCCTAAACCTAAAAATTAAATATAATTAAAAATAAAAATAATCTAAAATAAAATAAATTAAAACCTAAATTAAATTAAAAAATAAAATAAACCTAAGAATAAAAAAACTAAATAAAATAAAAACTAAAAATAAAAAAATAAAAAAACCTAAAATAAAAATAAAATAAAAATTAAATAAAAACCTAAATCTAAAAATAAACCTAAAAATAAAACTTAAAAATAAATAAATAATAAAACCTAAATCCTAAACTAAAAAAACCTAAATCAAAAAATAAAAAAATAATAAATAAATAAATAAACCTAAACCTAAACTAAAATAAATAAACCAAAACCTAAACCTAAAATAAACTAAACTTAAACTAAATAAAATAAAATAAGCTAAAACAAACCTAAACATAAACTTAAAAATAAAACCTAAATATAAACCTAAAATAAAAAACATAAAACCTAAAACTAAAAAAATAAAAAAAAAACTTAACCTAAACCTAAAAATAAGATATAAAACCTAAACCTTAAAAATCAAATAAAATAAAACTACACTAAAAAATAAACCTACACCTAAACCTATACTTAAAAAATAAACTATAATAAATAACCTAAACTAAAATAAATAAACATAGAGTAAATAAACTAAACTAAATAAAAATAAAAAATGAACCTAAATAAAAATAAAAAATAAACTAAATATACTAAATAATCATAAACCTGCCGGTTTACTTAATTTTTAAAAAAACCTTAAACACCAAATCCTAAACTCTAAGCCCTAAACCCTAAACCCTAAACCTACAACCCTACACCCTAATCCCTAGATCCTAAACCCTAAAAAACTTAAACCCCACCTAAACCCTAACCATAAACCCTAAAACCTAAAAGCATAAACCCTAAAACCCTAAACCCTAAACCTTAAACCCTAATCTCTAAACCCTAACCATAAACCCTAAACCCTAAACTCCTAACCCTATACCTAAACTTAAAGTAACTAAAAAAATAAAAAAAATAAACCTAAACCCTAAAACCTAAAAAACCTAAACCTAAACTTAAACCCTAAGAATGGGCAGAACCTTGATGGTCAGGAACATCACCGTCAACAAGGCTTAATCTAGATTTGGTGGTGGAGGCAAAGCGGTGGTTTATCGTAGTGGGGTGGAGATCGGAGGTCTGGTGGATATGGATGTGGTGGTTAGGCGTTGGTGGTTATGGAGGCGGAGAAGCAACGAGGTTCTGGCCTGGTGGTGGTGAAGGGAGAGATCGGGGATATGATGGTCGATCCTGGTACTCGAGAGGCTGGGGGCTTCTGATGGGAACTAGAGAAACTGAAGAATGATCGATCCGATCTGCTGCTTATGGAATTGTATTTTTATAGTAGACATGGTTCTAGTTATCTATGATTTTTAATTTCCTCTATGCGTGCTCATTTTTTATCTATGTCGTATCTTATGTCTTAGAAAACTTGGAGTGTTACTTGGTTGATGAAATCAAAAAGAAGAAATGTTGAATCTGAATTTGTTCTATGTTAACAAAAAACCAAAAGCCCTAAACTCTAAATAAAAATGTGAACCCCAAACTAAAAAAAAACCTAAACCTAAAGTTTAAGTAAAATAAACCTAAACCTACACTAAAATAAACTAAACTAAAATAAATAAAACCTAAACCTAAACCTAAAATAAACTAAACCTAAACCTAAACCTAATTCTAAACTAAATAAAATAAAATAAACTAAAATTAAAATTAAACCAAAACTAAATAATAAAACTTAAAAATAAACCTAAAATAAGAACCTAAAGCCTAAACCTAAATAAATAAAATAAAAACCTAAACTTAAAAATAAAAAATAAAACCTAAACCTAAAAATATAATAAAAATAAAACTAAACTAAAAATTAAACATAAGCCTAAACCTAAATGTAAGAAATAAACTAAAATAAAAAACATAAACTAAAATAAATAAACCTAAATTAAATAAACTAAACTAAATAAATAATAAATCTTATTAAAAATAAAAAAAATAAACTAAGTAAACTAAATAAACCTAAACCTACCAATTTACTTAATTAAAAAAAACCCTAAACCTACAACACTAAACCTACAAGCTTAAACCCTAAACCCTAAACTCTAAATCTTAAAAAATGCTAAACCCTAAAACCTAACCCTAAACCCTAAACCCTAAAAGCATAAACCCTCAAATCTTAAACCTTGAAACCTAAACCCTAAACCTTAAACCCCAAACCCTAAACCATAACCCTAAACCCTAAACCTTAAAACCCAAACCCTAAACTTAAGCCTAAAGTAACTAAATAAATTAAAAAAATAAGCCTAAACCCTAAAACTTAATAAACCTAAACCTATACCCCAGAATGGGGAACCGATGGTAGGAACATTCAACCAAGCTCGTCTAGATTTGGCCGGTGGAGGCTAAGGCGGTGGTTATCATAGTGGTGGTGGGGGATCTGAAGGTGTTGGTAGATATGGAGGTGTTGGTTGGAGCAGTGGTGGTTATGGAGGTAGGAGGAGCGATGAAGGTTAAAATTATGGTAGGAGGAGTGATGAAGGTTAAAATTGAGTACGATAAAGACTTCTTTAATTTGAAACCCCCCGATCTCCTCTCGACCGTGGTGCTCTCTAGCGATTGCAATTTCCCTTTCATTTTCATTATGGCTTGGCCAATTTTTGATCATTCTCGATCATAATTTTTGCTATTTGTCTCTGATTGGCTGCTAATGTGAGTTTCCCTTTGCTCTTTCAATGGCGAGGAGCCACTTTTCACGCAGCTGAGCTTTTCGAACTTGGAGGCGTCGGCTAGGGCATCAGATTTACATGGAATTATGGATCCGAAATCACCCGATACTCTGCCTACAGTTAAGTCCTTCAAGGATGCATTATCGGTAAGAATCATTCGCATAATGCTTTGGTGAATTTGATCTCGACCTCATTTTGTGGGGTGCCTGCTGTTATGTGCTCGGATCTAGATGTGGAAAAGTTGGCAAAGCCTTTTGAATTCTATTTAGTGGATAAATTTTCCTTACGCCAGCCAACTCTCTATAACATCCGATCATTTTTTCATAGCCTTAAATTTTCAGGCGTTTTCACTATCGGATTGATTGATCCTAGGTAAATTTTAATTCAGCTTCCTAATGACTTAGATTACTCAAGAGTCTTTGCCCGTCGCTCTTACTTTATGTTTAATTATCAAATGCAACTTCTGAAATGGTCTTCTCTTTTTGATATAAAGGAGGAATCTCCAATTGTTCCTATATGGCTAGCTCTTCCTGATATGAGAATACATTATGTTACACATCAAGTTCTCTTTGCAGTTGGTGCTCTCTTTGGTCGGCCTCTTCAAATTCATCAGGCCACAGCTGTGAGATCACAACCTTCTGTTGCTCATATTTTGGTTGAGATTGATATTACTAAAAAGCATCCTAAAGAAGTTTGTATCAGCTTTGAGAAATTTGGTTATAATCAAAAAGTGGAATTTGAGAATTTCTCTATTTTTTGCACACATTGTAAGATACATGGCCATGATCAATCTGAATGTTTTGTATTGCATCCTCATCTTAAAAATAATAAATTATCGGATCCTAATCCTACTCTATCAAATGAAAAAATCAATAAATTTGCTTATGTGCCTAAAGTCACTCAAAATGGGAATCATCCCCCTACCCCTACTCCTTTTTTATCCCCTGATTTGCCTATTGGAGTGGAATCTGAGCATGTTACAAATAATGCTTCTGAGGTTTGTGAGGAGGCTAATGATAACTTACTTAACATTGCTTCTAATTGTAATAATTTGGCTCCTCAAGACAATACCTTCACTCATTCTAACCTACCCCTTTTTGGCTAGTGAACCCGAGGAGACAAATTCTGAAATTGATCTTTTGATGAAATAGAAAAATCTGAAAACTGTTGATCCTTTGATGATGGAACAAAATCTGAAAAGTAATTATAAAAATGAGCATGAAATATGTGCTATTAATGGTATCACAACCTCTCTTTCTACTACCCTCTAGAGTGATACACATGCTAACCCTCTTTCTCAGCTTAATTCTGACACTGAAGTAGGGAAAATTATCATTAGGAATACTTTGATGATACAAGTCCTATTCTAAATATCACAAATCACTCTCTCTTAGATGGGGATACTTTGGACAAAAAAGGACCTTTTCAAACTATTTTTTAAAAAAAATCCTTTAAATCTAGAATGTTCACTAATAGCTCCACTAGAACTACTAGATCTTCTCTAACATCCCTTAAATAACTACCTCTACTTTTCTTTTCTTCTTGCTTTTTATTTCTTTAGTTATCTCTTTTCCTTTCCTTCCTTTTTTATTATGATCAATTTACTTATTTGGAATGTTAGGGGTATTGGGACTCTCATTATTCGCAACCATATTAGAAGTCTTTGCCGTACTCATAACATACCCTTACTTGTTATTGAACCATTCATTCACTCTTCTAAGATCAACCATGTTGCTAGAATGCTTGGCTTTCAAAATTTCTATTATAATATTAACAATAAAATTTAGTGTTTTTGGAATAATTTAGTCAACATCTCTATCCTTGATGATATTCAACAATTGGTTAATGTCCTCATCTCATTGGGTGAATTTTCTGTTCTTGGTTCCTTTATTTATGCTTCTTGTAATAGAGCTGGTAGGAACATCCTTTGAGATAAATTAAGAATCTTTGCCTCCTCGGTCAACAAACTCTGGTTGGTTGGGGGTGATTTCAACACTATTCTCTCTTCTTCGGAAAGAAGGGGAGGTTGCTCTCCTAACATTCATTCCATGGAATAATTTTCTAATATGATTTTGATTGCAATCGATTGATATTGGCTTTCATTCATACATGACTCTAGACTCACGGCTTGATAGGACTCTTTTTAATTCTCTTTGGATCAATCAATGGCCCATTACTTCTATTGAACATTTGAGCAGAACTTTGTCTGATCATGCTCTACTTTTGATTTCTATCCAAAATCCCTCCAGTAGATTATCCTCCCCCACTTCTTTTAGATTCCAAAATATGTGGATCCAACACATTGATTTCATAAATGTTGTATCCATTAACTGGATGGCCCCTCTTCATCCGGATAATTCCATTAAGGGAATGATTTGCCTCTAGCTTAAGCTTAAAAGGCTTAAACAAAACCTAAATTGGTGGAACAAGCATCATTTTAAAATCTTTTTGCCAATCTCAAAAATATGGAACAATTAGTTTGTTCTCTTGAAGATGATGTTCTGACTGACTCTACTAAACTTGAGGAGTTAAATATCACTAAAGATAATTTGGTTAATTATCAGAATATGGAAGAAACCTACTGGTGGCAAAAGGCTGCTAGCAAACATATATTCGATGGTAGCAATACCGTACTTCCATACTCTTTTCAATAAAAAGAAAGCCTTAAACTCTATTTAAAAAAATTAAAAATGATAATGGTAGCTGGATCACTGATAATAATGATATTAAAGATTCTGTCATACATCATTTTAAAATTTTATTAAATAACAACCCTTCTTTAGAAGCTCTTTCTAACTCACACATGATTCCCTCAGCGATTACTAATGATGACAACCACTTGCTTAGTTTGTGTCCTATGGAAGAGAGATTGGTAATATTCTCAATAGCATGAACACTGATTCTGTTGTTATCATTGTTGGCCTATTATTAAGTCTGACCTTGTTGATGCTATCATTGATTTTTTTGATGGCAATCCTTTACCTAGATACTTTTCTATCACTTCCATTATTCTCATTCCCAAAATTAATAATCCTGAATCTTGGGGCAATTTTAGATCTATCAGCCTTTGCACCTTCTTTCATAAACTCATTGCTAAATTAATTGCCATAGAATTAGTCCATTTCACCTAAAATTATTTCACCCAAGCGGCTTGTTAAAGGTAGAGCTATATCTAACAACATTCTTCTTGCCCAAGAGCTGATTCATGACTTTGATGCTTCTACCAGAGGTGGTAACATCCTTTTCAAATTGGACATCTCTAAAGCTTTTGACAACCTCTCTTGGAATTTCCTCTTCCAAATTCTTCATTTATTTTGTTTTTCTAACATTTTATCTGCCTCATTAAAAATTATATTACCAATGTTTGGTTCTCCGTTATCATGAATGGTGAGTCCCTTAGTTTTTTCTCTTCGATGCATGGTTTGAGACAAGGAGATCCCTTATCACCCTCTCTTTTTATTATTGCTGTTGAATATCTTTTGAGGAGCCTTAATGATCTTTTCAACAATAATCCCAGCATATTTTTTAGAACTCAAGGTGGTCTTCCTATCTCTCATCTTCATTTTGCTGATGACTTTATAATCTTTTGCAATGCCTCTATTCATCACATTAAAACTATTAAGAATCTTTTAAATAAATTTGGTAACAAAAGTGGTCTTTTTCTTAACGAAGGTAAAAGTTGTTTCATTCCTTCCTCTAAAATTCCTAGTAATAGGATCAACCAAATCTTGAGAATTACTAACTTTCAGCAACAATAACTTCCTATTAAATATCTTGGTGCTCCGCTTTTTAAAGGTCAGAAAAGATCACATCTCTTTGATGAGCTAATCCAAAAAATCTTTAATAAAATTTCTATTTGGGAATTTCATTTACTCTCTTTTGGCGGTATGCTCACTTTGATTAAGAGCACCCTTAACTCCATGCCTCTATATCTCATTCAAACCATTGTGCCGACCAATTCTACCATTAACAGAATTGAGCGCCTCCTTAACAAATTCTTCTGGGGATCTAACAATTCTTCTAAAAGAATGCATTGGACCTCTTGGTATAAAAGTTGTGGAACTCTTGCTGAAGGTGGTCTTGGATGTAAGCCAATTAAGGAAGCTATCACTGCTTTTTCCTATAAACTTTGGTGGAATTTTAGGAGCAACAATAGTCTTTGGGCTAATTTCACTGCCAAATACTCGCCGGGGTAAGCACCCTCTCATTTTGCCCCTAAATGGGGACTCTCCTATTTGGAAAAGACTTTGTTCCATCAAATGGGAAGTCAATCATTAATATCTTGGGGATTAACTCGGTACCTCTTTCTTTTGGCAAGATAATTGGGCTGGAGGTGGGTCCATTGATGACTTACTTTCTACCCATTCCACTGCTATTAAAGTGAACTCTTTCTAGCAGAATAATATGTGGAACAATAGTAAGCTTACTGATTATATTCCTTTCTCTCTTTTAAATAAGCTTACTACTATTCCTATCATTCCTAGCAATCATGATCAGATCCTTTTTAAGCTTTCTCAAAATGGTGACTTCAACCTTAAAAATGTTTGGATTCATATTAAAGAAGCTCATGACTTTTCCAATGTATTTTTCAAAATTTGGAATAACACTATTCCTATTTCTTATTCTTATAACTTGGTATCTAAAAACTTCATCCGTTGACTCCTTGATGTGGGTAAAGGTTTTACTTACCTTTAAAATGCTATCTTTGCTTTCACATTAAGAATGTGAATCATGTTTTAATTAGCAGCCATTGCTTCCAAACTTTAGATTTGGTATGATGATCTCTTTAACATTGACAAATTCAATGGCTCCTTAACTTTATACCAACTTCTTGAAGTTTATTTTGAAAACACTATTAAAGGCCACATTAAAGTCATAACTGCTATCACTCTTATTTGGTTCATATGGATGGATAGAAATGATACAAAACATCGTGGGACTCCTATGAACCACATGAGGATAATTACTAGAATTAAAAATAAAATCTATGACTTGTTTAATGCCAATTTAATTAACTACAATCAATTTAAAGGTTGTAAATTTTTGACCAATAAACTGGGTTTTAACTTGCTGGATCCACCCAACAGTAAGGATGACAAGATTGTTTATTGGATAAAACTTCATGCTAATACTATTAAAATTAACACTGATGGCTCTGTTTCTCAAAATGCATCTAGCTGTGGTGACATTTTCAGAAACCTTAATGGTAAAGTCTTATGTGCTTTTGCTTACCCCCTTAATACTCTCTCTGTTCCTTTTGCTGAGCTTATGGTAGTTTACAAAGCTATTTAGATTTGCCTTCAAAAAGGTTGGCTCAATATTTGTATTGAGGTGGATGCCCTGTTACTGATTGATCTTTTGACTTCCACCAAAATGGGCAATACAGAATTGTACTACCTTCTAAAGTAGACTAGAGCTCTCCTATCTCAACTCTATTTTAAAATCACTCATGCATGGCGTGAAGGTAATGCATGTGTTTTTTACCTTGCTAATTTGGGTGCTAGATTGGATGGCATAAAATTCTTTGATCAACTTACACTTCTGAAACATTTGCATGGTTTGGTTAATTTGGACAATACTGGACTCCCTTACCAATTAATCCATCCTATTGGTTTGGGATTACATTTCTATTTGCGCATGATCAACTTCTATTTAGTTTTGATGTTTCTCTGGATTTTACTGAT
This sequence comes from Cymbidium sinense, assembly GCA_021442155.1. Taxonomy (NCBI): domain Eukaryota; kingdom Viridiplantae; phylum Streptophyta; class Magnoliopsida; order Asparagales; family Orchidaceae; genus Cymbidium; species Cymbidium sinense. The sequence goes on from CM038217.1 coordinate 6,082,076, forward strand.
GCTAATTCCTGTTACCCCTTTTTGGTTAGTCGTTGATCTCTATGGCATCTGCTGTTGTATTACTTACCCTAACCTTATTTGGGGTTTTACTGCTACTGCTATTTTCACTGAAACCACTGCTTTTGGTAAGGTTTCTCCTGTCTGGTGGAGTGAGGTGGATTATTTTATGCTTTTCTTTCTGCATTATAGGGACAGACTTCTTGCTATCATTATTCTATTTGTGGGTCTTATTGTAATTTTCCATTATATGACTAAGGATGTGTTTTTTCTCTTTTCCTTAATCTGGAATTTTGTTCATGGCCTCATGACTTTGTTGTCTCATTATGTAATTGCTATAATTTTGTATAGCTTCATGGAAGGCTCGAATTTATCTATCTTTTCTCTCTTTATTAGGGTTGTTCCCCCTCCTATGCTATCTAACCTCACCTCCATTACCTGTATGGAGAGCAACTGCAATAACCTTGCTATTATTACTATTTCCTTGCAGGATGGGATTATATTCTTGATTTCATTTCAGCCTATTTTTACTGGTGATGTTGGCTTACCTGCTGGTCTGCTTTTCTTTATCTTGAAGGATTACAATGATGGTTTTTTCTTGAACCCATTTTGAGTCTATGTTATCTCCCTGTTCCATACTGGTTTATCTTATGGTGGGTGCAACAATTGTTTTCCTGTTTTAATTGTTGGCTGTTGGATTATTAGGTCTTTAGTCCAGCATACTGATTCTGGGATTGTTTCTCTGATTGTCTTTGCTGTTTGTGACTGGGCTGCTGCTTATCATCTGATATTTGTGGACTACTTAATCTGCTGTTGTTTAATCCATCCTGGATCTGTTAGACTTATGTACATCCCTGTGTTATCTTATGCACTGTCTATTCTGAATGGGTGGTTTTTTATTTAGCTTTGTTATTTATTTGTCTTGGCTTATTGTCTGGTTATTCTTTGTCTTGGTTTTCGATTGTTCTTGCTAATATCATCTCCCCAACCTATATGGAAGACACTTTTATACCATTGTTATTATTATTATTTTCTCCTTCCAAGATTGGACTTTCTTTTTATCTTCTTTCGAGTTTACTAATGTTGTTGCTTAACTGTTTGTCTGCTTCTCTTTGTCTTGAAGGACTCCAATGTTGGCTCTCCTTTGAACCCCTTCTATGCCTATGTTGTATCACTATTTTATTTTGGTTTATCTTATGGTGGGTGCAATAATGGCTTTGCTATTTTATTTGTTGCCTGTGATTATGCTACTACCTAGTTGGTTACTAACCAATACCGTCAATTGAATGGGTGGCTTTATGGCCTAGCTATTGTTCTTATCTTGGTTGTTTGCTATCTTGGTTATCTACTGTCTTGGTTTTTCAGGATTCCAATGTTGGCTCTCCTTTGAACCCCCTAAGTGTCTATGTTATTTCTCTATTTTATATTAGATTATCTTATGGTGGGTGCAATAATTATTTTGCTATTTTATCTGTTGACTATGGGACTTTAGGGTCCTATGTCCAGCAAGCTGCTTATGGGGTTGGCTTACTGATTATCTTTCCTGTTTGTGTCTGGCTACTACTTATCATCTGATATCTATGGACTACTTAATCTACTACTATTTTTCCCATCTTGGTTCACTGCTGTCTTTTGCTATCTTGTTGTCTTGGTTGTTTGCTAATCTGGATTATCGGGTTTTATGCCCAACATGTGTTATTAGGGCTATCTTTCTGACTGGCTTTATTTGGTGCTGTTTACAGTGGGATGCTGCTTATTTGCTATGGTTTTTGGTACAATTAATCTGTTGTGGCATTCTAACCTTGGTCCTGTTAGACTTCTGCATCACTTATTGTATTTGGGTTTGGGTTCTGCTGCCTTGCTTTACATTTTCTTTTTGTTAACTTCTGCAATGGTTATTAATAAGGGGGTTGTTAACATCTGCATTGCTTATTATGATTGGGTTTCTTTTTGGACTATACTCAGGTACGTACTCACGAAAGTTTCATATATGTCTCATATGTTTGGCTCATTGATTTTCTTAGAAGGATTTGAGGTTGCTTTTTTTCTTTTTCTTTGTGGTGGGTTTTATCGCCTAATTATCTTGGCTATGGTTTTAAAAGGGATTATGGCAAATATGGCTCATTCTCATATGTATAGGGATTCTCATGCTATGGTGACTATATTGATGATAATTTTTTTGCATGGGACCCCTTATCTTTTTGCTTTTTGCTATCTTCTTTCTATATTATATATGGCTTTGTTTAGGTTTGCAGGTACTAAGGCCCATAAGACTTTCAACAAATGGATGCTTTCTTCTCCCAGTTGTAGGCTATGATGTGATGATTTCACTCCTCCTTGGTTTGGTAGTAGCTCTTGTTATGTAACCCTTCCGCTGAAGTTTGGATGCTCATATTTGCATCTACCCCAATTTGGTGTGGGAGCTGAGCCTTCTTTCACACACTTCTCTATAATTTTCCTCGGTTTATCTTTGCTCTCACTTTTCACTTTCTCTATACTACTTTAACTGTTCTAATTTCTATCTTTCTTCATTTTTGCAGATGCACTTCTCTTTTTTCTCTTGCATGTGCATTTTTCTTGTTCTCTTGGAGGTTTGCTCCCTAGTGTCATGCATTCTCTCATCCTGAAGAGCTTTGGCCCAGATCTATTCATTGGCTTATCCACGTTAATCAATTTGTATCTTTAGCTTTCCTTTACTCTTTTATTTTGCTTTTGGCTGTACTTATATAGGAGATTTACTCTCTAGGCTGATTGTAGCTCTTTGAGCAGTAGTTGTGGAGTTTATCACCTATTAAGGACCTTGTAACCCTCTTTTTATGGCAAAAAAATTCCCCCTATATGGGGTTTCCCAAAAAAAAAAACCCTAAACCCTAAATCTTAAACCTTAAACCCAAATCCCTAAACCCTAAAAACTTGTAAACCTAAACCTAAACTAAATAAAACATAAAAATAATAAATAAATAAACCGAAACCTAAATACTATAAATAAAAATTTAAATAAAAACCTAAACTTAAACCTAAAAATAAAAAAATAAAAACTAAAATAAAATAAAATAAATAAAAACATAAGCTAAGCTAAAAAAAAATAAAATAATCTTAAAATTAAAAAACCAAAATGAAATAGAAACTAAACGAAAAATAAAAATAAAATAAACCTAAAATAAAACAAAATAAAAACTAAATAAAAAAACATAAACCTAAAAAAATAAACCTAAAATAATACCTAAAATGAATAAAATAAATAAACCAAACTAAAAACCTAAACCTAAAATAAACTAAACTAAAATAAATAAAACCTAAACTAAACCTAAACCCTAAATTAAATAAACTAAAAATAAACCTAAACTAAAAATAAAACTTAAAAATAAACCTAAAATAAAAGCCTAAAACCTAAACCTAAGAAAATAAAATAAAAACCTAAACCTAAACCTAAAAATAAAAAATAAAACCTAAACCTAAAATAAAATAAAATAAAACTAAATTAAAATAAACATAAACCTAAACGTAAAAATAAACTAAAATTAAATTAAAATAAATAAATGAACCAAATAAAATAAAAAATAATAAATATAAACAAATAAAATACTAATGAATTAAATAACTACCAGCTTTTTTTTTAAAAAAAGACTACCCTACCCCAGATCCTAAACCCTAAACCTTAAAACCCAAACCCTATGTGCCATAAACACTAAACTCTAAACCAGGCCCTACCCTGGGCCCTGACTAAACCCTAAACCCTAGCCACTCCAACCAGGCCTACCCCTAAAACCCTACCCTGGGCCCTGACCTACCCTGGCAGTGAAATGGGCCCTGGGCCCTACCAACTAAACTCACTAGCCAAACCCTAAACCCTAAATCTTAAAATCTAAACCCTAAAATGCTAAACCCTAAACCCTAAAAAGCAAAAAACCTAACCCTAAAAATAAAATAAATAAGAAAACCTAAACCAAAATAAAATGAAAAATGAAATAAAATAAAAACATAAACTAAAACATAAACCTAAACCTAAACCTAAAAAGGAAAAAAAATTAAAAATAAATAAATAAATAATAAAACAAAATTAAAAATAAAAAACCTAAATTAAATAAAAACTAAAATTAAATAAAATAAAATAACATAAATAAAAAAAAATAAAACTAAATAAAATTTAAACCTAAAATAAAACTTAAAATAAAAAAATAAAACATATGCATAAATTTAAAACCTAAACCTAAAATAAAAATAAAATAAACATGAACCTAAACTAAGATAAACTAAACTAAAATAAATAAAACCTAAGCCTAAACCTACACCTAAACCTAAACTAAATATAATATAATAAACTAAAAATACAACCATACTTAAACTAAAAAATAATACCTAAAAAGAAACCTAAAATAAAAACCTAAAACCTAAACCTAAAAAATTAAAAAATAAAAACCTAAACCTAAACCTAAAAATAAAAAATAAAGCCTAAACCTAAAAAATAAAATAAAAACAAAACTAAACTAAATAGTAAACCTAAACCTAAAAAATAAACTAAAATAAATAAACATAAAATAAATTAACTAAACTAAATAAAAATAAAAATAAACCTAGATAAAATAAAATAAATAAACTAAAATAAATTAATTAAATAAACTAAATAAACTAAACTTCTTATTTTAAATATAAAACCTAAACCTCTAAAGCTAAACCTACCTCTAAATCCTCCCTAAACTGCCTAAAACCCAAAACCTGAAACCTCCCCTACCACCATCCTAAACCCTACTACCTCTCCTGTTACCACTCCACTAAACCTAAACCCTCACTAAAACACCACTAAACCTAAACTAAACCTAAACCCAAACCAACTGACCTAAACTAAACTTCCTAAACCCTAAACTGCAGCAAACTGACCAAAAACCCTAAAATCTAAACCCTATACCTTAAATCCTAAACACTAAACCATAAACCCTAAACCCTAAAATTTAAACCCTAAAATGCTAAACCCTAAACCCTAAAAAGCAAAAAACCTAACCCTAAAAATAAAATAAATAAAAAACCTAAATAAAAATAAAATGAAAAAATGAAATAAAATAAAAAAATAAACTAAAACCTAAACCTAAACCTAAACCTAAAAAGAAAATAAAATTAAAAAAATAAATAAATAATAAAACAAAATTAAAAAAATAGAAAACCTAAACTAAATAAAAACTATCCTCAAATAAAAATAAAAAAACATAAATAAAAATAAATTAAAAACTAAATAACAATTAAACATAAAAATAAAACTTAAAAATAAATAAAAATAAAATCTAAATTAAAAAAAACCTAAACCTAAAATAAAATAAAATAAACATGAACTTAAACTAAGATAAACTAAAATAAAATAAATAACCTAAATAAACCTAAAATAAACTAAATTTAAACCTAAACTAAATATAAATAATAAACTAAAATACACCCATACTTAAACTAAAAAAATATACCTAAAAGAAACCTAAAATAAAACATAAAACCTAAACCTAAAAATTAAAAAATAAAAAAACCTAAACCTAAACCTAAAATAAAAAATAAAATAAAGCTAAAAAATAAAATAAAAACAAAACAAAACTAAATAGTAAACCTAAACCTAAAAAATAAACTAAAATAATTAAACATAAAATAAATTAACTAAACTAAATAAAAATAAAAATAAACCTCGATAAAATAAAAAATAAAAAAAACTAAAATAAAATTAACTAAAATAAATAAAATAAACTTTAATGTATGTAATTTTAAAAAAATATAATACTAAACCTGGTAAACCTAAACCACAAATCCACCTTAAAATAAATCCACCCCAAATCCTAAACCTAAACCTTAAAACCCAAACACTCCATAACACTCCCTAAACCATAAACCCTAAAGCTAAACCCTCCCTAAACCCTATACCTAAACCTAACCCCAAAAACCATACCCAAACCCTAAACCCTAAACCCTAAACTAACTGTAAATCGTAAACCCTAAACCCTAAAGCTTAAAGCCTAAACTCACCCTAAACCCTAAACCCTAAAAACCCTAAACCCTAAATCCTAAACACTAAACCATAAACCTTAAATCCTAACCCTAAACCCTAAAATCTAAATAAAATGTAACCACAAAGTAAAAACCTAATAAAAATAAAATAAATAAGAAAACCTAAACCAAAATAAAATGAAAATGAAATAAAATAAAACATATAAACTAAACATAAACCTAAAAGAAAAAATAAATTTAAAATAAATAAATAATAAAACAAAACTAAAAAATAAAAAACCTAAATTAAATAATAACTAATCCTCAAATAAAAATGAAAATAACATAAATAAAAATAAAATCAAAACTAAATAAAAATTTAAACCAAAAAATAAAACTTAAAAATAAATAAAAAAATAAAACATAAATTAAAAAAAACTAAATAAAAAATAAAATAAAATGAACATAAACTAAAATAAATAAAACCTAAACTTAAACCTAAAATAAACTAAACCTAAACAAACCTAAAATAAACCTAAACCTAAACTAAATATAATATAAAAACTAAAATACATACTTAAACTAAAAATAATGCCTAAATAACCCTAAAATAAAACCTAAACCTAAACCTAAATAATTAAAATAAAAACCTAAACCTAAACTTAAAATAAAAATAAAAAATAAAATAAAATAAAACAAAACTAAATAGTAAACCTAAACCTAAAATAAACTAAAATAAACATAATAAATTAACTAAACTAAATAAAATAAAATAAACCTGGATAAAATAAAATAATAAAACTAAAATAAAAAATTAACTAAATAAACTAAATAAGCCTAAACTCAGGTGCTTAATTTTAAAATATAAAAAACCCTAAACCCTAAACGCTAACCTAACCCTAAACCCACCTTAAACCCTAAACGCCCCCAACACAAATCTACAACCCTAAACCTAAACACTAAACCCAAACTAAACCACACCCTAAACCCTAAAAATGTAATAATATAAACCTAAATTAAGTAAAACCTAAGAATAAAATAAGTAAAAAACCTAAACCTAGATAAAATTAAAAAATAAAATAAAATAAAAACCTAAACTAAAACTTAAACCTAAAAATAAAATAAAATAAAAAGTCAAATCTCAATAACATAAAATAAATAAAAACCTAAACTAAACTAAAAAAAATAAAATAAATAAAACCTAAATAAAATAAAACTAAACTTAAAATAAAAAAAATAAAATAAACATAAAGAAAAAAAAATAAAACTAAATAAATAAAAATAAAATAAAACCTAAACTAATAAAAAAAACCTAAACTAAAATAAAAATAAAATAAACAAAATAAAATAAACCTCAACCTAAACTAAAATAAACTAAACTAAAATAAATAGAATCTAAACCTAAACTAATTAAAATAAAATAAAAATAAACCTAAACCTAAACTAAAAAATAAAACCTAAGAATTAACCTAAAATAAAAATCTAAAACCTAAACCTATAAAAAATAAAATAAAAACCTAAACCTAAACTTAAAAATAATAAAATAAAACCTAATCCTAAAAAATAAAATAAAATTAAAACTCAACTAAAAAATAAACCTAAACCTAAAAATAAACTAAAATAAGAAACCAAAACTAAAATAAATAAACCTAAAGTAAATAAACTAAACTAAATAAAATTAAAAAATAAACCTAAAAAAAATAAAAAATAAAATAAACTAAAATAAATAAATAAAACTAAATAAACCTCAACCTACCTGTTTACTTAATTTAAAAAAGAAATCATAAACCCTAAATCATGAACCCTAAACCCTAAACCCTAAACCCTAAACCCCTAACCTAAATACTAACCCTAAACCCTAAACCCTAAACCTTAAACCCTAAACCTACAACCCTAAACCTACAACCCTAAACCCTTAATCCTAAATCCTAAACCCTAAATCCTAAACATTATACCCTAAAGCCTAAACCCAAAACCCTAATCCTAGACCCTAAACTTAAAAGCATAAACCCTAAAACCCTAAAGCCTAAACCCTAAACTCTACTTAAAGATTACACCAACCTAAACCCTCCTAAATACCAAATGCTAAACCCTAAATCTAAACCTAAAGTAACTAAATAAATTAAAGATTAACCTAAACCCAAAAAACTAATAAACCTAAATCATAAGAATGTCCAGAACCTTGATGGCATGATCACATCCCCCTAGATGCGGGCTGAGAAGCAGAGAGTGGTTATCTGGTGGTTGTGGGGATTAGGAGGTCGGTGGATATGGTGGTGAATGGTTATGGAGGGAGGCGGAGGTTATAACTGGTGGTGGGGAGGGAGAGACGGGGATATGATGGTGATCCCACTTTGAGAGGCTAGGTGTTTCATGGCTGGAGAAATTGAAGAATGGATGATCCATCGCTTATGGAACTTTCTTAGATAGTTCAAGTTATCTAGGGCTTTTGATTTTCTCTATATGTGTTCATTTTTTATCTATGTCTTCGCTTATTTCTCAGAAAACTTGGTGTGTTACTTGGTTGATGAAATCAAAAAGAAGAAATGTTCAATCTAAATTTGTTCACTGTTAAAAAATGACCAAAAATGAAAAACCCTAAACTAAAACTTGAACCCTAGGCCTAAAACCTAAACCTAAACCCTAAACCCTAAACCCAACACTCTAAACCCTACCCCTAAACCCTAAAACCTAAGCTTAAACCCTAAACCCTAAACACCAAACCCTAAACCCAAAACCAAAAACCCTCATCTAACATAAAACCCTAAACCTTAAAAAGCTAAAAACCTAAACCTAACCTAAATAAAACCTAAAATTAAATACATAAAAAAACCTAAACCAAAATATATAAAAAGTAAAATAAAATAAAAACCTAAACTAAAACCTAAACCTAACCTAAACCTAAATCTAAACTTAAAAAAATAAGAAATAATAAAAAATAAAATTTAAACTAAAATAAAATAAATAAAAACCTAAACTAAACTAAAAAAATAAAAAACCTAAATAAAATAAAAACTAAACCTAAAATAAAAAGAAAATAAACTTAAAATTAAATAAAATAAAAACTAAATAAAAACCTAAACCTAAAAACTAAACCTAAAAATAAAATGTAAAAATAAATAAAAAAACTTAAACTCTTAATAAAAAGACCTAAACCTATAGTAAAAATTAAAATAAACCAAAACCCAAACTAAAATAAACTAAACTAAAATAAAAGAAACCTAAACCTAAACAAAAAATAAACTAAATCAAACGTAAACCAAACCTTAAATAAAATAAACTAAAATAAACCTAAAATTAAAAAAAAATAAAATCAAAAATAATCCTAAATAAAACCCAAAGCCTAAACCTAAAAAAATAAAATATAAACCTAAACCAAAACCTAAAAAAAAAAATAAAACCTAAACCTAAAAAATAAAATAAAAACTAAACTAAAAAATAAACTTAAACCTAAACCTAAACTTAAAAATAAACTAAAATAAAAAACCTAAACTAAAATAAATAAACCAAACTAAATAAAAATAAAAAAGAAACCCAAATAAAAATAAAAAATAAAATAAACTAAAATAAATAAAAATTAAACTAAATAAACCTAATCCTATCTATTTACATAATTTTTCTTAAAAAAAAACTAAATACTAAACCCAAAAACTAATCAGAAATCCTATCCCTTAAACCCTAAACCCTAAAACCTTAAACCCTAAACCCTAAAATACTCTAAACCTTAAAGCATAAAATCTAAACCCTAAACTAACCCTAAACCCTAAACACTAAACCCTATACTAACCCTAAACCCTAACCCTAATGCTAAACCCTAAAACCCTAAACCCTTAACCCTTAACCTTGAACCCTAAAAACTAAAACTAAACCCTAAACCTCCAAATCCTGAACCCTAAAAAATTCTAAATCCTAAACTCTAAACTACCTATAAAACTAAAAATAAAATAAGTAAAAAAAACATACATAAATAAAATAAAAAAGAACTTAAAACTAAACCTAGAATAAAAAAAAAATAAAAAATAATAAAATAAAATAAAACCTAAATTAAACTAAAATAAAATAAACCAAAAATAAAAACCTTGATAAAATAAAACTAAATGTAAAATAAAAAAATAAAATAAACCTAAAATAAAATAAAATAAAAACTAAATGAAAACCTAAACATAAAAAGTAAACCTAAATATAAAACCTAAAAATAAATAAAAAATAAAACTTAAACCCTAATCTTAAAAAAACCTAAACCTAAAATAAAAATAAAATAAATCAAAACCTAAACTAAAATAAACTAAACTTAAATAAATAAAATGTAAACATAAACCTAAAATAAAGTAAGCCTAAACCTAAACCAAAACTAAATAAAATAAAATAAACTAAAAAAAATACAAATCTAAACTAAAAAATAAAACCTAAAAATAAACCTAAAATAACTTCCTAAACCTTCAAAATAAAATAAAATAAAAATAAAATAAAACTAAACTCAACTAAAAACCCCAAAATAAACTAAAATAAGAAACTTAAACTAAAATAAACAAACCTAATATAAATAAACTAAACTAAATAAAAAAAATGTAAATAAAAATAGAAAATAAAATAAACTCAAATGAATAAAAAATAAACTAAATAAACCTGAACCTACCAATTTACTTAATTTAAAAAAATACCCAACTAAATCCTAAACCCCAAACCCTAAACCTACTAAACCTAAACTCCCACAACCCTAAACCTACAACCTAAACTAACCTAAACCTAAACCCTAAACCCTAAACCCTAAACTAAACCCTAAACCTTAATCCCACAACCCTAAACTCTCCAACAACCCAAAACTAACAAATCCTAAATGCTAAACCCTAAACCCTAAATTATATAACCCACAAACCCTAAACCCTCTGAGCAGTAGGAACATCACCATCAACTAGGCTCAGTCTAGATCTGGCGGTGGAGGCAAAGGCATAGGCTATGGTTATTATAGTGGTGGTGGGGGATATGGAGGTGCTAGTGGATATGGAGGCGATGATGAGGCGAGGTGGTGTTTATGGAGGCAGTGGAAGGAAGTATCGTCTAGAGGGAGAGATTAGTGATATGATGCGGATCCCACTACTCAAGAGGAGAGGGTGGTTCTGATGGGAACTAGAGAAAATGTAGAACGGTCAATCCGATCTGCTGCTTATGGAACTATGTATTTATAGTAGAGATGGTTCTACTTATCTAGGGTTTTTGATTTGCTCTATGGGTGCTCATTTTTTATCTACATCATCACTTGTGTTTTAGAAAACTTGGGGTGCTACTTGGTTGATGAAATCAAAAGAAATGTTGAATATAAATTAAAAAAACTACCAACCCTAACTAAAACTTAAACTAAAACAAAACCAAACCCTAAACCCTAAACCCTAAATCCTAAAAACCCTAAACCCTAAACACTAAACCCTAAACCCTAGACCCTAAACTCTAAATCATAAACCCCCCTAAACCTTAAAACCCTAAACCCTAAACCCTAGACCTTGAACCCAAACCATAAACCCCCTACCTACCCCTAAACCCTAAACTATAAACCCTAAACCCTAAACTAACTCTAAACCCTAAGGCATAAATCCCAACCCCAAACCCTAAACCCTAAACCTTAAATAAATATGTCATTAGGAGTAGATCTAAAGAATGACCTAATCCTAACATAGTTATGGTAGGTAAAGAAAATGTCTTCAAGAGAATTTCTCTTGACTGTTAGAGATTTGAATACCCAAAACCCTAACCCTAAATCATATTATAATACCATGTATTATAGTATAATGTATCATCATATATTTGAGCATGTAGTGATGTGTTTTTGGATGTTATAAAATGTTTTGAAATGTTTTCATATATTATGGTATTGTGCCCTATAGTATATATTAATATTAATCATAAAAATATTGATTAAAAAAATCAGATGATGAAATTTGTTAAATTTGAAGTGAGAATTAGGTTGTAGTACAAAAGGTGTGTTATGCCACATGTAGTATAAAATGTAAGATTTTATGTTCTAAAGAAATATTATATGTTGTAGCATAGTATAGCATCATATATCATAATATATTATTCTGCACATTTTAAATTCTTTTAATGTTTTATAATTATGCAGTTGAGCCTACACTAGCATTATTTATAAAAATGTTGATTTAGACTTTAAAATGGTTTAATTTGGCCAAATTCATAATAGGTGGAGCATAGCATCATAATATATTATTTCAATTTAAAATATGTAAGTAATATAACTAAAATATATAGTTTTTTTATTATTTAGACAAATTTTTTTATCTAAAGTAATCCATTGTGATATGATATGTAATATAATATAATATAATATGTTATAGTGTATTGTAATATAGGATGCCATAATATAGTGTAGCATCATGCATTATACTATGTATTATTACTACTTGTTGTTTAACATATTTTAGTTTGTTATAGTATGATGTAGTAGAGTATATATAGTTTTTTATTATTTAGACAAATTTTTTTATCTAAAGTAATCCTTTGTGATGTGATATGTAATATAATATAATATAATATGTTATAGTATATTATAATATAGGATGCCATAACATAGTGTAGCATCATGCATTATGGCATACCATTGTGTATTACTACTTGTTGTTTAACATATTTTAGTTTGTTATAGTATAATGTAGTAGAGTTTGTACTCATACAATTCATAAAAATACTAATTTATAGGTTGAGATGATGGGATTTAACCTTTAAGGTAAGCTTTAGGGAACATTATTCGGGGTGTACTATGGTGTGTCATTTAATCAAAAGAATAGAATTTTGCATCCAAAATTAATGTTCATTTTTCAACCAAATTTTATAAATTTTTTGCTTAAAGTGATTCATTTTATGGTGTAATGTAAGATAATATATTATATGAAAGCATATTAAAATATAATGTACATAATAATATAACTTCATATATATATATATATATATATATATATATATATATATTATGTGGTGGTGTGTTACTAAATTTTATTGTACATTTTAGTATATTTTACTTTTGTTATAATACATTGGGTGAAAACTCACAAAAATGTTAATTTGAAGGTTGACATGGAAGAATTTGGCCAAATTCATGCAACACACTAAGAAGCAACAACAAAATTATGCTATTTTGTACCATTTCTAATAGAAAAATAACAATTTTACATCCAAAATGAACATTATTCATATTTTGAGAAATTATTTTTATTTGTTCCTTTAAGTGATTCTAATGAGGTGTAATGTTAGACAATATATTATATTATAATAAATTATAATATACATCATATATTATAATATAATATAGTGTGTTAATTCACACTATAATATGTTTAGGATGATGTTGTATAGTTAGTTTGAGCTTGCACCATCACAAATCATAAAATGTTGATTAGAATGTGAAGATGATGTAATTTGAATAAATACATTATTAGGCTTTTGGTTGAAGTATTAAAGGTATGCATAAGAAAAGAAATAAGATTTGATGAGAATTTCATGTCAAGGACATGGAGGGAGATCTGCTAGGGGATCACACATGCATTGGAAATGACATGTGAGGGGTTTATGTCGAGGGCATAGAAGAAGAAAATCTGCTAGGGATAAGGTTTGAATTTTATTTGATTATATGATTAATGGAAAGAAGATCCGTTGGGGAAAGGAATATATAATCCACTGAGGATTAAGATTGAATCAACTTTAATTTATTTTGTTTTAGTTGACGTGGGGCATATCTGCTAGAGGTATGGGCTCGATTCCACTAGGGATCAGGTATATGAACCTTCCACTAGGGGAGTTTTCCATTTGATTTGAGTTTGATTTCATAGATTTGGGGATGTAATGAAAAAAGAGTTTGGTTGGATTTTTTTAATATACATTATACTAGGGGAGTTGGTTTAATTTGGATCCACTAGGGAGGTTTGTTTTGAATTTGATTTATTTGCTTGAATTATTTACATATGATTTGGGGCTCCATTAGGGAAAATCAGATTAGGTTTAATTTAACCTGAGTTAATGTGTGGATCCTATCAGTGTGCGATGAACTCACTAAGAAGGGGATATATCAACCTTGACCTACCTTAGGTTTATAAATCCAAATGGATAGTCTACCGGCTGCAGGGTAGAGCTAGGCAACCTACTAGGTTGCCTTTGGTGTCAATGGTTTGTGCTAGGGAAGAATGACTTACATCTCCTAAGCGAGGAACCAACCGGGTGACCTATTGGATGAACAACAAATCGAACCTAGCCTAGGGAGACTACTTTGTGAATACCACTAGAGACTTATATCAACTCAAAAGTAGTCAGGATTAATTTTATCATAAATTCAAGTGATTTGATATGGTTTGTTTGGTTTAGTTTGATTTTAAATTGAGGGAATATATGTTGGGGATGTGAGCTCAATCAAATTGGAAGATTTAATTTATGGACCATGTTGGTGTGTGATGGACCCACTTAGAAGGGGCTATTAGACTTATCTTATCTCAGATTTACAAATTCAAAGGGATAGTCTACTAGATGTGGGGTAGAGCTAGCCAACCTAAAGGGTTTCCTTTCGGTGTGTAATGGTTGTGCTAGGAAGAAAGAGTAGCAAACTTACATCTTCTAAAGCAAGGAACAATCACTAGGGTGACCTATTTGTATCACAACAAATCAAACCCGACTTAGGGGCGACTACTGAGTGAATGCCACTAGAGACTTTTATCAACTTAAGAGTAGTCAGGCAATTCCTATAAGGAGTTTTGCTGACACTTCCCTAAAGATAAGATTCTTTCTTGGGAAAAGGTATCGCTAAGGGTGTCCTCCTAATCCACAAGTGAATATATATTTTGTTTATATCTTCGCATGGACCCTCGTTGGTGTGTGAGGGACCACACTAAGAAGAGGCTTTGTCAACCATAACCTATCTCAAATTTACTAGACCAAGGGAGAATTTGCACATCGATAGGATGAATTCTCCAACCATAGGGGTGGTTACTAGGAATGGGGAACTGTCCAATCTGATAATAACTCGGGTAGTGTCTAAATGGGGTGCAAAGATGTGATCTAAATATAGTGCCCAGGTGCTATTAGGGTGTTATCGAGCCTTGGAAAAGAGAGCTTATAAGTGTACGGTGGCCAACTCAAGAAGAAAGTGTAGCAGACTTACATCTACCATGAGTGGTGTATCCTAAGGTGAGAGAACCAACCAACCTAAGGTGTATCTGTTAGCATGAGTGGTGTACCATCAGAATAGTTATAACCAACCAACCTAAGGTGCCGGTTGGTGTGCAATGATCAATCTGGAAAGAAAGCATGTAGGCTTACAACTTTTCAAGTGGAACTAATCATTGGGATAGTCAGTCATTGGCGGGATAGATGCTATCCAACCTAGAGCGACTACTAAGTGGGGATCCCCGAGGAAGGACTAGACCCAAACTTGAACTAGTAAGGAGGGAAGGAGCCACTAAGGGACTTATCCTAAACCTCAAATATACTCGATTGAGTCAGTGAATGAAGGCTAATCCAAGAAGAAAGCATAGCACTCACATCCTCTTAAGTGAAGCCAACATGACGTAGCTTATTGGTTACACAGTAAGGCCTGTGAAACTAATAAGGCACTCATTGGTGTGTAGTGGCCAAGTAAAGAAGGAAAGCATAACAGACTTACATCCTCCAAAGCAAGAAGACCACTAGGGTGACACACTAGCAGGTAGCATGTAGAGCAGCTATTGAGTGAGTGTCACTGAGGGCGTTATCTCAACTCAGAGGAGCCCAAGATAAAAGATATGCATTTATTTTATATGTTTATGTGTAGTTTATGTTTGTGTTGTGTCATCGAAGGATAGAATGCCAATCAAGTTCCTTACACTTACCCTAAACACATCGAGGCAGATTCGTAAACAAGAATACTTTCAACATGAATGAGATTAAATTCAAAATGGAATTTTCAATGATGATAATTATTTTCAAACAAGATTTATAAAATTTCTTTAAGTAGAGCCCGTTGATTAGAAGCATTGGGCTCTCTCCCTTATGATTAATAAGCTGATAAGATCCACCTTGGTAGGCCTTCTCTATGGCAAAAGGGCCTTCCCAAGTGGGTTCAAACATGCCTCCCATCTTACGATATACAACAATCAATCTCCTAGAACTATAATAAGCTCTCCAACTTGAAAAGCATAAGGAAAGACCAACTTATTGTGAGCTTGAATCATTTTAGCTTTGTACAACTTGAGGTTTTGGCATGCTCACAGGCATCTCTCCTCTAAACCTTCAAGCTCTTCTAACTGCAACTTGGTGTTCTGCTCTGTTGTGATCTTGCTACCCATAACTATCCTTAGTGATGGGAGTTGGACTTCTAATGGTAGAATGGTTTTAGACCCATACACTAAAGAGAAAGGAGTAGATTGAGTTGGAGTTCTATATGTGGTGTGGTAGGCCCATAAACCTTCAACTAACTGCTCATGCCACTATCACTGTTATTATCGAGTGTCTTCTTCATTATTTAAATGAGAGTTTTGTTGAAGGCTTCTACTAAGCCCTTTTCCCTTGGTAGTTGATGGTAGATTATTTTCAATCTATTCTGTGTCTCTGAGCAAAGTTGTTGATCTCGGTGCTCTTGAATGCAGTACCATTATCAAATATAATTTATTGAAGCACTATGAACCTATATATGATATGGTTTCTAGAAAACTAGAGCACATGCTAAGCTGTGACCTATCTGAGCAGAATCACCTTCACCCATTTGGAAAAGTAGTCAGTAGCAGCTAACATGAACTAATGACCCTTGGAAGAAAGAGGATCAATCAAACCCACTATGTCGGTACCTCAACACTCGAATGGCCATGAAGCCAATGTAGGATGTATAATGTTGGGTGGTTGGTGAAGGATCACACCATGTATTGACATTGGTGGCATCGCCTAGCCGTATCCATGCAATCTTTGATCATCGATGGCAAGTAGTATCCTAGTCTTTTGATCTTGGCTTTCATCTTCAGATTGGATTGGTTGGCTCCACATAATATCTAGTGTACCTCGTTCATGATCTTAAGGGCTTCGTTCTTGTCTAAATAATGTAACCACATATGATCAAACATCCATCGGCATAAGACACCATCCACAAGAGCATAGGAAAGTGCTCTCTGCTTAATCTAATGGGCTTGGGACTTCTCTTGAGGTAGTTTGCCTTTATTTAGGTAATCCATGAATGGTTTCCTCCAATCTAACTCCTCATCCTTCTTGGGAATGGCAACCTCCTGTTCAAGAGAGTACTTTTTGATAAGTTCAATATCAATAAGGGATAAGACTTATTTATTTGGACCTTTATTGATATGAACACATCCTCCAAACATGCCAACTCCTTGACAAGCTTGGCTAAAGCATACGCTATGACATTCTCTCCTCAATAAATCTTATAAATATTAACCACTAGGATTTGGGCCAACAACTCTATAGTGTACTTGTGGTAGTGGTGGAGCTTGGGCTTTATAACCTTATAGGGCACAAAAATTTGGTTGATAACTAGTTGAGAATCCTCAAAGATGTTGATGTTTTGGATGTTTAGAGTAAGGACTAACTCTAGATCGGCAATGAGAGCCTCATATTCAGCTTCATTGTTGGTGCAAGGATTGGACAAATGATATGAGAATCTCATCACATCACGGTCCAGAGTTAAGAGAATTATTCCTAACCCTATCTTATCTGGAATAGTAGATTATGGTTCTTCTCCTCTTTGAGAGGAAGCCGCACCATCGTAGTACATCTCCCAGCAGTGAATGCTTGTATCCCCTTAGTTCATGATTTGTTCATCTGGGAGATCACCACAAAGCAGAGAGTTAGTAGAAAGTGGGTGTGCTACTAATAAATCTATTAATGCTTGTCCTTTCACACCACGGAGGGGTACGAAGGTAATGTCAAACTACAAGAGGATCATGGACCATTGTGCCAACTATCTGATAGCGTCAGCTATGTCATAAGATACTATAGTGGATTGATCCTAGAGATTAAGTTCACCTTATGAGGGAGCATGTTGTGCTGAAGCTTTTGGGATGCAAAGATTAAAGCTAGACAATGCTTCTCAATGGGTGGATAATTAGCCTCAGCAGGGATTAGACTTGGAGACACTTATGCTTTGCTTTGGAGCTCGGTCTTCATCATTATCTCGCTTAAGTGTCACCTTCAAAGGAATCTACTACTGAGAAGAGCTGGCTAGTGTGCTAACCATATAAGACTCATTCTATGAACTAGATTCAAAGTCTATATGGATAGCAGGTGTACTCTTGGTAGTTGGGACATATCTTTCATTGGGTGACCAGTAAAGAGGTTTTCCACCCCTAGGACTACCTCTGAACTAGCCTCTTCCTCTTCTTGGTGGATGTCAAGTCATCCTACCCATATGTTTGAATGGAGTAATGAATTATGGGTGGAATCTAATGTCAGGCTTCACTTCCTCTTCCAAGTCTATTTCTACTCCCTTTTATTTTCTTTTCTTTCATTTTATTTTTTTTTTTTATTTTATTTTTATACTTTGGGCAAGTTTGAGAGAATAGACTTGTTGATTTTGAGTGAGGTAGTAAGCCGCATCATCATATATGCCAACCTCATGAACTGTAAATGGCTTGAGATCTCCTTTGACATCGTAGATGATCCCATGTCTCACAAACTTTATACACTAAT
Source organism: Cymbidium sinense (assembly GCA_021442155.1). NCBI lineage: Eukaryota > Viridiplantae > Streptophyta > Magnoliopsida > Asparagales > Orchidaceae > Cymbidium > Cymbidium sinense. The sequence continues at coordinate 6,100,694 of CM038217.1, forward strand.
GTACAGAGGATGGAATTATATTATTCTCATGTATCTATGGTCTCCCTAACAAAGTGTTGAAATATGTATCCGAGTCTATAATATGAAACTTGGTTTAGGTCTTCCAATCATCTATCTCAAAGGGAAATACTATAGAGCCTAAGGCCTGTTGACCTCACTTTTGGAGTGCAGATTCAATCTTCCCATCTTAGACATAGGTGTCTTCTAAATACTAAGACTTCCCTAGTCGTAGGACACTTCTAGCAATTGGGTAAACACTTAACATAAGCCTAAAGACTTAGAAAGGTTAACCATAGGATTAGGTTATGCTTTAGGGATTAGGATAATCCATCTACCTTACAACCCCAATCCAATCCATGTTAACCTTTTAAAACCAATCCTCAGGTTCAATTCAAACATCAAATTAAAATCCAAATCCAAACCCAAATTCCAAAACCAAATGATTGAAGCCCATGATGAAATCCAAACTTGAAACCTTCCTAAGCCATATGACCTATCCTGTGACTCGCCAAATCTTAATACAAATCAATCCAAAATCAATTTATTTTCTCATAATCAATTTATATCTTCAATCATCTTCATAAATATAAATCAAATCTACATTCAAATGATCAAAACTAAATCAAACTAAATCAAATTAAATCAAAACCCTTCCTAAGCCATATAACCTATCCCATGGACTTAGCCAAATCTTAAATCAAAAGTCAAACTCAATTGATTTTCTCACAAATCAACCATATTTTCAATCATCTTCACAAATTGAAATGAAATATACATTTAAATCAACAAAATTAAATCAAACCAAATTAAAATCCAAACCCAAGCCACATGACCCAACTCCATGGACTTAGCCAAATTCCTTCATTCCAAAACCCAAATTCAATTGATTTTCTCGTGAATCAATCATTCCTTCAATCATATTGACAAATATAAATTAAATCTACAATCATCAAGCCAAACCAAAATCAACCCAAGTTAAACCAACTTAACCCTTTTGACTTGAAATGTTTAAATAAACCAAAACCCATTTGAACCTAAGCCAATTGTAATTGAATTTATATATTAATCCCAAATCCATATATAAACTCAACTAAATCAAACTCAACCAAAAATTAAGCCAACTAAATCCAATTAGTCCACTTGACCCAAAGTGGGCAATTTGACTTATTTGAGCCAAGTTGTAATCCTACCCAAATTGGATTGAATCAAGTCGATTAAAACCTCCCATTATGATTGTCGATCACCCTAGGTTGATCAATTGCCACAAATTTGGTCAAGCCAAGTCAACTTGGTTATTTGACCAAGTCAACCCCTTAACCCATATGAACCCAAACTAGCTAAATTGCAACCTAATCAAAATCCTTTGAAACCAATGATTCATACCAAATCGAAATCAATATTAGAATATGATTTGACGTTCAATTGAGTCAAACCAAACCCAATTGGCCCTCTTAACCCAAGTTGACCCAAATTGGCCTAAAAGACCAAATTGGGTCAAACGAAAATATAAACCAAATAGATTATAACCAATTTCTCAAGTTCATTCCAAATTGATTGTTGAACTTGACCAAAGCCATGATTGGACCCAATTGAACCCAATGACTACCCCAAATTGACCTAAAGGGTCAAGTTGGCCTAAATCAAAACCAAATACAAATTAATTGAAACCAAAGACTACAATCATCTTCAACAAGTGAACTAAACCCAAACCAACACCCAACCATTGATAATTTGGCCAATTTGGTCAAATTGGTCAACTTAACCCATTTGACCCAATTGAATTCAAATGAGCCAAAATCAAATATAAGATAAACTAAACCAAACTAATTGAACCAAAACATCCTAAATAATAACTATTTCCTAGCCTAAATGAGTCAAATTGAGCCAAACCTAACCAAATCAACTTCAATTGACTTGAAATTTGCTAACCCACTTTGGCTCATTTCAAATCGCCCCAAATCAAATCCAATGCCAAATGATCATTCTACGCTGAGGACATCATATGAGACAAATCACTCATGTAAATGGTCATTTCCATTCCTTGGCCACTTGGTACTCTCCCAATGTCTACTAGGGAGGACACCGCCAACTTGACCCAAGGTGGTTGGGTTTTCCATGACCCATGGGAGGTGAAATCACCTAACCCTCCCCATTAGAGCATTTGAAACCCATAGGCCACCCATGATTCCTCTTTGGCAGCCACCTCCACACCTTCATCTAACCAAGATGAGCCAACTCACTTCCTCCTTGTCACCCATGACTCTGTGAGATGGTCGGACAACCATTAGAAGTCAAACTTGATCCCACCATTCGATCAAGATAAAAGGGGGTATACACCCCCTCGTTTCCATGCAAACATAAAAAAAATTATTTCTTAGAGCCCTTGCTACCCAAGAAGAGTCGCTAGAGCCATTCCCTAAGCTCCCAAGCTCATTCCTCAATAAAAAAATGCCATTCCCATCTATCTTGAAATAGGACACTCCATTTTTGACCTAACTTCCTCATTTCTCCATCAAACTCAAATTAATTTTGCACGTACCTACCCCAGGGCTCATCGAGGAAGAACAAATCATCTCCCAAGCTTCTTGAGCACCAAAGGTAGGACCTTGATCAAAGTCGAGCTCCAAATCATCCCAGGCCTTTAAGAACATCAAGGAATTGATCCAATTGTTGCTCAATTGGGCTTCATCTCAACTAGATGAAGCTTCCTCAATCATTCGAGCCGCCGATCTTGAGCTTCGATGAGGTATGCTTCCAAAACTGATCCTTAGACAAAAATGGGTTGGTGCTTTTTGAAGAAAACTTGCATGTTGAGTGATCTTGACCATTGGATCCTCTCTGATCGATGTCATGAATGTGTCAGATCCTTTTTGAATTGATCCAAGATCGGGTAAGCTCGGATCAAGTGAGGAATGGCGGATGGACTCCATTCTCCCTCACTCATGTGATGTTAGATCACGCACCGTCCATTTTAAATAATCAAAATGGTCATTCTTGATTAGATTCGCTAGATTGATTTAATTTAATCATATTAAGATGTTGAATTAATCATAGCCATCCAATCTTAGATCAGATAGTGGATGAGAAAGTGCATCCTCCGCTGCCACGTAAGAGTTGGATAAGTTTTAAGTAGACATTCCCATGGTGCCATAGAAAGTGCATGTCGGCCACCACATGCAATAGGATTAGGCTTTAATCGGCTTAATTAATCATTTTTAATGGCTGAAACTTCTAAAACTCATAAAAAATCATAGAGAAATAAAAATGCAAATAAATACTCATTTTAATGGTATTTAAGTAGAGAATTAATTTAAAATGATCTTAACTAATTTTGAATAGTAATTAAGGTTTAATTAAAAAATTAATTAGCTTAATTACTCCTTAATTACTTGAGCAATTAATCTCAAATTTTGTGGGTTAATTTAATGGGATGACCTCTGCCTCCCATGATGTTCTTGGGCTTTATTACTCACTTAATTAGAAAAATTAGATAATTAAATCTTAACTACTCTTTTAAGTTAATTAATGATTATTTAATCCTATGAACAATAAGACATTTGTTAATTAAATTTATTAATCATTATTTAACAGTAAGTGAACTAAGGAATGTGGCACCTTTCCTAAGTTCATTTCACCCTTTTTTAAAATGAAATTAATTAATATTTAACTAATTAATTAAATCACTTAATCAAATTAAAATCATAATCACATCAAACCTTAATTATTTAAATCATGGGGTAGATCATTAGGTGTTTAATAACCTAAAGGAGTTCAATGAAATTATGGTTAGTCCACATGTGTGGGAAAATTATAAGAGTAATTAATTAGGTCCCTTAATCTAATTAACTATTAATCATGAGCCAATTGTATTAGGCCCCTTTTATTTCCTAGGATCATTGCGAGTTTATTTTCCATGCAAATCATATTGGTTCATAATTATTTAGTTAATTACTTTAAGGTGACATAGGTAAGGGTGATTAATTCATCTAATTAAGGGTTCGACTTAATTAAGAAATAAAATCAACCAAATTACATTTTCTTAAATTAAATCAAATCACTAATGTGGGAATGGGTTTAAAACAACTAATAATCTTTTCTCTTCTCCTCTTTAAATCAAATCAATTCCAAAACTTAATTAATAAAGAAGCTTTGGTTTGCTTTAAATAATGTTATTTTATTTGATTATCATGAAGAACAAGTTTAGTTGAATGAATCACATGCTTATATTTGATTGTGCTCTTTCTAATCATGTTAAATTTGGTATGTCAACTGAATTCATGCATCCATCTTTTCAAAATCAAGTAAAATAAAAAGGATTTCTTTTATGTAAGCTTGCATGTGTTGATTTAACTTAATATAAGTGTGGCTATTATCACTATTAAATCCAAATGTGTTTTTCAAAATCTTATAAAGGAATAATAATATGTGTTATGGTGCTAGTTATAAATGCATAAGAAATGCATGTGCTTATAGCTTAAGTGTATGAATGTTGAGTTCTCTTTCCTCTATTCATGTGTTGATTTATATAAGATTGAATGGTAATTGGTATATACCAGACATCCCGAACACGAGGTTTTAGTTAGCTCCAAGGAGGTCATTTGATTACCTCACTTCCCTGGTTTAACAACACCACTTGCCTATTTGATTTCATTCTTATGTATTTCAATATTAGAATTTGGTTAGAGCTTTAATTCATATATATAAATGATTCATAAAAAATACAATCTTTGTTTGGTTTTCTTTCCTCATTTATGTATACATCCATGTGTGAAGAAAAGCATGTATATAGTCTGGACATCCTAGAATATGAGGTTTTAGCTACCAAGGTGGTCATTTGATTACTCCTTCTAGTTTAACAATGACATGCCTATTTTTTATTCTTTGTACATTTTGTATAAGTGATTAGTGATAAAGTATTTTACATTAAAATTACATGCATTCATAAATAAAATTAAATTAGCCATATGATACACTTCCTTTCATGTATGAAATATGTTTGAATGCAAATGGATAAATAGTACATCTTAGAATAGGCTTTGTTAGTATGGAAAGAGAATGATTTAATATTAGTTTAACAATGGCAATTATTTAATTTCATTCTTAAGATGCCTTTCATTTTGAATTTGGATTATTTAAAGTGAACCTAAACTTAGAATTAATTACATCATTTAATTAGACATTTACTAAAGAGAACTAAATCAAATTAATATACTTTAGAAAGAAACTTGAAAGAGGGCAATCCTCTTTTCCTCTCTTTATAACACTTAGTTGCTAAGTCTAATCAAATGAAACAAAAGAAAACACAAATTAAAATTCTCAAATCAATTAAACTACTTCAAGTGAAATCAACCTTTCATGTTAAATTTAATCCTTCTACAGTTAGAAATTACAATAATAATGCCTAACAAGACATACCACACAAGCCTTAATACACACATTAGAATTAAGTCACCACTTCTAGCTCTAAGTTAGAGGTATGGTGTTATGTATATTTTGTTATATCATGTATTATTTTAGTGGATGTTAGGGTGTATGCTTCATAGAGATGATAAGCCAATATTAGCCTAATCATGTTTTCTATGGGATTATACTGAAGGGATGCCTAAAAATAAATGTGAATGTTCTTTTTGTAGGTTGCTTAAATCCTTAAGCATAATCCAAGTTAGGATAGGTGGGCTTAGTTACCCATGTGTAGGATGCTAAGTCCAAATTATAAATACAACTGCTTGGGATTATATGTATATTTAGCTAACCTATATTTTGTAGGTCTAGTTAGATTTACTTTTCCCACATAAATGTAATTTTTGCAATAGGAATTAAGATTAGTGCTATGAGAGATTAGGATGAGCAATGACTAGAAGGCTTTGTCCTAGGGTCCCCTGTGAAGCCTTTGAAGCAAGCACCATCGAAATCATAGAAGGAACCAAATCAAAAATGTAGATATGAAGAAAGAAGACACCCATTGCATTTAATACAATTATAATTATTCATTCATATTCCAGGTTGTATAAAGGTAAAGCTCGACTACCCATATTTTCTCTTCTGTGATGGTACCATCGCAATAACCTTTATTCTTTATGATAGTTTATATAATTATTTGATGTTATGTTTACATCATGCATTAGGATGACATGCCTTTCATAGTTTCTTAAATGATTGATGCTTTAATGTGTGGCTTGGATATGATTTGGCTCTTAGGATAAAAATAACTTTTCTACCCAACTAATCACTCATAACTAAATTTTAAACAACTCATGACCTCATCATAAAGCCTAAGACCTAAATAAGATAATTAAAATATTTTGCAACCCCTTAGCTATATGTTTGTATGTTTCACATCATGCATGCATATTCTTTCTCTCTTGAACATGAAGGATCTATCCTTGCATGATAAAGGAATGCTTGATGAGGGCATCCCTTGTGGTGGAGAACACCTTCTTCTAGCTGATTTGACCTCTAACCTATTTCATCATGCATTTAGGCATAAGAAATCCTAAAACCTCTGTCAAATAAATCTATCCAAAATGAAATAAAATTTGAAAAGATTTTTCATCTATAGATTAAGTCATATGTTCATACCACTCATGCTCTAGTCTCTTAGGGAGTAGGTTTAAGAATTTTGTCTCTTTCTAATTAAATAACTACCCTAGCTATCTTGCAATTCATAAAACCGGACTACATGGTTTAAAAATTGTAGGAGGAGTTAGGCACCACTCGGTTATAAGTCCGTAAGTCGACAATTTATTCTCTTGTGGAGGTAAACCCTTATGTCCACTCGCTTAGATTTAGGTCGTGCTTTAGCGCACTAAAGCTCCCTAGATTTAGGATCCAGGTGGCTATTTCCTTCTGGCTATAAGCATAAATCCTCACCTCTTAGGCATTCACACAACCTTGTGTTAGGATTATAAGCCTAGTAATCTAATTAAATTTCAACTCAAAACATATAAATCTCCTCAACTTCAAAATTATAAAGGCCAACCATAGATAGATTGGAATGCTCACTAGCTTCCTAGTATCATGAGCATTTCCTACTTATTTCATTTGGATTCCAAAAATAAGTCTTCTCCTTGAACTTTCCCAATTGATTTTCCAAATACAACAAATCCTTCGATAATCTAACCTTGAAATCTTTGGAGATGATAATAGTCAACTTTAAACGAGAGTATTCTTAGAAAATTTCATTTCTTAAGATATAATTAACTATGGAGGCTTACCTCCATAGGGAACTTAAGAATATGGTTTAATAAAAACCCTACTTTATTTATCCAGGTAAAGTAGGGGAAAAATCTCAGGAACATTCGAAGACCCATCATGCTTTAGGAGTCCTTATTATGTGATTAGGTCCTTTGTAAGGTGATGCCTCTATCTTTTGAGATAGTACATCACACCTCAATATTGTACCCAATCTCCAAAAATAAACACCACAAGGCCCTCTCGCCTTATTTATTGAATCCTCTCAACATCTTCTTTTCTTTTTGGAGTTCGGAGATGTCTTTCTTAAGTAGGTAAGGGTTCTTAGACTCATAATATTGACTGATACACTTAGGTCAACCAGAACACTGGATAGCCTGTATTTACCAACATCCATTATATTGTAAAGAGGTAGTTGTGCTTGGTTGTCCATAGGTGCAAGTCTTCACTACTGAATTAACTCAATAAAAACCTAAACCTAAAAAATAAACCTAAAAATAAAACTTAAAAATAAATAAAAACTAAAACCTAAACCCAAAACTAAAAAAAACCTAAACCTAAAATAAAAATAAAATAATGAAAACAAAATAGACCTAAACCTAAACTAAAATAAACTAAACTAAAATAAATAAAACCTAAACCTAAACCTAAAATAAACTAAACCTAAACCCTAAACTAACTAAAATAAAATAAACTAAAAACTAACCTAAACCTAAACAAAAAAATATAACCTAAAAATAAACCAAAAATGAAAACCTAAAACCTAAACCTAAAAAATTTAAATAAAAACTAAACCTAAACCTAAAAATAAAATATAAAACCTAAATCTTAAAAATAAAATAAAAATAAAATAAACTAAAAATAAACCTAAACCTAAAAAAATAAACTAAAATAAAACCTAAATTAAAATAAATAAACCTAAATCAAAATAAAAATAAAACTAAAAAAACTAAATAAACCTAAATGTTCCAATACTTAATTTAAAAAAATTTAAAAATGAAAACTAAAACAAAACAAAACTAAACCCTAAAACTAACCTTAAACCTTAAACTCTAAACCCTAATCCTACTACCTTAAACCCTAAACCCTAAACTCTAAAACCCGAAAACCTAAACCCTAAACTCTAAAACCTGAAAACCTAAACCCTAAACCCTAAACTCTAAACCCTAAACCCTAAATCCTAAAAAATCTAAACCGTAAACCTTAAACCATAAACTTACCCTATACCTGAAACCCTAAACCTTAAACCCTAAAAACCCTAAACATTAAACCTTAAATCCTAATCCCTAAACTAACCAAAAACCCTAAGCTAACCTGAAACCGTAAAAACCATAAACCCTAAAGCTTAAACACTAAACCCTAAACCCTAACCCTAAACCCAAAACCCTAAAACCCTAAACCTTAAAACCATAACCCTAAACGTTAAACCCTAAACCCTTAACCCTAAACCCTAAAACCTAAAACCTAAACCTAAACTAAATATAACCTAAAAATAAAATAAATAAATAAAACCTAAACCAAAATGAAATAAAAAAAATAAAATAAAATAAAAACTAAAACTAAAACCTAAAGCTAAACATAAAAATGAAATAAAATAAACTAACATAAAATTATTTAAAAACTAAACTAAACTAAACAAAATAATATAAACCTAAGAATAAGAAACCTAAATAAAATAAAAACTAAACGTAAAATAAAAATAAAATAAATCTAAAATAAAATAAAATAAAAATTAATTAAATATCTAAACCTAAAAGATAAACCTAAAATAAAACATAAAAATAAAAAAATAAAACCTAAATACTAAACAAAAAAAAAAAACTAAAGCTAAAATAAAATTAAAATAAACACAATAAAATATATCTAAACCTAAACTAAAATAAATAAAACCCAAACCTAAACCTAAATTAAACTAAACCTAAACCTAAAATAAACTAAACATAAACCCTGAACTAAATAAAATAAAATAAACTAAAAATAAACCTAAACCTAAACTAAAAAAGAAAACCTAAAGATAAACTGGAAATAAAAACCTAAAACCTAAAAAAAAAAAAAAACTAAACCTAAACCAAAAAATAAAAATAAAAAATAAAACCTAAACCAAAAATATAAACAAAAATAAAACTGAACTAAAAAATAAACCTAAACCTAAAAAATAAACTAAAATAAGAAACATAAACTAAAATAAATAAACAAAACTAAATAAAAATAAAAAATAAACATAAACCAAAATAAAAAATAAAATAAACAAAAATAAATAAAAAATCAACTAAATAAACCTAAACCAACTAGTTTACTTAATTAAAAAAAACCCTAAATCCTAAACCCTAAACACTAAACCCTAAACCCTAAACCCTAAACCCTAAACCCTAAAAACCTAAAAACTTAAACATAAACTAAATAAAACCTAAACATAAAATATATAATAAAACCTAAACCTCAATAAAATAAAATAATAAAATAATAAAATAAAATAAAAACCTAAACTAAAACCTAAACCTAAACCTAAAAATAAAATAAAATAAACTAATAAAAAGATTAAAATAAAATAACTATAAACCTAAACTAAATTAAAAAAATAAAATCAACCTAGGAATTAAAATCAAAATAAAATAAAAACTAAACATAAAATAAAAATAAAATAAATTTAAAATAAAATAAAATAAAAACTAAATAAATACTAAACCTAAAAAATAAACCTAAAAATAAATCAAAAATAAAACCTAAATCCTAAACTAAAAAAACTAAACCTAAAATAAAAACAAAATAAACAAAATAAAATACACCTAAACCTAAACTAAAATAAACCAAACAATTATAAATAAAACCTGAACCTAAAATAAACTAAACTAAACCTAAACTAAAAAATAAAACCTAAAAATAAACCTAAAATAAAAACATAAAACCTAAACCTATATAAATTAATATAAACCTAAACCTAAACCTAAAATTAAAAAAATAAAACCTAACTTAAAAAAAATAAAAATAAAACTAAACCAAAAAATAAACATAAACTTAAACCTAAACCTAAAAAATAAACTAAAACAAAAAACCTAAAATAAAATAAATAAACATAAAATAAATAAACTAAACTAACTAAAAATAAAAAATAAACCTAAATAAAAATATAAAATAAACATGATAAACTAAATAAACCTAAACCTACTGGTTTACTTCACTTTTTTTTTAAAAAAACCTAAACCTTAAACCCTTAACCTTAAACATTAATTCCTAAACCCTAAACCCTAAATCTAACCTTAAACCATAAACCCTAAACCCAAACCTACATCCTAAACCCTAAATACTAAAAAATCCTAGACCTTGAACCGTAAACCCTAAACCCTAAACACTGAAAACCTAAAAAAATAAACCTTAACTAAATAAAACCTAAAACCTCAACCTAAATAAAATAAAATAAAAACCTAAATTAAAACCTAAACCTAAACCTAAAAATAAAATGAAATTTAAAACTAAAAATAAACTAAAATAAAAAAAAAATAAAAACTAAACTAAAAATTAAAATAGACCTAAGAATAAAAAACCTAAATTAAATAAAATAAACAAAAATAAACCTAAACCTAAACTAAAAAAATAAAAACCTAAAACCTAAACCTATAAAAATATAATATAAACCTAAACCTAAATGTAAAAATAAAAAATAAAACATGAGTCTAAAAATAAAAATAAACATAAAACTCAAATAAAAACTAAACCTAAACCTAAACCTGAACCTAAAAAATAAACTAAAATAAAAACATAAACTAAATTAAATAAACCTAAAATAGGTAAACTAAACTAAATAAAAATAAAAAAATAAAGTCAACTAAATAAATAAAAAATAAACTAAATAAACCTAAACCTACCAGTTTACTTAATTTAAAAAAAACCAGGGGGGACTAAACCCTAAACCTTAAACCCTAAAACTAACCTTAAAACATAAACTCTAAACCTTAAGCCCTAAACCCTAAAATCCTAAAGCCTACACTCTAAACGCTAAACCTTATACCTTAAGTCCTAAACCCTAAACCCTAAACCCTAAATCATAAACCCAAAACCCTAACCCTAACTCTGAACCCTAAACCTAAACCCTAAATAAAAAACCCCAAATCATAAACCCTTCAACTTTACAACCCTAAATCCCAAGCCCTAAACCCTAAACCCTAAACCCTAAAAACCTAAACCTTAATAAAATAAAAAATAAAATAATATTAAAATTTAAATAAAAACCTGAACCTAAAATTAAAATTAAAGAAAAAATAAAAAAATAAATACTAAACTAAAGTAAAATAAATAAAAACTTAAACTAAACTAAAAAATAAAATAAACTTAAAATGTAAATAAAATAAACACCTAAACCTAAAAAATAAAATAAAATAAAGACCTAAACCTAAAAAATAAACCTAAAAATAAAACCTAAAAGTAAATAAAGAATAAACCTAAACCCTAAACTAAAAAAAAACTAAATCCTAAAATAATTAAAATAAAATAAACCTAAACCTAAACTAAACAAAATTAAACTATAATAAATAAAACTTAAACCTAAACCTAAAATAAACTAGACCAAAACCCTAAACTAAATAAAATAAAATAAATGAAAAATTAACCTAAACATAAACAAAAAATAAAACCTAAAAATAAACCTACAATAAAATCCTAAAACCTAAACCTAAAATAAATAAACCTAAACCTAAAATTAAAAAATAAAATCGAAACCTAAAAAAAAAAAAAAATAAAACTAAATAAAAAAATAAACCTAAACTTAAACCTAAACCTAAAAAATAAACTAAAAAAAATAAACTAAATAAACATAAACCTATCAGTTTACTTAATTTAAAAAATAATAAAAAGTAAAAAGAAAAATAAAAAATCAAACCCTAACCATATACCCAAAACCCTAGAGCTAACCCTAAACCCTAAACCTACAACCCTAAATCATAAAACCTCAAAACCTAAACCCTAAACCCTAAACCCTCAACCCTAAAAGCCTAAACCCTAATCCTTAAACTAACCTAAAAGCCTAAAAGCCTAAACCCTAAACCCTAAACCCTAAAGCCTAAACCCTAAACCATAAACCCTAAACCCTAAACAAACCCTAAACCCTAAGCTAACCCTAAACCCTAAAAACCCTCAACCTTAAAGCCTAAACACTAAACCCTAGACCCTAAACCCTAAACCCTAAACCCAAAAACCCTAAACCCTAAAAGCCTAAACCCTAAATTGTGAACCCTAAACCCTTAAACCTAAACCCTAAAAACCTAAAAACCTAAACCTAAACTAAATAAAACTTTAAAATAAAAAAATAAAAAAACCTAAACCTAAATAAAATAATAAAATAAAATAAAATAAAATAAAATAAAAACCTAAACTAAAACTTAAACCTAAACCTAAACTAAAAAAAACTAATAAAATTAAACTAAAATAAAATAAGTAAAAATTAAAACTAAACTAAAAAAATGAAATAAACCTAAGAATAAGAAACCTAAATAAAATAAAATCTAAACATAAAATAAAAAAAGAAACCTAAAATAAACCTAAAATAAAAAAAATAAATAAATAAAAACCTAAACAAAAAAGTAGAGCTAAAAATAGAAGTTTAAAATAAGTAAAAAATAAAACCTAAACCCTAAACGAAAAAAAAACCTTAACCTAAAATAAAAATAAAATAAACAAAATAAACGAAACCTAAACCTAAACTAAAAATAACTATACAAAAATAAATAAAACCTAACCCTAAACCTAAAATAAACTAAACCTAAACCTTAAACTATGTAAATTAAAATAAACTAAAAATAAACCTAAACCTAAAAAAGAAGTAAAAACTTAAAAAAATAAAATAAAAAATTAAACCTAAACCTAAAAATAAAAAATAAAACCTACACCAAAAATATAAAATAAAATAAAACTCAATTAAAAAATAAACCTAAACCCAAAACTTAAACTAAAATAAATAAGCTAAAATAAATAAATAAAACTAAATAAAAAAATAAAGATAAATCAAAATAAAAAATCAAATAAACTAAAATAAATAAACTTAAACTTATTGGTTTACTCAATTAAAAAAAACCATAAACCATAAGCTAACCGTGAACCTAAACCCTAAACCATAAAAACCATAAACCCTAAAGACTAAATGAACACCCTAAACCCTAAACGTTAAACCCTAACCCTAAACCATAGACCCTAAAACCCTAAACCCTAAAAACCTAAACCCTAAACCCTAAACACTAAACCCTGAACTCAAAAAACCTCGAAACCTAAACCTAAACTAAATAAAACCTAAAAATAAAATATATAACAAAACCTAAACCAAAATAAAATAAAAATAAAACCTAAACTAAAACATAAACCAAAACTTAAAAATAAAATAAAATAAACTAAACTAAAATAAATAAAATCCTAAACTAAACTAAAAAAAATAAAATCCTAAAAATAATAAAACTAGGTAAAATAGAAATAAATTAAACTTAGAATAAAATAAAATAAATACTAAATAAAATCCTAAATCTAAAAACTAAACCTAATAATAAAACCTAAAATTAAATAAAAAATAAAAACTAAACCCTAAACTAAAAAAAAACCTAATCCTAAAATAAAAATAAAAAATTAAATAAAATAAACCTAAACCTAAACTAAAATAAACTAAACAAAATAAATAAAACCTAAACCTAAACCTAAACAACATGAAACAAAATAAACAAAAAATAAAATTAAACCTAAACCAAAAAAATAAAACCTAAAAATAAACTTAAAATTAAAACCTTATCCAAAACCTAAGAAAATAAAATAAAAACCTAAACCTAAACCTAAAAAAAAATAAAACCTAAACCTAAAAAATAAAATTAAAAAAGACTCAACTAAAAACTAAATCTAAAGCTAAAAATAAACTTAAAAAAAATAAAATAAATAAACCTAAACCAAAACCTAAAATAAATAAACTAAACTAAATAAAAATAAAAAATAAAATAAACTAAAAATAAATAAAAAATAAATTAATAAACCTAAACCTATCTGTTTACTTAATTTAAAAAAAAACCCCTAAACACTTGACCCTAAACCCTAAAACCTAAATCCTAAATGTATAACTTTAACCTTAAACCCTAAAACTAAACCCCAAACCCCAAAAAGCCTTAAACCCTAAACCCTAAAACTAACCATAAAACCTAAACCTTAAACCCCAAGCACTAAACTCTAAAACCCTAAATCAAAACCCTAAACCTAAACCCAAAATCCATAAGCCTTAAAACCTATGCACTAAACCCGAAACCCTAAACCCTATAACCCTAAACCCTAAACCCTAAACCCCAAACCCTAAACCCTAAACCCTAAACCCGAAGCCCTAAACACTAAAAACATAAACCTAAAATAAATAAAACCAAAAAATAAAATAAAGGAAAAACCTAAATGTAAATAATATAAAAAAATAAAATATAATAAAAACCTAAATAAAAACCTAAACCTAAACCTCTACCTAAACTTAAAAATAAAATAAAATAAAATAAAATAAATACTAAACAAAAAAATAAAAAATAAAAACCTAATCTAAACTAAAAAATAAAATAAACCTAAAAATAAAAAACCTAAATAAAATAAAACTCAAATGTAAAATAAACTAAAATAAATCTAAAATAAAGTAAAATTAAAACTAAAATAAACAAAAAATAAAACCCAAACCCTTAACTAAAAAAAAACTTTAACATAAAATAAACAAAATAAAATAAACTTAAACCTAAACTAAAATAAATAAAACCTAAACCTACACTAAAAACCCAAAACCCTAAGCTATCCCTAAACCATAAACCCAAAACCATAAAAACCTTAAACCCTAAAGCCTAAACACTAAACACTAAACACTAAACACTTAGCCTTAAACCCAAAACTCGAACCCTAAACCATAAACCCTAAAACCCTAAACCCTAAAACCCTAAACCTTAAACCCTAAACCCTGAACCCTAAAAACATAAACCTAAACTAAATAAAACCTAAAAATAAAATACATAATAATAACACCTAAATATATAATAAAATAAAATAAAATAAAACCTAAACTAAAACTTAAACCTAAACCCAAAAATAAAATAAAATATAATAATAAAATAAACTAAAATAAAATAAATAAAAACCTAAACTAAACTAAAAAATAAACTCAACCTAAGAATAAAAAACTAAATAAAATAAAAACTAAACGTAAAATAGAAATAAAATAAACTAAAACTCAAATAAAATAAAAAACTAAATTAAAACCTAAACATAAAAATAAAACCTAAAAATAAATATAAAATAAAACATAAACCCTAAACTAAAAAAAACCTAAACATAAAATATAAATAAAATAAACAAAATAAAATAAACCTAAAACTAAACAAAAATAAATACAACCTAAACTAATCCTAAAATAAACTAAACCTTAACCTAAATCTAAACTAAATGATATAAATCAACTAAAAATAAACTTAAATCTAAAATAAAATAAATAAAACCAGAAAATAAACCAAAATAAAACCTAAAACCTAAACCTAAAATAAATAAAAACCTAAAGTTGAAAATAAATTATTAAAACCTAAACATAAAAAATAAAAATATAAAACTAAACTAAAAAATAAACATAAACCTAAACCTAAACCCAAAACTTAAACTAAAATAAATAACCAAAAATAAATAAATAAAACTAAATAAAAAAATAAACATAAATCACAATAAAAAATAAAATAAACTAAAATAAATAAACTTAAACTTACTGGTTTACTCAATTAAAAAAAACCATAAACCCTAAGCTAACCTTGAACCTAAACCCTAAACCATAGAAAACCCTAAACCCTACTAAATGCAACACCCTAAACCCTAAACCTTAAACCTTAACCCTAAACCATAAACCCTAAAACCCTAAACCCTAAAAACTTAAACCCTAAACACTAAACCCTAAACTCTAAAAACCTAGAAACCTAAACCTAAACTAAATAAAACCTAAAAATAAACTATATAACAAAACCTAAACCTAAATAAAATAAAAATAAAAACCTAAACTAAAACATAAACCAAAACCTAAAAATAAAATAAAATAAAATAAACTAATTAAAATAAACTAAAATAAAATAAATAAAAGCCTAAACTAAACTAAAAAAAATAAAATCCTAAAAAAATAAAAACTAAGGGTAAAATAAAAGTAAATTAAACTTAGAATAAAATAAAATAAATACTAAATAAAATACTAAACCTAAAAACTAAACCTAACAATAAAACCTAAAATTAAATAAAAAATAAAACCTAAACCCTAAACTAAAAAAAAACCTAAACCTAAAATAAAAATAAAAAATTAAATAAAATAAACCTAAACCTAAACTAAAATAAACTAAACAAAATAAATAAAACCTAAACCTAAACCTAAACAACATGAAACAAAATAAATAAAAAATAAAATTAAACCTAAACCAAAAAAATAAAACCTAAAAATAAACTTAAAATAAAAACCTAACCCAAAACCTTAGAAAATAAAATAAAAAACTAAACCTAAGCCTAAAAAAAAAATAAAACCTAAACCTAAAGAAATAAAATTAAAAAAAAACTCAACTAAAAACTAAATCTAAAGCTAAAGATAAATTTTAAAAAAATAAAATAAATAAACCTAAACAAAAACCTAAAATAAATAAACTAAAATAAATAAAAATAAAAAATAAAATAAACCAAAAATAAATAAAAATAAATTAAATAAACCTAAACCTATCGGTTTACTTAATTTAAGAAAAAACCTTAAACACTAGACCCTAAACCCTAAAACCTAAACCCTAAACATACAACTTTAACCCTAAATCCTAACCACTAAACCCCAAACCCTAAATGGTCTAAACCTTAAACCCTAAAACTAACCATAAAACCAAAACCCTAAACCCCAAGCACTACACTCTAAAACCCTAAATCCTAAACCCTAAACTCTAAACCCAAAATCCCTAAACCTAAAACCCTATGCCCTAAACCCTAAACCCTAAGCCCTAAACCCTAAAAACATAAACCTAAAATAAATAAAACCAAAAAATAAAATAAAGAAAAAACCTAAACATAAATAATATAAAAAAAATAAAATATAATAAAAACCTAAACAAAAACCTAAACCTAAACCTCTACCTAAACAAAAAAAATAAAATAAATACAAAAAAAAAAAAAAAATAAAAACCTAAACTAAACTAAAAAAATAAAATAAACCTAAAAATAAAAAACCTAAATAAAATAAAACTCAAATGTAAAATAACTAAAATAAACCTAAAATAAAATAAAACTAAAATAAATAAAAAATAAAACCCAAACCCTTAACTAAAAAAAACTTTAACATAAAATAAACAAAATAAAATAAACTTAAACCTAAACTAAAATAAATAAAACCTAAACCTAAACTAAAAACACAAAACCCTAAGCTATCCCTAAACCATAAACCCTAAACCATAAAAACCTTAAACCCTAAAGCCTAAACACTAAACACTAAACACTTAACCTTAAACCCAAAACTCGAACCTTAAACCATAAACCCTAAAACCCTAAACCTTAAACCCTAAACCCTGAACCCTAAAAACCTAAACCTAAACTAAATAAAACCTAAAAATAAAATACATAATAACACCTAGACCTAAATATAATAATAGAATAAAATAAAATAAAAACCTAAAATAAAACCTAAACTAAACCCAAAAATAAAATAAAATATAATAATAAAAATAAACTAAAATAAAATAAATAAAAACCTAAACTAAACTAAAAAAATAAACTCAACCTAAGAATAAAAAATTAAATATAATAAAAACTAAACTTAAAATAGAAATAATATAAACTAAAACTCAAATAAAATAAAAAACTAAATTAAAACCTAAACCTAAAAATAAAACCTAAAAATAAATATAAAATAAAACATAAACCCTAAACAAAAAAAAATCTAAACATAAAATAAAATTAAAATAAATAAAATAAAATAAACCTAAAACTAAACTAAAATAAAACAAACAAAAATAAATAAAACCTAAACTAATCCTAAAATAAACTAAACCTTAACCTAAATCTAAACTAAATGAAATAAAATAAATTAAAAATAAACTTAAATCTAAAATAAAATAAAACCAAAAATAAACCTAAAAAATAAAACCAAAAATCTAAACCTAAAAAAAAATAAATAAAAACCTAAACTTAAAAATAAAAAAGAAAACCTGAACATAAAAAATAAAAAATAAAACTAAACTAAAAAATAAACATAAACCTAAACCTAAACCTAAAAATATAAACTAAAACAAAAAAACAAAACCCTAAACCCTAAACCCTAAACCATAAATAGTAACCCTACCCCTAAACCCTAAACTAACCTTAAACCATAAACCCAAAAAATCCTAAAAAGCCTAAACCCTAAACTAGCCTGCAACCCTAAGCTAATCCTAAACTCTAAACCCTAAACCCTAAACCCTGAAAACTCTCAACCCTAAAGCCTAAACACTAAACCTAAACCCTAAACCCGAAATCTTAAAACCTAAACCTATACCTAAACCTAAAAAAATAAAATAAAAATAAAACTAAACTAAAATAAAATAAACAAAAACCTAAACTAAACTAAAAAAATAAAAAATGTAAATAAACTAAACCTTAAAATAAAAATAAATTTAAATAAAAATTAAATAAAAACCTAAACCTAAAAAACAAACCAAAAAATAAAACCTAAACCATAAACTAAAAAAAAACTTAAAACTAAAATAAAAATAAAATAAACCTAAACCTAAACTAAAATAAACTAAATTAAAATAAATAAAACCTGAACCTAAAATAAACTAAACTTAAACCTAAACCTAAACTAATTAAAATAAAATAAACTAAAAATAAACATTAACCTAAACTAAAAAATAATACCTAAAAATAAACCTAAAATAATATTTTAAAACCTAAACATAAAAAAATAAAACAAAACCTAAACCTAAAACTAAAAGTAAAAACAAAAACCTAAACCTAAAATATAAAATAAAAATATAATTAAACTAAAAACTAAACCTAAGCCTAAACCTAAACCTAAACCTAAAAAATAAACTAAAATAAATAAACCTAAACTCAATGAACTAAATGAAATAAAAATAAAAATAAACCTAAATGAAAATAAAAAATAATTAAAAATAAAACTAAACTAAAAAATAAACATAAACCTAAAAAATAAACTAAAATAAATAAACCTAAAATAAATAAACAAAAATAAATAAAACTAAAAATAAATCTAAATAAAAAAATATAATAAACTAAATTAAATAAAAAAATAAACTAAATAAACCTAAACCTACCAATTTAATTAATTTAAAAAAAATAAAAATAATGAAAAAAACAAAAAAAAAACATAAACCCCTAAACCCTAAACCCTAAACCCTAAACCCTAAAACCTAAAACTCTAAACCCTAATGCCTACACAATAAACCCTAAAACCCTAACTCCAGACTAAAACCCAAATGTAAAATAAAAATAAAAGAAACCTAAAATAAAATAAAATAAAAGCTAAATAAATACCTAAACCTAAAAAATAAACAAAAAAAGCTAAAATAAATATAAAATAAAACCTAAACCCTAAATTAAAAAAAACCTTATACTAAAATAAATAAAATAAAATCAACCTAAACCTAAACTAAAATAAGATAAACTAAAATAAATAAAACTTAAACCTAAACCTAAAATAAACTAAACCTAAACTAAAATCCCAAAACCCTAAGCTAACCCTAAACCCTAAACCATAAAAACCCTAAACCCTAAAGTCTAAACACTAAACCCTAAACCATAAACTAAACCATAAATACTAAAACCCTAAACCCTAAAACCCAATACCTTAAACGCTAAACCCTAAACCCAAAACCCAAAACCCTAACGACCTAAAAACCTAAACCTAAACTAAATAAAACCTAAAAATAAAATACATAAGAAAACCTAAACCTAAATAAAATAAAAGAATAAAATAAAATAAAACCTAAACTAAAACCTATACCTAAACATAAAAATAAAATAAACTAAAATAATAAAAATAATCTAAAATACAATAAATAAAAACCTCAATTAAACAAAAAAATAAACTCAACCTAAGAATAAAAAATGTAAATAAAATAAAAACTAAATGTAAAATAAAAATAAAATAAACTTAAACTGAAATAAAATAAAAACTAAATTAAAACCTAAACATAAAAAATAAATAAAAACTAAAACCTAAACCCTAAACAAAAAAAAAACCTAAACATAAAATAAAAATAAAATAAACTTAAAACTAAACTAAAATAAACTAAACAAAAATAAATAAAACCTAAACCTAATCCTAAAAAAATTTAACCTAAACCTAAACCTAAACCAAAACTAAATGATATAAAATAAACTAAAAATAACCCTAAATCCAAACTAAAAAATAAATCCTAAAAATAATCCTAAAATAAAAACCTAAAATCTAAACCTAAAAAATTAAATAAAAACCTAAACCAAAACCTAAAAATAAAAAATTAAACCTAAACTGAAAAAATAAAATAAAAATAAAACTAAACTAAAAAACAAACATAAACCTAAACCTAAACCTAAAAAATAAACTAAAACAGAAAACCTAAACTAAAATAAATAAATATAAAATAAGTAAATTAAACTAAATATAAATAAAAAATAAACCTAAAGAAATATATAATAAAATAAATAATAAATAAACCTAATCACTTAATTTTTTTAAAACCCTAAACCCTAAAACCTAACCCTAAACACTAAATCCTAAACCATAAACTCTAAACCCTAAAACTAACCCTAAGCCAACAACCCTAAACTCTAAACCCTAAACCCTAAACACTAAAAAACCCTAAACCCTAAACCCTAAACCCTAAACATTAACCCTAATCCTAAACCCTAAACCCTAAACCTTAATCTAACCTTAAACCCTATGCTAACCCTAAACCCTAAACCTTAAAACCTAAATGTGAAACCCTTAACCTGAAACCATCAAAAATTAATTTGGACAATATTGGACTCCCTTACCTCAGAAATTAATCCATCCTATTGGTTTAGACTGTTACATTACCTGTTTAACTGCATGATCAACTTCTATTTAGTTTTGATGTTTCTCTAGATTTTGCTGATGCTAATTCTTGTTACCCCTTTCTAGTTAGTTGCTGATCTTTATGACATATGCTATTGGATTACTTACCCTAACCTTATTTGGGGTTTTATTGCTACAACTATTTTCATTGAAACCACTACTTTTGGTAAGGTTTCTTCTGTCTGCTAGAGGGAGATGGATTATTTTATGCTTTTCTTTCTGCTTTATAGGGACATAGACTTCTTGTTATCATTATTCTATTTATGGGTCCTATTGCAATTTTCCATTAAATGATTAAGGTTGTATTTTTCTCTTTCCATAACTGAAATTTGTTCATGGCCGCAAGACTTTGTATCTTATTATGTAATTGCTATAATTTTGTACATCTTCACGGCAGCTCAAATTTATCGTCTTTTCTCTTTAATAGGGTTGTGCCCCTCCTATGCTATCTAACCTCACCTCCATTAATAAAGAGCAACTAATAACCTTGCTATATTATCGTTTCCTAGGATGGGATTTTATTTCATTTTTTTTATTTTGGTGATGTTGGCTTACCGGTCTACTTTTCTTTATCTTGAAGGATTTCAATGATGGTTTCTTGAACCTTTTGAGTCTATGTTGTCCCCGTTCTTACCGATTTATCTTATGGTGGGTGCAATTATTTTGAATTATTGGTTGTTGGATTATCGGTCTTTAGTCCAATATGGGTTATTTCTCTGATTGTCTTTGCTATTTTGACTCGGTTGCTGCTTATCATCTAATATTTGTGGACTACTTAATATGCTCTTGTTTATCCATCCTTCTAGACTTGTGCATCCCTATGTTATCTTATGCTATTCTAATGGGTGGTTCAATGGTCACTACGTATTTACCTGTTGTTGTCTTGGTTATTCTGTCTTGGTTTTTCCGATTGCTCTTGCTAATCTCATCTCCCAACTATGGAGAGACACTATGCCCTTATTATTATTATTTTCTCCTTCCGTGATTGGACTTTCTTTTGTCTTCTTTCCGCTTTTACTATCTGTTAAACCGGTTTGCTTTTCTTTATCTTGAAGGATTCCAATGTTGGCTCTCCTTTGAACCCCTTTTGTGCCTATGTTGTATCACTATTTTATTTTGGTTTATCTTATGGTGGGTGCAATAATGGCTTTGATATTTTATTTGTTGCTCATGATTATGCTACTACCTACTTGTTACTAATTAATGCACTGTCTATTCTGAATGGGTGGCTTTATGGCCAGCTAGGTGTTATTTGCTATCTTGGTTGTTTGTTGTCTTGGTTATCTGCTATCTTAGTTTTTCGGGATTCAAATGTTGGCTCTCCTTTGAACCCCCTAAGTGTCTATGCTATTTCTCTATTTTATATTCGATTATCTTATGGTGGGTGCAATAATTGTTTTGCTATTTTATCTGTTGACTATGGGACTTTAGGGTTCTATGTCCAGCAAGCTTCTTATGGGGTTGGCTTACTGATTGTCTTTGTTGTTTGTGTCTAGGCTACTGCTTATCACCTAATTTCTATGGACTACTTAATCTGCTGCTATTTTTTTCCATCTTGGTTCAGTTAGACTTGTGCAGATCCTATGATTATGCTTCTATCTACTTGTTTATTTTCTTATGCACTATTATAAATGGGTGGTTTTATGGATAATATTATTGCTATGTTGCTATCTTGGTTGTTTGCTGATCTGGATTATCGGGTTTTATGCCCAACATGCTATTATTGGGGATGTCTTTCTGACTGTCTTTATTTGGTGCTGTTTACGATGGGATGCAGCCTATTTCCTATGGTTACTGGTACAACTAATCTATTATTGCATTCTAACCTTGGTCCTATTAGACTTCTGCATCAATTGTTGTATTTGGGTTTGGGTTCTGCTACCTTACTTTACATTTGCTTTTTGTTAACTTCTGTAATGGTTATTAATAAGGGGGTTGTTAACATCTACATTGCTTATTATGATTGGGTTTCTTTTGGACTATACTATTACTCGGCCTCATATATATATATGTCTCATATGTTTGGCTCATTGATTTAGCAAGATTTCAGCAAGTTGCTTTTTTGTAAACTTGTGAGGGTTTTTATGGCCTAATTATACTTGGCTATGGTTTTAAAAGGGATTCGCAAAGATGGCTCATTCTCATATGTATAGGGATTCTCATGCTATGGTGACTATATTGATGATTTTTCATGGGATCCCTTATCTTTCGCTCTTTCTATCTCCTTTCTATGGCTTTGTTTGGTAAGTACGGCCCATAAGACTTTCAACAAATGGCTACTTTCTTCTTTTGTAGGCTGATGGCTATGATGATTTCACTCCTTGGTTTTAGTACCTCTTATGATGTAACCCTTCCACTCAGATGCTCATATTTGCAATAATTTGTGTGACTGAGCCTTCCTTCTTTCACACACTTCTCTATAATTTTCCTCATGCGCTCTCACTTTTCACTTCCTCCTCCTACTACTTTAACTATTCTAATTTCTATCTTTCTTCATTTTGTAGATGCACTTCTCTTTTCTCTGGTGCATTTCTCTTGTTCTCTGGGTTTTCTCCCCTAGTGTCATACCCTCTCATCCTGAGCTTTGGCCCAGATCTAATCATTGGCTTATCTATTTTAATCAATTTGTATCTTTCCTTTACTCTTTTATTTTGTTTTGGTTGTACTTAGATAAGGGATTTACTCCTTATTGTAGCTCTTTGAAGAATTGTGGAGTTTATCCCCTGTTAAGGACCTCATAACCCTCTTTTTGTGGCAATAAAATTACCCTATATCGGGTTTCCCATAAATAAAAAAATAAAAAAAATAAAAAATAAAAAAACCCTTAACCTGAAACCCTAAACCCTAAAACCTTAAACCCTAAAACCCTAAAACCCTAAACCTAAGCACTAAACCCTAAACCCTACACTCTAAACCCTAAAAACTAAACCCTATAAACCTAAAAATTAAACCTAAACTAAATAAAACCTAAAAATAAAATAAATAAAAAACCTAAACTTAAATAGAAAAACCTAAACTCAAAATAAATAAAATAAACTAAATAATAATAAAAAATAAACATAAATAAAAAAATAAACTAATTAAACTAAAAATACATAAACCTATCAGTTTACTTAATTTTTTTTAAAAACCCTAAACCCTAAACACTAAGCCCTAAACCCTAAATCCTAAACCCTAAACCCTAACCCCTAAAACTAACTAAACCTAAAACTTACAACCTAAACCTAACACTAAACCCTAAACCCTAAACCCTAAATGCTAAAAATAATAAACCCTAAACCTCAAATAACTAAAACCCTAAACTAAACCTCCTAACCCTAAACCTTAAATTAACCCTAAACCATACACCCAAAACCATAAAATCCTAAACCATAAAGAAACCCTAAACCCTAAACTAACCTACAACCTGAACCTAAACTTAACCTAAACCCCAAACCCTAAAAATCCTCAACCCTAAAGCCTAAACACTAAACCCTAAACCCTAAACCCTAAACCCTAAAACCTAAACCTAAAAATAAAATAAAATAAAAATAAAAACTAAACTAAAATAAAATAAATAAAAACCTAAACCAAACTATAAAAATAAAAAACTTAAATAAAATAAATACTAAACCTAAAATAAAAATAAAATTAAATAAAAATTAAATAAAATGTGAACCTAAAAAATAAACCAAAAATAAAACCTAAGAATAAATAAAAAATAAAACCTAAACCCTAAACTAAAAAAACTTAAACTTAAAATAAAAATAAAATAAACCAAAACCTAAAATAAAATAAACTAAACTAAAATAAATAAAACCTAAACCTAAAATAAACTAAACCTAAACCTAAACCTAAACAAAATAAAATAAAATAAATTAAAAATAAACCTAAACCTAAGCTAAAAATATTACCTAAAATTAAACCTAAAATAAAAACCTGAATCCTAAACCTAAAAAAAAAAACAAAACCTAAACCTAAACCTAAGAATAAAAACTAAAACCTAAACTTAAAATAAAAATAAAAATATAACTAAACTAAATAATAAACTAAAATAAATAAACCTAAAATCAATAAACTAAACTAAATAAAAATAAAAATAAAACTAAATAAAAATAAAAAATAAATAAATAAACTAAACTAAAAAATAAACCTATACCTAAACCTAAACAACAACAACAACAACAACAAACCTTTATCCACTAAGTGGGGTCGGCTACATGAATCCTTCGTCTCCATTGTCCCCTATTATGTGTCAAATTCTCATTTAATTTAAGTATATTGAGGTCACTTTTTATACATCTTAACAAAGTCTTTAGGTTTACCTCTACCTTTATTAACTTAAGGCAAATCTAATGCATCTACTCTCCTAATCGGGTTATCGGACTGCCGATGCTTTATGTGACAAAACCATCTAAGGCGACTCTCTCTAATCTTATCTACCACTGGAGCTGCTCCAACTTTTTCTCGAACATACTCATTTCACATTTTATCTCTAAGAGTAAAGCCACTTACCCACCTGAGCATCCTCATCTCTATAACACTTAACTTAGTCTTATGCTTCTCTTTTATTGGTCAACATTCTACACCATAAGTCATTGCAGGTCCTACCACCATCTTATAAAATTTTCCCTTAAGTTTAAGTGGAACTTTTCTATCACACAATAGGCTAGAAGCATTCCTCCACTTTAACCATCCAACTTGAATTCTACTAATAACATCTCCATCTATTTCACCATCATTTTGAACAATAGAGCCTAAGTATCGCTCACTCTTATTAATGACTTGTTCACCTAATTCCACAACACTACCACTAGAACTTCTACAACTAAAATTAAACTCCATATATTTAGTTTTAAATCAACTTAAATGAAAACCGTTAGACTCTAATGTTGACCTCCATAATTTAAGTTTCTCTTGGACTCCTTCTCTAGTCTTATCAACAAGTAGAATGTCATCAGCAAAAAGCACACACCAAGGTACATCTTCTTGTAAGTGCCTAGTAAGAACATCCATAACTAAAGCAAAAAGAGAAGGGCTTAAAGATGATCCTTGATGTAATGTAACTGAAATAGGAAAATGTTTTGTGAATCCTCCTTCTGTTTGGACACAAGTAACAGCTCTAGTATACATATCCTTAATGACTTGAATATAATCAATATTAACTCCTTTCTATTCTAGAACTCTCCGAAGAACATCTCTTGAAACTTTATCATAAGATTTCTCTAAATCAATAAATATCATATGTAGATCCTCTTTACTTTATCTATAGTTCTCCATCAAACCTCTTAACAAATGTATAGCATCCATAATTGAGAGAAACTTTTGTATCACATCATAACCTATGCTCAATCTCTCTCTCTCTCATAATTTTAATGTATGACACATTAACTTAATTCCTTTATATAATTTACTCTTGTGCATCACCTTTATTCTTAAAAACAGAAACTCTTTCTCCACTCATCTAACATCCTTTTAGTCTTTAAAATAACATTAAAAGATTTGTAAGCCAAGAAATTCCTTGATCTCCTAAACATTTCCACTTCTATTGAATATCATCAGTCCTACTATTTTTCCACATTTCATTTTCTTTAAAGCTTCTCTAACTTCATATTTACTAATACGATGAAAAAAATAAAAATCTCTATTTTTGTTTAGGATATTAAGGTTGCTAAAATCAATCATACTTTCAGATCCTTCATTGAAAAGTTTATCAAAATACTTCATCCACCCATTTTCAATATACTTTTCTAAGAAAAGAACTTTATTATTTTCATGCTTAATACCCCTCACTTGAACTAGCTCTTTACTTCTCCTATCTCTTTGGTTGGCTAAATTATACATACATCTTTCACCTTCTTTGGTATCTAATCTATTGTATAAATAACTAAAAGCTAAATTTTTTAAATCATATATTACTTTCTTAGAATCTTTACAGGCCACTTTATATCTTTCCCAACTCTCCAAGTTTTTACATCTAAACCAAGTTTTATAATAATGCTTCTTATTTCTTATCTTTTCTTGCACACTCTGATTCCACCACCAACTATTTTTATTAAAAGAAGCTTTTCTTTTTGATTCTCCAAGCAAATTTTTTTCTCTTTGCTTAATTTCACATGCTACTTTTTCCCACATAACATTAGCTTCATTATGAATATCCCAAATTCTAAGCTCTTGTAGCTTGCTCTTAAAAATATTTTTATTTGTGTTCTTTAAGTGTCCCCATCTAATCCTAAACCTAAACCTAAAAAATAAACTAAAATAAATAAACTAAATTAAATAAAACTAAAAATAAACCTAAATAAAAATAGAAAATTAAATAAAATTAAGTAAATAAAAAATAAACTAAATAAACCTAAACCTACCAATTTACTTAATTTAAAAAAAAATAAAATAATAAAAACAAATAAATAAACCCAAACCCCTAAACCCTAAACCATAAACCCTAAATCCTAAACCCTAAAACCCTAAACCCTAAACCCTAAACCATAAACCCTAAAAGGCTAAACTCCAAACCTTAAACCCTAAACCCTAAACCGCAAACCTTAAAACCTACAACCCTATACCCTAAACCCTAAACCCCAAACTCAAAACCCTAAACCCTAAACTCTAAACCCAAAAAACCTAAACCTAAATTAAATAAAACTTAAAAATAAAATAAATAACAATACCTAAACCTAAATAAAATATAAAAACAAAATATAATAAAAACCCAAACTAATACCTAAACCTAAACCTAAAAATAAAATCTAACAAAAAATAAAAACTAAAATAAAATAAAAAAAATAAAAAGCTAAACTAAACTAAGAAAAATAAAATAAACCTAAAAATAAAAAAACCTAAATAAAATAAAAGCTAAATGTAAAATAAAAATAATGTAAACCAAAAATATAATAAAATAAAAACTAAATAAAAATTGAAACCTAAAAATGGATAAATAAAAAAATTTAAACCCTAAACTAAAAAAACCTAAACCTAAAATAATACAAATAAAATAAACATAAACCTAACTAAAATAAACTAAACTAAAATAAATGAAACCTAAACCTAAACCTAAAATAAACTAAACCTAAACCTTAAGCTAAAAAAAAAAACTAAAAATAAACCTAAACATAAACTAAAAATAATAACCTAAAAATAAACCTTAACTAAAAACATAAAACCTAAACATAAAAAAATAAAATAAAAACCTAAACCTAAACCTAAGAATAAAAAATAAAACTTAAACCTAAACCTAAAAAATATAATAAAATAAAAAACCTAAACTAAAATAAGTAAACCTCAAATAAATTAACAAAACTAAATAAAAAAAAGAAATAAACCTACATAAAAATAAATAATTAAAAAAAATCTAAAATATAAAAAAAATAATCTAAATAAACCTAAACCTATAAGTTTACTTACTTTAAAAAGAAAACCCAAAGCCATAAACCCTAAATCCTAAACCCTAAATCCTAAACACTAAACCTTAAACCCTAAACTTTAAAACTAACCCTAAACCCTAAACCTACAACCTTAAACCCTACACCTTAAAAAACCCTAAACTCAAAACCTTAAATCCTAAACTAAACCTAATAATAAACCAAACCTAAAATAAACCTAAACCCTAAAACCTAAACTAAACCCTAAACCATAAACTAAAATAAACCATAAAAAAACTAATACACTAAAGTAAACCCTAAAACCTAAACCCTAAACCCTAAACCCTAAAAACTCTAAACCCTAAAGCCTAAACACTAAACCCTAAACCCTAAACCCTAACCATAAACCCTAAACCCTAAAACCCTAAACCATAAAACCTAAAAGCCTAAACCCTAAACCCTAAACACTAATAACCTAAAACTAAACAAAATAAAACCTTTTCTAAGGCCTAATTAAATATATTTCTTATGGTGGGTTTTCAACCTAATTAAACTCTTAGCTCGGTAAAAAATAAATCTAGCAAATATGATTCATAAGGGATTCTCATGCCATGGTGACTATATTGATGATATTTATTCTGCATGGGATCCACTTTGTCATTGTGCTATTTGCTGTATCCTTTTCTATTGTGTTTATGGCTTTGTTTAGGTTTGTAGGTACTAAGGCTCAAAACACTTTTAACAAATGGATGCTATCTTCCCACAGGATTGTTGGCTATGATGGCTATGATGATTTCACTCCTTTTTGGTTTGGTAGTAGCTCTTGTGATGTAACCCTAAAGTTTGGATGCTCATATTTACATCAAATTTGGTGTGACTGACAGCCTTCTCTCACACACTTCTTTAGAATCTTTCTTAGTTTATGCTATTTTCAATTTTCGTTTGTAGAATTTTAACGCCTAATTTATATCTTTCTACAATTTTGCAAGTGCATTTCTCTTGTTCCCTTGCAGGTTTGCTCCCTAGTTTCATGCATTCTCTCATCCTAAAGAGCTTTGGCCTAGATCTATTCATTGGCTTATCTATGTTAATCAATTTGTATATTTTTCTTTCCTTTACTCTTTTATTTTGCTTTTGGTTGTACTTAGATAGGGGATTTACTCTCTAAAGCAAGTTGTAGAGTTTATCCTAAAAGTACCTTATAACCCTTTTTTGTGGCAATAAAATTTCCCTATATGGGGTTTCCCAAAAAAAAAAACCCCTAACCATAAACCCCAAACCCTAAACCTAATCCTATAGTAACTAAATAAATGTAAAAATAAATTGAAACTCTAAAACCTAGTAAACCTAAACCTAAACCTAAACCCTAAGAATGGGTAGAACCTTGACGACAGGAACATCATCATACATTCAGCTCAGTCAAGATCTGGCGGTGGAGGCGAAGGTGGAGGTTACGATTATCATAGTGGTGGTGGTGGATCTGGAGGTGCTCATGGATATGGAGGTGGTGGTCAGAGTAGTGGTGGTTATGGAGGCGGGAGAAGCAACGGAGGATACAACTATGGTGGTGGTAGAGGGAGAGATCGGTGATATGATGGTGGATCTCGCTACTCGAGAGGCCGGAGTGGTTTTGATGGGAACTAGAGAAACTGAAGAATGACCGATCCGATCTACTGCTTATGGAATTGTATGATTACCATAGAGATGGTTTTACTTATCTAGGGTTTTTGATTTGCTCTATGCTCATTTTTTTATCTATGTCACTTGTGTTAAAACTGGTGTACTTGGTCGAAAAGAAGAAATGTTGAATATAAATTTGTTCTCTGTTAAAAAAAAACCTTAAACCCTAACCCGTAAACTAAAACCTGAATCTTAGACCTAAACCCTAAACCTTAAACCCTAAAACCCTAAACCCTACACCCTAAACCCCAAAAAATCAAACCCTAAACTAAACCCTAAGCTCTAAACCTAAACCTAAAACCCTAAACCCTAAAAAACCCTAAACCCTAAACCCTAACCCTAAACCTTAAACCCTAAACACTAAACCCTCAACTATCCCTAAACCCTAAACCCTAAACCCTAAACCCTAAAAAGCTAAAAAGCTAAACCTAAACTAAATAAAACCTAAAAAAATAAATTAAAAAACATAAACCAAAATAAAAAATAATAAAATAAAAACCTGAACCTAAACCTAAACCTAAAAAAATATTAAAAAACCTAAATAAACTAAAAACTAAACCTAAAATTAAAAATAAGATAAACCTAAATTAAAATAAAATAAAAACTAAATAAAAATATAAACCTAGAAAATTAACCTAAAAATAAAAATAATAATAAAACCTAAACCCTAAACTAAAAAGAAGAACCTAAACCTAAAATAAAAACAAAATAAACCATAACCTAAATTAAAATAAACTAAACTAATATAAATAAATACTAAACTTAAACCCAAAATAAACTAAACCTAAACCTAAACCTAAACCCTAAATAAAATAAATAAGCTAAAAATATACCTCAACCTAAACTAAAAAACAAAACCAAAAAATAAACCTAAAATAAAAACTTAAAACCTAAACCTAGAAAAATAAAATATAAATTTAAACCTAAACCTAAAAATAAAATAAAACCTAAACCTAAAAAATAAAATGAAAATATAACTATACTAAAAAATAAACTTAAACCTAAACCTAAACCTAAAAATAACCTAAACTAAAAAACCTAAACAAAAATAAATAAACTAAACTAAAACAACAATAACAACAGCCTTTAGAACACTAAGTGGGGCCAGCTACATGAATCCTTCATCTCCATTATGTCCTATTATGTGTCTAATTATCACTCAATTCAAGTATACTAAGGTCATTTTTTATACATCTTAACCATGTCTTTTTAGGTCTACATCAACCTTTCTTAACATAAGGAAAATCAAATGCAGCTACTCTCCTAATCGAGTCATTGGATGGTCGACGCTTTATGTGGCCAAATCATCTAAAGCCACTCTCTCTAATTTTATCTACCATTGGAGTTACTCTAACTTTTTCTCGAACATTCAAATTTCAAATTTTATCTCTAAGAGTAAAGCCACTCATCCACCTAAGCATCCTCATCTCTACAACACTTAACTTAGTCTTATGCTTCTCTTATTAACATTCGCACCATAAGTCAGTCCTACCACCATCTTATAAAATTTTCCCTTAAGTTTAAGTGGAACTTTTTTATCACACAACAGGCTAGATGCATTCCTCCACTTTAACCATCCAACTTGAATTCTACTAATAACATCTCCATCTATTTCACCATCATTTTGAACAATAGAGTAAAGCCACTCATCCACCTGAGCATCCTCATCTCTGCAACACTTAACTTAGTCTCATGCTTCCCTTTTATTGGCCAACATTTTGCACCATAAATCATTATAGGTCTTACCACCATCTTATTAAATTTTCCCTTAAGTTTAAGCGGTACTATTCCATCACATAATGGGCCATATACATTCCTCCACTTCAACCTTTCAACTTATATTCTACCAATAACATCTCCATCTATTTCACCATCATTTTGAGTAATATAGCCTAAATATCTGAATCACTCACTCTTTTTAATGACTTATTCACCTAATGTCACAACACTACCACTATAACTTCAACAACTAAAATTACACTCCATAAATAAACTAAACTAAATAAAAATAAAAATTAACCTAAATAAAAATAAAAAGTAAAAAATACTAAAATAAATAAAAAATAAACTAAATAAAAATAAATCGACCAGTTTACTTAATTTTTTAAAAAAACTCTAACCCTATACCCTAAAGTCTAAAATTAAGCTAAAACCCTAAATGCTAAACTCTAAACCTACAACCCTAAACCCAAAACCCAAAACCTTAAAACCCTAAACCCTAAACCCTAAACCCAAAGCCCCAAACTCTAAACCCTAAACCCTAAACCCTAAACACTAAACCCTAAAACCTACAACCATAAACCCTAAACCCTAAACCCAAACCCTAAACACTAAACCCTAAACCCTACAAACCTAAAATTCTAAACCTAAACTAAAAAAAACCTAAAAAGAAAATAAATAAAAAACCTAAACCTAAATAAAATAAAAAATAAAATAAAATAAAAACTTAAACCTAAACCTAAACTTAAATAGACAAATAAAATAATACAAAAAAATATAAACAAAACTAAAATAAAAAATAAAATAAACCCAAAAATAAAAAAACTAAATAAAATAAAAAATAAGCATAAAATAAAAATAAAAGAAATCTAAAATAAAATAAAATAAAAGCTAAATAAAAACCCAAACCTAAAAATAAATAAATAAAAAAACTAGACCCTAAACTAAAAAAACCCTAAACCTAAAATAAATAAAATAAAATAAACCTAATCTTAAACTAAAATAAATAAAACCTAAACC
This sequence comes from Cymbidium sinense, assembly GCA_021442155.1. Taxonomy (NCBI): domain Eukaryota; kingdom Viridiplantae; phylum Streptophyta; class Magnoliopsida; order Asparagales; family Orchidaceae; genus Cymbidium; species Cymbidium sinense. The sequence continues at coordinate 6,133,700 of CM038217.1, forward strand.
TAAAATAAACTAAACCTAAACCCTAAACTAAATAAAATAAAATAAACTAAAAATTAACCTAAACCTAAACTAAAAAAATAAAACCTAAAAATAAACCTAATATAAAAATCTAAAATATAAACTTAAAAAAGTAAAATAAAAAACAAAACCAAAACCTAAAAATAAAAAATATAACCTAAACCTAAAAAATAAAATTAAAAAAACTAAACTAAAAAATAAACATAAACCTAAACTAAAATAGAAATCCTATAATAAAATAAATAAACCTAAAATAAATAAAATAAACTAAATAAAAATAAACAATATACATAAATATAAATAAAAAAAAGAAAATAAGCTAAAATAAATAAAAAATAAACTAAATAAACCTAAACCTACTACTTTACTAAATTATTTTTACAAAAAAACCCTAAACCTTAAATTGTAAACCCTAAACCCTAAATCCTAAACCCTAAACCCTAAAATAAACCCTAAACCCTAAACCCTAAACCCTAAACCTTAAACCCTAAACTAACCCTAAATCCTAAACTCTAAACCCTAAACCCTAAATGCTAAACCTAAACCTTAAACCCTAAACCCTAAAACCCTAAACTAACCCTAAACCATAAACCCTAAGCCCCTAAAGCCAAATCCATAAACTCTAATCCCTAAACCCTAAACTAATCCTAATCCCTAAGTTAACACCAAACCCAAAGACCTAAACCCTAAAAACCCTAAACACTAAAGCCTAAATACTAAACCCTAAATCCTAAACCCTAACACTAAAGCCTAAATCCTAAAACCCTAAAACTTAATCCCTAAACCCTGAACCTTAAACCCTAAACCCTAAAAATTGAAAAACCTAAACCTAAAGTAAATAAAACTTAAAAAATAAAATAAGTAAATAAACCTAAACCTAAATAAAATAAAATAAAAAATAAAAACCTAAACTAAAACCTAAACCTAAAAATAAAATAAAATTAAAAATAAAAATAAATTAAAAAAAGAAAAACTAAAAAACTAGACTAACCTAAAAAAAAAATAAAAATAAAACTAAGAATAAAAAACCTAAATAAAATAAAACTAAACTTAAATTAAAATAAAATAAACCTAAAATAAATAAAATAAAATTAAATAAAACCTAAACCTAAAAAATAAACCTAAAAATAAAACATAAAAATAAATAAAAAATAAAACACAAACCCTAAACTAAAAATTAAAATTAACCTAAAATAAAAATAAAATAAACAAAATAAAATAAACTTAAACCCAAACTAAAATAAATAAAACCTAAATTAAACCTAAAATAAACTAAACTAAAAATAAACTAAATAAAATAAAAAAAAATAAACCTAAACTAAAAAAAAATCTAAAAATAAATGTAAAATAAAAACCTAAAACCTAAACCTACGAAATAAACCTAAACTTAAACCAAAAAATAAAAAATAAAACCTAAACCTAAAAAATAAACTAAAAGAAAAAATCTAAACTAAAATAAATAAACCTAAATAAATAAACCATGCTAAATAAAAATAAAAAATATACTAAAATAAAAATAAAAAATAAAATAAATTAAATAAATAAAAAATAAACTAAATAAATCTAAACCAACTAATTTACTTAATTTATTTTCTTAAAAAAACCCTAAAACTAATCCAAAACCTTAAACCGTAAACCTACAACACTAAACCTACAAACCTAAACCCTAAATCTTAAAAAATCTAAACCCTGAACCCTAAGCCCTAAACCCTAAATCATAAACCCTAAACCCTAAACCCTAAAAGCATAAACCCTAAAACCTAAACCTAACCCTAAACCCTAAACCCTAAACCCTAAACCTTAAACCCTAAATCGCAAATCATAAAATTAAACCTAAAGTAACTAAATAAATTGAAAAATAAACCTAAATCTTAAAACTTAAGAAACCTAAGAATGGGTAGAACCTTGACGGTAGGGACATCACCACGAACTAGGCTCATTCTAGATCTAGTAGTGGAGGCAAGGTGGAGGCGATGATTATCGTAGTGTTGGTGGGGGATCTAGAGGTGCTAGTGGATATGGAGGTGGTGGTCAGAGCAATGGTGGTTATGGAGGTGGGAGGAGTGATAGAGGTTACAGCCATGGTGGTGGCGGAGGGAGAGATCAGGGATATGATGGTGGATACCGCTACTCGAGAGGCCGGCGTGGTTCTGATGGGAACTGGAGAAACTAAAAAGTGGTCGATCCGATCTGCTGCTTATGGAACTATCTTTATAGGAAAGATGATTCTAGTTATCTAGAGTTTTTGATTTACTTTAAGCATGCTCATTTTTTATCTGTCATCTCTTAAGTCTTAGAAAACTTGGTGTGTTACTTGGTCGATGAAATTAAAAAGAAGAAATGTTGAATTTGAATTTTTCTCTGTTAAAAAAAAAACAAAAACCATAAACCCTAAACTAAAACCTGAACCCTAGACCTAAAACCTAAAACCTAAACCCTAAACCCTAAAAACTTAACTTAAAATAAAAAAAATTAAAAACTAAATAAAAACCTAAACCCTAAACTAAACTTAAAAATAAATAAAGAATAAAACCTAAAACCTAAACTAAAAAAAAAAACTAAACCTAAAATAAAATAAAATAAACCTAAACTTAAACCTAAACCCAAAATAAAATAAAATAAACCAAAAATAAACCTAAACCTAAACAAAAAAATAAAACCTAAGAATAAACCTAAAATAAAAATGTAAAACCTAAACCCAAAAAAATAAAATAAAAATATAAACATAAACCTAAAATTTAAAAATAAAAACCTAAACTTAAAAATAAAATAAAAATAAAGCTAAACTAAAAAATAAACCTAAACCTAAACCAAAAAAATAAACTAAAATAAAAAACATAAACTAAAATAAATAAACCTAAAATAAACAAACTAAACTAAATAAAAATAAAAACCTAAATAAAAATAATAAAATAAAATAAACTAAAATAAATAATAAATAAACTAAATAAACCTTAACCTTCTAGTTTACTTAATTTAAAAAAATAAAAAAGTAAAATATAATAAAATTAAAATAACCTTAATCATAAACCTACAATGCTAAACCATAATTCATAAACCCTAACCCCTAAACCTTAGACCTTATACTAACCCTAAACCTTAAGCTAACCCTAAACCCTAAACCCTAAATGCTAAAACCTACAACCTTAAACCCTAAACCCTAAAGCCCAAATCAAAAACAAAAACTAAACCTAAACCTAAACCTTAAACCTAAAACTAAAGACTAAATCTAAACCTAAAACCAAAACTAACCTAAACTAAAACCTACACTAAACCTTCAAAACCCTAAACCCTAAAGCCTAAACCTAAACCCTAAAAACCATAACCCTTAAAGCCAAAGCACTAATCCATAAACCTTAAACCCTAAACCCTAACTTTAAACCTTAAATTGTAAAACCCTAAACCCTAAAACCCTAAAACTCTAAACTCTAAAATCTAAACCCTAAACCCTCAACCTTAAACCTTAAACCCTAAAAACCTAAAAACCTAAGCCTAAACTAAATAAAACCTAAAAATAAAATAAATAAAAAACTTAAACCAAAATAAAATAAAATAAAAAACTAAACTAAAATCTAAACCTAAAAATAAAATAAAATAAATAAATATAAAATAAATAAAATCCTAAACTAAACTAAAATAAAATAAACCTTAAATAAAAAGGCACAATAAAATTAAAAGTAAAAATGAAATAAACCTAAAACATAATAAAATAAAAACTAAATAAAAACCTAAACCTAAAAAATAAACTTAAAAAAAAAACCTAAAAATAAATAAATAATAAAACCTAAATCCTAAACTAAAAAAAAATCTAAACCTAAAACAAAAATAAAAAAACAAAATAAAATAAACCTAAACTTAAACTAAAATAAATAAAACCTAAACCTAAACCCAAAGTAAACTAAACCTAAACAAAAACCTAAACTAAATAAAATAAAATAAAATAAAAATAAACCTAAACCTAAACTAAAAAATAAAATCTAAAAATAAATCTAAAATAAAAAGCTAAAACCTAAACAAAAAAAAATGGTCAGAGTAGTGGTGGTTATGGAGGTGGGAGGAGCGAAGGAGGTTACAACTATGGTTATAACAGAGGAAGAGATAGGGGATATGATGGCGGATCCACCGAGAGGTGGTTCGATGGGAAATGGAAACCAAAGAAACCATGATCTATGGAATGTCTTTATAGTAGAGACGATTCTTATGTGGGTTTTGATTATGGGTGCTTATTTTTGTTCTATGTTGTCACTTGTGTCTTAGAAAGCTTGGGGTGCTAAACCCTAAACAATAAACCCTAAACTAAAACTTAAACCCTAAACTAAAACTTAAACCCTAAACCTACAACTTAAACACTAACCCCTAAACCCTAAACCCTAAACCCTAAAATCCCTAAACCCTAAACACTAAACCCTAAACCCTAAACCCTAAACCCAAAACCATAAAACATAAACTAAACCAAAACTAAACCTAAACCTAAACCCTAAACTCTAAACCCTAAACCCTAAAACCCTAAACCCTAAACCCTAAACCCTAAAACCCTAAACCCTAAACCCTAAAACCTACAACCTTAAACCCTAAACCCTAAACCCTAAACCCAAAACCCTAAAACCTAATCTAACCCTAAACCCTAAGCCCTAAATAATCCCTAAACCCTAAACCCTAAACTTTGAATAAAGATTTCATTAGGAGTATATCTAAAGAATGACCTAATCCTAGCATAGCTAAGGAAAATGTCTTTAAGAGACTTTCCGTCGACTACTAGAGATTTGAATACCATAAACCCTAACATCCTATAATATCATATTATAGTATAATGTAGCATCATATATTTGAGCATGTAGTGATGTGTTTTTGGAAGTTATAAGATATTTTGAAATGTTTTAGCATATTATGGTATTATGTCTTGTAGTCTATATTAATATAAATAATTAAAATATTAATTTAATAAATAAGATGATGAAATTTATTAAATTTGAAGTGGGAATTAGGCTATAATACAAAAGGTGTGCTACACCACTTGTACTAAAAAAAAGTAAGATTTTATGTTGAAAATAAATATTACATATTGTAGCATAGTATAACATCATATATCATAATATATTGTTCTGCGCATTTTAGATTCTTTTAGTATTTTATAATCATCCAGTCAAGCCTACACTAGCATTATTTATAAAAATGTTGATTTAGCTTTTAAAATGATGGAATTTAGCCAAATTAATAATAGGTATAGTATGGCATCTTAATGTATTGTTTCACCTTAAAATATGTAAGTGATACGATTAAAATATATAGTTTTTTATTGTTTAGACTAATTTTATGATTTTTTATCTTAACCAATCCCTTATGATGTGATATACAATGTAATATAATATAACATGTTATAGTTTATTATAACATAGGATGCCATAACATAGTGTAGCATCATGCATTATAGCATACTATTGTGTATTACTACTTTTTGTTTAGCATATTTTAGTTTGTTATAGTATGATGTAGAAGTATTTGTATTTGTATAATTCATAAAAATACTAATTTATAGGCTGAGATGATGGGATTTGGCTAAATTTAAGGTAAGTTTAGGGAACATCATTGGTGTGTCATTTAATCAAAAGAATGGAATTTTGCATAAAAGGTCATTTTTCAATCAAATTTTATAAATTCTTTGCTTAAAGTGATTCATTTTAAAGTGTAATGTAAGATAATATATTATATAAAATCACATTAAAATATAATGCATATTTTTAGTATATTATAATACATTGGGTCAAAATTATTAATTTGAAGGTTGAGATGGAAGAATTTGGCCAAATTGACGGCACACACTAAGAAGAAACACCAAATTATGCTATTTTGTGCCATTTCTAATAGAAAAATAATAATTTTACATCCAAAATGAACATTATTCATATTTTGAGAAAATTTTGTTATTTGATCCTTTTAAGTGATTCTAATGAGGTGTAATGTTAGACAATATATTATATAATAGCAAATTATAATATAACATCATATATTATAATATAATATAGTGTGTTAATTCATAATATAATATTTTTAGCAAGATATTGTATAGTTAGTTTAAGCTTGCACCATCACAAATCATAAAATGTTGATTACAATGTTAAGATGGTGTAATTTGAATGTATACATTGTTAGACTTTTGGTTGAAGTATTAAAACTGTGCATAAGAGAAGAAATATGATTTGATGAGAATTCAATGTCAAGGACATGGAGGGAGATCTGCTAGGGGATCACACATGCATTGGACATGACATGTGAGGGGTCTACATCATGGGCATAGAAGAAGAAAATCTACTGGGGATAAGGTTTGAATTTGATTTGATTATATGATTTATGGAAAGAAGTTCTACTAGGGATAAGAATCTATAATCCACCAGGGATTAAGATCGAATCAACATTAATTTGTTTTATTTTAATTGATGTGGAGGCATATCTGCTAAAGATATGGGCTCGAGTCTATTGGGGATCAGGTATTTGAACCTTCCACTATGAAAATAGGTTCAGGCTCGATGGGGTTTGGGATTTGAGTTTGATTTCATATATTTGTTTGGGGATGTATCCACTATGAATAAGAGTTTGGTTGGATTTCTTTGATTTAGACTTTATTGGGAGAGTTGGTTTAATTTGGCTCCACTGGCGAGATTAGTTTTGAATTTGATTTGTATTCTTGAATTGTTTATATATGATTTGGGGTTCCACTAGAGAGAAAGGTGTGATTTAATTACCTTGGGGAAAATTAGATTGGGTTTAATTTAATCGAGTTAATGTATGGACTTTATCGATGTGTGTTGGACCCATCGAGAAGGGGATATATCAGCCTTGACCCCTCAAGTTTACAAATCCAAAGGGATAGTCTACAGGCTATGGGGTAGAGTAAGCCAACCTAAGGGGTTACCTTTCAGTTTGCAACAACCATGCCAGGAAGAAGGTGTAGTAGACATACATCTTCCAAAGTAAGGAACAATTGCTGGGGTGACCTGTTGGATGCACAATAAATCAAACCTGACCTAGGGCAACTACTGAGTGAATGTTACTAGGGACTTATGTCAACTCAAAAGTAGTTAAGATTAATTTTATCTTAATTTCATGTGATTTTGATAAGGAATGTTTGGTTTAGTTTGATTTCAAATTGAGGGCATATCCACCGGGGATGTCAGCATAATCAAATTTCATATATTTAATTTATAGACCATGTCAGTGTGTGATGGACCCACTGAGAAGGGGCTATATCGAACTTGTCCTATCTCAAATTTACTAATCCAAAGAGATAGTCTACCGGTAGAGCTAGCCAACCTATGGGGTTACCTTCATGTGCAATGACGTTAGAAGAAGGTGTAGCAGACTTACATCTTCTAAAGTAGGGAACAACCACTGGGGTGACATGTTGGTAGCATAATAAATCAAACCCGACTTAGGGGCGACTATTGAGTGAATGTCATTGAGGAAAAAGACTTATATCAACTTAAGAGTAGTCAGGCGATTCCTATAGGGAGTTTTGCTAATACTAACCTAAAGATAGAATGCCTACTTGGGAAAAGGTACTGCTAAGGGTGTCCTACTAATCCAGTAATGAACATATATTTTGTTTATATGTTTGTGTGGACCTGCTGTGCAAGGGACCATGAGAAGGGCTATGTCGACCTTGACCTATCTCAAATTTACTGGACTAAGGGAGAATCTTCAAATGCACAATCCACAAGATGAATTCTCCAACCACAGGGGTGGTTACTAGGAAGGGAAACTATCCAATCCGATAGTAACCTAGGTAGTGTCTAAATGGGGTCGCAAAGGATGTGATTCAAATATAGTGCCCATAGAGAAGGTGCTACTAGAGGCGTTATCTTGAGCCTTAGAAAAGAAAGCTTATAGGTGTATGGTGGCCAACTTAAGGAGAAAGTGTAGCAGACTTACATCTGTCATGAGTGGTGTATCCTAAGGTGTGAGAACCAACCAACCTATGGTGTATCTGTCAGCATGATTAGTGTATCGATCAGTATTGTGAGAACCAACCAACCTATGCTGCCCGTCAATGTGCAATGATCAATCTGGAAAGAAAGCATGTAGGCTTATAACTTTTCAAGTGGACTGATCATCAGAATAGTCTATCGTTAGTAGGACAAATGCTATCTGACCTAGAGAGACTATTGAGCGGGGAGCCCCAAGGAAGGACTGGACCCAGACTTGAAGTAGTCAGCAGAGAAGGAGCTACTAGGGGACTTATCCTAAACCTTAAATATACTTGACCCAGTCAGATCACGAAGGCTAATATAAGAAAAAGATGGCAGACTCACATCCTCTTAAATGAAGCCAACATGAGGTAGCTTATCGACCACGTAGTAAGGCCTACCAAACTAACGAGGTGCACATCGGTGTGCAATGGCCAAGTAAAGAAGGAAAGCATAGTAGACTTACATCCTCCAAAGAAAGAAGACCGTTGGGGTAACACACTAGCAGGGTAGCATGTTAGCCTGACCTAGAGCAGCTACTGGGTGAGTGTCACTAGGGGTGTTATCTCAACTCAGAGTAGCCCAAGATAAAAGTAATTTGTTTATTTTATATGTTTGTGTGTAGTTTGTGTTTGTGTTTATCGATGAAGGATAGAAAGCCGCTCGAGTTCTTTATACCTACCCTAAACACATCATGGCTAATTCGCAAACAAGAATACTTTCAACATGGAAAGATTGAATTCAAAATAGAATTTTCATTGATGATAAATATTTTTAAACATGATTTATAATATTTCTCTAAGTAGAACCCACTGATTGGAAGCATGGGATGCTCTCCCTTATCATTAATAAGCTGATAAGATCCTCCTAGGTAGACCTTTTCTATGGAAAAGGGCATTCCCAAGTGGGTTCAAACTTGCCTCCCATCTTATGATGAGCAATAATCAATCTCCTTAAAACAAAAAAAAAGCTCTCTTACTTGAAAAGCTATAGGACATACCAACTTATTGTGACCTTGAATCATTTTAGCTTTGTACAACTCAAGGTTTTGGCATGCCCACAGGCATCTCTCCTCCAAACCTTTGAGCTCTTCTAACTACAACTTGATGTTATGCTCTGTTATGATCTTGCTACTCATAGCTATCCCTTAGTGATGAGAGTTAAACTTTTAATGGTAGAATAGCTTCGAGCCCATACACTAAGAGAAAGGAGTAGACTGAGTTGGAGTTCTATATGTGGTCCAGTAGGCCAACAAGGCTTCAACTAACTGCTCATGCCACTGTCAGTTGTTATTATCGAGAGTCTTCTTCAGTATTTGTATGAGAGTTTTATTGTAGGCTTCTACTAAGCCATTTTCCCTCAGGTAGTTGATGGTAGAATATCTTCAATCAATGTTGTTTCTTCAGGAAAAGTTTTGATCTCTGCTCTTGAATGCGCATTATTATATAATATAATTCGAGGCACTCAAACCTATATACAATATGGCTAGTAAAATACTAGAGTACATACTAAACTGTGACCTCCCTGAGCGTAATCGCCTTCGCCCATTTGAAAAAATAGTTAGTAGCAGCTAAGATGAATTGATGACCCTTGGAAGAATAAGGATCTATCAGACCCACTATGTTGGTACCCCAACACTCAAATGGCCATGAGGCCAATGTTGGATGTAGAATGTTGGGTGGTTGGTGTAGGACCACACCGTGTATTTGACATTTGTGGCATCGCCTAGCCGTATCCATGCAATCTTTGATCATTGATGGCCAATAATATCCTAATATGTTGATCTAGCTTTCATCTTTGGACTGGATTGGTTGGCTCCACATAATCCTAAGTGTACCTCGATCATGATTTTATGGGATTCATGCTTATCTAAACAATGTAATGACATATGATCGAAAGACCACCGGTATAAGCCACCATCCACAATAACATAGGAAAGTGCTCTTTGCTTCATCTGATGGGCTTGGGACTTCTCTTGAGGTAGTTTTTCTTTATTTAGATAATCCATGAATGGTTTCCTCCAATCTAACTCCTTGTCCTTTTTGGTAATGGCAATCTACCCTTCAAGAGAGTACTTTTGAGTTCAACATCAATAAGAAATAAGACTTGTCTATTTTGGACCTTTATTGATATGGACTCATCCTCTGGATATACCAACTCCTTGATAAGCTTGGCTAAAATATATGCTACAACATTCTCTCCTCAAGGAATCTTATAAATGGTAACCTCTAAGATTTGGGTCAACAAGTCTATGGTGTACTTGTGGCAGTGACTGAGCTTGGACTTTATAACTTTAGAGAACCCAATGATTTGGTTATAATTAACTGAGAATCCCTGAAGATGTTGATGTTCTGATGCTTAGTGTAACGGCTAACTCCAGACCCACAATCAGAGCCTCATATTCGTCTTCATTGTTGGTGCATGGATTGGATAGATGATATGAGAATCTCCTCACATCACGGTCCAAAGTTAGGAGAACTATTCCTACCCCTGCCTATCTTAGAATAGTAGACTGTGGTTCTTCTCCTCTTTGAGAGGAAGCCACACCATCAAAGTACATCTCTCAGTGGTGAATGCTAGTATCCCCTAAGTTCATAATTTGTTCATCATGGAGATCATCACTAAGTAGGAAGTGGGTGTGCTACTAAGAAATCTACTAGCGCTTGTCCTTTTACTGCACAGAGGAGTAGGAAGGTAATGTCAAACTATAAGAAGATCATAGACCACCATGTCAACCGTCTGGATAGCATCGACTGTGTCATGAGATACTATATTGAATTGGTCCTAAAGATTAAGTTCACCTTATGAGGAAGCATGTAGTGTTGTAGCTTTTGGGATGCAAAGATTAAAGCTAGGCAATGCTTCTCAATGGGTGGATAATTAGCCTCTGAAGGGATTAGACAATGGTCGAGGTAGTAAAGTGCATTTTTCTTCCCTTGTCATTGATTTTGGCCAACAATGCAATGCACCAAGGGAGCATTTGATGCGTTTAAAGTATGAAAATTGCTCAGATAAAGCTGCTAGAATCGGTGGTGTTATCAAGTAATGGTTGATGTCTTTGAAGGCATGCTCACACTTATTATCTTTGTTGAACTTGGCATTCTTTTTTATAAGTGCTGAGAATGGCTGACATCTTCCTGATAAGTTGGATATAAAGCATCTTTGATATGCTAACCTCCTTTGGAATGATCTGAGTTGAGTTAGACATTTTGGGGTGAAAATTCTAATATTGACTTAATCTTCTTCAAATCTATTTTGATTCCCTAGTGATGGACAAAAAAGCCATGGAATTTCCCTGAAGCTCCCCCGAATGAACACTTTAGGGGGTTCATTTTTTTTAACTGTTTGAAAACTACTCTCAAGTCAAAGAGATGGTCTTCTTTTCTCTACTTTTTGACCACAAGATCATCGACATAAAACTTAATTTGATGATGAATGAGCTCATCAAAGATTAAGTCATAGCCCGCTGGTATGTAGCACCATCATTTTTAAGGCTGAAAGGCATGACCTTATAGTAAAAAATTCTAATCGGAGTTCTAAAAGTAATGTTTCTTTCATCTTCAAGGGCCATCTTTATTTGGTTATATCTAGATGAGCCATCCATGAAAGAAAAGACTGCATGAGTTGAGGCAATGTCCACCATTAGCTCTGAGATTGGTAGTGGAATTTCATCTTTTGGACATGCCTTATTTAAATCCCTAAAATTGACATATATGTATATTTGGCCATTCCTTTTCTTAATTGGGATGACGTAGGCTAATTAAGTAAGGTATTACTCTTCCCGAATGAAGCCAACATCAATCAATTTCTTGACTTCTTAAATGACTTATTGTTCTATGTTTAATCATGTGTGTCTAGTAGCTTTCTTGATAGGTTAGATGTAGGTTCTAATACTAGTTTATGAACCGCTATGTCATGAGCCAATCTAGGAATCTCTTCATAACTCCATGCAAAGTAGTCCTTAAACTCAGTCAATAGCCTAACTAAGTCATTGGTGTCAATTTCATTCAACAAAGAACTGATGTATGTCAGGCGTGGATCTTCTTCAATTCCTAAGTTGATTTCCTTGAGCTTGTCGATGGTTGACTAAATATCTTTTTCGAACTCTGGCGGTGCATCCTTGACTTCAAAATCATCTAAAGTTTTTAAGCGCAGCTCCTCATATAAGTTAATGTGATTTGAAAAGAGCCTATCAAATTCCAAATGATTGGTAATAACTAAGCAGTAATCATCATCATCGACTACACCCATTGCACTGAATCGTAGTCTCAGTCATGATTGAGAGCTTTTGCATTTGTTCTTCCATATTCTTTCGAAGTAGTCAAACCTGTGCTTTGACCAAGTATGTGGGATTAACCATTTCTTTACTAAATTATGAACAGAAGGCAAGTAATAATCAAAAGGTAATTATATTAAATCTTTATATTAATCATCCTCAAGTTCTACAATAACTTCTTAACTTGAGGATGATGCTCCCAAAAAAGAACCTTTGAGTCTTCATACTTGTGGATGACTTAGGGGCTTCCTTAACTACCAAACCCTCAGATTTTTGAGATGAAAGTGGCTTAGAGCTAAGGTTCCCAACTGATGCATAACTATTTCACATATAGACTTTGATACACTTATGCTTTGCTTTGGAGCCCAGTCTTCATTATTATCTAGCTCAAGTGTCACCTCCAAGGGAATCTACTGTTGAGAAGAGCTAGCTGGTGAGCTAACCATATAAGACTCATCCTATGATTTAGATTCTAAGTCTATATGGATAGCAAGTGTACTCTTGGTATCTGGGACATATCTTTTATTGGGTGGCCAATAAGGAGGTTTTTCACCCCTAAGACTACCTCTGAAGTAGTCTCTTCCTCAGTGGAGGCCTTATCCTACCCATATGTTTGAATGGAGTAATGAACCGTGGAATCTAATATCAAGCTCCACTTCCTCCTCTAAGTCTATTTCGCCCCTTTATTTTTTTATTTTTTCATTTCTCTTTCTTTTCTTTTCCTTTTTCACTTTCTTTTTCTTTTTCTTTGTATTTTTATTTTATTTTTAAACTTTGGCCAAGCTTGTGAGAATAGATTTATTGATTTTGAGGGAGGTAGTAAGATGTCTCCTCATATATGCCAACCTCGTGAACTTTAAATGGCTTGAGATCCCCTTTGACATAGCAAATGATCCCACCTCTGACAAACTTCATACACTAATGTAGAGAGGATGAAACTATGTTATTCTCATGTAAATATAATAAAAAAATAAAATAAAATAAAACCTAAACTAAATCCTAAAGTAATCCAAAAAATAAAATAAAATAAACTAATAAAAATAAAATAAAATAAACTAATAAAAATAAACTAAATTATAATAAATAAAAACCTAAACTAAACTAAAAAATAAAATAAACCTAAGAATAAAATACCCAAATAAAATAAAAACTTAATGTAAAATAAAAATAAAGTAAACCTAATATAAAATACAATAAAAACTAAATAAAAACCTAAAATTAAAACCTAAAAATAATAAAAATAATAAAACCTAAATCCTAAACTAAAAATAAAAACTAATCCTATAATAAAAATAAAATAAACAAAATAAAATAGACCTAAACCTAAATTAAAATTAAACCTAAACCTAAACACTAAACTAAATAAAATAAAATAAACTAAAAATAAACCTAAGCCTAAACTAAAAAATAAAACCTAAAAAAAACCAAAAATAAAAACCTAAAACCTAAACCCTAAACCCTAAAAAGCTAAAAACCTAAACCTAAACTAAATAAAACCTAAAAACAAAATAAATATTAAAACCTAAACAAAATTAAAATGAAAAAATAAAATAAAATAAAAACATAAACTAAAACCTAAACCTAAACAAAACCTAAAAAGAAAATAAAATAAAAAATAAAAACTGAACTAAAATAAAATAAATAAAATCTTAAACTAAACTAAAAAATCTAATTAAAATAAAAACTAAACCTAAAATAAAAATATAATAAACCTAAAATAAAATAAATAAAAAACTAAATTAAAACCTAACCTTAAAAAATAAACCTAAAACTAAATAAAAAATAAAACCTAAATCCTAAACTAAAAAAAAACCTAAACCTAAAATAAACCTAAACCTAAACTAAGATAAACTAAACTAAAATTAATAAAACCTTAACCTAAACAAAAAATAAACTAAACCTAAACCTAAACCAAAACTAAATAAAATGAAATAAAATAAAAATAATCCTAAACCTAGACTAAAAAATAATACCTAAAAATAAACCTAAAATAAAACCTAAACCTAAACCTAAAAATAAAATATAAAACCTAAACCTAAAAAATAACAAAAAAATAAAACTAAGCTAAAAAATAAACCTAAACCTAAACCTAAAAAAGACTAATATAAATAAACCTAAAATAAATAAACTAAACTAATTAAAAATAAAAATAAACCTAAATAAAAATAAAAAATAAAATAAACTAAATAAACCTAAATCTACTTGTTTACTTAATTTAAAAAATGAAAAAAATAAAAAAAATAAAATAACAAACAAAGAAAACCCTAAACCCAAAACCTTAAACCCCCACCTTGATCCTAAAATCTACAACCCTAAACCCTTAACTCTAAACCCCAAACCCTAAAACCTAAACCCTAAACACTAAACCCTAAACCCTAAAAGCCTAAAAACTTAAAAACCTAAACAAAACAAAGCATAAGAAAATAAGATAAATAAAAAACATAAACCTAAATAAAATAAAATATAAAAAAGAATAAAATTATAAACTAAAACTTAAACCTAAACCTAAATGTAAACGTAAACCTAAAACTCAAAATAAACCTAAAATGAAATAAATAAAAACATACACAAAAGTAAAAATTAAAATAATCCTAAAAATAAAAAACTTAAATATAATAAAAACTAAATGTAAATTAAAAATAAAATAAAATAAAATAAAATAAAAACATAAATCTAAAAATAAACCTAAAAATAAAAAATTAAAACCTAAACCCTAAACTAAAAAAACTTAAGCCTAAAATAAATAATATAAAATAAACTTAAACCTAAACTAAACTAAACTAAAATAAATAAAACCTAAACCTAAATGTAAAATAAACTAAATCTAAATCTAAACTAAATAAATAAAACTAAAAAAAAGACTTAAACTAAATAAAACCAAGATAAATGAAAAAAGCTAAAGCTAAAAATGATAAAATAAACCTAAACTAAAATTAAAATAAACCACTAAAATAAAATAAAGTAAAACTAAACTAAAAAATAAACATAAACTTAAACTTAAACCTAAAAATAAACTACATATAAAATAAATTAAATAAACCTAAAATAAATAAAGATCTATAAATAAACCTGGGTTTTAATTTCTAAAAAACAACCTACTCAAACCTAGCTAACCCTATCCAAACCTAAACTACCTCCTAATTTAATAAAACTCACCTCTAAACTTCTGAGAGCACTACTCACAGGCCCTTCTGACAGGCTAGCCCTAATCCTAGGCTGAGCCTTCCTACCCTCCACTGAGCCCTAAAGGCCTGGGCCACTTACTAACTACCCTCCAAAACTAAAATATAAAAATAAAAAACATAAACTAAATAAACCTAAAAATAATGAACAAAAAACCAAAACCTAAATAAAAAAATAAAATAAAAAAACTAAACAAAAAACCTAAACCTGAACTAAAAATAAAATAAACTAAAATAAATTAAAGAGAAACCTAGACTAAACTAAAAAATAAAATAAACCTAAGAATAAAAACCTTAATAAAATAAAAACTAAATATAAAAAAATAAAATAAACTTAAAATAAAATAAAATAATAACAAAATAAAAACCTATACCTAAAAAATAAAACTAAAAATAAAACCTAAAAATAAATAAAAAATAAAACCTAAACCCTAAATAAAAAAAAACTAAATCTAAAATAAAAATAAAAATAAAATAAATAAAATAATAAATAAAACCTAAACTAAAATAACTAAAACCTAAATACTATAAGCTAAACCTAAAGTAACTAAATAAATTAAAGTAAACCTAAACTTAAAACCTAATAAACCTAAACCTAAATCTAAATGCTAAAGAATGAGAACCTTATTGGGAACATCACTATCAACTGGCTCTAGATCACGGTGGTGGAGGCAAAGCGAGATTTATCCCAGAGTTGGGGGGATCTGGAGGTGGTGGATATGGTGGTGGTGGTGAGCGGTTGTTATGGAAGAGGAGTGACAACTGGTGGTGTGGTGGTGAAGGGAGAGATCAGGATATGATGGTGGATCGCTACTAGAGGCGGGGTGGCTTTGATTGGGCGAAGAAATTGAAGAATAGATGATCTTACTTTGGAATTGTGTCTTTGTAGTAAAGATGATACTAGTTATCTAGATTTTTTGAATTGTTCTATGCATGCTCATTTTTTTATCTATGTTGTCACTTATGTCCTAGAAAACTTAGTGTGTTACTTGGTTGATGAAATTGAAAAGAATAAATGTTGAATATGAATTAATTCTCTATTAAAAAAAACCAAAAACTCTAAACCCAAAACTAAAATTTGAACCCTAGAACTACAACCTAAACCCTAAACCTTAAACCCTAAAATCACGAACCCAACCCAAAACCCAAACCTAAAATTAAACCTCTTAAACCCTAACAAACCCTCAATTAATCTTAAACCCTAAACCCTAAAAGCTAAAAACCTAAACATAAACTAAATAAAACATAAAACTAAAATAAATAAAAACCTAAACTAAAATAAAATAATAAAATAAAATAAAATGAAAACCTAAACTAAAACCTAAACCTAAACCTAAACCTAAAAAGAAAATAAATTAAAAAATATAAACTAAAGTAAAATAAAATAAAGAAAAATATAAAATAAAGTGAAAAAAAACCTTAATAAAATAAAAACTAAACCTAAAATAAAAATGAAATAAACCTAAAATAAAAAAAATTAAAACCAAATAAAATCAAACATAAAAAATAAGATCTAAAAATAAAACTTAAACCTAAACTAAAAAAAAAACCTAAACCTAAATAAAAATAAAATTAACCTAAACCTAAAAGAACAAATTAAACTAAAATAAAAATCCTAAACCTAAACTTAAAATAAACTAAACCTAAACCTAAACTTAAACAGATAAATTAAAATAAACTAAAATGAAACCTAAACCTAAAATAAAAAAACCTAAAATAAACCAAAAGTAAAGCCAAACCTAAACCTAAAAAATAAAATAATAACCTAAACCTAAACCTAAAATAAAATACCAAAACTAAAAATAAAATAAAAATAAAACTAAACTAAATAAATAAACCTAAACTACTAAACTAAATAAAATAATAAACTAAAATAAAAAAACCTAAACTAAAATAAATAAACCTAAAATAAATAAACTAAACTAAATAAAAATAAAAATCTAGCTAAATAAAAAAAGGCTAAAATAAATAAAAAATAAACCAAATAAACTAAATAAACCTAAACCTACTAGTTAACAAAATTAAAAAAAAATTTAAAAAAAAACCCCTAGCCCAAAACCCTAAACCCTAAACCCTAAACTTTGAACACTAAACCTACAACCCCAAACCTATAACCCTAAACCCTAAACTTTAAAACCCTAAACCCTAAACCCAAAACCCTAAAGCCTAAACCTTAAACCCTAAACCCCCCTTATCTCAAAAATTAATCCAACCTTTAGATTGATCTGCTATATTACCTGATTAACTGCATGATCATTTTCTATTTAATTTTGATGTTTCTCTAGATTTTGCTGATGCTAATTCCTGTTACCCCTTTCTGGTTAGTTGCTGATCTCTATGACATCTACTATTGGATCACTTACCCTAACCTTATTTGGGGTTTTACTACTACTGCTGTTCTCACTAAAACCACTGCTTTTGGTAAGGTTTCTCGTCTGTGGAGGAGATGGATTATTTTATGCATTTCTTCTGCTTTATAGGACAATTTGATATCATTATTATTACTTTATGGGTCCTATTGTAATTTTCCATTATATGATTAATCGTGTTTTTTTCTCTTTTAATCTGGAAATTTGTTCATGGCCTCATGACTTTGCCGTCTCATTATGTAATTGCTATAATTTTCTACCGCTTCATGGCATGCTCGAATTTATCTATCTTTTCTCTCTTTAATAGGGTTATGCCCCCTCCTATGATATCTAACCTCACCTTCATTACACGTATGGAAACTATAATAACCTTATATTCTTTGTAGGATGGGATTTTATTCTTGATTTCATTTCATTATTTTGGTGATGTTGGCTTACCTAGTGCTTTCCTTTGTCTTGAAGGATTTCAATGTTGGTTTTTTCTTGAACCTCATTCAAGTCTTTGTTGTCTCCATGTTCCTTACTGATTTATCTTATGGTGGGTGCAACAATTGTTTTGCTATTTTAATTGTTGGTTGTTGGTTTATCGGGTCTTTAGTTCAG
Organism: Cymbidium sinense; assembly: GCA_021442155.1. Taxonomy (NCBI): domain Eukaryota; kingdom Viridiplantae; phylum Streptophyta; class Magnoliopsida; order Asparagales; family Orchidaceae; genus Cymbidium; species Cymbidium sinense. Next base: position 6,152,109 of record CM038217.1, read on the forward strand.
CAGACTGATTATGGGGTTATTTCTCTGATTGTCTTTGTTGTTTATGATTGGGCTGCTGCTTATCATTTGATATTTGTGGTCTACTTAATCTGCTGCTATTTATTTCATCTTGGTTTTGTTAGACTTGTGCAATCCTTGTTATCTTATGCCGTCTATTCGATATGGTGGTTCTTCTGGTTTATTTTATTTCTTTGTCTTGGCATTTGTTGTCTTGGTTTTCTTTGCCTTGGTTTTGATTATTCTTGCTAATCTCATCTCCCCAACTTGTATGGAGACACTATTATACCTTATTATTATTATTATTGGGTTGGTTTTCAAAATAAACTAGCTCTTGAAGGTTGGCTTATTATCTTGGTTATCTGCTATCTTGGTTTTTAGGATTCCAATGTTGGCTCTCCTTTGAACCCCATAAGTGTCTATGTTGTTTCTCTATTTTATATTGGATTATCTTATGGTGGGTGCAATAATTGTTATTGTCTTATTTTATTTGTTGACTATGGCACTTTAGGGTCCTATGTCCAACAAGCTGCTTATGGGGTTGGCTTACTAATTGTCTTTGCTGTTTGTGTCTGGGCTGCTGCTTATCACCTGATTTTTATGGACTACTTAATCTACTACTATTTTTTCCATCTTGGTTATTATGCATCCTTGTGATTATGCTTCTATCTACTTGGTTATTATCTTATGCACTGTCTATTCCGAATGGGTAGTTCTATGGACAACTGTTGTCTTTTGCTGTCTTGCTATCTTGGTTGTTTGTTGATCTGGATTATCGGGTTTTGCATCTTTATTCAGGATTGTCTTTGCTCTCTTTATTTGGTGCTATTCTACGGTGGGATGCAACCTATTTCAACTCTTGTATCTAATCTATTCTGCATTCTAACCTTGGTCTGTTAGACTTCTGCATCACTTGTTGTATTTGGGTTTGAGTTCTCTTGCGCTTTACACTTGCTTTTTGTTAACTTCTACAATGGTTATTAATAAGGGTTGTTAACATCGCATTGCTTATTATGATTGGGTTTCTTTTCGGACTATACTCGGCTATAATCACGCCTAAAGTTTATATATGTCTCATATGTTTGGCTCATTGATTTGTTTAGCAAGATTTCAGCAGGTTGCTTTTTCTGCTATTCTCTTGTGGTGGGTTTTTTATCCCTAATTATACTCTTGGCTATGGTTTTAAAAGAGATTCTGGCAAAGATGACTCATTCTCATATGTATAGGGATTCTCATACTATGGTGACTATATTGATGATAATTTTCCTACATGGGACCCCTTATCTTTCTGCTCTTTGCTATCACCTTTCTATATTATATATGGCTTTGTTTAGGTTTGCAGGTACTAAGGCCCATAAGACCTTCAAAAAATGGCTGCTTTCTTCTCACAGGTTTGTAGGCTATGATGGCTGTGATAATTTCACTCCTTAGTTTGGTAGTAGCTCTTGTGATGTAACCCTTCCGCTGAAGTTTGGATGCTCATATTTGCATCTCCCCCAATTTGGTGTGACTAAGCCTGAGTCTTCTTTCACACACTTCTCTATAATTTCCTCAATTTATGCTGCTCACTTTTTCACTTTCTCTGTACTACTTTAACTATTCTAATTTCTATCTTTCTTCATTTTTACGGATGCACTTCTCTTTTCCTCTTGTAGGTGCATTTCTCTTGTTCTCTTGCTGGTTTGCTCCCTAGTGTCATGAATTCTCTCATCCTGAAGAGCTTTGGCCCAGATCTATTCATTGGCTTATCTATGTTAATCAAGTTGTATCTTTTGCTTTCCTTTACTCTTTTATTTTGCTTTTGGTTATACTTAGATAGGGGATTTACTCTCTAGGCTGATTGTAGCTCTTTCAATAGTAGTTGTGGAGTTTATCCCCTGTTAAAGACCTTGTAACCCTCTTTTTGTGGCAATAAAATTTCCCCTTCATGGGATTTCCCAAAAAAAAAAACCCTAAACCCTAAACCCTAAAAGCTTAATCCCTAAACCCTAAACCCTAATCCCTAAACCCTAAAACCTACAACCCTAATCCCTAAAACCACAATCCTAAATCCTAAACCTAAACCCCAAATCCTACTAAACTCTAAACCAAAACCTAAAAAACCTAACCTACTAAATAAAAAAAAAATAAAATAAATAAAAATAAACTAAATAAAATAATAATAATAAACAAACTAAATAACCTAAACCTAAACCTACATACCAAACCAACCTAAACATAAATGTAAAATAAAATAATTAAAATAGACTAAACAAACTAATATCCAAACTAAACTAAAAATAAAATAAACCTAAATATAAAACTTAAATAAATATAAACTAACTCAAATAAAATAAATAAACCTAAATAAAAAAAATAAAATCTAAAAATCAAACCAAAATAAACCTAAAATAAACCTAAAATAAAATAAAACCTAAACTAAACTAAACCTAAACTACAAAATAAACCTAAACCTAAACTAAAAAACTAAAATAAAATAAATAAAACCTAAATCTAAACTTAAAATAAATAAACCTAAACCTAAACTAAATAAAATAAAATAAACTTAAAAGAAACCTAAACAAAACATAAACAAAATAAACTTAAAATAAAACCAAAACCTAAACCTAGAAAATAAAATAAAACCTAAACCTAAACCTAAAATAAAAAATAAAACAAACCTAAAAATAAAATAAAATAAAACTAAACTAAAATAAGCATAAACCTAAACTGCTCTTAAAAGTAAAATAAAACTTAAACTAAAATAAATACCTAGTAAATAAAATAAACTAAATAAATAAAATATAAGTAAAATGAAAATAAAATAAACTAATTAAATAAAAGTAAACTAAATACTAAACCTGTTGTTGCTTAATTTTCTAAAAAAAAATCCTAAACCCTAAATAAAATCTTACCCACCTACCACTGGACCATAACTAATAACTGACCCAAACCTGCCTTAAACCTAAATAACCCTAACCCTACCTAAACTCTAACCACAAAAAAACCTAAAGTAACCAAACCCTAAACCACACAAACCTAACTAAACTAAATGATCCATAACCATCCTAAACGAGCCTAAATCATAAACTCAACCTAAACTCCAAACCTAAACCTAAACCTAAAGAAACTAAATAAATTAAGAAATAAACCTAAATCTAAACCCTAAATAACCCAACCCATGAATGGGCATAACTTTGACGAACATCATATCAACTAGGCTCAATCTAGATCTGGCACTGGAGGTGAAGGCGGTGGCAACAATTGTCTCTTTGGTGATGGGGAATCTTGAGATGCTGGTGGATATGGTGGTGGTCATCGGAGCAATGGTTGTTTCGGAGGTAAGAGGAGTGACCTAAGTTACAGGAGTGGTGGTGGCTGAGGGATAGATCGGGGATATGATGGCAAATCCTTCTACTCGAGAGGCGGGGGTGGTTCTGATGGGAATTGGAGAAACTGAAGAATGGCCAATCCGATCTATTGCTTATAGAACTATGCCTTTATAGTAGAGATGGTTCTAGTTATCTAGGGTTTTTGATTTAAGTGTGTTCATTTTCTATCTATATTGTCCCATGTGTCTTAGAAAATTAGTATGTTACATGGTTGATGAAATCAAAAAGAAGAATTGCAGAATTTGAATTTTTCCTCTATTAAAAAAAACCAAAAACCTTAAACCCTAAATAAAACCAAAACTAGAACAAACCTAAACCATAAACCTTAAAAACCCTAAACCCTAAAACCTAATGCCTAAACCCTTAACCCTAAATCCTAAACCCTAACCCTAAACCCTAAACCTATACCCCAAACCCTAAACCCTCAACTAATTGTAAACCTTAAACCCTAAATCCTAAACCATAAGAAGCTAAAAACCTAAACCTAAACTAATTAAAACCTTAAAATAAAAGAAATAAAAAAGCATAAATAAAAATAAAATTATAAAATAAAATAAAATAAAAATGTAAACTAAAACATAAAGCTAAACCTAAACCTATAAATAATATAAAATAATAAATGAAAAACTAAACTAAAGTAAAAAATAAAAAACCTAAATAAAATTAAAACTAAACCTAAAATAAAAATAAAAGAAATCTAAAATAAAATAAACTAAAAACTAAATAAAAACCCAAACTTAAAAAATAAACCTAAGAATAAAACTTAAAAATAAATTAAAAATAAAATCTAAACCCTAAACAAAAAAATATCTAAACCTAAAATAAAAAATAAAATTAAGCTAAACCTAAATGATATAAGCTAAACTAAAATAAATAACACCTAAACCTAAACCTAAAGTAAACTAAACCTAAACCTAAGCCCTAAATAAAATAAATTAAATTAAAAATAAAACTAAACCTAACTAAAACATAAAACCTAAAATAAAAACCTAAAACCTAAACCTAAAAAAATAACATAAAAACTAAAACCTAAACCAAAAAATAAGAAAAAAAACTTAAACCTAAAAAACAAAATAAAAATAAAACTAAACTAAAAAATAGACCTAAACCTAAACCTATAAAAATAAACTAAAATAAAAAACATAAACTACAATATACGAACCTAAAAAAAATAAACTACATTAAATAAAAATAAATATAAACCTAAATAAAATAAAAAAATTAAATAAACTAAAATAAATAAACTAAATAAACTAAATAAATGTAAACTACTGGGTTTAATTTAAAAAAAATAAAAATAAAAAAAATCAAAATTAAAAAACCCCCTAAACTAAACCTAAACTAAAAAAACCCTAAACCATAAATAACCTAAACCCACCCAACCTTAACCCTGACCCTAAACCTACCCTAAATCCTAACCCACCTCCTAAACCTGACCTCTGGGCTCTACCTACCTAAAAACTGACTAAATAATCTAAATAAACCAAATAAAATAAATAAATAAAACCAAAATAAAAATAAAATAAAATAAAAACCTAAAACTAATAAAATAAAATAAAAAATACTAAACTACTCTAAACTACTAAAATAAATAAACTAAATAAATAAAAAAAAAAATAAATAAAAACCTAAAAATAAAATAAAAAATAAATAAAAAAATAAAAACCTAAACTAAATAAACCTAAATAAAATAAAAAAAAAAAATAAAAAAAAAAAATAAAAAAAAAAAAATAAATAAAATAAAAAATAAAAAATAAAATAAACCTAAATAAATAAAAAACAAAACCTAAACAAAAAATAAAAAAAACCTAAACCTAAAAAAAAAATAAAAAAAAATATAAAATAAAACATAAAAAAAACAAAAAAAAACTAAAATAAAAATAAAAAACAAAACTAAACCTAAAGAAAAACAAAAAAAAAATAAAAAAACTAAACAAAAAAAATAAAAAATAAAAATAAACAATAAAAAAAACTAAATAAACCTAAACCTAAACCTCAAAATAAATAAAAACTAAAAAAAATAAACCTAAACTAAAATAAATAAAATAATAAAAAAAATAATAAAAAACCTAAACCTAAAAAATAAATAAATAAAAAAATAAACTAAACTTAAACCTAAAAAAATAAAAATAAAAAAATAATAAGCAAAAAAAAACCTAATAAAAACAAGAAAAAACAAAAACTAAACTAAAAATAAAAAAAATAAATAAACCTAAATAAAAATAAACCTAAACCTAAAAAAAAACTAAACCTAAAAATAAACGTAAAAAACTAAAAAATAAAATAAATAAAATAAAATAAAATAAACTAAACAAAAAAAATAAAAAAAACCTAAAAAAAATAAAAATAAATAAACTTAAAAAAAAACCTAAACAAACTAAAAAAAAACCTAAACCTAAACCTAAACCTAAAAACTCAAAACCAAAAAAAATAAAAAAAAATAAAAAAAATTGAAAAAAAAAACTTTAAAAAAAAACCTAAACTCACTCATGTTTGGCGTGAAAGTAATGCGTATGCTGATTACCTTCCTAATCTGGGTGCTAGATTAGATGAAATAAAGTTCTTTGATCGACACACTTCCTAAACATTTGCGTGGATTGGTTAATTTGGACAATCTTGGACTTCCTTATCTCAAACTAATTTCATTCTATGTTTTGGCCTAATTACAACTTGTATTACTTTGTTTTATCTGTATGGTCATCTTTTGTTTATCCTTTGTTTATTATTGTTGCTCCTCCTCATTTTGCTAATGCATTTCCCTAATAATCTTTTCTGGTTCTATTGTAATCTCTAGCATCTACTCTTGGCTTTCTTATCAATCTTATTTTGGGGTCTTCTTGTATCTATTGTTTCCCCTAATGGAAATGTGCTTCCCAATCTGGATGGAGATGTCATATTTTTTGATCTGCAGGGGCGGACTGCTTGCCATCAATACTATTTTTTGGGACTTACTCATTTTTCTTTTCACGATTGAGACAATTTCCTGTCTCTTTTCCCTGTTGCCTATTCTCAAACTATTTTTTTATTCTAGCTACCTGTATTGGAGGCTCATGTCTTTATTGCTAGAGTTGTTGGTTTGCTATGATTTGCACAGCTTCATGGTGGGCCCTTCTTTATTTGTATCTTCCATCTTAAATTTGGCTGTGGATCCTGTTTTGCTCACCAACCCCCCTTCCTCAACCTGTAAGGGAAGAATGTTTAATTTACCTATTATTACTACTGTTTCTTTGCAAGATTGGATTTGCTTCTTACCTTCCTTTCATCCTAATTTTACTGATGATGTTGGATTAGATGCTGGTTTGCTTTTGCTTATCTTGAAGGAATTTAATGATGGTTTTCTTCTGATCCCCATTTTGGGTCTTTGTAATACTACTGTTACTGACTGGATTACCCTCTGTTGGGTGCAATATTTGGTTTGTTGTCTTGGTTTACTACCTTGGTTGGTGGCTGAATGGATTATCGGGTTTTATGCTCAAGCTAGGGTTGTTTCTCGATTGTTTTTTTTGTTGTTAGCGGTGGGGTGTATCACCTTATCTGGTGTGGTCTATCTAATCTACTACTGCATTCCCATCTTGGTTATATTATGACTTGTGTAGTTCTTGTTGTGTTTACACTATTAACATGGTGTTTGTTAACATCTACATTATTTATTCTGAATGGGTATCCTTTTATGGGCTATTCACGTATTCACGGCTGTAAGTTTCATATGATTTGGGATGGTGTTACTTACATGCTAATTGATATGCTTAGCAGGATTTCAGCTGGCTTCTCAGCCGATTGTATATTGTTTCTATCTTCTGCCTGGCCTTTTCTGTTGTCTACTTGTGGGGGGTTTTCCTGCTGGCTTAATTTTACTCTTGGATCTGGTATTAATAAGGTGGACGTGGCCAAGATGGTTCATTTTTATATGAGTAGGGATTCTCATTATATGGTGACTATAGTGGTGATACTTATCCCCATTCTTCTCTTTGCTGTCTCCTTTCCTATAGTGTATATGTCTTTGTTTAGGTTTGCAGGTACTAAGGCTCATAAGACTTTCAAGAAATGGCTACTATCTTCCCACATGTTTGTAGGCTATGATGGCTGTGATGATTTCACTCCTTTTTGGTTTGGTAGTAGCTCTTGTGATGTAACCCTTCCGCTCAAGTTTGGATGCTCATATTCGCATCTGCCCCATTTTGGTGTGACTTAGCCTAAGCCTTCTCTCACACACTTCTCTATAATTTTTCTCAGTTTATGCTACTTTTACCTTCCCCTTTATTTGTATTACTCTAACTGTGCTAATTTTTATCTTTCTACATATTTGGAGATACATTTTTCTCTTTCACTTGCAGGTTTGCTCTCTACTAGCATGCATTCTCTCATCCTATTGAGTTTTGGCCCAGATCTATCCATTGGCTTCTCTATGTTAATCATTTTGTATCTTTTGCTTTCATTTTCTCTTTTATTTTGCTTTTGGGTGTACTTAGATAGGGGATTTACTCTATAGGTTAATGTAGCTCTTTGAGCAGTAGTTTTGGAATTTATCCCCTTTTAAGGATCTTGTAACCCTCCTTTTGTGGCAATAAAATTCTCCTTACATGGGGTTTCAAAAAACTGTAAACCCTAAACACTAAAAACCTATTCCTAAACTAAATAAAACCTAAAAATAAACAATAAAAAAAAAAAATCTAAACTTACATAAAATAATAAAATAAAAGAAATAAAAATTTAAAGCTAAACTTAAACCTAAACATAAAAAAATAAAAAAATAAAAAATAGAAACTAAACTAAAATAAAATAAGTACAAATCTAAACTGAGCTAAAAAATAGAATAAACCTAAAAATAAAAAACCTAAATAAAATAAAAAGTAAACATAAAATAAATATAAAATAAACCAAAAATAAAAAAAATAAAAACTAAATAAAAGTCTAAACCTAAAAAATAAACATAAAAATAAAGCTTAAAAATAAATAAAAAATAAAACCTAAACCTTTAACTAAAAAAACCTAAACCTAAAATAAAAAAACAAAATAAACCTAAACCTAAACTAAAATAAACAAAATAAAATAAACTTAAATCTAAACTAAAATAAACTAATCTAAAATAAATAAAACCAAAACCTAAACCTAAAATAAACTAAACCTAAACCATATACTAAATAAAAAAAAATAAACTAAAAATGAACCTAAACTTAAACTAAAACTAAACCAAAACCTAAACCAAAAAATAAAATAAAAACATAAACCTAAACTAAAAAAAACCTAAACCTAAAAATAAAATAAAGCTAAAGTAAAATAAGAATAAACCTAAACTAAAAATAAACTAAAACAAATTAACCTAAAATAAATAAACTAAATTAAATAAAAATTAAAAATAAACCTAAGTAAAAAATAAATAAAATAAACTGAAATAAATAAAAAATAAATTAGATAAACCTAAACCTCCCAGTTTACTTAATTTAAAAAAAACCCTAAACCCTCAACCTTAAACCATAAATCCTTAACCCGAAACCATAAACCCTAAACCATAAATCCTAAACCCTAAACCCTAAACGCTAAACGTACAGCCATAAACCCTAAACCATAAACCCTAAAAAACCCTAAACCCTAAAAGAACCCTAAACCCTAAGAATGGGTAACTGATGGAACATCACCATCACTAGCTCAATCTAAGTCCGGGAAGGCAAAGGCATGGTTATTGCAATGGTGGTGGGGATCCGAGGTGCTGGATAATGAGGTGGTGGTCGAGAGGTGTTATGAGTGAGGAGAGAGGTTACAGTGGTGGTGAAGGATATGATGGTAGATCTCACTACTCGAGGGGTGAGGGTGCTTTTGGTGGGACATAAAGAAACTGAAGAATGGTCGATCCGATCTATTGCTTATGGAACTATGTCTTTCTCTAGGGTTTTTGATTAGCTCTATGGGCACTCATTTTTTATCTATGTCCCACTTCTATCTTAGAAAACTTTGGGTGCTACTTGGTTGATGAAATCCAAAAGAAGAAATATTGAATCTAAATTTGTTCTCTGTTATAAAAAAACTTAAACCATAAATCCTAAACTAAAACTTAAACCCTAACCCTAAAACCAAAACCCTACACCGTAAAACCTAAACCCTAAACCTTAAACCTAAAAAACCCTAAACCTTAAACATTAAACCTAAACCTAAAACCCTAAACTTTAAATCGTAAACCTTAAACCCTAAACCCTAAAACCTGAAACCCTAAACCCTAAACCCTAAACTCTAAACCCTAGAACCATAAACACTAAATCTTAAAACCTACAACCCTAAATTCTAAACCCTAAACCTTAAACCCTAAACCCTAAACCCTAAACCTTGAATAAAGATGTTATTAGGAGTAGATTGAAAGAATGACCTAATCCTAACATAGTTATGGTAGCTAAAGAAAATGTCTTCAAGAGAGTTTTCCTTGACTATTAGAGATTTGAATACCCTAAACCCTAACCCTAAATCATATTATAATACCATATATTATAGTATAATGTAGCATCATATATTTGAGCATGTAGTAATGTGTTTTTGGATGTTATAAGATGTTTTGAAATGTTTTAGTATATTATGGTATTTTTCCCTATAGTATATATTAATATAAATCATAAAATATTGATTTAATAAATCGATGATGAAATTTGTTAAATTTGAAGTGGGAATTAGGTTGTAACCAAAGGTGTGCTAGCCACTTGTAGTCTAAAAGTAAGATTTTATGTTCAAAATAAATATTATATGTTTTATGCATTTTAATATCTTTTAGTATTTTACAATCATGCAATGAGCTATGATAACATTATTTATAAAAATGTTGATTTAGACTTTAAAATTTTGAATAAATTCATAATAAGTAGAGCATGACATCATAATATATTATTTCAATTTAAAATATGTAAGTAATGACTAAAATATATAGTTTTATTGTTTTAGACTAATATTATGATTTTTATCTTAAGCAATCCCTTATGATGTGATATGTGTATAATATAATATAATATGTTATAGTGTATTATAATATAGGATGCCATAACATAGTGTAGTATCATGCATTATAGCATACTATTGTGTATTACTACTTGTTGTTTAGCAAATTTAGTTTGTTATAGAGTGATGTAGTAGAGTTTGTACTGGTATAATTCATAAAATTATTGATTTATAGGTGAGATGATGGATTTGGCAAATTTAAGGTAAGCTTTAGGAACATCATTGGGGTGTGCTATGGTGTGTCATTTAATCAAAAGAATTGAATTTTGCATCCAAAATAAAATTTCATTTTTCAACCAAATTTAATAGTTTTTGCTTAAAGTGATTCATTTAAAGGTGTAATGTAAGATAAATTGAAGGTTGAGATAGAGGAATTTGGCCAAATTCATGGCACACACCAAGAAGCAACACCAAAATTATGCTATTTTGTATCATTTCCAATAGAAAAATAACAATTTTACTTCCAGAATGAACATTATTCTTATTTTCAAAAAAATTTATTATTATTTTTATTTTAAGTGATTCTAACGAGGTGTAATGTTAGATATATATTATATTATAGAAAATTATAATATAACATCATATATTATAATATAATATAGTGTGTTAATTCACACTTTAATATGTTTTGCATGATATTGTATAGTTAGATTGAGGTTGCACCATCACAAATCATAAAATGTTGATTACAATGTTAAGATGATGTAATTTGAATGAATACACTATTAGGCCTTTGGTTGAAGTATTAATGGTGTGCGTAAGAGAAGAAATAAGATTTGATGAGAATTCCATGTCAAGGACATGGAGGGAGATCTGCTAGGGATCACACATGCATTGGAAATGACATGTGAGGGTCTATGTCGAGGGCATAGAAGAAGCAAATCTGCTGGGGATAAGGTTCGAGTATGATTTGATTGTGGAAAGAAGTTCTATTGGGGATAAGAATCTATAATCCACCTGGGATTAATATTGAATTAAATTAAATTTTTTTTATTTTAATTCATGTGGAGGCATATCTACTAGAGATTTGTGCTCGAGTCCCCGGGGATCGTATATGAACCTTCCATTGGGGAAGGTGTTCTATCTTAGGGATTGGGATTTGAGTTTGATTTCAGATTTGTTTGGAGATGTATCCACGGGATAAGACTTTGGTTGATTTCTTTGATTTAGACTCTACTAGGGGAGTTGGTTTAATTTGGCTCCACTGGGAAGTTGGTTTTGAATTTGATTTATTTGCTTGACTTGTTGATATTTGATTTAGAGTTCCACTAGGGAGAAGTGTGTGATTTAACTCCATTAGGGAAAATCAGAATGAGTTTAATTTAATCTGAGTTAATGTATGGACCGTTTAGGTGTGCGATGGACCCACTGAGAAGTAGCTATACCAGCCTTGACCTACCATAAGTTTAAAAATCCAAAGGGATAGTCTATAAAAAGCTAGCCAACCTAAGGGTTGCCTTTGCAGTAAACTGTTAAGAAGAAGGAAGACACCTACATCTTCCAAACCGAGGAACAACCAGGGTGACCTGTTAGATGCACAACAAATCAAACCTAACCTTGGGAGACTACTGAGTGAATGCCGCTAGGGACTTATGTGAACTCAAAAGTAGTGAAGATTAATTTTATCTTAATTTCATGTGATTTGATATGGTTTGTTTGGCTTAGTTTGATTTCAAATTGAGGGCATATCCATTAGGGATGTGAGCTACCAAATTTGATAGATTTAATTTATGGACCATGTTGGTGTGCGATGGACCCACTGAGAAGGGGCTATATCAAACTTGTCCTATCTTAAATTTACAAATCTAAAGGGATAGTGGGTAGAGCTAGCCAACCTTAGGGGTTGCCTTTCAATGTGCAATGGATGTGCTAGGAAGAAGGTGTAGTAGACTTACATCTTCTAAATTAGGGAACAACTGCTGTGGTGACCTATTGGTAGCACAACAAATCGAACCCGACTTAGGAGCGATTATTGAGTTAATTCTACTAGGGACTTATATCAACTCAAGAGTAGTCAAGCAACTCCTATAGGGAGTTTTGCTGATACAACCCTAACGATAAGATACTTTCTTAGGAAAAGGTACCACTAGGGGTGTCCTCCTAATCCACAATTGAATATATATTTTGTTTATATAATTTTGTGGACCTTGGTGTGCAGGACCACACTAAAAGGGCTATGCCTTTGACCTATCTCGCATTTACTGACCTAGAGAATCAAGACATCCATAAGATAATCTCCAACCATGTGGGTGGTTACGGAAAGGGAAGCCCAAACCGATAGTAACTGTAGTCTAAATGGGGTCACAAAACATGTGATCCAAATATAGTACCCATAAGGGAGGTGCTGCTAGGGGCATTATCCTAAGCCCTGGAAAAGAAAGCCTATAGGTATAAGGTGGCCAACTCAAGGAGAAAGAGTAATAGAATTAAATCTGCTATGAGTGGTGTATCTTGAGGTGTGAGAACCAACCAACCTAAGTTGTATCTATCAGCATGAGTGGTGTATCCATCAGCATAGTGAGAACCAAGAAACCTAAGGTGCCTGTTGGTGTTCAACGATCAACCTCGAAATAAAGTGGGTAGGCATACAACTTTCCAAGAGAAACTAATCTTCGGGATAGTCTATCATCAGTAGGATAGATACTATCTGACCTTGAGTGATTACTTAGTGGGGAACCCCAAGGGAGTTCTGCACCCAAACTTGAAGTAGTTAAGAGGAAAGGAGCTGCTAGGGGACTTATGCTAAACCTCAAATACACTCAACCTAGTTAGTGTACAAAGGCTTATCAAAGAAGAAAGCGTAGTAGACTCACATCCTCTTAAATGAAGCCAACATGAGGTAGTTTACCCATAAAGAAGGCCTACCAAACTAACAAGGTGCTCATTGTAAAGGGTAAGGAAAGAAAGCTTGCACTTACATCCTCCAAAGCAAGAAGACCACTTGACACACTAGTAGGGTAGATGTCACCGACCTAGATCAATCGAGAGTGCTCATTATATTAACTCGAGTAGCCCAAGATAAAGATATGTATTTGTTTTTATGTTTGTGTAGTTTGTGTTTGTTATGTTGATGAAGGATAGGACAGACTCGGTTCTTTACACCTACCCTAAACACATCTGGTAGATTCAAAACAAGAATACTTTCAACATGGAAGAGATTGAATTCAAAATGGAATTTTCATTGATGATAATTATTTTAAACATGATTTATAATATTTTTTAAGTAGATCCGATTGATTAGAAGCATTGGGCACTCTCCCTTATGATTAATAAGCTAATAAGGTCCTCCTTAGTAGGCCTTCTCAATGGCAAAAGGGCCTTTCCAAGTGGGTTCAAACTTACCTCCCATCTTACATCTCATAATAATCAGTCTCCTTAGAACTAAAATAAGCTCTCCTACTTGAAAAGGTCCAGATAGACCAACTTGTTGTGAGCTTGAATCATTTTAGCTTTGTACAACTCAAGGTTTTGGCTTGCCTGCAGGTGTCTCTCCTCCAAATCTTCAAGCTCTTCTAACCAACGGCATTCTCGCTCATGTGATCTTGCTACAAACTATCCTTAGTGATGGGAGTTGGAATTTAATGGTAGAAGCTTGACCCATACACTAAGGAGAAAGGAGTAGAATGGAGTTCTATATGTAGTTGGCCCATAAGGCTTCAACTAACCTGCTCATGCCACTATCACTTGTTGTTGTCGAGTGTCTTTAGTATTTGGATGGTAATTTTATTGAAGACTTCTGCTAACCTATTTTTCCTCTAGTAGTTGATGGTAGAATATCTCCAATCTATGCTGTGTCTCCAGGCAAAGTTGTTGATCTCGGTTCTCTGGAATACAATACCATTATCAAATATAATTCATTGAGGCACTCCTAACCTATATACGATATGGTTCTTAAAAAATTGGAGCACATGCTGAGCTGTGACCTCTCTAAGAGGAATCGCCTTTGCTAGTTGGAAAGTAGTTAGTAGCAGCTAAGATGAATCGATGACCCATGGAAGAAGGAGGATTAATCATACCCACTATATTGGTACCCCAACACTCGAATGGACATGAGGGCAATGTAGGATGTAGAATATTGGGTGGTTGGTTTAGGACCACACCCTATATTTGACATTAGTGGCCTCGCCTAGCCATATCCATGTAATAATCATCGAAGGTTAGTAGTATCCTAGTCTTTGATCTTGGCTTTCATCTTGGACCGATTAGTTAGCTCCACATCATCCTGAGTGTACTTCAGTTATGATCTTACAAGCTTCATGATTGTCTAAACAATGTAACCACATATGATCGAAAGACCATCGATACAAGACACCATCCACAAAGTGTAGAAAGTGCTCTCTCGCTTCATCCGATGGCTTGGACTTCTCGAGGTAGTTTTCCTTTATTTAGGTAATCTATGAATGGTTGCCTCCAATCTAACTCCTCATTTTTTTTGGCAATGGCAACCTCCCCTTCAAGAGAGTACTTTTTGATGAGTTCAATATCAATAAGGGATAAGACTTATCTATTTTGGACCTTTATTGATAAGGACTCATCCTCCGGACATGCCAACTCCTTCGCAAGCTTGGCTAAAGTATACACTATGATGTTCTCTCCTCGAGGAATCTTATAAATGGTAACCTCTGGGATTTGGGCCCACAACTCCATGGTGTACTTGTGATAGTGATGGAGCTTGGGCTTTATAACCTTATAGGACCTAACGATTTGGTTGATAATTAGCTGAGAATCCCCAAAGATGTTGATGTTCTAGATGCTTAGAGTAATGGATAACTTCAGACCTGCCATTAGAGCCTCATATTCAGCTTCGTTGTTGCTGCAAGGATTGGACAGATGATATGACAATCTCATCACATCATAGTCCAGAGTTAAAAGAACTATTCCTACCCTTATCATTCTTGGAATAGTAGATTATGGTTTTTCTCTTCTTTGAGAGGAAGCCACACCATCAAAGTACATCTCCCAGTGGTGAATGCTAGTATCCCCTAAGTTTATAATTTGTTTATCGGGAGATCATCACTAAGTGAAGAGTCGAAGAAGGGTGTGTTGCTAAGAAAGCTAGTGCTTGTCCTTTCACCGCATGGAGGGGTATGAAGGTAATGTCAAACGAGAGGATCATGACCATGCAATTGTTAGATAGCACCGTGTCATGAGTTACGTAGTGGATTGACAGTAGAGATTAAGTTCACTTTATGAGGAAGCATGTAGTGCTATAACTTTTGGGATGCAAAGATTAAAGCTAGAAATACTTCTTAATGGTTGGATAATTAGCCTCAGGGATTAGGATGGTTGAGGTAGTAGAGTGCATTTTCCTTCCCTTCATCATTGGGCCAACAAAAACCAAGGGAGTCATCTAACAGAAGTGTAAAGTATGAGCCGACTGATAGGTCGCTAGAATTGACGACATCATCAGATATGCTTGATGTCTTCGAAGGCATTCTCACACTCATCATCCCACTTGAACTTGGTGGCTTTTTTGACAAGTGTTGAGAATGGCTGACATCTTCCTGATAGGTTGGATATAAATCATCTTAGATACGTCAACCACCCTTGAAATGATCTGAGTTGAGTTAAACTTTTAGGGGGTGGAATTTATCGCCTTGATCTTCTCGGATCGATTTTGATTCCCGTGTCGACAACAAACCCCAAGAATCTCCCCACTCCTACTAATGCACACTTCACGGGGTTCATTTTGAGGTTAATTTGTCTTAACTATTCAAAAACTACTCTCAAGTCAAAGAGATTGTCTTCCTTCTCTATAATTTTTACCACGAGATCGTTGTCATAGCACTCGACTTAATGATGAATGCGTTCTTCAAAGATTTGAGTTTAAAATAAAATAAAAACCTAAACTTAAACCTAAACCTAAAACTAAAAATAAAATAAAATTATCCAATAAAAATAAACTAAAATAAAATAAATAAAAACAAAAACTAAACTAAAAAGTAAAATAAACCTAAGAATAAAAAACTTAAATAAAATAAAATTAAACGTAAAATAAAAATAAAATAAACCTAAAATAAACCTAAAATAAAAACGAAATAAAAACTTAAACCTAAAAAATAAACCTAAAATAAAACATAAAATAAATAAAAAAATTATACCTAAACCCTAAACTAAAAAAAAAAAAAACAAAAACCTAAAATAAAAAATAAAATAAAAAAAATAAAATAAACCTTAACCTAAACTAAAATAAACTAAACTAAAATAAATAAAACCTAAACTTAAACCTAAAATAAATAATATAAAATAAACTAAAATAAACTTAAACCTAAATTAAAAAATAAAACCTAAAAATAAACCTAAAATAAAAACCTAAAACTTAAACTTAAAAAAATAAAATAAAAACCTAAACCTAAACCAAAAAAATAAAAACTAAAACCTAAACCTAAAAAATAAAATAAAAGAAAACTCAACTAAAAATAAACCTAAACCTAAACCTAAACCTAAAATTAACTAAAATGAAAACCTAAACTAAAATAAATAAACTAAAAATAAAAAAATAAAAAAAAATAAACCTAAAAAATAAAAAAATAAAATAAACTAAAATAAATAAAAAATAAAGTAAATAAACTAAATAAAACTAAACATACCAATTTACTTAATTAAAAAACACTAAACCCTAAATCCTAAATCCTAAACCCTAAACCTACAACCTTAAACCCTAAGCCCTGAATCCTAAAACCCTAAACCCTAAACTAAATAAACCTAAACCTAATGATTTAGTTTATTTATAATAAACCTAAACCCTAAATCCTAATCCATAAACCCTAAACACTAAACCATAATCCTTAACCCTAAACCCTAAAACCTTAAACCCTAAACCCTAAACACTACACCCTAAACCCTAAACCCTAAACACTAAACCCTAACCCTAAATCGTAAACACTAAACCCAAACCCTAAACCCAAACCCTAAACCCTAAACTCTACACCCTAAACCTTAAACCTAATCCTAAAGTAACTAAATAAATAAACCTAATTAACCTAAACCTAAACCTAAACCCTAAGAATGGGCAGAACATTGACGGTAAGAACATCAACGTCAACTAGGCTGAGTCTAGCTCTAGTGGTGGAGGCAAAGGTGGAGGCAGCAGTTAATGCAGTGGTGGTGGGGGTTCTAGAGGTGCTTATGGATATGATGGTGGTGGTTGGAGCAGTGGTGGTTATGGAGGCGGGAGAAGTGATGGAGGTTACAGCTGTGGTGGTGGCAGAGGGAGATATCGGGGATATGATGTTGGATCCCACCACTCAAGAGGCCAGAGTGGTTCTAACGGGATTTAGAGAAATTGAAGAACGGCCGATCCGATCTGTTGCTTATGAAACTGTGTCTTTAGAGTAGAGATGGTTCTAGTAATCTAGGGTTTTTAATTTATCTATGCGTGCTCATTTTTTATCTATGTCGTCACTGTCTTAGAAAACTTGGTGTGTTACTTGGTTAATGAAATCGAAAAGAAGAAATAATGAATATGAATTTGTTCTTTGTTAAAAAAAACCAAAAACCTGAACTTAGACATAAAACCTAAACCCTAAACCCTAAACCCTAAAAAGCTAAAAAGCTAAACCTAAACTATATAAAACTTAAAAATAAAATAAAAAAACCTAAACCAAAAAAAAAAAAAAATAAAATAATCTAATAAAATAAAAACTTAAATTAAAACCTAAAGCTAAACCAAAACTTAAAAAGAAAATAAAATAAAAAATAAAAACTAAAATAAAATAAAATAAGGGGAAACCTAAACTAAAGTAAAATAAAACCTAAATAAAATAAACCAAAATAAAATAAAATAAAAGTAAATAAAAAAAACCAAACCTAAAAAATAAACCTAAAAATAAAATCAAAAATAAATAAAAAAAATAAACCTAAACCTAAACTAAAAAAAAACCTAAATAAACCTAAAAAATAAACTAAACTAAAATAACTAAACCTAAACCCTAAATAAAATAAAATAAACTAAAAATAAACCTAAACCTAAACTAAAAAATAATACCTAAAATAAAAACATAAAACCTAAACCTAAAAAAATAAAATAAAAACCTAAACCTAAACCTAAAATAAAAATAAAATAAAACTAAAAAATAAACCTAAAAATAAACCTAAAATAAACCTAAACCTAAACCCTAAACCTTAAAAAAGCTAAAACCTAAAACTAAGCTAAATAAAACCTAAAATAATATAAATAAAAAAAAGTTAAGGAAAATTAAATGAATAAATAAAATAAAATAAAACATAAATTAAAACCTAAACCTAAACCCAAAAAAAGAAAATAAATAAAAAAATAAAACTAAAACAAAAATAAAATAAATAAAACATAAACTAAACTAAAAAATAAAAAAAACCTAAATAAAATAAAACTAAACCTAAGATAAAAAAAAGTAAACCTAAAATAAATAAAATAAAACTAAATAAAAAAAACCTAAACCTAAAAAATAAACTTAAAATAAACCAAAAATAAATAAAAATAAAACCTAACTAAATTAATAAAACCTAACCTAAAATAAAAATAAAATAAACCTAAACCTAAACTAAAATAAACTAAACTAAAATAAAAAAAACCTAAACCTAAACCTAAAATAAACTAAACCTAAACCTAAACTAAATAAAATAAATAAACTAAAAAAATAAACCACCTAAACAAAAAAAATACCTAAAATAAATAAATAAAAATAAAACCTAAACCTAAAAATAAAATAAAAAACCTAAACCTAAACCTAAAAAAATAAAAAAAAAATAAATACCTAAAATAAATAAAATAAATAAAAAAATAAACTAAACCTAAAAAAATAAAAATAAAAATAAATAAAATAAATAAATTAAAATAAAATAAATAAATAAAAATAAAAAAAAATAAACTAAAGAAATAAAATAAATAAACCTTAAACCTAACTTTCTTAAAAAAATCTCTCTGAATTCTTGGTGGCACGCCACTGGGATTTTGTGGGTTTTGTTTTGATTTGACCGATTTCAAAGGCTTGAACAAAGACTATTTGTGATGTTTTATCATTGACCATGGCTATGGTGAGTTTGATTCATTGGGCTCCACCTCAAGATATGGATGTCTAGGCATCACATTTTGGGATTGGCCCTAATCTTCTACTAAATCTTTAAGGAAGCTCTCGTAAGATTTCTCCTCTATTGATTCTATTAATCTCATTTTGACATCTTTTAGAGGTTTCCACCCATAATGTGCTCATGTGGTTGTTGAAAAGTTGACAAAACCTTTTGAATTTTCTCTTATTGGTAAATTTGCTTTGTGTCATCTGAGTTTGGATAAGATTCACTCTATTTCCATAATCTCAAGCTTATAGGTGCCTTCTCGATTGGTCTTATTGACCATCGGCATATCCCGATTAAACTTTCTAATGATCTGGATTATTCATGTGTTTTATTGCATCATTCTTATTTCATATTTAATTCTCAAAAGTATTTGTAGAAGTGGTCTCCCCTTTTTGACATTAAGGAGCAATCTCCTATTAACCCTTTGTGGTTATCTCTTCCTAATATGTGTAGTCATTTTGTTACCTATCATGTGATTTTTGCTATCGGGGCTTTATTTTGTTGGCCTTTGCAACTCGACCAAGTGACTACTGAGCAATCTCACCCTTCTATGGCTCGGATCATCGTGGAATTAGACATAACTAAAAAATACCCTAAGGAAGTTTGGATTGGCTCTGAAAATTACAGGTATTTGCAAAAGGTTCAATTGGAGAACCTTTTAATTTTTGTTCCCACTGTAAAATACACAGTCATGATAATTCAAAATGTTTTATTCTCCATCCCCATTTAAAAAAAATGAATTCCTCATAAGGAAAATGTAGTCTTTACCCATAAGTTGATTCCTACATATGTTTAAAAATCAGCCTCAAATCCTAAGGATGGTACGAAGGCTGTTATTGAGGTTGATTCCTTGGATATCGGGGTTAATCTTATTGAGCATATTTTGGCTTCTAATGTTGGTAGGGATTTGACCGATATTCAAAATGGGAAGGATGTTTTACCTCTTATTCCTTCTTTGAATTTGAATATCTCTAATGCAGAGAAGAAAAAGGTTCTCTAAGTTATTAGAAAATGATTCTATTTCCTCTTATTCTATTCTTGCATCTATGCTTGCTTTGATTGATGAAAATAAAGCTTTTAATGAGGATTAAAATGATGTTGAGCATGCTAAAACATTTTTTGATCAGATTTTACTACTTGTGCTTTAAATGGCTCTAAATCATCACCATCTCTCATTTCTAATCTTGATATTCATGTTAATCCTACTTTTCAACTAAATATGGATTTGGAAGAAGGTAAACTCCCTCAAACACTTGGAGATTTCTCCTAAATCTATGACCAATGTTACTAAATCTTACTGATGATGACTCTAGGGAAAGAAAATGGCTTCCAAACTTATCATGCTAAAAGAAAAAAAATGTTAAAATTTCCCTCCCAAATTATCCAAAACACTAGATCATGACCTCTCTCTCTTAATTAACCTTTGCTTAACCCCCCTTTTTTATTTTCCTTATGGTTAATTTTCTTGTTTGGAATGTTAAAGAGATCGGTACCCTTTCTATTCATAATCATAATAGAAATCTTTTTTGCATTCATAATATTTCTCTTCTTATTGTTCTAGAGCCTCTTAGCTAATAAAATTAACCATGTTGCTAGAATGATCGATTTCAATAAATTTTTCTCTAATGTTAGTAATAAGATTTAGTGTTTTTGGAATAATTTTGTTGAGGTCTCTATTCTTGATGACTTTTATCAAGTTGTCAATGCTCAAATCTCTTATGGTGATTATTGTGTTTTGGGCTCTTTTGTTTATGCATCTTGTTATAGATCTGGTGGAAATCTTCTTTAGGATAATTTAAGGAATTTTTCTACCTCTACCAATAAACCTTGGTTTGTTGGTGGTGATTTTAAGACCATTTTAATCTCATCTGAATGAAGTAGTGGTTGCTCTCTTAATATTCATTCCATGGAAGATTTATCTAATATGATCCTTGATTGTAATTTTATTTATATTGGCTTTAAGAGCACTAATTATACTTGGAAAACTCTAGAATTTGGCAAGGTTGGATATTCTTTTTAATACTCATTGGATTACTCAATGGCCTATTACTTTATTGATCAATTAAGTAGAACCTTGTTAGATCATGCTCCTCTTGGTTTCTATTAAAGAAAATTCTAATAGACTAAAAACCCACTCCTTTTAGATTTCAAAACATGGATTGACATTGATTTTTTTTAATGTTGTGGCTAATAATTGGAAAGCTCCTTTACATCATGATAATTCATTATGGGGATGAATACACTTTGGTTTAAACTTAAAAGACTTAAACAAAATTTGGGTTGGAACAAGCATTATTTTAAAACCTTTTTTGCTAATATTAAAGATATGAAAAATTGGTTTGGGATCTTGAAGTCTTTGTTATATGATCCTTCTAAGATTAGACTTGGTGAAGCGAAAGAAAGATAAACTTGTTAACTTCCAAAAAATATGGAAGTGACCTATTGGTGCCAGAAAGCTGCTAGTAAACATATTGTTGATGGTGACAAGAATACTATGTATTTCCATGCTTTGGTTAATAAAAGATAGCATTAAATAATATTTAAAACATTAAAAAATACAATGGAGATTAGATTATGTAGAATAATTATATTAAGAAATCACTTATTAATTACTTTAGAAATATGCTTAACAAGAATTGCTCTTATGAAACTATTTATCAATCGTAGTGGATTCCTTCTATTATTACTAATGATGATAATGATTTGCTTACCATTGTGCTAATGAAAAGATGAAATTTTCAAAGTTCTAAATAGCATGAACATAGATTTTTCTTTGGTGGAGGGTTTCACTACTCAATTTTTCAAAATGTTGGTTTATCATTAAAAATGATTTGATTGAGGTGATTGATTTTTTTTTGAAGGTAATCCTTTTCTTAGATATTTTCTAGTACTTCTATTATTCTCATACTTAAGAAAGATAATCGGACTATTGGAGTGATTTTGACCTATTAGTCTTTGCACCTTCTTCAATAAGTTGATTTGCAAAGTTCTTACAAGACTTAGTCCTTTACTTAATAGAATTATCTCTCAAACTAGTTTTGTTAGAGGTAGATCTATTTCTAATATATTTTACTTTAAGAATTAATTCATGATCTTGATGCAAGACTAGATGTCAACATCCTTTTCAAATTAGATATTACCAAAGCTTTGATAACATCTCTTAGGATTTCCTTTTCCATATTCTGAATTTATTTGGGTTTTTTATAAATTTATTTTCTTATAGAAAATATATTAATAATGCTGGTTTTGATTTTGCTTAATGGGAAGCCTTGGGTTTCTTTCCCTCTTCCCATGGCTTATGACAAGGGGATCCTTTATCTCTTCCTTTATTTATTATTTTGTTGAGTACTTATCTAGGAGCATCAATGATTTATTCTTAAATCATAGTATGTACTACAAAACACTTGATGGTCTTCTTTCCCATTTAAGTTTTGCATATGATTTCATTATTTTTTTGCAATGCTTCTACTTATCACATCAAGCATCTCAAGTCTTTTAAATAAATTTGGTAGAGAAAGTGGCCTTTCTATCAATGATAACAAAAAATATTTTATCACTTCCTCTAGTATCTCCAATAATAAAATCAATCAAATCCTACATATCACTAATTTTAAACATCAACACTTACCACTTAAGTACTTGGATGCTCTGCTCTTTAAAGGCCCAAAATATTCTCATCTCTTTGATGAGTTAATTCAAAAAATTTCAAATAAAATTTTGGTTTGGGAATTCCATTTACTTTTCTTTGGTGGTAGACTCACTATTCGTAAAAGCACTCTTAACTCAATGCCTCTTTATTTGATTCAAACTATTGTCCCCACTAATACTACACTAACTAGAATTGATCATTTTCTTAACAAATATTTTTGGGGCTCAATAATTCCACCAAAAGAATGCATTGGACATCTTGGCATAAATGTTGTGGTCCTTTGGGAGAAGGTGCTCTTGGTTGCAAGCCTATTTGTGAAGCTATCATTCCCTTCTCTCATAAGCTCTGGTGGAATTTTAGAAAGAATGATAGACTTTGGTCTATTTTTATGATGGAAAAATACTGCCAAAGTAAACACCCCCTAAACTGTGCTTATAAAGATGGTGACTCTCTGGTTTGGAAAAGGCTTTTTAAATGGGTTGTCAAATCATTAATATCTTGGGTGTTGGTGGTTCTTCCTTCTTTTGTCAAGACAATTAGATTGACAATGGCTCTATTGACACTCTTTATCTACCCACTCTTCTACTATCAAAGTTAATTCTTTTTTGGCTTAATAACAATTGGAATGAAAGTAAACTTGAGAATTATATCCCTATATCTATTTTTTGACAACTTTAGAAATATCCCCATTCTTCTAAGAAACGACCAAATTCTTTTTAAGCTTTCTTATAATGGTGACTTTGTTCTTAAAAAGGTTTGGAATTTTATTAGAGATAAACAAAACCCCTCTAATGTTTTTATTAAACTTTGGAACAATATCATTCCCATTTCTTATTCTATTTTAGCTTGGAGGATTTTGAATAACTTTATTCCTATGGACTCTTTGCTTTGGACTAAAGGGTTTTACTTACCTTCAAAGTGCTATTGTTTCTTTCATATTGAAAATGTAAATCATGTTTTTTCAATGGTGCTATTGCTTCTAAATTATGGTTTCAATATGATGATTTATTTAATACCAACTATTTTCAA
Source organism: Cymbidium sinense (assembly GCA_021442155.1). Taxonomy (NCBI): domain Eukaryota; kingdom Viridiplantae; phylum Streptophyta; class Magnoliopsida; order Asparagales; family Orchidaceae; genus Cymbidium; species Cymbidium sinense. Next base: position 6,176,184 of record CM038217.1, read on the forward strand.
GGTTCTCTTTCTTTTTATCAACTTCTTGAAGTCTGCTTCAAAAATATAGTGAAAGGTCATATCAAAGTTTTTAATTGCTATTACCCTTATGGTTCATCTAGATGGATAAATGATGCTAAATATTGGTACACCTATGAACCCTTAAAGGTCCTGATAGAACTAAAGAAAAAATTCATTCACTTTTTAATGCCAATCTTATTAGTAATATTCATTTTAGAGGTTATAAATTTGTGGCTAAAAAATTAGTATCATTATGCTGAGTTTGATTCTTATAAAAGTTCTAGGATTATTCATTGGTTCAATCCTAAAGACAATTTGATTAAAGTGAACACTGATGGTTCTGTTTCTTCTAATAAATATGGCCGTGGTGGTATCCTTAAGGATTCTAAAGCTACTTTCATTTGTGCTTTTGCCTATCCTCTCAAAGCTATTTTGTTATTTTTGCTGAGCTTATGACTGTTAATAAAGCTATTGAAATTTGTTTGAATAGAGGTTTCCTCAACATCTAGATTGAAGTTGATGCTCTCTTGCTTCTTGACATGCTTAATTCCAATAGAATTGGAATGTTGAATTATTTTATCTTCTTAATCATACTAAAAATATTCTTTCTCAAGTTCATTTTAAAATTTCCCACATCTTTCATGAAGGTAATGCTTATGCTGATTACTTGGCTAACTTTGGTGCCAACTAAACCAAGTTCACTTTATTTGACAACCAATTTTTGCCTAAACTATTAGAAAGGTTTGGTTAATCTGGATAATATTGGATTTCCTTATCTGAGATTATAAATTCTTAGCTTGGTTTTTGATGATCTTTTTCTTTTGGTTGCCCTTGTTAAGCCCTCTTTTTATATTTTCTCTCTTTTTGAGTGGGTTATGTTTTGATCTCTTACTTTAGATTGGTTTAATTTTTTCTACTTGGTGGTTATTGTAAGTGTGTGTTGTTTTGGTTTTCTTTGGTGGTTTCTATCTATCTATCCTGTTTACCATAATTTTCCCTTGGCTATTTTTATATCCTCTTTTTTGTATGGTTATTTGTAGCTTTTCTTTCTGTGTTTTTTTCTTTTCTGGTCGCTTGCTAACTTACTTGAGTTGGATCAGCTGCTATGGTGGTTGACTGGGTGGCTTTGTTAGTTGGTTGGGTTGGTTGGGTGGTGGGTTGTTTGGCTATTATTTCATTTTCTATTGGTGACTGATCTTGGGGGGTGTTGGTGGTTTATCTCTAGCCTGATTTTGGCATGGTGGAGGTTGTTGGTTGGCTGTTATTTTCTCTATTTTCTTGATTAGGGCTTTGTGGTTGGTTTTGTTGAATTTTGTTCTGTTTCTTTTGGTTATTATATTAACCTCCTCTATTGGCCTTCCTCTTAGGGCTTTGTGTTTGGGTATTGTCTGGTTGAAGGCTATTTTGTGGCTGTTAGTTAGCCTCGGGGGCTGGTGGCTTGGTTAGGTGGCATTATTGTTTTTGTTCCTATTGTTTGGCTTGTAGTCTATCTTATTAGGCTTTGTAACTTTTTTCTTTGGCTGGCTATTCTACTTACCTATATCAGATTTTCTTTTGCCTTGGTTAGGTTTGGTGGCTGCTATCTGCTTCTACCTGTTCCCTGACTATCTTGGGTGATTTAGGCTTGATGATTATTGTTGGTCTTTAAACTGACTTGGGTTTTCTGCTATTGTGTTTTTAGAGGTTATGTTAGGCTAGTTTGGTTGGTTGTATTGGTTGGTTGGTGGGGTGGCTATTTTGGCCAATTTTTCCTGCTCTTTTGGTGACTATTACGGGAACCTCCTGGTGTTCTTTCTGTGACCTATATTTCTAGTTTTCTTTTGCTTTATTTTTTCTGTCTTGGCTACAACTAACCCCATTTTTCCTGTTTGGGTGGCAGCCTTGCTGTCAACCCCTTTTGTAGTTAGGCTAGCTATTTTTGCTAACTCTTTTTTCTGCTTTATTGGTGGAGGATATGAGCACTTGTGTTTTTCTTTTTTCTCTTGTTTGTCTCTGCTTTGTGTTGTTACCTCACATGATGCTTGCTCCTTTTGATTTTGTTATTCTTTTTTGGTGGTGGCTTTGGTGGTGCTCCTACTATATTGCTACTATCCTGATGGTTTGTTGATTATCCGCCTTATTTTTGGTTGTTCTAATGGCTTGGTGGTTGGCTTTTATGTTTGCTATTTGGAGGATTTTGTAGCCTTACCGGATGATGACTTGAATGATGGACTACACGAGGTATGTCGCTATAATGATGTTTCCCACTCTTTCTTCTTTTGGTGGTAGTGCTATATGTAATTGTAACCCTTCTCTTGAAGTTTGGATGCTTACATATAGTGTTGCTCTGAGATGATTGTAATGAGCCTGAGCCTTTTCTTTACTTTACTCCTTTTGTTTTCTTACTTTTATGCTTCTTAATTGTACTCATCCTTTCAAAAGTATGTGATTTCTTTATAGGTTGAGAGTCTTGTAGGTGGATCTTCCGGTGATGGACCAAATGAAGTTTCGCCGCTCACATGGATTTTTTGTTGTTATTTTTTTTGGTTTTTCTTTTCTTTCTATCCTTCATTATTGTAATAGTTAGGGGGTTTCTCTCTTTAAGATTTATTATACCTCTTTGAGCATTAGCATAGAGATTTACCCCTTCTAAAGACATTGCACTTTTTCTTCGTCGCAATAAAATTTTCCTAATTTCCCTAATAAAAAACCCTAAACCCTAAAACCCTAAAACCCTAAATCCTAAACCCTAAACCCTAAACCCTAAACCGTAAAACCCTAAACCCTAAACCCTTAACCCTAATCCCTAAAATCTACAACCCTAAACCCTAAACCCTAAACCCTAAATCTCAAAAACCCAAACCTAAATTAAATAAAACCTAAAAATAAAATAAATAAAAAAAACCTAAACCTAAATAAAATAAAAAAAATAAAAAAATAAAAACCTAAACTAAAACCAAAACCCAAACCTAAATAAATAAAAAAATAAATAAATAAAATAAAATAAAATAAAACTAAAAAATAAAAATAAAATAAACTTAAAATAAACTAAAATAAAATAAAATAAAAACTAAATAAAAACCTAAACCTATAAAATAAACATAAAAATAAAACATAAAAATAAATAAAAAATAAAACTTAATCCTTAAACTAAAAAAAAAAGAAACCTAAAATAAAACAAAATAAAATAAACCTAACCTAAACTAAAATAAACTAAAAAAAATAAAATAAATAAAACTTAAACCTAAAATAAACTAAACTAAACCCTAAACTAAATGAAATAAAATAAACTAAAATAAACCTAAACCTAAACTAAAATAAACCTAAAAAATAAACCAAAGAAAAAAACCTAAAACCTAAACCTAAAAAAAATAAAATAAAACCTAAACCTAAACCTAAAACTAAAAAAATAAACCTAAACCTAAACCTAAAATAAAAAAATAAAACTAAACTAAAAAAAATAAACATAAACCTAAACCTAAACCTAAAAGTAAACAAAAAATAAAAAAAACCTAATTAAAATGAATAAACCTAAATAAATAAAATAAACTAAATAAAATAAATAATAAAATAAACTAAAATAAATAAAAAATAAACTAGATAAACAAAATAATAATAAACCTATCAATTTACCTATTAAAAAAACCCTAAACCTTAAACCCTAAACCCTAAACCCAAAACCCAAAACCTTAAAAGTAACCCTAAACTCCGAACACTAAACCTACAACCCTAAACCTTGAACACAAAACCATAAACCCTAAACCCTAAGCTACCCCTAAACCCTAAACCATAATACTAACCCTAACCCTAACCCTAAATCCTAAACTAACTCTAAAACCTAAAACACTAAACCCCTAACTTTAAACCATAAACCTTAAACCCTAAACACTAATGCCTAAACCCTAAATCCTAAACCCTAAACCTTAAACCTTAAACTAACCCTAAACCATAAGCTAACCCTAAACCCTAAACCCTAAACCCTAAATCATAAAAATTCTCAACCCTAAAGCATAAACACTAAATACTAAACCCTAAATCCTAAACCCTAACCCAAAACACTAAAACTTAAAACCCTAACCCTAAAACCTTAAACCCTAAACCCTAAATCCTAAACCCTAACAACCGAAAAACCTAAGCCTAAAGTAAATTATACCTAAAATAAATACAAAACCAAAACTAAATAAAATAAAAAATAAAATAAAATAAAACCTAAACTAAACCTAAAAAAAATAAAATAAAATAAAATTAAAATAAACTAAAATAAAATAAATGGAAACGTGAACTAAACTAAAAAAATAAAATAAACCTAAGAATAAAAAACCTAAATAAAAAAAAGTAAAGGTAAAATAAAAATAAAATAAATCTAAAATAAAATAAAATAAAAACTAAATAAAAACTTAAAGATAAAAATAAATAAATAAAAACTCAAACCCTAAACTAAAAATAAAATAAGCAAAATAAAATTAACCTAAATCTAAACTAAGATAAACTAAACTAAAATAAATAAGACCTAAAAAATGAACCTAAAATAAAAACCTAAGACCTAAAGCTTAAACCATACACCCTAAAAAGCTGAAAACCTAAACCTAAACTAAAAAAAAACTAAAAAATAAAATAAATAAAAAAACTAAACCAAAATAAAATGAAAAAATAAAATAAAATAAAAACATAAACTAATACCTAAACATAAACCTCAACCAAAAAATAAAATAAAATAAAAAATAAAAATTGAACTAAAATAAAATAAATAAAAAACCTAAACTAAACTAAAAAAATAAAATAAACCTAAAAAGAATCTAAACATAAATTTAAAATAAAATAAACCTACAATAAAATAAAATAAAAACTAGATAAAAACCTAAACCTAAAAAATAAAACCTAAACCCTAAACTAAAAATAAAAAAACTTAAACCTAAAATAAACAAAATAAAATAAACATAAACCTAAACTAAAATAAATAAGAGCTAAACCTAAAATAAACTAATCCTAAACCCTAAACAAAATAAATAAAATAAAAAAAATAAACCTAAACCTAAACTAAAAAAAATCTAAAATAAACCTAAAATAAAACTAAAACCTAAACCTAAAAAAAATAATAAAAACCTAAACTAAACCTAAAATAAAAAAAAAAAAAACTAAACCAAAATAAAAATAAAACTAAAATAAAACTAAATTAAACTAAACCTAAAACTAAAATAAATAAACATAAATAAAAAAAAACTAAACTAAATTAAAAAATAAATAAAAAAAATAAAGTAAACAAAATAAATAAAATAAACTAAATAAACCTAAACCTATCAATTTACTTAATTTTTTTAAAAATCTAAACCCTAAATCCTAAACCCTAAACCTAAATCTTAAACCCCAACCTAAACCCTAAACCATAAACCCCAAACCCTAAACTAAATTTAAAGTAACTAAATAAATTAAAAATAAATAAACCTAAACCTAAACCTAAACCTAAGAATGGGCGTAACCTTGACAACAAGAACATCACCAACCAAGCCTGATCCGGGAGGAAGGTGGAGGTGACTATTATCGCAATGGTGGTGGGGATCTGAGGTGGGTGGATATAAGGTGGTGGTATAAAGGTGGTTATGGAGGTGGGAGGAGTGATGAGGCCGGGGGTGAGTGAGAGATGGATATATGATGGTGGATCCCATTCAAGAGGTCGGGGTGGTCGATGGGACTGGAGAAATCAAGGATGATTGATCCAATACTTATGTATGTCTTACAAGAGAGATAGTTCTAGTTTTTTAGGATTTTTGATTTTCTCTATGCGAGCTCATTTTTTATCTATCCCATTGCTTGTGTCTTAGAAAACTTGGTGTGCTTCTTGGTTAATGAAATCGAGAAGAAGAAATGTTGAATCTGAATTTATTCTCTATTAAAAAAAAAACAAAAAAACCTAAACTAAAACTTGAACCCAACCTAAAAAAAACCTAAACCCTAAACCCTAAACCCTAAAAATCCTAAACCCTAAACCTAAAACCCTAAACCCTAAACCCTAAACCCAAACCTTAAACCCTAAACCTTAAACCCTCAACTAAACCAAAACCCAAAACCCTAAAAACCAAAAAACCTAAAGATAAAGTAAATAAAACCTAAAAAATAAAATAAAAAACCTAAACCAAAATAAAATAAAAATGTAAAATAAAATAAAACCTAATCTAAAACCTAAACCTAAACCTAAAAAGAAAATAAAATAAAAAATAAAACAAAACTAAAATAAAATAAATAAAAACCTAAACTAAACTAAAAAATAAAAAACCTAAATAAAATAAAAACTAAAACTAAATAAAAATAAAATAAAGCTAAAATAAAATAAATTAAATTACATAAGAACCTAAACCTTAAAAATAAACCTAAAAAAAACATAAACCCTAAACCTAAAATAAAAATAAAATAAACATAAACTTAAACATAAACTAAAATAAACTAAACTAAAATAAATAAAACATAAACCTAAACCTAAAATAAACTAAACCTAAACATAAACCTAAACCCTAAATAAAATAAAATAAATTAAAAATAAACTTAAACCTAAACTAAAAAATTAAACCTAAAAATAAACCTGAAACCTAAACATAAAAATAAAATAAAAACTTAAATTTAAACCTAAATATAAAATAAAACCTAAACATGAAAAATAAAATAAAAATAAAACTACACTAAAAAATAAACCTAAACCTGAACCTAAAAAATAAACTAAAATAAAAAAGCCTAAACTAAAATAAATAAACCTAAAATAAATAACCTAACTAAAAAAGAATACTTAAATAAAACAAAAAATATAATAAATTAAAATAAATAAAAAAAAACGAAATAAAAACTAAATAAACTTATGACTTTACTTAAATAAATTAAAAAAAAAAAAAACTTATCCCTAAACTCTAAACCCTAAACCTTGAACCCTAAACCTTCAACAACCTAAAACCCTAAAATTAATCGTAAACCCTAAATCCTGAACCCTACACCTACAACCATAAACTATAAACCCTAAACCTTAAACCCTAAACCCTAAAACCTACAACCTACAAACACCCTAAACTAAACCCTAAACCCAAACCCTAAACCCTAAACCAAAACCAAAAACCCTAAAAAACCTAAAACCTAAACATAAACTAAATAACCTAAAATAAATAAATAAAAATTCTAAACATAAATAAAATAAAATAAAATAGAAAACTAAACTAAAACCTATACTTAAACCAAAACCAAAACCTAAACCAAACCAAAATGTAAAAATAAAATAAAATAAAAAATAAAAACTAAACTAAAATAAAATAAATAAAAACCTAAACTAAATTAAAAAATTAAAAAAACCTAAAATAAAAAAAACCTAAATAAAATAAAACTAAACATAAAATAAAATAAAATAAACCTAAAATAAAATAAAATAAAACTAAATAAAACCTAAACCCAAAAATAAACCTAAAATAAATAAAAATAAAATAAACCCTAAACTAAAAAAATGTAAACCTAAAAAATGAAAATAAATTAAACCTAAAACTAAACTATAATAAAATAAAATAAAATAAATAAAATTTAAACCTAAACCTAAAATAAACTAAACCTAAACCCTAAACTAAATAAAATAAAATAAACTAAAAAAAACCTAAACCTAAACTAAAAAATAAAACCTAAAAATAAACCTAAACAAAACCTAAAACCTAAACCTAAAAAAATAAAATAAAAACCTAAACCTTAAAAAAAAAAACTAAACTAAACAATAAACCTAAACCTAAACCTAAAAAATAAGATAAAATAAAAGAACATAAATTAAAATAAATAAACCTAAAATAAATAACTAAACTAAATAAAAATAAAAATAAAGCTAAAAAAATAAAATAAAATATAATAAATAAACTAAATAAACTAAATAAACTGAATAAATCTAAACCTTCCAATTTACTTAATTGAAAAAAAATTAATAAGAAAAATCAAAGAAAAAAATTAAAAAAAAACCATGGCCCTAAACCCTAAACCCTAAAACTAATCATAAACCCTAAACCCTAAGCTCTAAAAACCTAAAAACCTAAACCTAAACTAAATAAAACTTAAAAATAAAATTAAAAAAAACTTAAACCTAAATAAAATAAAATAAAACCCTAAACTAAAACCTAAACCTAAACCTAAACCTAAATGTAAAAATAAAATAAAAAAAATAAAAATTAAACTAAAATAATATAAATAAAAACCCTAACTAAACTAAAAAAATAAAATAAACCTAAAAATAAAATACCTAAATAAAATATAAAATAAACATAAAATAAAAATAAAATAAAATAAAAACTAAATAAAAACCTAAACCTAAAAACTAAACATAAAAATAAATAAAAAATAAAACCTAAACCCTAAACTAAAAAAAATAACTTAAACCTAAAATAAATAAAATAAACTAAACCTAAACCTAAACTAAAATAAACTAAACTAAAATAAAAAAATCTAAACCTAAACCTAAACCTTAAACTAAATAAAATAAAATAAACTAAAAATAAAACTAAACATAAACTAAAAAATAAAACCTAAAAATAAACCTAAAATGAAAACCTAAATCCTAAACAAAAAAAATATAATGAAAACCTAAACCTAAACCTAAAATTAATAATTAAAACATAAACCTAAAAAAATAAAATAAAAATAAAAATAAACTAAAATATAAACCTAAACCTAAACTTAAACCTAAAAAAAATTAAAACTAAAGAACCTAACAAAAATAAATAAACCTAAAATAAATAAACTAAACTAAATAAAAATAAAAAATCAACCTAAATAAAAATAAAATAAATAAAATAAACTAAAATAAATAAATAATATAAACTAAAACCTAAATCAACCTATAAATTTAAAACCTAAACCCTAAACCATAAACCTGATCCTAAACCTAAACCCTATAATCCTAAATAATTAAACTAAACTAAAAAACCCTAAACTAAACTAAAAACCTAAACCTAAACCTAAACCCTAACCCTAAATAAACCTTAAACCCTAAACCTAAACTAAACCATAAAACCCTAAACCCTAAAGCTAAACCCAAACTAAACTAACCTAAAAACCCTAAACTAAACCTAACCCTAAACTTAAAACCTAAACCCTAAACCCTAAACCTTAAACCCTAAACCCTAATCCTAAACCCTGAAAACATAAACCCTAAACCCATAAACCTAACCCTAAACCCCAAAATCTAAAACTATACCGAAAGTAACAAAATAAATTTAAAAATAAACTTAAACCCTAAAACCTAATAAACCTAAACCTTAGAATGGGCAGAACCATGATGGCAGAAACATCACTATTAACTGTGCCCGCCTAGGTCTGTGTGGAGGCATGAGGTGACGATCAAGTGGTGGTTGTGATCCGAGGTGGGATATGGAGTGGGGTCAAGCAGTGGTCATGGAGAGAACGATAGAGGTTACAACCATGGTGGTCAGGGGAGAGAGATGGGGATATGATGGTGGATCCCGTGTCAAGCGCCATGGTGGTTGGGAACCGAGAAATCAAGAATGATTGACTGACTGCCGCTTATGGAACTGTGTCTTTATAGAGACGGTTCTAGTTATTTTTTTGATTTGCTCTAAGCATGCTCATTTTGATTTATGTCATCGATTGTCTTAGAAAACTTGAGTATTACTTGGTTGAAATTGAAAAGAAGAAATATTGAATTTGGAATTTGTTCACTAAGAAAAAAAAACAAAACAAACCCTAAACTAAAACCATAACCCTAGACAAAACCTAAACCCAAAACCCTAAACCTAAACCCTAAACCCTAAAATCCTAAACCATAAACCCTAAACCCAACCTAAACCCTAAACCCTAAACCTAAACCTAAACTACAAACCCTAAGCCTAAACCCTAACTAAACCTAAACTAAATAAAACCTAAAAAATAAAAAATAAATAAACCTAAACCAAAGTAATAAAATAAAATATAATAAACCTAAACTAAAACAAACCTAAACCTAAACCTAAACCTAAACTTAAACCTAAAAAAGAAAATAAAAAATAAAAAAACTAAAACTAAAATAAAATAAATAAAACCTAAACTAAACTAAAAATATAAAACCTAAATAAAATAGAAACTAAACCTAAAATAAAATAAAATAATCCTAAAATAAAATAAAATAAAACTAAATAAAACCTAAACCTAAAATAAACCTAAAATAAACCTAAAAAATAAATAAAATAAAACTTAAACCAAAATTTAAAAAAACCTAAACCTAAAAATAATAAAATAAATCTAAACCTAAACTAAAATAAACTAAACTAAAATAAATAAAACCTAAACCTAAACCTAAACCTAAACCCAAAATAAAATAAAATAAACTAAAAATAAACCTAACCCAAAACTAAAAAATAAAACCTAAGAATAAACCAATAATAAAACCTAAACCTAAACCTAAAAAATAAAAATAAAAACCTAAACCTAAATGTAAAAATAAAATATAAAACCTAAACATGAAAAATAAAATAAAAATAAAACTAAACTAAAAAATAGAACTAAATGTAGCCCTAAAAAATAAACAAAATTAAAAAATGTTAACTAAAATAAATAAACCTAAAATAAAATAAAATAAGCCTAAATAAAATTAAAAATAAAATAAACTAAAATAAATAAAAAATAAACTAAATAAACCTAAACCTATGACTTTACTTATTTTTTTTAAAAAACACCCTAACCCTAAACCCTAGACCTAAATCTTAAAACCCTAAACCATAAACCCTAAACCCTAAACCCTAAAACCTAAGCCCAAACATGAAAACTCTAAACCCTAAACCGTAAACCATAAAACCCACAACCCTAAACCCTAAAAAACATAAAAAACTAAACCTAAACTATATAAACCTAAAAAATGAAAAATAAAAAACCTAAACCTAAATAAAATAAAAAAATAAAATAAAATAAAAACCTAAATGAAAACCTAAACCTAAAACTAAACCTAAACCCAAACCTAAATGTAAAAATAACATAAAATAAAAAATAATAACTAAACTAAAATAAAAATAATAAAAACTAAACTAAACTAAAAAAATGAAATAAACATAAAAATAATAAAATAAAATAAAATAAAAACTAAACTTAAAATCAAAATAAAATAAACCTAAAATAAAATAAAATAAAAACTAAATAAAAACCTAAACCTAAAAATAAACCTAAAATAAAATAAAAAATCAATCAAATAAAACCTAAAACCTAAAAAAAAAGAGACCTAAAATAAAGAAAATAAAATAAACAGAAACCTAAACTAAAATAAACTAAACTAAAATATATAAAACCTAAATCTAAACCTAAAATAAACTATACCTAAACCCTAAACTAAATAAAATAAAATAAACTAAAATAAACTAAACCTAAACTAAATAATAAAACCTAAAAAATAAACCTAAAATAAAACCAAAACCTAAACCTAAAAAAAAAAAATATAATAAAACATAAACCTAAACCTAAAAAAAAAAATAAAACCAAAACCTTAAAAATAAAATAAAAATAAACTAAACTAAAAATAAGAATAAACCTAAACCTAAACCCAAAAAAAATAAAAAAAAAAACCCAAATTAAAATAAATAAACTTAAATAAATAAAAAAATAAACCTAAATAAAAAAATGAAATAAACTAAAATAAATAAAAAAATGAATTAAACTAAATAAACCTAAACCTACTAATTTACTTAATTTAAAAAAAACCTAAACTAAGCTAAAACCTAAACTAAACTAAACCCTAAACCCTAACTAAACTTAAACCTAAACCCTAAACCTAAAACTCAAAACTAAACCCTAACCCTAAGAATTAACCCAACCTACACTCAAAACCCTAAACCCTAAACCTAAACCCTAAACCAACTAAACCTAAACCCCCCAAAACCCCAAACCCTAAAACCCTAATCCTCCCTAACCCTAAACCCTAAAAGCATAAACCCTAAAACCCTAAACTCTAAACCCTAAACCAACCCTAAACCCAAACCTAAAACCTAAACTAAAGTAATAAATAAATTAATAAATAAACCTAAATTTTATAAAACCTAAACCTAAGAATGGGTAGAACTTTCAGAACATCACCATAGCAGCTTAGATCATGGTGGAGGAAGGTGGAGGCGAGCATCGCAGTGGTGGGGGGATCTGATGTGGTGGATTTGGAGGTGGTGGTTATGGAGGCGGGAGGAGAAATGGAGGTTACAGCTGTGGTGGTGGCAAAGGTAGAGATCAAGGATATTATGGTGGATCCCGCTACTCGAGAGGCCAGGGTGGTTTTGATGGGAACTAGAGAAACTTAAGAATAGCCTATCCAATCAGCTACTTATGAAACTATGTCTCTATAGTAGAGATGGTTCTAGTTATCTAAGCTTTTGTATTTGCTCTATGCATGCTCATTTTTTATCAATGTCGCCAGTGTCTTAGAAAACTTGGTGTGTTGGTTGATGAAATCAAAAGAAGAAATGTTGAATATGAATTTGTTCACTATTAAAAAAATACCAAAATCCTAAACCCTAAACTAAAACTAATAATGACAAACCTAAACCTAAACCCTAAACCCTAAAAACCCTAAACCCTAAACCCTAAACCCTAAACCTAAACCCCAAACCTTAAACCCTAAACCCTAAACCCTAAACCCTAAACCCTAAACCCTAAACCCTCAACTAAACCTAAACCCTAAGCCCTAAACCTTAAAAAGATAAAAACCTAAACCTAAACTAAATAAAACCTAAAAATAAAATAAATAAATAAACCTGAACCAATGTAAAATAAAAAAATAAAATAAAATAAAAACCAAAACTAAAACTAAACCTAAACCTAAACCTAAACTTAAACCAAAAAAGAAAATAAAAAAATAAAACTAAACTAAAATAAAATAAATAAAAACCTAAACTAAACTAAAAAAATAAACAAACTAAATAAAATATAAACTAAACCTAAAATAAAATAAAATAAAAAATAAAAAAATAAAATAAATAAAAAAAAAAAATAAACCTAAAAATAAACCTAAAAATAAATAAAAAATAAAACTTAAACCCTAAACTAAAAAAGAACTAAACCTAAAATAAAAATAAAATAAACCAAAACTTAAACTAAAACTAAAATAAACTAAACTAAAATAAATAAATAAACCTAAACCTAAATAAAATAAACTAAACCTAAACCTAAACCCTAAATAAAATATAATAAACTAAAAATAAACCAAAGCTAAACTAAAAATAAAACCTAAAATAAACCTAAAATAAACCTAAAACCTAAACCTAAAAAAAAAATAAAAACATAAACCAAATCCTAAAAATTAAAAATAAAACCTAAACATAAAGAAAAAAATTAAAATAAAACTAAACTAAAAAATAAACTTAAACCTAAACCTAAAAAACACTAAAATAAAAACCTTAACTAAAATAAATAAACTAAACTAAATAAAAATAAAAATAAGCCTAATAAAATTAAAAATAAAATAAACTAAAATAAATAAAAATAAACTAAATAAACTAAATAAACCTAAACTATGACTTTACTTAATTTTAAAAAAAACCCTAGCCCTAAACCCTAAACCCTAAAACTAACCCTAAACCTAAACCCTAAACCTAAACCTAAAGCCTAAACCCTAAACCCTAAAGCCTAAAGCCTAAAGCCTAAAACCCTAAACCCTAAACCCTAAACCCTAAAATCTATAACCTAAACCCTAAACCCTAAACCCCAAACCTTAAACCCTAAACCATAAACCCTAAAAAACCTAAAAAACTAAACCTAAACTAAATAAAACCTAAAAATAAAATAAGTAAAACCCTAAACCTAAATAAAATAAAATAATAAAATAAAAATCTAAACTAAAACCTAAACCTATACCTAAACCTAAACTTAAACCTAAACCCAAACCTAAATGTGAAAATAAAATAAAATAAAAATAAAAAATAACTAAAATAAAATAAAATAAACCTAAAATACCTAAATAAAATAAAAAATAATTGTGAAATAGAAATAAAATAAAATAAAAACTAAAAAAAACCTAAACCTAAAATAAAATAAAAAAATAAAACATAAACCTAAACTAACAAAAGATACATAAACCTAAAATAAACAAAATAAAATAAACTTAAACATAAACTAAAATAAACTAAACTAAAATAAATAAAACCTTAACCTAAACCTAAAATAAACTAAACCTAAACCCTAAACTAAATATAATAAAATAAACTAGAAATAAACCTAAAATAGAAACCTAAAACCTAAACCTAAAAAATAAAATAAAACCTAAACCTAAACCTAAAATAAAAAAAAATAAAACCTAAACCTTAAAGATAAAGTAAAATAAAATTAAACTAAAAATAAGCATAAACCTAAACCTAAACCTAAAAATAAACTAAAAGAATAAACATAAAATAAATAACTAAACTAAATAAAAATAAAAATAAACTTAAATAAAAAATAAAATAAAATAAACTAAAATAAATAAAAAATAAACAAATTAACATAAACCTATCAATTTACTTAATTTTTTTTTAAAAAACTCTAAACACTAAACCCTAAACCCTAAAACCTAAACCCTAAACCCTAAACCTAAACCCTAAACCATAAACTATAAAAACCCTAAAACCCTAAACTAAAACCACCCTAAACCCTAAAATCATAAACCATAAGCAAAAAAATCCTAAACCTAAACCCTAAACCCTAAACCTAAACCCTAAACCCTAACCCTAAACCCTAAACCCTAAACGTAAACCTAAAGTAACTAAATAAATTAAAAAATAAACCAAACCATAAAACCTAATAAACCTAAACCATAAAAATGGGCAGAACCTTGATGGTAGGAACATCACCATCAACCAAGCTCAGCCTAGTCCAAGGTGGAGGCGTGGTTATAGGGTGTTGGTGGATCTGGAGGTGCTGGTGGATATGGAGGTGGTGGTCGAAGCAATGGTGGTTATGGAGGTGGGAGGAGCGATAGAGGTTATAGCCATTGTGGTGGTGAAGGGAGAGATCGGGATATGATGGAGGATCCCGCTACTCGAGAGGCTGGGGTGGTTCTGATGGGAACTGGAGAAATTGAAGAATGGTCGATCCGATCTGATGCTTATGGAATTGTGTCTTTACAGTAGAGATGATTCTAGTTATCTAGGGTTTTTGATTTGCTCTATGCGTGCTCATTTTTTATGTATGTCACCTCTTGTGTCTTAGAAAACCTAGGGTGCTACTTGGTTGATGAAAGAAAAAAGAAGAAATGTTGAATTTGAATTTGTTCTCTATTAAAAAAACTTGAAACCCTAAACTAAAACTTAAACCCTAAACCTAAAACCTAAACCCTAAACCCAAAACCCTAAACCATAAACCCCAAACCCTAAACCCTAAACTAACCCTAAATAGTAAACCCTAAACCCTAAAAAGCTAAAATCCTAAACCTAAACTAAATAAAACCTAAACTAAAATAAAATAAAAAAATAAAATAAAAAAAAAACATAAACTAAAACCAAAACCTAAACCTAAAAAGAAAATAAAATAAAAAAAAAACTAAACTAAAATAAAATAAATAAAACCAAAACTAAACTAAAAAAATAAAAAATAAAAACTAAACCTAAAATAAAAAATAAACCTAAAATAAAATAAAATAAAACTAAATAAAACCTAAACCTAAAATAAATAAATAAAAATAATACCTAAACCCTAAACAAAAAAAACCTAAACATAAAATAAGAATAAAATAAACCTAAACCTAAACTAAAATATACTGAACAAAAATAAATAAAACCTAAACGTAAACCTAAAATAAAGTAAACATAAACCTAAACTAAACTAAATATAATAAAATAAACTAAGAATAAACCTAATCCAAAACTAAAAAATAAAACCTAAAAATAAACCTAAAATAAAACCTAAACCTAAAAAAATAAAGAAAACCTAAACCTAAACCTAAAAATAAAAAATAAAACCTAAACCTAAAAAATAAAATAAAAATAAAACTCAACTAAAAAATAAACCTAAACTTAAAAATAAACTAAAATAAAAAACCCAAACTAAAATAAATAAACCTAAAATAAACTAAACTAAGTAAAAATAAAAAATAAAAGTAAATAAAAATAAAAAATTCAATAAATCCAAATAAATGAAAAATAAACTAAACAAACCTAAACCTACTGGTTTACTTAATTTTAAAAAACCCTAAACCTTAAATCCTAAACCCAAAACCCTAAACACTAAACCCTAAACCATAAACCCTATACACTAAACCCTAAACCCTAAACCCTAAACTCTAAACCTTAAACCCTAAACCCTAAACCCTAAAACCCTAAACCCTAAACTATAAACCCTAAACCCTAAATCTATTCATATTAAAGGTTACTCTTGGCTCTATTAGACTAAAATTACTGTGATCTAGCTATTAATAGGTGGTTTTCTGATTGGCTTTCATCACTATGGGGTGTTTTCCTTGCCTTGATGTTTCATCTAGGTTGGGGTTTTGTTGGCTATTCATTCTCATGCTATGGTGGAATACTTAGGTGATGCTTCTCTTACAAGGGATTGGTGGCATCCCTTGCCATACTTGAATAGTGTTTCCTTTCATTCTAGAGTGTATTTTGCTATTGCTTGGTATGTGTATTAAAGATCATATGATTTTCATCTATTGCCTTCCCACAAGTATGTAAGCTATGATGGATGGGATGATTTCACTCATAATTTGGCTGGTAGTAGCACTTGTGATGTAACCCTTCCTTTGAAGTTTGGATGCTCATGTTTGCGGCTGCCCCATTCTGCGACTGCCTAAGCTTTCCTTCACACACTTCTCTAAATTTCTCACACTTTCATTTATTTTTTTCATTAATTTTGTTTGTATATCTTTACTTATGAAAATTCCTTCTTCTAGGTCTTTGTAGGTTATGTGTTGTTTCCTTATAGGTTCCTTCTATGGAGGTGGCAAATACTTCTCTCATCTTCTCAAGCTTTTGCTGAAGGCTGTCCTCTAGCTTTTCTTTTTTTTGCTACTTTTGTATCTCTTGCTATTTTTCTTTTCTTTTCTTTTTCCTTTTATTTTGGTTGTACTTAGATAGGGGATTCACTCTCTAGGCTGATTATAGCTCTTTTAGCAGTAGTTCTTGAGTTTATCCCCGCTTAAAGATATTGTAACCCCCCTTTTTGTGGCAATAAAATTTCCCTACCTTGGGTTCTCTAAAAAAAATTCCTAAACCCTAAAACCTACAATCCTAAACTTTAAACCCCAAAACCTAAACCCTAAACCTTAAAATAATCCTAAACCCTAAACCCTAAACTAACCCTAAATCCTAAGAATGGGTAAAACCTTGATGACAAGAACATCATTGTCTACTAGGCTCAGTCTAGATCTAGCAGTGGAGGCTAAGGCGGAGGCGGCGGTTATCACAGTGGTGGTGGGGAATCTGGAGGTGCTGGTGGATATGGAGGTGATTGTTGGAGCAGTGGCAGTTATGGAGGCTGGAGGAGCGATGAAGGATAAAACTGTGGTGGTGGCGAAGGGAGAGATCATGGATATGATGGCAGATCCTGCTACTCAAGAGGCGGGGGAGGTTCTGATGGGAACTGGAGAAATTAAAGAATAGTCGATCCGATCTACTACTTATGGAACAATGTCTTTATAGTAAAGACGGTTCTACTTATCTAGGATTTTTTATTTGTTCTATGGGTGATCATTTTTTATCAATGTCATCGCTTATGTCTTAGAAAACTTGGGGTGCTACTTGATTGATCAAATCAAAAGGAAGAAATGTTGAATTTGAATTTATTCTCTGTTAAAAAAAACCTTAAACCTTAAACCCTAAACCCTAAACCTTAAATCCTAAACTAAAACTTAAACCATAAACCTAAAACCTAAACCCTAAACCCTAAACCCTAAACCCTAAACTCTAAACCTTAAACCCTAAACCCTAAACACTAAACCCTAAACCCTAAATTTTAAACCCTAAACCCTAAACCCGAAATCCTAAACCCTTAAACCCTAAACCCTAAAACCTAAACCCTAAACCCTAAAACCATAAACTTTAAACCCTAAAACCTACAACCCTAAACCCTAAATACTAAACCCCAAACCCTAAACCCTAAACTAAACCTAACCTAAAATCTAAACCTTAAATCTTGAATAAAGATGTCATTAGGAGTAGATCTAAAAAATGACCTAATCCTAATATAGTTATGGTAGCTAAGGAAAATGTCTTCAAGAGAATTTTCCTTGACTATTAGAGATTTGAATACCCAAAATACTAACCCTAAATTATATTATAATATAATATATTATTGTATAATGTAGCATCATATATTTGAGCATGTAGTGATCTTTTTGGAGGTTATAAGATGTTTTAAAATGTTTTAGTATATTATGGTATTATGTCCTATAGTCTATATTAATATAAATCATAAGTATATTGATTTAATAAATCTGATGATGAAATTTAATTTATGTGAAGTGGGAATTAGGTTGTAGTACCAAAGGTGTGCTACACCACTTATAGTCTAAAATGTAAGATTTTATGTTCAAAATAAATATTATATGTTGTAGCATAGTATAACATCATATATCATAATATATTGTTTAGCACATTTTAAATTCTTTTAGTATTTTACAATCATGCAATCGAGCCTACGCTAGCATTATTTATAAAAAAATATTGATTTAGACTTTAAAATGGTGGAATTTGGCCAAATTCATAATAGGTAGAGCATGGCATCATAATATATTATTTCAATTTAAAATATGTAAGTGATACGACTAAAATATATAGTTTTTTTTATTATTTTGACTAATTTTATGATTTTTATCATAAGTAATCCCTTGTGATGTGATATGCAATATAATATAATATAATATGTATAGTGTATTATAATATAGGATGCCATAACATAGTGTAGCATCATACATTGTTATTACTACTTATTTTTAGTTTATTATAGTAAGATGTACTTGAGTTTGTACTTGTATAATTTATTAAAATATTTATTTATAGGCTGAGATGATGGGATTTGACCAAATTTAAGGTAAGCTTTAGGAAACATCACTAGGGTGTGCTATGGTGTGTCATTTAATCAAAAGAATGGAATTTTGCATCTAAAATAAATGTTCATTTTTCAACCAAATTGTATAAATTTTTTGCTTAAAGTGATTCATTTTAAGGTGTAATGTAAGATAATATATTATATGAAAGCTTATTAAAATATAATGTACATAACAATATAACTTCACATATATATGAATGTGGTGGTGTGTTACTAAATGTTATTGTACATTTTAGCATGTTTTACTTTTGTTATAATACATTAGGTCAAAACTCACAAAAATGTTAATTTGAAGGTTGAGATAGAATGATTTGGCCAAATTCACAGTACACACTAAGAAGCAACACCAAAATTATGCTATTTTGTACCATTTCTAATAGAGAATTAATAATTTTACATCCAAAATGATCATTATTCATATTTTGAGAAAATTTTATTATTTGTTCCTTTTAAGTGATTCAAATGAGGTGTAATGTTTGGTAATATATTATATTATAGCAAATTATAATATTACATCATATATTATAATAAAATATAGTGTGTTAATTCACACTATAATATGTTTAGCATGATATTGTATAATTAGTTTGAGATTGCACCATCACCAATCATGGAATGTTAATTATAATGTTAAGATGATGTAATTTGAAAGAATACATTATTAGGATTTTGGTCAAAATATTAAAGGTGTGCATAAGAGAAAAAAATAAGATTTGCTGAGAATTCCATGTCAAGGACATAGAGGGAGATCTGCTAGGGGATCAAACATGCATTGGACATGACATGTGAGGGGTCTATGTTGAGTGCATAAAAAAGGAAAATATGTTGGGGATAAGATTTGAATTTGGTTTGTTGGAAAAAGATCATTGGGCATAAAAATCTATAATCCACTGGGGATTAAGATTGAATTGACTTTAATTTATTTTATTTTAATTGATGTGGAGGCATATCTGCTAAAGATATGGGCTCGTCCTTTGGGTATATGAACCTTCCACTAAGCGAGTTCACTATTTGTTGGGGATTGGGATTTGAGTTTGATTTCATAGATTTGTTTGGGGATATATACGCTAGGGATAAGAATTTATTTGGATTTCTTTGATTTGTACTCTACTGGGGGAGTTGGTTTAAGTTGGCTCCACTTAGGAGGTTGGTTTTGAATTTGATTTGTTTGCTTGACTTGTTTATATGACTCCAGATGGGTTTAACTTGTCGATTTAATGTATGGACCCTGTCGGTGTGTGATAGACCCACTGAGAAGGGGCTATATCAGCCTTGACCTACCTCAGGTTTACAAATCTAAAAGGATAGTCTACTGGGGTGTGGGGTAGAGCTAGCCAACCTACGGGGTTGCCTTTTAGTGTGCAATGACTATGCTAAGAAGAAGGTATAGTAAACTTACATCTTCCAAAGTGAGGAACAACAGCTGGGGTGACCTGTTGGATGCACAACAAATTGAACTTGATCTAGGGCGACTATTGAGTGAATGCCCCTGGGGACATATGTTAACTCAAAAATATTCAAGAATAATTTTATCTTAATTTCATGTGATTTGATATTTTTGTTTGGTTTAGTTTGATTTCTAATTGAGGGCATATCCGCTAGGGATGTGAGCTTCGATCAAATTGATAGATTTAATTTATGGACCATGTGTGGGATGGACCCATGAAGAAGGACTTTTTTCTAAATTTACAAATCCAAAGGATAGTCCGTGGGGTAGAGCTAGCCAACCTAAGGTTGCCTTTCCGTGTGAGGAAGAAGGCGTAGCCATCTTCTAAAGTACAATCGTTGGGGTGACAATAACTTGACTGCATCATTATAATGCCATTGGAGACTTACTCAAGAAAGAGGAATAATTTGTTGACACTAGATAGGTGTGAATGGGGTGTGCAAGTGAATATAATCCATGTAGATTACATAAATCTTTATTGAACTCTTGATCATAAAATGGGATAGATGGATTCCCAACCAAGGAAGTGGGTAGTAACCATGGTGGTTTCGAGGGAAGAAAGGGCTGTAACATATAAATGGGGAGTGGTGTGTAGGAGGCTTGAGAAGAAGCCTAGGTGCAGGCTCCTGTTATCAATCTTAAGAGGTGTTTCCAAATAATGATTATCAACCAATGATCTATCCGGTGGGGAAATATCCTAAGTGACTCTTAAGTCAGGATAGAATAAAATCAGAAAGGAGACTTATCCATCTCAATGTACTCAACCAGTCAGGAAGGAACTAATAAAAGAAAAAAACTTCACCCTCTTAAATAAAGACAACATGAGTAAACATAGGCTTTGCTAACTCGGTGTCAAGCCAAAATAAGGAAAGCATATACTTACATCCTCAAGAAAGAAGTACAAATGACACACTAGCAAGTAGCTCTGCTCAACCAGCATTCTTAAGTGAATGTCACTGGGGGCGTTATCTCAACTCAGAGTTGCCCGAGACAAAAGATAAGTATTTGTTTTATTTGTTTGTGTGTACTTTGTTTTTGTGTTGTATTAATGAAGGATAGGATGCTACTCAAGTTCCTTACACCTACCCTAAACACATCATGGTGGATTCACAAATAAGAATACTTTCAACATGGAAGAGAAATTTGAAATGGAATTTTCATTGATGATTATTACTTTCAAACATGATTTATAATATTTCTTTAAGTAGAGCCCATTGGTTGGAAGCATTGGCCTCTCTCCCTTATGATTAATAAACTGTTAAGATCCTCCTTAGTAGGCCTTTTCTAAGGAAAAGGGCCTTCCCAAGTTGGTTACCTCCCATCTTATAATGGGCAACAATCAATCTCCTTAGAACTAAAATAAGCTCTCCTACTTAAAAAGCTCTAAGATGGACCAACTTGTTGTGAGGTTGAATCATTTTAGCTTTCTACAACTCAAGGTTTTGGCATGCCCGCAGATGTATCTCCTCCAAACCTTCAAGCTCTTCTAACCGCAACTTGGTGTTCTACTCTATTATGATGTTGCTACCCACAGATATCCAAAGTGATGGGAGTTGGACTTGTAATGGTAGAACGGATTTAGACCCATACACTAAAGAGAAAGGAGTATACTAAGTCAGAGTTCTATATGTGGTGCGGTAGGCCCACAAGGCTTCAACTAATTACTCATGCCACTATTGCTTGTTGTTGTCAAGTGTCATCTTTAGTATTTGGAATTTATTCTACTAAGCCATTTTCCCTCTAGTAGTTGGTTATAGAATATCTCATTCTATGTTGTGTCTCCGGGAAAAGTTGTTGATCTCGGTGAACTTGAATGTAGTACCATTATCTAATTCATGAGGCACTCAGAACCTATATACGATATGGTTCTAAAAAACTAGAGGGCATCTTGGTGACATCTCAGTGAATCATCATTTGGAAAATGTCGGTAACAACTAAGATGACATGATGACCCATGAAAGAAGGAGGATCAATGACCCACTATGTGTTGGTACCCCAACTTTCGAATGGCCATGATGCTTGATGTAGAATGTTGGATGGTTGGTGTAGGATCACACTGTGTATTTGGCATTGGTGGCATCGCCTAATCATATCCATGCAATCTTTGATCATCGACGACCAATATTATCCTGGTCTCTTGATCTTGGCAATCATATTCAGATTGAATTAGTTGGCTCCACAAAATCTTGAGTCTTATGGGCTTTGTACTTTTCTAAACAATGTAACCATATATGATCGAAAAACTATCGACAAGACACCATCGACAAGAAGCGTAGGAAAGAGTTGCTACTTCATCGATGGGCTTGGGACTTATCTTGAGGTAGTTTTCCTTTATTTATGGTTCTCCAATCTAACTCCGTCCTTCTTAGCAATGGCAACCTTCCTTTCAAGAGAGCACTTTTTGATGATTTCAATATTAATAAGGGATAAGACTTGTCTATTTTGGACCTTTATTGATATGGACTCCTCTTACGGACATGCCATCTCCTTGGCAATCTTGGCTAAAAGCATACTGCTATGGCATTCTCTCCTCGAGGAATATTATAAATGGTAACCTCTAAGATTTGGGCCAATAACTCCATGGTGTACTTGTGGTGGCTTTATAACCTTATCCTTGGTTGATAACTATTGGATGATCTAAATGCTTAATGTAATGGTTAACTCCAGACCAATAATTAGAGCCTCATATTGGGCTTCATTGTTAGTGCAATGATTGGACAGATGATATGAGAATCATATCACATCGATGTCCATAGTTAAGAGAACTATTGCTACGCCTACTATTCTTGGAATAGTAGATTGTGGTTCTTCTCCTATTTGAGAAGAAGTCGCACCATCAAAGTACATCTCCAAGTGGTGAATGTTAGTATCCCGTAAGTTCATGATTTGTTCATCGGGGAGATCATCATTAAGTAGAGAAGTGGGTGTCTTTGCTAAGAAATCCACTAGCGCTTGTCCTTTCCTTTGCAGTATGAAGGTAATGTCATCGTGCAATTGTGTCATGAGACCATGGATTGATCCTAGTGATTAAGTTCACTTTATGAGATAGCATGTAGTGGTGTGGCATGCAAAGCTAGACAATGCTTCTCAATTAGTGGATAATTAGAGTAGATTAGAGATAGTAGAGTGCATTTTCCTTCCCTTCATCATTGGCTTGGGACAACAAGTCCTTGATGCAAAGTTTAAGTTGCTTGCCCAGGTAGAGGCTACTAGAATCGACAATGTCATTAGGTAATACTTGATGGCTTTGAAGGCATGCTCACACTTGTCATGCCACTTGAACTTGGCATCCTTTTTGATAAGTACTGAGAATAGCTAACATCTTCCTAATAAGTTGGATATAAAGCATCTTAGATATGCCAACTGCCCTTGGAATGATCTTAGTTGGGTTAAACTTTTAAGGGGTGGCATTTCTAATATTATCTTGATCTTCTCGATCGATTTTGATTTAGTGTCAAACAATAAAAGAAAGCTACTCCAAATGCACTTGGGGTTCATTTTGAGGTTAAATTGTCTTACCAATTCATTTTGATTGGGCCATGGCACGCCAACTTGATGATGAATGAGTTCATGAAGATTGAGTCATAATACGGTATGTATGAGACATTTTTAAGGCTAAAGGCATGACCTTATAGCAATATATTCGATCGAGGTTAAAGTAGTGTTTCTTTCATCTTGAGGGCCATCTTTATTTGGTTATATCTAGATAAGTCATCCATGAAATAGAAGACTACATGAGATTTGGCAATGTCCACCATCAGCTTCGAGATTAGTATTAGAAATTCATCTTTTGGACATTTCAAAAATTGATGCATATGTTAATTTTTCATTCTTTTTCTTAACTGTAATGACACTGGCTAAACAGGTAGGGTATTTTTCTTCCCAGATGAAGCCAACATTGATGAATTTCTTCAATTCAGAAATGACCTATTATTCTATGTCTAATCGCATGTGTCTAGGAGCTTGCTTGATAGGGTTAGCAATACCCTCTATTGCTAGTTTATAGATCACTACGTTAGGAGCTAATCTAGGCATCTCTTCATAACTCCATACAAAGTAGTCCTTAAACTCAGTCAATATCCTAACTAAGTCATTGGTTTCAATTTCATTCAACAAAATTGATGTTCCTAAGTTGATTTCCTTGAGCTCGTTGATTGTTGACTTGATCTCTTCTTTGAACTCTAGCATTGCATCTTTGACTTCAAAATCATCTAGATCATCTGAAGTTTCTAAGCACAGGTCTTCATATCAATTAATGTGATTTGAAAAGAACTGCTCAGATTCCAAATGATTTGTGAGGTAGTAATCATCATCATGTTGGACCCATTATGCTGAATCTAGTCTAGTCTTGATTGAGAGCATTTGTTCTTCCATATTCTTTCCAGTAGTCGACTGCTTTGAAAAGTATGTGGGATTAACCATTTCTTTGCTAAATTATGAACACAAGACAAGTACTAATCAAAAGTAATTCTTGACTTGAGAATGATGCTAGAAAGAACCTCTATGTCTTCATACCTGTGGATGACTTAGTGGCTTCCTTCATAACCAAACCCTCAAATTTTTAAGAGGAATGTGGGGATAGAGCTAAGGTTCCCAACTGATGCCTAATATTTCACATATAAACTTGGATACACTTTTGCTTTACTTTGGGCACGGTCTTATCACGGCTTAAATGTCACCTCCAAGAGAATCTACTACTAAGAAGAGCTATCTGGTGTGCTAACCATATAAGACTCATCCTACGATCTAAGTTTATATGGATAATAGGTGTACTCCTGGTAGCTGGAACATATCTTTTATTGGGTGGCCATTAAAAAGGTTTTTCACCCCTCGGTGCCTCTAGCCTCTTCCTCACTTAGTGGAGGTGGTCATCCTACCAATATGTTGAATGGGTAACAAACTATGGGTGGAATCTGCTCCACTTCCTCCTCCAAGTCTATTTCGCTCCAATTTATTTTCTTTTTCATTTTCTATTCTTTTCTTATTTTTTTATTTTTTTTTGGCCAAGTTCACGAGAATGACTTGTTGATTTTGAGGGAGGTTAATATGGCATGAGCTTCTTTGACACAGTAGATGATTCAACCTCTCATAAACTTCATACATTGATGTAGAGAGTATGGAACTATATTGTTCTCATGTATCCATGGTCTCCCAAGCAAAGCATTGAATAATGTATCTGAGTCTATAATGTAAAACTTAGTTTCGATCTTCCAATCATCTATCTCCAAGGGCAATAATAAATAGCCTAAGGCCTGTTGACCTCACTTTTGGAGTGTGGATTCAATCTTCTGATCTTAGACATAGGAGTCTTCTAGACACTAAGACTTCCTTAGTCATAAGACACTTCTAACAAACACTTAGCGTAAGCCTAATGACTTAGAATGGTTAACCATATGATTAGGTAATGCCTTAGCGATTAGGATAATCCACCCTCAACTCAATCCATGTTCACCTTCTCAGACCAAACCTCAACTTCAATTCAAACATCAAATTCAAATCCAAATCAAAACCCAAATTCTAAAACCAAATTATTGAAGCCCATGATCAAATCCAAAATTGAAACCCTTCCTAAGCCATATGACCTATCCCATGGACTTAGCCAAATCTTAATCCAAATCAATCCAAAATCAATTGATTTTCTCATAATAAATTTATATCTCCATGGACTTAGCCAAATTCCTTCATTCCAAAACCCAAATTAAATTGATTTCCTTCTGAACCAATCATACCTTCAATCATT
The DNA here is from genome assembly GCA_021442155.1 of Cymbidium sinense. Classification (NCBI taxonomy): domain Eukaryota; kingdom Viridiplantae; phylum Streptophyta; class Magnoliopsida; order Asparagales; family Orchidaceae; genus Cymbidium; species Cymbidium sinense. The sequence continues at coordinate 6,202,340 of CM038217.1, forward strand.
TTCACAAATATAAATGAAATCTACAATCATCAGGACAAACCAAAATCAACCCAAGTCAACCCAACTTAACCCTTTTGACTTGAAAATGTTCAAATGAACCAAAACCCACTTGAATTCAAGCCAATTGCAATTGAATTTATATATCGATTCCAAATACATATATAAACTCAACTAAATTAAACTCAGCCCAAAATCAAGCTAACTAAACCCAATTAGTCCACTTGACCCAAAGTGGCCAATTTGACCTATTTGAGCCAAGTTCTAATCCTACCCAAATTAGATTGAACCAAGCTCATTTAAAACTCCCATCATTATTGTTCATCACCCTAGGTTGATCAATTGTCACAAATTGGGTCAAACAAAGTCAACTTGGTCATTTGACCAAGTCAACCCACAACCCAAACTAGCCAATTTTGCAATAAGCCAAATCCCTTAAAACCAGCGATTCATACCATATAATCAATATTAATATGATTTGACCTTCAAATTAAGTCAACAATTAGCCCTCTTGACCCAAGTTGAACTAAATTGACTTAAAATACCAAATGGGTTCAAATCAAAATATAATCAAAATTGATTACAATGGGTCAAGTTCATTCCAAATTGATTGTTGAACTTGACCAAAGTCATGATTGGACCCAATTGACCTACTTAGCATAAATTGGCCTAAAGATTCAAGTTAGCCTACAATTATCTTCAATTGTTCCAACTAAACCCAAACCAACACCCAATTGGCCAAATTGGTCAATTGGTCCATTTGACCCAAATGAATTCAAATGAGCCAAAATTAAATCTAAGCCAAACTAAAAATATCCCAAATGATCATATGAACCCTAGTTTGACCCCATTTGACCAATTGGTCAACAACTTAGGCAATTTGACCTAAATGGGCAAATTGAGCCAAACTAACAAAATTAACTCTAATTGACTTTAAATTTGGGCTAACCCACTTTTGGCTCATTTCAAATCTACCCAAATCAAAACCAATGCCAAATGGTCGTTCTACACTTGGGTCAAGGGCATCACATGAGACAAATCACTCATGTAAGTGGTCATTTCCAATCCTTTGGCCACTTAGTACTCTCCCAATGGTCCACCTAAGCACCTAGGACATTGCCCAACCTGACCCAAGGGGTGGTTAGGTTGGTCATGACCCATGTGAGGTGAAATCACCTCACCCTTCCCATTGGAGCATTTGAAACTGATAAGACACCCATGATTTCTCCTTGGTAGCCACCTCCATACCTTCAACCAACCAAGCCGAGCCAACTCACCTCCTCCCACCACCACCCAGACTCCGAGATGGCGATGCTAGATGCCAAACCCAATCCCACCATCCGATCATGATGAAGAGGGTATACACCCCCTCATTTTCACTCAAATACACACAAAAATCTTTCCTCAGAGCCCTAGCTACCCAAGATGTGCTGCTAGAGTCATTCCCTAAGCTCCCAAGTTCATTCCTCGATCAGAAAATGCCATTCTCGTCCGGCCTGAAATAGGACACTCCCATTTTTGACCTAACTTCCCCATTTCTCCATCAAACTCAAATTAACTTTGCATGCACCTTCCCTTCATTGAGCAAGAACAAATCATCTTTCAAGCTTCCCTAGCATCAAAGGTGGGACTTCGATCAAAGCTGAGATCTTAATCATCAGTTCATGGCCTTCTGAGCGAACATCGAGGAATTGGTCCAATAGTTGCTCAACAAGGCTTCATCTCTATGTAGGCGCTGAGTCGAGTAAGTTTTAAGTAGCCAATCCCACGACACCATGTGGAAAGCATGCCACGTCTGCGTGCCACGTTGTGCCAACATGATTAGTCTTTAATTATTAATCATTTTAATGGTGAAACTTCTAAAATCATAAATAATCATAGAAATAAAAAATGTAAATAAATACTCATTTTAAAGGTATTTTAGAGGAGAATTAATTAAAAATGATCTTAACTAATTTTGAATAGTAGTTAAGTTTAATTGCAAAATTTATTAGCTTAATTACTCTTTAATTACTTGAGCAATTATTCCTAAATTTTGTGGGTTAATTTAGTGGCATGACCTCTGTCTCCCATAATTTTGTTGGGATTTATTGCTCACCCAATTAGGAAAATTGACTAATTAAACCTTAACTACTCTTTTAAGTTAATTAATGATTAATTAATTCCATGAGCATTAATAAATTCCTCAATTAAGTTTATTAATTATTATTCAATAGTAAGTGAACTAAGGAATAGGGTTAGGACCCCTTTCCCTAAGTTCATTTAACCTTTTTTTAAAATAAAATTAATTAAGATTTAACTAATTAATAAAATCACTTAATCAAATTAAAATCATAATCACATCAAACCTAATTAATTAAATCATGTGGTAGATCTTTAGGTTTTTAATAACCTAATGGAGTTTAATGAAATTATGGTTAGTCCACATGTGTGGGAAAACCATAAGAGTAATTAATTAAGTCCCTTAATCTAGTTAACTATTAATCATGAGCCAATTGCATTAGGCCCCTTTTATTTTCTAAGATCATTTGCAAGTTTATTTTCCATGCATATCATGCTCATAATTAGTTAATTACTTTAAGATGACATAGGTAAGGGTAATTAATTCATCTAATTAAGGGTTCAACTTAATTAACCCATATAATCAACTTAATTACATTTTCTTAAATTAAATCAAATGTAGAATGGGTTTAAAACATCAAGGGATGATTTCTCTTCTCCTCATAAATCAAATCAAATCCAAAACTTAATTAATAAAAAGCTTTGGTTTGCCTTATATTTAATCTTATCATTTTAAATTTTTGTCATTTGAATCCATCCATCTTTTCCAAGTAAAAAAATGGATTTCCCTTATGTAGCTTGATGTGTTGATTTAATTTAATATATGCATTTTATCACTATTAAATCCAAATGTATTTTTTAAAAGCTTATAAATGAATAATAATTTGTTATGATGCTAGTTATAAGTACATAAGAAATGCATGTGAATATAACTTAAGTGTATGAATGTTGGGTTCTGTTTCTGATATTCATGTGTTGATTTATATAAGATTGAATAGTAATGGGTATATAGTCTGGATATCTACGGAACACGAGGCTTTAGCTAGCCCCAAGGAGGTCATTTGATTGCATCACTTCATTGGTTTGTTACTTGGTTGATGAAATCGAAAAGAAGAAATGTTGAATCTGAATTTGCTCTCTATTAAAACAAGAAAAAAAACCAAAAAACCCTAAACCTAAACTAAAAAACTCTAAACCTAAAAAAATCATACCCAAACCTACTCTAAAAACAGACCTAAACTGAACAAAACCAACAAAAACCCTAAACCCTAAACCCTAAATGTTAAAAAACCTAAAAACCTAAACCTAAACTAAATAAAACCTAAAAATAAAATAAATAAAAAATCTTAAAACCTAAATAAAAAAAAAAAAAAAATAATAATAATAATAATAATAATAATAAAACCTAAACCTAAACCTAAACCTACCAAAATAATAAATAAATAAAAACTAAAATAAATAAAAATGTAAACTAAATTAAAAAATAAAATAAAATAAAATAAATAAAAAACCTAAATAAAATAAAACTAAACATAAAATTAAAATAAGATAAACCTAAAAACTAATAAAAACCTAACCCTAAAAATAAACCTAAAATTAAAACAAAAAATTAATAAAAAAAACCTAAACACTAAACTAAAAAAATAAAATAAAATAAAAAATAAAATAAACTAAACTAAGATAAATAAAACCTAAACCCTAAATTAAATAAAACAAAAATAAACTAAAAATAAACCTAAACCTAAAAAAACAAAAAAAAAAAAACCTAAAACCTAAACCTAAAAAAATAAAATAAAAATCTAAACCTAAACATAGAAATAAAAAAAATAAAATAAAAACCTAAAAAATAAAATAAAAATAAAACTAAACATAAACCAAAACCTAAAAAAATAAAAAAAATCCTAACCTAAAATAAATAAACTAAACTAAATAATAATAAAATAAGCGAAATAAAAAAAAATAAATGGATTAAAATAAATAAAATAAAATAAATAAAACTAAACTGCTTGCTTAATTAAAAAAAATCTGAGCCACAACTAAACTCTGATCCTAAACTCTAAACCCTACCCATTGGCGTGGCCCTAAACCTACTGCAGGCCAGATCCAAGATCCTAAACCCTGGGCCTTGAGCCAGGCCCAGAAACCTAGGCACAGGCCCTGAACCCTACCTAGATCCTGAGCAAAACCTGGCCCCCCGACCTGACCTGCCATGAGCCTGGATCCTAGATGTTGGCCCTAGGCCACTGACCTGAGCCTAAATCTGATCACAAGATCCTGGCCACAAAGCTGACCACTGGCTAAGCCAGCAACCAAAACCACAGACTAGGCCTGAGCCACAAAAAGTATAAGCCAAGCTGAGCCACAGGCCTGAGCCACAAAGATAAACTAAGATAAATAAAACCTAAACTAAAATAAAATAAAATAAGATAAAATAAAAAAAAATAAAAAGAAGATAATAAAAATAAACTAAATAAGATAAAATAAAAACTAAATAAAAGCCTAAACCTAAAAAATAAACCTTAAAATAAAACCTAAAAATGAATAAAAAATAAAAACCTAAACCATAAACTAAAAAAACACTTAAACCTAAAATTAAAATAAAATAAAATAAACCTAAACCTAAACTAAATTAAACTAAACTAAAATAAATAAAACCTAAACCTAAATAGAAACTAAATTAAAAAATAATAAACTAAAAATAAAACCAAAAATAAACCTAAAATAAAGACCTAAAACCTAAACCTAAAATGATAAAATAGAAACTAAAACTAAAATTATATAAAATAAAACCAAAACATAAAAATAAAATAAAATAAAAACTAGAAAATAAACCTAAACCTAAACCTAAAAACATAAAAAATAAACAAAAATAAAAAATCTAACTAAAATAAATAAACAACAAAATAAAAAATAAAATAAACTAACATAAATAAAAAAAACTAAATAAAGCTAAACCTATCGGTTCACATAATTTAAAAAAAACCATAAACCCTAAATCCTAAACCCTAAACCCTAAACCATAAACCTTAAACCTACAAGCCTAAACCCCAAACCCTAAACTCTAACCCTCAACCCTGTACCATAAAAGCATAAACCCTAAACCTAAACCTTATACCTTAAACCCTAAACCCTAAACCCTAAACCCTAACCCTAAACCCTAAACCTTAAACCCTAGATCCCAAACCCTAAACCTAAACCTAAAGTAACTAAATAAATTAGAAAATAAGCCTAAACCTTAAAACCTAATAAGCATAAACCTAAACCTAGACCCTAAGAATGGGCAGAACCTTGATGGCATGAACATCACCATCAACCAGGCTCAATCTTGATTTGGTAGTGGATGCAAAGGTGGAGGCGGAGGTTATTGTACTTGTGGTAGGGGATATGGAGGTGGTGGTCATAGCAGTGGTGGTTATGGGAGGGAGGAGAGATTAGGGATATATGATGGTGGATCTCACTCGAGAGGGTGGTTACAGGGGAACTAGGTGCGAAGAAATGGCCAATCCTCTGCTTATGGTGTCTTTTATAATAGACAACTCTAGTTATCTAGGGTTTTGATTTGCTTTATGCATGCTCATTTTAATCTCATTGTGGCTATCTTAGAAAACTTGGTGTGTTACTTGGTTGATAAAATCAAAAAGAAGAAATGTTAAATATGAATTTATTCTCTATTAAAAAAATACTAAAAACCCTAAATCCTAAATTAAAACCTAAACCTTAAACTAAGACCTAAACCCTCAACAAACCACAAACCCTAAACCTAAGCCTAAAACCCTAAACTTTAAACCTTAAACCCTAAACCAAAACCATAAACCCTAAACCTAAACCTAAAGTCTAAACTCTAAACCCAATCAAACCCTAAATGCTCAAATCAAATCCCAAACCCTCAAACTAAACCATAAAAAAAGCTAAAAACCTAAACCTAAACTAAATAAAACCTAAAATAAAATAAATAAATAAACAAAGCCAAAATAAAATTTAAAATAAAATAAAATAAAACCTAAACTAAACTAAACTAAACCTAAACCTCAACCTAAACCTAAATTAAAATAAATATAACCTAAAGTAAAATAAAAATAAAATAAACCAAAACATAAAACCTAAATAAAATAAAAAAAATGTAAAAAAAAATCTAAAATAAAAAAATAATAATAATAACTAAATAAAACCTAAGCCAAAAAATAAACCTAAAATAACCTAAAATAAAAAAAAAATAAAACCTAAACACTAAACTAAAAAACTAAAAAATAAAATAAACAAAATAAAATAAACATAAAATAAACTAAAATAAACTAAACTAAAATAAATAAAACCTAAACCTAAACCTAAAAAATAAACCTAAATCTAAACTAAAAAAATAAAAATAAAAAACTAATCCTAAACTAAAAAAAAAACCTAAATTAAACCCTAAATAAAAAACCAACCTAAAATAAAATAAAATTTAAACCTAAATCTAAAAATAAAAAAATAAAACTAAACATTAAAAATAAAATAAAAATAAAATAAGAAAAAATTACAAAATAAATGACAACCAAAATAAACTTAAAAAAATAAATAAAAGATAAAACCTAAACTAAATAAATAAACTAAACTAAATAAAAATGTAAAACAAACCTAAATAAAAGGCCAGCTAAAAAACCTACTAGATCCAAATCTGAGCAGATGACACCAGAACTGCTGGGCCTGGGCCCTGAGGCCATAAAGGCCAAAGAAAGAGGCTGGGCACTGATCTGAGCCTGATAAGCCTGGTGGCGGGACTGGGCCACAAGTGACCTGAGCCCTGATTCTATGGTAGAGCTGACCTGGCCTGACCCTAGGACTGGGTTTAGACCTGGGCCAGGCCCTGAGGCTCTGAATGAGGAAAGGAGCCTGATGACCTGATCAATCCTGATCCCAAGGCCATGACCATGGGCTCTTAATAGGCCACGAGAGGCTCTAAAAAAAGATGAGAATACTACACTACTGATCCAAAACATAAAAATCTAGAAGTTTAAACATTAAACACCTAAAAAATAAAATGTAAACCCACCTTAATCTAACCCAAATCTTAAATCATAAAACCATAAACCCTAAAACCCTTAACCCTAAACCCTAAACCCTAAACCCTAAACTTAACTTTAAACCCTAAACCTTAACCCTAAACCCTAAACTTGAACCTAAAGTACTAAATAAATTTAAAAATAAACATAAACCCTAAAACATAATAAACATAAATTAAACCTAAACCCCAGAATAACACGGCAAAACCATCAACCGACTAAGATCTGTAAAAGGCAGTTATCATAGTGGTGGTGGGGGATATGGAGGTGCTAGTGGATATGGAGGTGGTGGTCGGAGTAGTGGTGGTTATGGAGGCGGAGGAGCGACGGAGGTTATAGGCATGGTTGTGGCAGAGGGAGAGATCGGGGATATGATTGTGGATCCTGCTACTTGAGAGAGGATAATGGGAATTAGAGGCGAAGAACAACCGTCGATCTGCGCTATGGAATTGTGTCTTTACAATAGAGATGGTTCAAGTTATCTAGGGTTTTTGATTTGCTCTATGGATGCTCATTTTGATCTATGTAACCACTTGGGTCTTAGAAAAGTTTGTGAGTTACTTGGTTGATGAAATAAAAAAGAAATGTTGAATTTGAATTTGTTCTCTATTAAAAAAAGAAAATAAAAAAAAATACTAAACCCAATAAAATAAAATAAATAAATAAAATCCTATAATATAAAATAAATAATTAAACCTATAATAAAATCAAATAAAAACTAAATAAAAATATAAACCTAAAAAAATCCTAAAAATAAATAAAAAATAAAACCTAAACCCTCAACTAAAAAAAAAATCTAAACCAAAAATAAAAATAAAATAAACCTAAACCTAAACCTAAACCTAAACACAAACTAAATAAATAAAATAAACTATAAATAAACCAATACCTAAACTAAAAAATAAAACATGAAAATAAACCTAAAATAAAAACCTAAAACCTAAACCTAAAAAATTAAAATAAAAACCTAAACCTAAACCTAAAATTAAAAATAAAACCTAAACATATAAAATATAATAAAAATAAAAGTAAACTAAAAAATAAACCTAAACCTAAACCTAAACCTAAAAAATAAACTAAAATAAAAAAACAAAACTAAAATAAATAAACATAAAATTAATAAACTAAACAAAATAAAAAAAAACCTAAATGAAAATAAAAAATAAATTAAACTAAAATAAATAAAATAAACTAAATAAAACTAAACCTGAGTTTTAATTTTAAAAAATTTAAAATTAAAAAAATAAAAAAATAAAGAAAAAAATATAGAAATGTTTAACCCTAAACCCAAACCTACCTAACCCAAAAAATAAAATAAAATAAAATAAAAAAAAAACTAAAGTATAAAATAAAAACCTAAATAAAAAAAACTAAACCTAAAATAAAATAAATTAAACCAAAATAAAATAAAATAAAAAACTAAATAAAACCAAAACCTAAAATCCTAAAAACAAATAAAAAAAAATAAAACCCTAAAAAAAAAACCTAAGCTAAATAAAATAAAATAAACTAAACACAAAATAAAATAAACTAAAAGAATTAAAACCTAAACCTAAACATAATATCAAAACCCCAACCTAAATCTAAAATAAATAATAAAATAAACTATAATAAACCACTTAAATTAAAATAAAATAAACCTAAACTAAAAGCTAAAGCTAAAAAAAAAAAATAAAATAAAACCTAAACCTAAAATAAAAAATAAAAAACCTAAACATAAAAAATAAAATAAAAAAATAACCTAAACTAAACTAAACATAAATAAAATAAACTATAATAAAACCAAAACTAAAATAAATAAAATAAAATAAAATAAAGAAAAGTAAATTAAAAAATAAAAACCTAAATGAAATAACAAATAAATTAAGATAAAATTAATTTAAAATTAAATAAACTAACCTACAATTTACATAATTAAATAAAATATATATAAATAAAATGATACCAACCCTGTACTAAACACTAAAACAAACCCTAAGCAAATCCTAAAACCTTAACCTAACCACAAACCCCAAAACTCTAAACAATAAAGTATAAAACCCTAGGCAAAAACCCTAAAACCCTAAAAGTCCAAACCCTAAAGCTAAAGCCTGAGCCAGCCTTAAAACCTAAAACATGGCGTCTATATAAACCTAAAAATAAAATAAATAAAACTTAAACCTAAAAAATTAAATAAAACCTAAATTAAAACCTAAACATAAACCTAAACATAAAAAATAAAATAAAAATAAATGCTAAACTAAATGAAATAAATAAAAAAACTAAGATAAAAGAAATAAAAACCTAAAATAAACTAAAATAAACTAAAATAAACTAAAATAAAATAAATAAAACCTAAACCTGAAAATTATAATAAAAAATAAAACTAAACTAAAAAATAAACTAAACCAAGAATAAAATGATAAACCTAAACTAAAATAAATAAACCTAAAATAAATAAACTAAATTAAATAAAATAAAATAAATGTAAATAAAATATAAAATAAAATAATCTAAATAAATAAAAACTAAAATAAATAAACCTAAACCTACCGATTTACTTAATTTTAAAAAAAATCATAAACCCTAAACTACAACCCTAAACACTAAACCCTAAATCCTAAAACCCTAAACCACTAAACCCTAACCCTATCACTAAAAAAACTAAACCCTACCACTAGCCCCTCCCACCAAACCATAAAACACCCTAAACCTAAAACACAAAACTAAACCTAAAACTAAATAAACCTAAAATAAAATAAATAAAAAAACCTAAACCTAAATAAAATAAAATAAAATAAAAACCTAAACTAAAACCAAATCCTAAACCTAAACCTAGACTTAAAAATAAAAAAATAAAAAAAATAAAACTAAACTCAAATAAAATAAATTAAAATCTAAACTAAATTAAAAAATTAAATAAAATTAAAAATAAAAAACCTAAATAAAATATCAACCCAATTTAAAATAAAAATAAATTAAACCCAAAATAAAAACTAAATAAAAACCTAAAGCAAAAAAAAATAAACCTAAAAATAAAACCTAAAATAAATAAAAAAAACTAAACCCTAAACTAAAAAAAACCTAAACCTAAAATAAAAAATAAGATAAACCTAAAACTAAACTAAGATAAACTAAACTAAAATAAAATAAATAAACCTAAACCTAAATCCAAAATAAACTAAACCTAAACCCTAAACTAAATAAAATAAAATAAACAAAAATAAACCTAAACCTAATCTAAAAATAAAAATAAACTAAACCTAAAATCTAAAATGTAAAATAAAAAAAAAATAAAACCTAAACCTAAACATAAAATAAAAATAAAACCTAAACCTAAAATAAAATAAAAACTAAACTAAACTAAAAATAAACATAAACCTAAACCTAAAAAAATAAACTAAAATAAAAACATAAACTAAAATAAATAAACATAAAATAAAATAAACTAAACTAAGAAAAATAAAAAATAAACCTAAATAAAATATAAAATAAAATAAACTAAAATAAAAAATAAATTGAATAAAATAAATAAGCTTAAATCGGTTTACTTGGTTTAAAAAAAAACCTAAAATATAAATCCTACCCAAACCCTAAAACTAACCCTAAACCTAAAATAAATAAACTAAACTATGTAAAAAAAAAATAAAAATAAAAGTAAATAAAATAAAAATGCTAAACTCAAATAAATGAAATAAACTAAACAAAGCTAAACCTACCAGTTTACATAATTTTTCAAAAAAAATCCTAAACCTTAAATCATAAACCCTAAACCCTAAAAACTAAACCCTAAACCATAAACCCCAAACCCTAAACCCTAAACCCTAAAACCCTAAACTCTAAACCCTAAACCCTAAACCCTAAACCCTTGGCTATTCATATCGGCTAAGGTTACTCTTGGCTTTATTAGACCTATATAATTACTAATGTGATCTAGCTATTAATAGGTGGTTGTTGCTCCTGATTAGCTTTCATCACTATGGGGGTATTTTCCTTGTCTTGATGTTTCATAGGTAACAGTTTTTTGTTGGCTATTCATTCTCATATTATGGTGGAATACTTAGGTGATGCTTCTCTTACAACGGATTGGTGGCATCACTTTGCCATACTGAATAGTGTTTCCTTTCATTTTAGAGTGTATTTTTCTATTGCTTGGTATGCAGGAATTAAAGATCATATAATTTTCCTCTAGTGGTAGCAACCTTCCCCCAGGTATGTAAGCTATGATGGCTGGGATGATTTCATTCATAATTTGGCTAGTAGTAGCACTTATCATGTAACCCTTCCTTTGCAGTTTGGATGCTCATGTTTGCAGCTTTCTCATTCTGTTGTGACTGAGCTTGAGCTTTCTTTCACACACTTCTCTAAATTTCTCACAATTTATTTTATTTTTTTAGTTAATTTTTTTTTTATATCTTTACCTGTGCTAATTCCTTCTTTTAGGTGTTTGTAGGTTCTGTGTTGTTTCCTTGCATGTTCCTTCTATGGAGGTGGAAAATACTTCTCTCATCTTCTCAAGCTTTTGATGAAGGCTATCCTCTAGCTTTTCTTTTTTTGCTACTTTTGTATCTCTTACTATTTTTCTTTTGGCTTTTCTTTTTTTTTTAATTTTGGTTGCACTTAGATAGGGGATTCACTCTCTAGGCTGATTGTAGCTCTTTGAGCAATAGTTATTGAGTTTATCCCCTCTTAAGGATCTTGTAACTCCCCTTTTTGTGGCAATAAAATTCCCTTACATGGGGTTCTCTAAAAAAATACCCTAAACCCTAAAACCTACAATCCTAAACTTGAAACCCCAAACCCTAAACCCTAAACCTTAAACTAACCCTAAACCTTACACCCTAAACTAACCCTAAAGCCTAAGAATGGGTAGAACCTTGACAACAGGAACATCACCATCAGCTAGGCTCAGTCTAGATCTAGCAGTGGAGGGGAAGGCGGATGCAACAGTTATCACAATGGTACTGGGGAATCTGGAGGTGCTCGTGGATATATAGGTGATTGTTAGAGCAGTGGAAATTATGGAGCCAATAGGAGCGACGAAGGCTACAACCGTGGTGGTGGTGGAGGGAGAGATTGAGGATATGCTGGAAAATCCCGCTACTTAGGAGGCGAGGGAAGTTTTGATGGGAACTGGTGAAATTAAAGAATGGTCGATCTGATCTACAACTTATGAAACTGTGTCTTTATAGCAAGGATGATTCTAATTATCTAGGATTTTTGATTTGCTCTTTGGGTGATCAGTTTTGATCAAGGTCATCGCTATGTCTTAGAAAACTTGCTACTTGATGAAATTGAAAAGAAGAAATGTTGAATTTGAATTTGTTCCTGCTCAAAAAAAAAAACCTTAAACCTTAAACCCTAAAACCTACAACCCTAAACCCTAAAAAACCCTAAACTCTAAACCCTAAATCCTAAACCCTAAATAAAAAAAATAAAAAATAAAAAAACCCAAACCCTAACTGCTAAACCCTAAACCTACAACGCTAAATACTAAACACTAAACCCTAAACCTAAACCTAAACCTAAAACCTAAACCTAAACTATAAACCTAAAACTAAACTAAACTATACTAAATAAAATAAAACCTAAACCTAAACTAAAAAATAAATAAATAAACATAAACAAAATAAAATAAAATAAATTTAAATAAATAAACTAAAAAAACCTAAATAAACTTGAAAATATATAAAATATAAAACCTAAACCCTAAACTAAAAAAAATCTAAACCTAAAATAAAATTATAATAAAGAAAATAAAATAAACCTAAACCTAAACTAAAATAAACTAAAGTGAAATAAATAAAACATAAACCTAAACCTAAAATTAACTAAACCTAAACCTAAACCTAAATTAAGTAAAATAAAATAAACTAAAAATGAACCTAAACCTAAATTTAAAAAATAAAACCTAAAAATAAACCAAAAATAAAAACTAAAACCTAAACAATAAACTTTAAAAAAAAACAAAACCTAAAATAAACAAAATAAAATAAACCGAAACCTAAACTAAAATAAGCTAAATAAAATAAATAAAACCTAAACTTAAACCTAAACCTTAAACTAAATAAAATAAAATAAACTAAAAAAATAAAATCTAAAAATAAAGCTAAAATAAAAACTTAAAACCTACACCTAAAAAATTAAAATAAAAACCTAAACCTAAAAATACAAAATAAAAATAAAATTGAACTAAAAAATAGACATAAACCTACACATAAACCTTAAGAATAAACTAAAATCAAAAACCTAAACTAAATTAAATAAAACTAAGACAAATAAACTAAACTACATAAAAATCTAAATCAAATTAAAAGATAAAATAAACTAAAATAAATAAAAAACTAACTGAATAAATTAAATAAACCTAGACCTACCGCTTATATATTTAAAACCTAAACTAAGCTCCTAAACTCTAAACCTAAATCTAAACCCTTACTAAACCCTAAACCCTAAACCCTAAAACTTAAAACCCTAAACTCTAAATCCTAAACTAAACCTAAACCTAAATAACCCCTCTGCTCTAAACCTAAACCCTAAGCCTTAAAACCCTAAACCCTAACCTCTAAACTAACCCAAAACCTAAAACCCAAAACCCTAATTACCCTAAACCCTAAAGATTAAACCTTAAACCTTAAACCTTAAACACTAAACTAACCCTAAACCTTAAGCTAACCCTAAACCCTAAACCCTAAAAGCCCTAAACCCTAAAGTCTAAACACTAAACCCTATTGCCTAAACCTTAAACCATATCCCTAAACCCTAAACCTTAAAACCTGAAACCTTAAAAACCTAAACCTTAAAATCCTAAACCTTAAACCCTACACCTTAAACCCTAAACACTAAATCCCTAAACATAAAAACTTAAAAACCTAAGCCTAAACTAAATAAAACCTAAAAATAAAATAAATAAAAAACCTAAACCTAAATAAAATAATAAAATATACTAAAATAAATACCAAAACTAAAATCTAAACCTAAAGATAAAAATAAAATAAAATAAAAAAGTAAAAATAAAATAAAATAAAATAAATAAAAATATAAATTAAACTAAAAAATTAAATAAACCTATGAATAAAAAAACCTAAATAGAATAAAACTAAACTAAATAAAAAAATAAAATAAATTTAAAATAAAATAAAATATAAAGTAAATAATAATCTAAACTTAAAAAATAAACCAAAACATAAATAAAATATAAAACATAAACCCTAAACTAAAAAAAATTCTAAACCTAAAATGAAAATAAAATAAATAAAATAAAGTAAACCTAAACCTAAATTAAATGAAATTAAACTAAAATAAACAAAACATAAACCTAAACCTAAAATAAACTAAACCTAAACCTAAAGGTAATCTAAAGAAAATAAAATAAACTAAAAATAAACTTAAATCTAAACTAAAAAATAAACACTAAAAATAAACATATAATAAAAACCTAAACCTAAACCTAAAAAAATAAGGTAAAAACCTAAACCTAAACCTAAAAACAAAAATTAAACCTAAACCTAAAAAAATAAAATTAAATTAAAACCCAACTAAAAAACAAACTTAACCCTAAACCCAAACCTAAAAAATAAACTAAAATAAAAGACCTAAATTAAAATAAATAAACCTAAAATAAATAAACTAAACTAAATAAAAATTAAAAATAAACCTAAATAAGATTATAAAATAAAGTAACTAAAATAAATAAAAAATAAACTTAATATACTAGATAAATCTAAACCTACCAGTTTACTTTATTATTATTTTTTTAAAAAAACCTTAAACCTTAAATCCAAAACCCTAAACCTCCAACCTTAAACCCTAAACCTAAAATAAAAATGCAATAAACCTAAACCTAAACTAAAGTAAACTAAACTGAAATAAATAAAACCTAACCCTAAACCTAAAATAAATTAAACCTAGACATAATACTAAACTAAATAAAATAAAATAAACAAAAAATAAACCTATACCTAAGCTAAAAAATAAAACCTAAAAATAAACCTAAAATAGAAACCTAAAAACTAAACCTAAAAAAATAAAATAAAACCTAAACCTGAACCTAAATATAAAAAATAAAACCTAACCCTAAATAATAAAATAAAAATAAAACTAAGCTAAAAGATAAGCTTAAACCTAAACTTAAACCTAAAAAATAAACTAAAGTGAAAAACCTAAATTATAATAAACAAAGCAAAAATAAATAAAGTAAACTTAATAAAAATAAAAATAAACCTAAATAAAAATAAAAAAAATAAAATAAACTAAATAAACCTAAACTTACCAATTTACGTAATTTAAAAATAGATAAATTAATAAAATAAAAAAATTCTAACCCCAAACCTTAAACCCTAAAACTAACCCTAAGCCATAAACCAACAACCTTAAACCCTAAACCCTAAACCCTAAAACCCTAAACCCTAAACCCTTAACCATAAACCTAAACCGTAAACATTAAAACCATAAAACCTATACCATAAACCCAAAACAGTAAACCTTAAAACCAACAACCCTAAACCCTATACCCTAAACCATAAACCCCAAACCCTAAACCCTAAGCCCTAAACCCTAAACCCTAAAACTTAAACTAAATAAAACCAAAAAATAAAATAAATTTAAAAACCTAAGCCTAACTAAAATAAAAAAAATAAAAATCTATACTAAAACCTAAACCTAAACTTATACCTAAACTTAAAATTAAATTAAAAAAATAAAAAATTAACTAAAATAAAATAAATAAAAACTTAAAGTAACTAAAAAATATAATAAACATAAAAATAAAAAAACCTAAATAAAATAAAACCCAAACTTAAAATAATAATAAAATAACCTAAAATAAAATAAAATTAAGAACTAAATAAAAACATAAAGCTTAAAAATAAACCAAAAAAATAAAAAAAAATAATAAAAAATAAAACCTATACCCTAAACTTAAAAAGAAAACCTAAACTAGAATAAACTAAACTTAAATAAACAAAGCCTAAACCTAAATCTAAAATAAACTAAACCTAAACTCTAAACTAAATAAAATAAACTAAACTAAAAATGAACCTAAACCTAAAATAAAACCTAAAACCTAAACCTAAAAAAATAAAATAAAAACCTAAACCAAAAAAAATAATAAATAAATAAAACCTAAACCTAGAAAATAAAATAATAATAAAAATGAAATGAAAAATAAACCTAAACCTAAAAAATAAACTAAAATAAAAAAACCTAAACTAAAATAAATAAACATAAAATATATAAACTAAACTAAATAAAAATAAAAAAATAAAAAAATAAACCTAAATAAAAAAAAGTAAAATAAATAAAGAAAATTAGAAAATAAACTTAAGAAACCTAAATCTATCGGTTTACCTAATCTTTTTTTTTTAAAAAAACCTAAACCCTAAACCCTAAATGCTAAGCCCTAAACCTTAAACCTACAACCATAAACCTACAACCCTAAGCCCTAAACCCTAAATCCTAAACCCTAAACCATAAACCCTAACCTTAACCCTAAACCTTAAAACCTAAACCCTAAACCTAAAACCTAAACTTTTAAGTAACACTAAACCCAAAACCCTAAACCCTAATGCCTAATCACTAAACCTTAAACCCTAAACCCTAAATCCTAAAAGCAGAAACCCTAAAATCCTAAACCTTAAACCCTAAACCCTAAACCCTAAACCTTAAACCATAACCCTAAACCCTAAACCCTAAACAATAAACATAAAATAAATAAAACCTAAACCTAAACCTAAACCTAAAATAAATTAAACCTAAACCCTAAACTAAATAAAATAAAATAAATTAAAAATAAACCTAAACCTAAACTAAAAAGTAAAGTATAAAAATAAACCAACATAAAAACCTAAAAACCTAAACCTAAAAAAATAAAATAAAAACCTAAACCTAAAAATAATAAATAAAACTTAAACTTTAAAAAAAAACTAAACTAAAAAAAAACCTAAACCTAAACCTATATCTAAAAAAAATAAGATAAAAAACTCTAAACTAAAATAAATAAATTTAAAATAAATAAACTAAACTAAATATAGTAAAAAATAAACTTAAATAAAATAAAAAAAATAAAATAAACTAAAATAAATAAAAAAATTATCTAAATAAACTAAATAAACTTAAACCTATTGGTTTGGTTAATTTAAAAAAAACCCTAAAGCATAAACTAACCCTAAACCCTAAACCCTAAATCCTAACCCAAACCTAAACCCTAAACTCTAAAGTAACCTTAAACCCTAAATCATAAAAACCCTAAGCCCTATAGTCTAAACCCTAAACCCTGAACCCTAAACCCTATCCCCCAAACCATAAGCTAACCCTAAACCCTAAGCCCTAAATACTAAACACTAAACCCTATAAACCCTAAACCCTAAAGCCTAAAACTAAACCATAAGCCCTAAACCCTAAACTCTAAACCTTAAAAAACCCTAAACCCTAAAAGCACAAACCCTAATCCCTAACCCTAAATCATAAACCCTAAAAGCACAAACCCTAGAACCCTAAACCCTAAACTTTAAACCCCTAACCCTAAACCCTAAACTCTAACTCTAAACCCTAAACCCTAAACATAGGCCTAAAGTTACTAAATAATTAAAAAAATAAACTAAAACCCTAAAACCTAAAAAACCTAAACATAAACCTCAACCCTAAAAGGAAAACCTGATCTAGAACACCACCAACCAAAGCTCGCCTAGACCTGCCATGCAGGCGAAGGCAAGAGTGGTGTTTATCATATGAACATCACCGCCAACCGTGCTCCTAGATCTGGAGGTGGAAGGCAGTGGTGTTTATCACAATGGTGTGGGATCTGAGGTCTGGATGACATGGTAAATGGTGTTTATGGAGGCGAGGAGCAATGGAGGACCTGGTGGTGGTGGTGGAAGGAGAGATCGGGGATATGATGGTGGATCCAGCTACTCGAGAGGCCAGGGTGGTTCTGATGGGAACTAAGGAAACTACAGAATGACCAACCCAATTTGCTATTTATTGAAGTGTGTCATTATAGTAGAGATGATTCTAATTTTCTAGGATTTTTGATATGCTCTATCGTGCTGATTTTTTTATCTATATTGATGCTTGTGTCTTAGAAAACATAGTGTGTTACTTGGTTGATGAAATCAAAAAGTAGAAATGTTGAATCTGAATTTGTTCTTAAAAAAAACCCTAAAGCTAAACTAAAATTGAACCTAAACCAAAAATCTAAACCCTAAACCTTAAACGAAAACTTGAACCCTAAACCTAAAACCTAAACTCTGAACCCTAAAACCCTAAACCCTAAACCCTAAACCCTAAACCCTAAACCCTAGACCCTAAACCCTAAACCCTAAAACCCTAAAAGCCCTAAACCCTAAACCCTAAACCTTAAACCCTAAACCCTAAACCCTAAACCCTAAAACCCTAAACCCTAAACCCTAAACCCTAAATCCTAAATCATAAATCATAAACCTAAATAGTAAATCCTAAACCATAAACCTCAAACACTAAATGCTAAACCCTAAATAAACCCTAAACCCTAAAAAGCTAAAAACCTAAACTTAAGCTAAATAGAACTTGAAAATAAAATAAATAAAAAATCTAAATAAAAATAAAATAAAAAAATAAAAAATAAAAACATAAATAAAAACCTAAACCTAAAAGGAAATTAAAATAATAAATAATAAATAAACTAAAATAAAATAAATAAAAGCCTAAACTAAGCTAAAAAATAAAAAACCTAAATAAAATAAAAATAAACCTAAAATAAAAATAAAATAAAATAAAAACTAAATAAAAATTTAAACCTAAAAACTAAACAAAAAAATAAAACTTAAAAATAAATAAAAAATAAAACATAAACCCGAAACTATAAAAAAAAACCTAAACCTAAAATAAAAATAAAATAAACCTAAACCTAAACTAAAATAAACTAAACTAAAATAAATAAAACCTGAACCTAAACCTAAAATAAATTAAACCTAAACCTAAACCAAAACTATATAGAATAAAATAAACTATAAATAAACCTAAACCTAAACTAAAAAATAAAACCTAAAAATAAACCAAAAATAAACACCTAAAACGTAAACATAAAAAAATAAAATAAAAACCTAAACCTAAACTTAAAAATAAGAAATAAAACCTAAACCTAAAAAATAAAATAAAAATAGAACTAAACTTAAAAATGAACCTAAACCTAAACCTAAACCTAAACCTAAAAAATAAACAAAATTAAAAAACCTAAAGTAAAACAAATAAACCTAAAATAAATAAACTAAACTAAATAAAAATAAAAATAAACCTAAATAAATTTAAAAATTAAAATAAACTAAAATAAATAAAAAAATAAACTAAATAAACCCAAACCTACTAGTTTACCAAATTTAAGACAAAAAATAAATATAAAAAACTAAAAAAATAAAAAAACCCTAGCCCTACCCTAAACCCTAAACCATAAACCCTAAAACCTTAAACCCTAAACCTAAACCCTAAACCCTAAAACTATAAAGCCTAAACCCTAAATCGTAAAACCTAGAACCCTAAACCCTAAACCACAAACCCTAAACCTAATCTCTAAACCCTAAACCCTAAAACCTAAAACCTAAACCTAAACTAAGTAAAACTTAAAAATAAAATAAATGCAAAAAAACTAAACCTAAATTACTTGAAAAAAATTAAAATAAAATAAAAACCTAAACTAAAACCTAAACCAAAACCAAAACCTAAAAATAAATTAAAACAAAAAACAAAATTAAAATAAAATAAATTGTAGCCTAAAGTAAACTAAAAAGTAAAATAAACCTAAAAATAAAAAACCAAAATAAAATAAAAATAAAATAAATCTAAAATAAAAAAATAAAATAAAATAAAACTTAAACCTAAAAAATAAAAAAATAAAATAAAAAATAAATAATAAATAAAACCTAAACCCTAAAGTAAAAAAATCTAAAGATAAATAAAATAAAATAGATAAACCTAAACCTCAACTAAAATAAACTAAACTAAAATAAATAAAGCCTAAACCTAAACCTAAAATATACTAAACCTAAACCCTAAACTAAATAAAATAAAATAAACTTAATAAACCTAAACATAAATAAAGAAATAAATCCTAAAAATAAACCTAAAATAAAATCATAAAACCTAAAACTAAACAAATAAAATATAAATATAAATCTAAACCTAAAAATAAAAAATAAAACCTAAAACTAAAACGTAAAATAAAAATAAAACTAAATTATAAAATAAACAAAAACCTAATTCTAAACCTAAAAAATAAATTAAAATAATAAACCTAAACTAAAATAAATAAACTAAACTAAATATAAATAAAAATGAAACCTAAATAAAAATAAAAAAATAAAATAAACAAAATTAAATGAAAAATAAACTAAATAAAGTAAATAAGCCTAAACTAATCAGTTTACTTAATTAAAAAAACCCTAAACCTTAAGTCCTAAACCCTAAACCCTAAACCCTAATACTAACCTTAAACCTAAACCCTAAACCCTAAACCTTAAACCATAAAAAACCCTAAACCCTAAATCCTAAGCCCTAAATAAATAAAAAATCAAAAATCAAAAACTCTAACCCTAAATTGTAAACCCTAAACCTATAACCCTAAACCCTATACCTAAACCTAAACCTAAAGCCTAAACATAAACTAAACTAAACTAAATAAAATAAAACCTAAACCTAAACCAAAACTAAAAAATAAATAAAATAAATAAACATAAACTAAATAAAATAAATATAAATATAAATAAATAAACTAAAAAAATAAACTAAACTAAATAAACCTAAACCTAAACCTAAACCTAAACTAAACTAAAATAAACTAAACTAAACTAAACCTAAACCTAAACCTAAACCTAAACCTAAACTAAATAAAAAAAAACTAAATAAATAAACTAAAATAAATAAAACTAAATAAAACTAAATAAAGATAAATCTAAATTAAAATAAAATAAACTAAACTAAATAAACTAAACCTAAAAATAAAAACAAAACTAAATATATAAACTAAATTAAATTAAACAAAAAAAAGCTAAAATAAACCTAAACCTAAGCCTAAAACCTAAACTAAATAAATTAAACCTAAATAAATAAAATAAAGTAAAAAAAATAAACTAAACATAAATTAAATAAACATAAACCAACACCTTAACCTAAACATAAACCTAAACTAAAAATAAATAAACTAAATTAAATAAATAAACCTAAAATAAATAAACTAAATAAAAACTAAAATAAAAATAAACCTAAACTTAATCCTAAATTAAATTAAATAAATAAACCTAAACTAAAATAAAAAAATTAACCTAAACCTAAAATGAAACCTAAACCTAAATAAAAACCTAAACCTAAACAAAAAAATAAAACTAAACTAAATAAATAAATTGAATAAAACCTAAAACTTAAATTAAAATAAATAAAATAAATAAATAAACTAAACTAAATAAACGAATTCTAAAACTAAACCTAAACCTAAAAATAAACTAAACTAAACTAAATTAAACTAAATCAAACCTAAACCTAAACTAAATGAATAAACTAAATAAAATAAAGTAAATAAACTAAACTAAAAAAATAATCCTAAACCTAAATAAAAATAAAAATAAAACTTAAACCTAAACCTAAACCTAAACCTAAACGTAAACCTAAATTAAATTAAAACCTAAACCTAAACCTAAACCTAAACTAGATAAACCTAAACCTAAACCTAAACCTAAACGTAAACTAAAGTAAATAAACTAAACTAATATAACCTAAAATAAAGCTAAATAGGAAATAAAATACAATAAAGCTAAAATAAATAAACTAAGCCTAAACTAAAATCAACTAAATAAACTAAACTAAAATAAATAAACCCTAAACCTAAACTAAACTAAAATAAACTAAAATGAGACTAAACCATATAAAATATGCCTAAAACTAAATAAATGAAGCTAAAATAAAATAAAACTAAATAAAGCACATAGTAAGTAAAATGATAAACTAAAATGAAGCTAAAATAAAGATAAAGCTAAAATAAACCTAAACTAAAATCACTAAACTAAATAAAGCATAAATAGACTAAATAGACCAGAACTTAAAGCTAAAGCCTCAAAGCCTAAACTAAAGTAAGCTACTAAAATAAAATAAAATAAACCCTAAACCTCACTAAAATAAAATAAACTAGAATTAAACTATTAAATAATGGTTTAAAATAAACCTAAACCTGACCACAGGCCTAAATGTAAACCTAAACTAGCATAAACCTGATTAAACTAGGCCCTAGGGTGAGCCTAAGCTGAGCAGGCCTGGCTAAGGCCTGATAAATAAATCTAACTGGCACAAAGATAAAGCATAGCTGGGCCTAAACTAAATCAGCTGCTAAATTAAAGGCCTGAAGCCTAAAAATAAACATGTTCTTAAGCCTGAAATTTGGTAGGCTAAAACCTAAAATAAAATAAATCTAAATAAACCTAGGCTGAAATAAATAAAAGCTAAACTAAATGAAACTGGGCACAAAAAACCTAAGAATAAATGAGCCTAAACCTAAATGAAGTAAACTAAGATAAAATGGGCTAGATAAAATAAACTGAGCTGAAGCTAGAGCTAAATGACTAAAGATAAGCTAAAGCTAGAGCTAAACTAGGCACAAACTAGCTGAGCCTGAGCTAAAATAATAAAGAAATACTAGATAAAGCTAAGATAAATGAGACTAAATAAACCTAAATAGGCACAAACTGAGATTAAAAGATAAAATTAAAGCTAAAAGGCTAAAGGCCTAAAATAAAAAAAAACTAAATAAAGAACTAAAGCTAGGTTAAAGGCTAAAATGAGCTAAAATGGAATAAACCAGAGCACAACCTAGGCTAAATGAGCTAAACTAAACTAAATAAATGGGCTACTAAATAAAATAAAGACCTAAACCCTGATCTAGATTAGGCTAAATAAATGCACTGAAGCTAAAATAGAGATTAACCTGAAGCTGAGACAGAAACTGAAGCTAGGCACAGGCCTGAGCATAAATAAAATGAAATGAGCCTAAAAACTGTAGCCTACTAATCAGGCATGAGCTAGCTAAAATAAGATAAAATAAAGCTAAACCTAAATGGTCAGCCCTACTAAATAAACTTAGGCCTAGCCTAAACAGATAAAACTAAACTAAAATAAGAGCCTAAAGCTAAGCTTAGGCCTATAAATAAATTTAAACCCTAAACTAAAAATAAACCTAAGCTAAATAAAACTAAACTAAAATAAAACCTAAATAAACCTAAAATAAATATACTGAAACTAAACTAGGCTTAAAATAAATAAAAATAAACAAAATAACTAAATAAAATAAACTAAAACTAAAATAAATTAAAGCTAAATTTAAACTAAATAAATAAAATTAAACTAAATTAAAATAAATTAATTGGATAAAGACCTAAAGCTATTAAAATAAATAAATATACTGCTAAATAAAACTAAAACCTAAAACAAATCCTAAAACATAAAATAAAGCTAAACTAAACTAAACTAAATAAATAGACACTAAAACTAAATAAATAAAATAATACTAAATAAACTAAATAAAATGAAATCTAAACCAAATATAAACTAAATAAAGAAATAAAATAAAATAAAACTGGCTGCTCTTAACATGAAGCCTAAACTAATTAAGGCCAAGGCCACTAAACCTAAACTGAGATAAGCCTAAAGCTGAAGCTTAAAACTAACCTAGGCTAAAGTGAAATGAACTAAACTAATATGGCTGATAGACGGACTGAAGCCTAAAGCTAAACTAAACTAAACTAAATGAAATATAACAGCCTGAAGCTAAAAATCGACTAAATGCTAAATTAAATAAATGAAGCCTAAAGCCTAAGCTAGGCTAAAATAAACTAGGCTAAATTAAATAGAATATGCCTACTGGCTGAGCCCTAGCCTAAACTAAATAAATAAATAAAATAAAATAACTAAATGAAACTAGGCTACTAAGTAAATAAAATAAAATAAACTAAATAAAATAATCACAAATAAAGCTCAAACTAAAATAAACTAAATGAAATAACGCTAAACTAAATGACATGAGGCTGAGCTGAGCTGACCTGAGGTGAGCCTAAAACTAAACAGAGCTAGGCTAAATAAATAAAATAAACCTAGGCCTGAATAAATAAAATAAGGCCCTAGGATTACTAAGTTAAACAAGATAAAGGCCACCAAGATAGGCCCAGCCTAAACCTGAGCCTGAGCTATAGCATGAAGCTATATGAGCCTGAAGCCTAGGCTGATTAAAGGCCCTGAGTTGAGCCTGAAGCAGGCTAAGCCCTGGCACAAATGAGTAAGCTAAGATTAAACTAAAGAGAGCCTAAAGCCAAGGCACAAAATAAATAAATCTGAGCTTACAAAATGAGCATGAAGCAAATATGGGCCTGATGAGCTGAACTAAATAGCATGGTAACATGAGGCACGGACCTAAAATAAAAGGCCTAAGCACTGAGCCTGAGTGGATAAAATAAATAAAATGAGCCTGAGCCTAAAGATCAAGCTAAATAAACTAGGCTAAAAATAAACTAAACTAACTGAGCCCTAGCTAAAATAAGCATGGGACCTAAAGATAAAGTGGATTAAAATAAATAATGCTAGATTTAAACTAAAATAAACTAAATAAAATAAACCTAAACCTAAACTAAACTAAAATAAACTAAAATCAGTATAAGATAAACTAAATAAAATAAACCTAAAAAATAAAACCTAAAACTTAAACTTAGGAATTAATTAAACCTAAAGCTGAGACTAAATAAACTACAACTTAAATAAAATAAATTAACATGCACACTGAAACTTAAAACCTAAAATAAAAGGCAAATTGAAGCTAAAAATAAAATAAAACCTAAACATAAACTAAATAAAAATAAAAGCTAAAACCTAAAAATAAAATAAAAATAGAGACTCATTAAAATAAACCTAAATCTAAAATAAAAAATAAAACCTAAAATGGAATTAAAAATAAAATTATAAATAAAACTCAACTAAAAAATAAATTTAAACATGGAACTAAACCTAAAGAAATGAGTAAAATAAAACATAAACTAGAATGAATAAAACTAAACTAAATAAAAATTCTTAAATGAAAATAAAAAAAAATAAAATAAAATAAAATAAAAAATAAACTAAATGGACTGACACAAACCTACTGGTTTGCTTGAATTGAAAGACCCTGAGCCCTAGATCCTAGGCCCAAGACCCAAGACCTAAGCGGAAGAAGAGCCAACCTGAGCCATGAGCCACACAAAAGCCTACAGCCCTAGGCTCTAGGCCCCCAGGACCACAGGCCCCAGACCCTGAGCCCAGGCCTGAGCCCTAGGCCCTAGGGCAGAGCCACTATTAGACTAAACTAACTAGATTAAAAGATATAAAATACTAAAACTAATGATAATAAAGACTAATTATGAGCTAAAACCTGGTAATAGAATTAATAATAACTAAAAAAACTAATGCTATAATAATAAAACTAACTAAACTAAAAATAACTAGTGAAGCTAAATTAAACATGACAAAAACCCCTAATAAGTATTTAAAAAATACTAACTAATAATAATAAAGAAACTAAACTAAACCTAAACTAATAACTAAAGCTAAACTAAATAAATGACTAAGTTAAACCTCGATGACTAACTAACTAATAATAATAATTAACTAATAGGCCTAGCCACAAGCATAATAGATAGATAAAATAACTAATAATAAAACTAAAGCCCAATAAACTACTAATAACTAAACTAGAGCTTAAAATAAAATAATAAACTAACAATAAACTATCTAAAATGAATTAATAAATAACTAATAATAATAACTAATAATAACTAAAACTAATAACTAAACTAAAATAATGGTAATGAACTAAGTCAACCTAATAATAAATAAGCTAAAATAATAATACTAAAATAATATACTAAAAAAACTAATAAAGCTAAAACTAAATAACTAATAACAAATAACACTAAACTAATATTAAAGATAAACTAAATAAAGATTAATAGCTAAACTAGTAATAATAATGTTAGGTCAGGCTAATAATAAACTAATTAATGATAAAAGGCTTAAATAAATATACTAAAGTTTAATAATGATTAACAAACCCAGAATTAACTCATAATAATAGGCTAATAACCTAATGGAAATAATAATAAAATAAAAAATAAACTAAAATTAAAACTAGTATTACATAAAAACACTAAATAATAAGTAAGGCCTGACAACATAAAACTTAAAATAAAATGGGCCTAAAGGCCTAGGCCTGAGCCCTAGGCACAAGGAGCCTAAAAATAAAGGCCTGAAATAAACTAGATGGAATAAAATGAGCTGAGCCTGGAAGCTAAAAAATAAATAGGCTAACTAAATGATGGGCTAAGAATGAGCCCAAGATGAGCATGAAGCCCTAAGCTTGGCCACAGCTGATAGAGGCATAGGCCACCTGAGCCACATGAATAGAGATAAGCAGCTGAGCCTAAATGGGCCCACAAGCCCTAGGCCCAGACCTGGGCATGAGCCCTGAAGCTGAGCTAAAGCCTGAGCTGAAATAAAATAAAGCTAAAGGCTAATAAAATGGAGCTGCTGAAAATGAAATGAGTAAGCTAGGCTGAAATGAATATACATAGATAAAGATAAGTAGATGATAAACTAAACTAAATAATAAGACCTGAGCTGGACATGAAGCCTAGCAACCTAAAAATAAAATGAGCTAAACAAGTAAAACTGAAACTAAATAAAAAATAAACTAAATGGAAATAAATAAATAAGATAAAATAAAAATAAAAATAAATTATAAACTAATAAGATAAACTAAAAAAAACCTAGGCTAAAATACTAAATAAAACTAAGCTAAAATAAGCAGGCCTAAATGGGATTAAATCAGACTGGTAAATAAATAAACCTAGGCTAAATAAAATAAACTCAATTAAAGATAAGCGTGAAGCTAGGCCTGAGATTAAACTAAAATAAAGCCCAGACCAATCCTTGACTAGATGACAAGCTAGAGCTAGGCTAAATAAAGCTAGATAACTAGATAAAACCTAGGCCGAAATAAAATGAAACTAAATAAATAAAATAAATGGGCTTCATTCAATAATGATGATAGATAGATAGAGCCCTAAAGGCTGCAAAAACTAAATGTAAATAATAAATGGGACAATAAATCTAGAGAATCTACAGGCCCTAAAATGACCCTGAGCCCTGGGCCTGAGCCACTGACCACTGGAGTCACAAGACCACTGGGCCAGACTCTGGGATTACAGCGGCCGCTACTGAGGCGCGGCCACTGAGGCTGGAGCCACAGATCACGCAGGCCAATACTGGTAGACAGGCCACTGAGCCACTGAGGCATGGGCCTATGGGCCCTGGGCCATGGGTTCTAAGGGCCCAGGCTGGGCACTAGAGGCTGAGCGCAAGATCTGGGCCTTGGGCCACTGAGCCACTGGGCCCTGGGTCCAGCGGGTCCTGATGCACAGATCAGCCCAGGCCTCAAGAGCGTATGGCCCTGGGCCAGGCTCTAGATCTTGAGCCCAGGCTCACAGGCCACAAGAGTGACAGATCACACAGGCCACTGAATCCTGGGCTTCCACTGGGCCCCTGGAGTACTTTCAGGCCCACTGGGCCACTGAAGACCTGAGCCACTGGGCACCAGGCATTACTAAGGCCAGCCCAAGGCCTGGGCCACTGGAGTCTGGGCCAGGCCTGGACCCCCCGGGCGTGCCACAAGGCTGAGGCAAGAGGCCCTGAAGCTGAAGCAGGCTAGATGAAGCCTAAAAGTAAAGATGGGTAAAGGAATGCTGGAGAAATGAAGAGATAAGCTAAGGTGGGGCCACAGGCTAAGGCATGAGCCCTGGGACAGAATGAGCACAGATAAGATAGAATAGGTTAAAGAAGATAAAAGATGGGCTAAGATAAGAATGGTAAAGACTAAAGCTAAAGAAAGATAAAATAAACCTAAGAGAATGGAAGAGCCTAAAATAGATAAGACCCTAGATAAGATAAAGATAAAAATAAAATGGACCTAAAGATAAAGATAAGATAAAGATCAAATAAAGACCCCTAAAAAATAAACTGAAATAAGATAAATGAAACCACTTTTAAAACTAAAAAAAGGCTGAACAAATAAACAAGATAAGATAAACCCTGAGCTGAAGCTATAACAGACTAAAAGGCTAAGATAAATAAGCTAGGCTTAAGGTATTCAGAAGGCCTGTTACTTTCAAACTAAATAGATAAAATAAACTAAAATAAACCTAGGCTAAAATAAAGACTTGAGAAAAAGACACAAAGGAAGAACCTAAAACAGGCTTGAGCTGAAAGAGAAATTAGATAAGAAACATGACATATTAAAATAAAGAATAATAACTAAACCTAAAAGAATGGGATTAAAATAAAACTAAACTAAAGATTAACATAGATATTAAATCAAGCACAAAGATGAGCTAAAGATAAAATGATCCTGAGCTAAGATAAAATGGGCACAAGATAAAATGAGGCCTAGAGTTAAGACTAAGAAGCTAGGTTAAGATGAAAAATGAGCTAGGAAGTAAAGAGATAAAGATAAAGGTAAGGCTAAATAGATGAAAATGGCATAAATGACCTGAGCCTAGGCCTGGTTTGCTTGAGTTCAGAAAGGCCACTGAGCCACTAGGCCACTGGAAGTCTTAGGACTGAAGGCCACTGATCCTTTGAGCACGGATCTGAGCCAGTAGGCCACTGAGGCATGGAGCCACTGGAGATCCTGACCACTGGCCACAGGCCAGGTCCAGCGGCCCTGGCCCTGAGGCCACTGAGATGGTGATTGACCCTTGACCCACTGAGAGCCAGATACCTGGGCACAGGCCAGATACAGGCCTGGGCGGCTGCCACTGAGCTGGCCTCAGACCTGAGCCTGAGCCACTGAAATGGGCTCCTGGAAGGACACACAGCCACTGAGCCATAAAGAAACGATCACTGAGGGAGCTGGAGTCTTTGGGCTCTGAGCCTGAGCCCTGAAGCCCTGGTCTGACAGCCCCAGATACTGGTGACCTGAGCCCCAAAGATCACCCGTAGAGGCTGTGGCTGGCCTGACCCTGGATGAGCACTAGGCGTGGGCCCTGAGGCTAGGCCCTGACCCACAGCCACGGGCCCTGGGCCCTGGGCCACTGAGCCCAAGACCCTGAGGCTGGGCTCTGGGTTGACCTGGGCCCTGCCACCAGACCCTCAAGGCCAGGTTGCTCTTGAGGCTGGGCCACAGCCACTGTGGTGTGAGGAAGGCTATGGGCCTGAGTGGGTAGATCCAGGCACTGAGCTGAGGCTGGTGCAAAGTGCTGGGCTTGGGCCACTGGGCCCTGAGTCCTGGGCTGGGTCACTGATCTGATCACTGGGCTCTGGGCGTATGACTGGGGCTCTGGGCCACTGAGAGGCTGAGGCCACTGGCCAGGTTGACCCTGGAGTCTCACAGATCTGGGCCCCAGGCTTTAGGCCCTGGGCCTGAGCCTGGGCCTAGGCA
This sequence comes from Cymbidium sinense, assembly GCA_021442155.1. Taxonomy (NCBI): domain Eukaryota; kingdom Viridiplantae; phylum Streptophyta; class Magnoliopsida; order Asparagales; family Orchidaceae; genus Cymbidium; species Cymbidium sinense. The sequence continues at coordinate 6,231,884 of CM038217.1, forward strand.
CTGGGCTCAGATGGGGCCCTGGAGTCCCCAGATACAGGCCCTGGGCCCTGGGCACTGGGCCCCAGGCCACTGGGCTGACAGGCTGGGACTCTGAGCCCAGCTGAGCGTTGAGGAGGCCAAGGCCCCTGACCACCTGCTGGGCCACGGACCCTGGGCCAGGCCTGGGCTCTGGGCTCTAGAGCCTGGGCCACTGTTGTGACCTGGGCCACTGATCTGAGCAGGCCTGACAGCCAGGCCTGACTGGGGGCCCAGAGTCATGGGGCCAAGGCCATGGAATACTGAGTGGGAATGGAGGCCCTGGGCCCATCTTTGAGGCTGAGCCAGGCCACAGGATCAGGCCCAGGGTAGCAGGCCAGCCTAGGCCACAGGCTGGAGCCTGGGCTGACCTGAATCAGGCCCTGAGGCCCTGACCTGGGCCTGGGCCCTGAGCCACTGGGCCAATACTGAGCCCACTGAGCCAGTAGGCCACTGAGGCCAGACCCTGGGCTGAGCCACTGAGGTATAAAGATCGAGGCTGACAGATGAAATAAGCTTAAGATAGATAAAAGGGAGACAGGCTAGATCAGATAAAGATAAAGAATAAACTATCTAATCTGAGCTAGGCCTAAAGAATGTGATAATAAAATAAAAAGATAAATAATAATAAACATAATTAAGTAAACAGATAAAATGACCTAAAGTAAAGACCTAAAAAATAAAACTAAATAAAAATAAAAATAAAATAAATTTATTAAATTAAAATAAAACTAAATAAACTAAACATAAAATAAACCTAACATAAAATAATACTGAACCACTAAAGAGAAGGCCTCAGATAAAATAAGATAAACCTAAATTAAAATAAATAAACCTAAACTAAACCTAAAATGAGTAAACTTACCCTATTAAATAAAATATAAATAAAATAAACTACATATTAAATTAAACCTAAAATAAACATAAAATAAAGGCACGAAAACATGAGTGAAGATAAAATAAACTAGGCCTAAAAATGTAAGACTAAGCTAAAGAATGAAGCTTAAGACCCAAAGATTAAAACCTAAACTAAGATAGATGCACAAGATAAAATAAAACTAAATAAATAAATAAAATAAAAATAAATGATAAAATTAAAGAACATCTAAAGGCCATGATCCTGGCAGCCTGAGCCCTGGGTCCTGGGCTAGGCCCTGAGCAGGACAAAAGTGACACTGAGTCATGGCCACTGCGGACACTAAAGAGGCCCTAAAGATGCTAAGACCAATCTTAGGCCATGGGCCTGGAGCCATGAGCCTGAGCCACACAAGGCCCCCAGACCTGGACAGGCCAGACAGACCTGGCTGATGTCTAAACCAGGCATTGAGCACTAGGCCAAGATCCTGGGCAGCCAGGCTGAGCTGGGACCACTGGGCTCTGGGCCTTGCCCGTAGGCAGCCCAGGCCTGAGCCACAGGCATGAGCCACAGACCAGGCTGAGCTATATAAAGGTTTAAAGATAAAGATAAATAAAAACTACCTAAAGATTTAAAGATAAAATAAAATAAAGCTAAACCTAAACCTAAAAAAAGAATAAAATGTAGATAAAAATAAAATAAAGATAAAGATAAAAGAAAAAAAATATAAAACTAAACTAAAATAAATAAAAAAAATTAAAGATAAAGAAATAAATATAAAATAAAATAAAACAGCTTAAAATAAAATAAATTGGAACTAAAAACCTAAACTTAGATTAACCTAAAATAAAACTAAAATAAATAAAATAAAATCTAAACTTAAAATAAAAGATTAAACATATATAAATAAAATAAAATAAATAAAATAAAACATAATAAGCCTAAAACCTAAAAATAAAATAAAAAACTTAAAATTTATAAAAGATTAAACACTAAAGCTTAGATGTAAAAGATGAAAATAAAGCGTAAAAGAAATAAATATAAACATAAACCTAGGCAAAAAATAAACTAAGATAAAAAACCTAAACTAAAGATGACCTAAAGATAAATCTAAACTAAATTAAGATAAAAAATAAACCTAAATAAAATTAAAATAAAATAAACTAAAATAAATAAAAATAAATAAGACTAGGCCCTCTTGGTTTGCTTGATTTCAAAGGAATAAAACCCTAAATCTTAGTACTAATGGAATACTGACAAAAAGGCCACTAGCCACAATGCTACCAGTTGCTGGGCCACTGACCACCCAGGCCACTGGGCCCTAGGCACAAACACTAGCCATGGGACCACTGACTCACAGGCCACTAGGCCATACCAACCACCCTAGGCCACTGAGCCAGCCACAAACCCTGGGCCTAAAGCATAAGCCCCAAAACCCTAGGCCCTAAACTGGAGTTATAAACCCTGTAAACCCTAAACCTTAAACCAACCTAACCTACCACAAACCCTAAACCACAAACCTCGACCCTAAACTAACTAAATAATTTAAAAAATAAACTTAAACCCTAAGAGCAAATAAACTTAAGCCTAAACTTATACCCTAAGAATGGGCAAAACCATGACAACAGGAACATGACCATTAACCAGGGTAAGTCTAAATCTAGCTGTGGAGGCGAAGGCTGAGGAGGTAATTATCGTAGTGGTGGTGGGGGATCTGGGGGTGCTAGTGGATATGGAGCTGGTGGTTAGAACAATGGTGGTTATGGAGGTAGGAGGAGCATTGGAGGTTATACCCATGGTGGTGGGGGAGGGAAAGATCGAAAATATGATGGTGGATCCTGCTACTTGAGAGGCCAGGGTAGTTCTGATGGGAATTAGAGAAATTGAAGAATGATCGATCCAATCTGTTACTTATGGAACTGTCTTTATAATAAAGATGGTTCTAATTATCTAGGGTTTTTGATTTGCTCTATGCATGCTCATTCTTTATCTATGTCGTCGCTTATGTCATAGAGAACTTGGTGTGTTACTTAGTTGATGAAATCAAAAAGAAGAAATGTTCAATTTGAATTTATTCTCTATTAAAAAAAACCAAAAACCCTAAACCCTAAATTAAAACGACCTAAACCTAAAACCTAAACCCTAAACCAAAAAATAAAATAAATAAATAAATAAAAAAAATTTAACCCTAAAACTAACCTACTTAAACTACAACTCTAAACCCTAAACCCACAAAACTCCATAACATTAAACCCCAAACCCTAAATAAATAAGAACTAATAAAATACTAAACTAAACTAACTAAAACTAAAACTAATTAATAATAATAAACTAAAAGATGAACTAATATAAAATAAAAAACTAATAATAAACTATAACAAATAAATTAACTAAACTAGTAGATAAATAATAACCAAAAACTAATAAATTAAGAAACAAAAAAACTAAACTAATAAACAAAGTAATAAGATTAAACATAAAACAAAAGGTCCACTAATGAACTAACTAAACATAAACAAAACTATTAAAACTAATAAAAAACTAATAAACTAAATAATGGCTAAATAAATAATAAAATAGCTAAACTAAAATACGTAATAAAAACTAACTAATAATAATATAATAAACTAAAACCCTAAACATAACTAACTTAATAAAATATAACTTATAATAACTAAACTAATAATAACTAATAATAAAACTAAACTAACTAAACTAAAACTAAATAAAATAAAATAATAATAACTAACTAATAACTAAAACTAATACTAACTAAACTAATAAACAAATAAACTAACTAAACTAATAATAAACTAAATGGATAATAATATACTAATAAAATAAAACTAAAAAAATAATAAACTAAATTAAATAATAGAACAACTAGACTAAACTAATAAATAAAAATAATAAATAAAATAAAATAACTAATAATAATAATAATAATAATAATAATAATATCTAAACTAATAATAATAAATAAATAAAACATAAAATAAAATAAATAAACCTAATAAACAAACTTAATAAATTAACTAATAATAAAATATAATAACAAACTAACTAATAAACTAATAATTAATAATAATAAAAGAAACTAAACTAAAACTAATAATAACTAAAAACACTAAATAATAAACTAATAACATAAAAACTAACTAAACTTAACTAATAATAATAAATTAAATAATAAATAACTAAAACTAAACTAAACTAAACACAAAACTAACTAAACTAATAAATAATATTAAACTAAATGAAACAAACTAATAAAATAATAATAACTAACTAATAATAATAAGTAATAATGACTAACTAAACTAAATAAATAATAACTAATAAAATAATAACTAATAATAATAATAATATAAACTAATAATATTAATATAATAATAATAATAATAATAATAATAATGACAACAACAACAACAATAATAATAATAATAATAATAATAATAATAATAATAATAATAATAATAATAATAATAATAATAATAATAACTATTTAAACTAAACACTAAACCACTAAACCTAAATTAATAAAACTAATAATAATAAAACTAATAATAATAAAACTAATAATAACAAACTAAATGAGTAAAATAATAATAACTAAAAAAAAAAATAAATAATAATAAAAACAATAACTTAAAAAAAATAATAAACTAATAATAAAACTAAACTAAAACTAACTAATAACTAATTAATAAAACTAATAACTAATAAATAATAAACTAAAAAACTAATAATTAATAAAAAACTAAAACTAATAATTAACTAAATAAAACTAATAATTAATAACTAATAACCTAAAACTAATAATTAATAAACTAATAAACTAATAAATGAACTAACTAAAAAAACTAACTAATAAAACTAAACTGATTAATAAATAAACCTAAACCCTAATAAATAATAAACACTAAAACTAAACTAATAAATTAATAATAATAACTAAATAACTAATTAAACTAAAACCACTACTAAACTAATAACTATAAAAACTAATTATTAAATAAAATAATAACTAAACTAAATAAACTAATAACTAATAAAAACTAATAATAAAACACTAACTAAAACTAATAATAACTAACTAATAATAAAACTAATAACTAAATAAAACAAAACTAACTAATACTAATAAATACTAATAAAATAATAATAATAAAACCAATAATAATAACTAATAAAAACTAATAATAATAACTAATAAATAACTAAATACAAATAAATATAATAATAAATAATAAATAACTAACAAAATAACTAAATAAAAATTAAACCATACTAAAAATATAAAATAATAAATAAATAATAAATAAATAATAGTAATAATATAATAATAATAAAGAAAAGAAATAAACTAAAATAAAACTAGTAATAAACCAACTAAAAAAACTAATAATAATAATAAATAATAAATAACTAATAATAAGCTAAAATAAAAACTAACTAAAAAACTAATAATAATAAACTAATAAACTAAACCCATAACTAAACTAATAAAACTAATAAACTAAAATACAAATAAATAAATAAACAAACTAATACTAAACCATTATAAAACTAACTAAAACCTAAATAATAATAAAACCATAATAAATAACTAAATTAAATAAAATAACTAACTAACTAATGACTAACTAATAATAAACAACTATAAATAAAACTAATAAATTAAACCCCATGAATAAACTAACTAAATAAACTAACTAAACACCATGGTGAACCTAAAATCCCACCACTAACCTAAAATAATAATAACTATAAAACTAATAAAACTAAACTCATAACTAACTAAACTAACTAAACTAAACATAAAACTAATAATAAACTAATAATAACTAAAACTAATAAAACCTAATAATAACTAATAAACACTAAACTAAACCTAAACTAAACTAAATTAAACCCTCTTATTGAGTGATTTCAGGATCCCTCAAATTCTTAGTTAGTTTTCGAGCACTTTCTCTCTTAATTTCCTTATAGATCGTCGGCCTTGGGCTAATCTCAACATGTTCTTATCACGACGCTATGACTCATGGAGTCGGCTTCTTCAAATCCATGGGTTAAATCCCATGTGTCGATGGATCCAGAATTAGATATTTTGGGTAATCCTACCTCTAAATTACTGTTACTAAATCTTTCAAAGAGGCTTTAGCGGTAAGAATTCCTCCATAGCCTCCTTTGAATTTGCTTCATATGACTTTTAAAGGTACTCTAAAAATTATGATTTCAGATGAGGATATTGAAAGATTAGCTGAGCCTTTTGCTTTATTTTATTGGAAAATTTTCATTTAAATGGCCAAAGATGGAAGATATTTATTTTTTTCATAGCTTAAATTTATCTGGTTCTTTTTCTATTGGGTTGATTGATGCAAGGCATGTTTTGATTAAATTTTCTAATGACCTTGATTACTGAATAATTTTTTCTAGGCATTCTTACTATGTTTTCAATTATCAAATGTGTATTCTGAAGCGGACACCTATGTTTAATGTTAATGAAGAGTCTGCTATTATTCCCATTTGAATTTCTTTACCTAACTTATAGATTCCTCTATTTAATCATCAGATTCTTTATGCTATTGGGTCAATTTTTGGTTGACCTTTGCAAGTTGATCAAGCAACAACTGCTTCTTCTCGACCGTATGTTGCTAGAATTCTTATAAAGATTGATATTACTAAAAATATTCGAAAGAAATTTGGTTGGGCTAGAAGAAATGCGATTATTTTTAGAAAGTTATTTCTGAGAACTTTCCCATTTTTTGAAATCATTGTAAGATTCAAAGGCATGAAATTTCTAAATACATTATTGCTCATCGCTCTCTTAGGAAGAAAATGACCAGTAAGAATTCAATTGTCGAAAAAACTGATGATTCTCTCGAGTTGGATAATGGAAAAATCTATTTTTCAAAATTTCCAGGAAGCTTTGGTTATGATTATCCTTCTTCTCGACCATATGTTGCTAGAATTCTTATTATGATTGTCCTTCTTTCCTAATATTTGAGTTTGAGTTTTTTTCTCTTTATGTTTTTTGAACTCCTTCTAGCTGAGATTTATTATAGGTTGCAGGTTCTCTTTTTTAGTTGGTCTCTACTTCTTCTTGGAGGGAGCTAGAGTCTTACTTATAGTCTCATTTTTCTTAGATGGCTGGAGTTGTTTACATTTGTAGGTTGCAAGTTTCCTTTTCTTATGGATCTTCCTCTCTTTGGAGGTTCTTTTGGAGCTCCAAGGATTCTTCCCCTTTGCTATCTTTTACTTAACTTTTTAAGTTTTGTCTTTGTTTTTTTTCCTTTATTGCTCTTTGATGTATTAGTTTAGGGACTAAACTCTTTAGGATTCTCCTGTACCTCATTTGAGTAGTAGTTTTTTTTTTTTTTTTAGTCTTTAATATGGTCTTCTTGTCCCTATTTTTTTAGAGCAATAAATTCCTTTTAGTTAAAAAAAATCCTAAACCCTAAACCCTAAAACATTAAACCCTAAACCCCTAAACCCTAAACCCCTAAACCCTAAACCGTACACCCTAAACCCTAAACCTTAAACCCTAAAAACCTAAAAACCTAAAAACATAAACCTAAATTAAATAAAACCTAAAATTAAAATAAATAAAAAAACCTAAACCTAAATAAAATAAAATAAAAATAAAATAAAAACCTTAACAAAAACCTAAACCTAAACTTAAAAATGAAATTAAATAAATAAAATTAAAATAAAATAAATAAAAACCTAAGCTAAACTACAAAATAAAATAATAAGAATAAAATACCTAAATAAAATAAAACTAAACGTAAACTAAAAGAAAATAAAATAAAAGATAAAATAAAACTAAATAAAATATAAACTTAATAAATAAACCTAAAATAAATAAAAAATAAAAGATCCCTAAACTAAAAAAAAGCCAAACCTAAAATAAAATAAACTAAACAAAATAAAATAAACTTAAACATAAACTAAAATAAACTAAACTAAAATAAATAAAATCTAAACCTAAACCTAAAATAAACTAAACCTAAACCTAATCCTAAACTAAATAAAATAAAATAAACTAAAAATAAACCAAAACCTAAACTAAAAAATAAAACCTAAAAATAAAAACCTATACCTATACCTAAAAATTAAAAATAAAACCTAAACCTAAAAAATAAAATAAAAATAAAACTCAACTAAAAAACAAGCCTAAACCTAAAAAATAAACTAAAATAAAAACCCTAAACTAAAAATAAATAAACCTAAAATAAATAAACTAACCTAAATAAAAATAAAAACTAAACCTAAATAAAAATAAAAATAAAAATAATATAAGCTAAAATAAATAAATAAAAAAAAATCTAAAGATGCTAAAGAAACCTAAGCCTACCAGTTTACTTAATTTTAAAAAAAAACTTAAATCCCAAATCCTAAACCCTAAACCCTCAACCTACAACATTAAACCTATAACCCTAAACCCTAACCCTTAAATCATAAACCCTAAACCCCAACCTTAAACCCTAAAAGCATATATCCTAAAACCCTAAACCCTAAACTCTAAAGCAATATTGAGCTAATTTTTACCAAAGTTGATCTTAAAGAAGTCAGGGAAGAGGATGTGAAATACAATGTTGGTGCTCTGGCCTATGTTGGTCTTGTTGCACCTATTGTTGTTGTGGTTACTCTAGGCATCATTAGTTTGGATCCTTCATTGACTTCTTCCTTCTAGGTTCTCAACATCCCAACTAAGATCAAAAAAGGTACTGTTGAAATTATCACCCCAGTTGAGCTGATTATGAAAGGCGATAAAGTGGGATCCTCAAAGGCTACTATTTTTGCTAAGCTAGGTGCTTGACCTAATTGATGATGATCTCATCGAGAAGTTTTCGGTAGGCCTTTCAATGCTCACTTCTCTCTCATTGGCCCTCTCTTATCCCACCCTTGCTGCAATGCCCCACATGTTCATCAATGCTTACAAGAATGTCCTCACCATCATGATTGCCACTGATTACACATACCTGCAGGATGAGAAGGTTAAATAGTATTTCAAGGATCCTAGTAAATTTGATGTGGCTCTTGTGCGATGCTTTTGTTGCTACTCTACTACTCTTGCTCATTATTATAGTGAAGAAAAGAAGGAAGAACTCTTGAGGAATCGATGATGATATGGGTTTTTGACTTATTGATTAAGATTTCTTGGCCTTACAAAATAAAATTTTATTGTCTTTGGGAGTTAAATCATTTTATGAAATACTATTTTTTATGAATTTTTGAATTGCACTTTATTTTATCTATTTTTTATTGTTAGAGGATAAACTGTTTGATTTGGTAATTTCTTATTTGTTATGGAATCATTTGAGTTTAAAAAATTTATAAAAAACCCTTAAACCCTAAACCTAAACCTAACCATAAACCTAAATCATAAACCCCAAACCCTAAACTAAACATAATGTAACTAAATAAATTTAAAACAAAACATAAACCCTAAAACCTAATAAACCTAAACCTAAACCTAAACCTTAAGAATGGACAGAACCTTGATAGCATGAACATCATCATCAACCAGACTCAGTCTAGATCTAGTGGTGGAGGCGAAGGCGGGGGTTATCGCAATGGTGTTGGGGGATCTGGAGGTGTTGGTGGATATGGAGGTGATGGTTATGGAGGCTGGAGGAGTGATGGAGGTTACAACCATGGTGGTGGTGGAGGGAGAGATCGGGGATATGATGGTGGATCCTGCTACTTGAGAGGCCATGGTGGTTTTGATGGGAAATGAGAAACTAAAGATTGATCTAATCACTTATAATGTCTTTATAAGATATTATCTAGGGTTTATTTTGCTATGCATGCTCATTTTTTATCTATGCCATTGCTTGTGTCTTAGAAAACTTGGTGTGTTACTTGGTTGATTCAAAAAGAAGAAATTTTGAATTTCAATTTACTCTGTAATAAAAATAAAAATCTAAACCTATAAAACTTGAACCCTAAACCAAAATCTAAATCCTAAGACCTAAAACAAACCCTAAACCCTACTAAACCAAACCAAAAACTAAACTAAACCACAAAAAAACCCTAAACCCAAACCTAAACCAAACCTAAACCCAAAAAACTAACCACAAAGCCAAAAAACTAAACCACTAAATCCTAAACCTAAAACTAAAATATAAACTAAATAATTTAAAACAACCACTAAAACATACCTTGAAACCACTCTAAACCACTAAAAAACTAACCTGATACAAACCCTGGGCCCTGACCTGAGCCAAACCACAAACCACCCTGCTGGCCTCAAACCTAAAATCCTGAGCCCTAAAATACAAACCTAGGCTAAACCCAGAAACTGAAAATAAACTGAAACCTAAATAAAGCCAAAACTGAGCTGACTAAAATAAAACCTAAAAGATAAAATATTAATGAGCTTGACTGGATATAAAAGATAAAATAAAATAAAACCTAAACTAAGACCTAGGCTGACTAAACCTACATAAATAAAATAAAATAAAATAAAATAAAAAATCAGATAAGATTAAAACCTAAACTAAACTAAAATAAAATTAACCTAAAATAAAAGCCAAATAAAATAAAAACTAAATAAAATAAAAAAAATGATAAAATAAAACTAAATAAACCTAAACTAAATTAACCTAAAATAAAACTTAAATAAATAAAAAAATAACCTAAACTCTAACTTAAAAAAAAAAACTACTAAATAAACAACATAAAATAAAAAACCTAAACTAAACTAAACTAAACTAAAATAAACTAAAATAAATAAAACCTAAACCTAAACATAAAATAAACTAAACCTAACCACTAAAATAAATAAAATGAAATAAAACCTAAAAATAATTAAAATAAACTAACACCTAAACTAAAAAAATAAAATAAAACCTAAACCTAAAACCTAAATATAATAAAAACCTAAAATAAATAAATAACTAAAACTAAACTAAAAATAAGCATAAACCTAAATAAAAAATAAACAAAATAAAAAAACTATAAAATAAATAAAGATAAAATAAAATAAAATAAAAATAAAAAAAACCTAAACAAAATTATTTAAAATAAACTAAAATAAAATAAAATATAATAAACTAATAAATAAAATAAATTAAATAAACCTAAACCTGACCCTAAAATAAGAACCTAAAAAAACTAAACTAAAACCTTAAAATAAAATAAATAAAAGTATATAAACCTAACTAAAATAAAATAAATAAAACTAAAACAAACTAAAAAAATAAATAAAACCTAAAAAAAACCTAAATATAATAAAAAAATAAACGTAAAAGAAATAAAACCTAAATCATAAAATAAAAAAAACTAAACCAAAATAAAAAAATAAAATAAATAAACCTAAACCTAAAAATAAGAAATAAAACTAACCTAAATAAAATAAATAAACTAAACCTAAAAACTAAAAAAAAATTAAACTAAAAATAAACCAAAACCTAAACTAAAAAAATAAAACCTAAAATAAAAACCTAAAACTTAAACATAAGAAAATAAAATAAAAACCTAAACTTAGACCTAAAAGTGAAAAATAAAACCTAAACCTAAAAAATAAAATAAAATAAAACTCCACTAAAATAAATAAACTAAAATAAATTAAAATAAAAAACCTAAAACTAAAATAAATAAATCTAAAATAAATAAATAGGATAAATAAAAATTAAAATAAACTAAATAAAATCAAATAATATAAACTCATATAAATAAAAATAAACTAAATAAACATAAAACCAACGGGTTACTTAATTAAATAAACCACAAACCTAAATCCTTCACCTAAACCACAAAAACCCTACAAACCTAAAACCCCAACCCACAAACCCCAAACTTATAGCCCAAACCACAAACCACAACTCTAAGCCACAACCCACAAACTAAGCCTAAAACCCTACTAAAACCTCCACAAAACCTACAAACCTAAACCCTACCCAACTAACCCAACCTAAACCCTAAACTAACACTAGCTGACCAGAATGGGTAGAACCTTAGAAGCAGGAACATTACCATCAACTAGGCTTAGTGTTGATCTAGTGATGGAGGCGAAGGTGGAGTGGAGGTTATCGTAATGGTGGTGGGGAATTTGGAGGTTCTAGTGCATATGGAGGTCGTGATCAGAGAAGTGGTGGTTTTGGAGGGAGGAGGAGCTACGGAGGTTACAACCATGGTGGTGGCGGAGGGAGAGATCAAGGATATGATGGTGGATCCTAGAGAGGTGGGGTGGTTCATGGGAATCGAGAAATTGAAGATCATTTATCGATCACTACTTATGGAACTATGTCTTTACAGTAGAGATAATTATACTTATCTAGGGATTTTGCTTTTCTCTATGGGTGCTAATTTTTAGTATATTTTATAGCTTGTGTCTTAGAAAACATGGGGTGCTACTTGGTTAATGAAATCAAAAAGAAGAAATGTTGAATCTAAATTTATTCTCTGTTAAAAAAAACTTTAAACTCTAAACCCTAAACTAAAACTTAAACCTAAACCTAAAACTTCAACCTAAACCTAAATCCTAAATCAAAACTAAAAAATCCTAAACCTAAACCCCAAACCTAAACCTAAACCTAAAACCTAAACCCAACTAAAACTAAACCCAAAACCACAAACCACAAACCCTAAAACCTAAACTAAATCCTAAACCCCCCAACCACAACCTAAACCTAAACTAAACCAAAACTAACCTAAACTACACTTAACCCAAACTAACCTAACCCTAAAAACCTTGAATAAAGATGTCATTAGGGTAGATGTAAAGAATGACCTAATCAAACATAGTTATGGTAGCCAAGAAAATTTCTTCAAGAAACTTTCCTTTGACTATTAGAGATTTGAATACCCTAAACCTTAACCCTAAAACGTATTATAATACCATATATTATAGTATAATGTAGCATCATATATTTGAGAATGTAGTTATATTTTTTGGGTGTTATAAGATGCTTTGAAATGTTTTAGTATATTATGGTATTGTGTTGTCTAGTGTATATGAATATAAATCCTAAAATTATTGATTTAATAAATTAAAAGATGAAATTTATTAAATTTGAAGTGGGAATTAAGTTGTAGTACCAAAGGTGTGCTACGCCACTTATAGTCTAAAAAGTAAGATTTTATGTTCAAAATAAATATTATATGTTGTAGCATAGTATAGAATCATATATCATAATATATTGTTCTAAATTCTTTTAGTATTTTACAATCATTTCGAGCCTACACTAGCATTATTTATAAAAATGTTGATTTAGACTTTAAAATGGTGGAATTTGGCCAAATTCATAATAGGTGCATCATAATATATTATTTCAATTTAAAATATGTAAGTGATATGACTAAAAATATATTTTTTATTGTTTAGACTAATTTTATGATCTTTTATCTTAAAATCCCTTGTGATGTGATATGCAATATAGTATAATATAATAAGTTATAGTGTATTATAATATAGTATGCCATAACATAGTGTAACATCTTGCATTATAGAATACTATTATGTATTAGTACTTATTGTTTAGCATATTTTAGTTTATTATAGTATGATGTAGTAGAGTTTGTACTGGTATATTTCATAAAAATATTGATTATAGGCTGAGATGATGGGATTTGGCCAAATTTAAAGTAAGCTTTAGGAAACTTCATTAGGGGTGTGTTATGGTGTGTCATTTAACCAAAATAATGGAATTTTACATCCAAGATAAATGTTCATTTTTCAACCAAATTTTATAAATTTTTTGCTTAAATTGATTCATTTTAAGGTGTAATTTAAGATAATATATTATATGAAAGCATATTAAAATATAATGCACATAACAATATAACTTCACATATAAATGAATGTGGTGGTGTGTTACTAAATGTTATTGAACATTTTAGTATGTTTTACTTTTTATTATAATACATTGGGTCAAAACTCACAAAAATGTTAATTTGAAGGTTGAGATGGAAGAATTTGGCCAAATTCACAACACACACCAAAATTATGCTATTTTGTACCATTTTTAATAGAAAAATAATAATTTTACATCAAAATGAACATTATTCATATTTTGAGAAAATTTGTTCTTTTTTTAAGTGATTCTAATGAGGTGTAATGTTAGACAATATATTATATTATAGCAAATTATAATATAACATCATATTTTATAATATAATATAGTGTGTTAATTCATTATAATATTTAGCATGATATTGTATAGTTAGTTTGAGCTTGCACCATCACAAATCATAAAATGTTGATTACAAAGTTAAGATGATGTAATTTGAATGAATACATTGTAAAGCTTTTGGTTGAAGTATTAATGGTGTGCATAAGAGAAGAAATAATATTTGATGAGAATTCCATGTCAAGGACATGGAGGAGATCCTAGGATTACACATGCATTGGACATGACATGTGAGGGTCTATGTTGAGGCATAGAAGAAGAAAATCTGGATAAGGTTTGAATTTGATTTGATTATATGATTTGAAAGAAGATCGCTAGTGATAAGAATCTATAATCCACTAGGGTTAAGATCAAATCAACTTTAATTTGTTCTATTTTAAGATGTGGCATATCAGATATGGGCTCAGTCCATGAGGGTCGAAATATGAACCTTGCACTAGGGAAGTAGGTTTATATCCATTATGGATAGGATTTGAGTTTGATTTCATAGATTTTTTTTTGGGGATGTATTTTGGGGATAAGAGGTTGGTTGGATTTCTTTGATTTAGGCTCTACTGGGGGAGTTGGTTTAATTTGACTCCACTAGATTGGTTTTGAATTTGATTAGTTTGCTTGACTTATTTATATATGATTTGGGGCCTCAATAGGGAGAAGGGTGTGATTTAACTCCATTGGGGAAAATTAGATTAGGTTTAATTTAATCTGAGTTAATGTATGGACCCTGTGCGATGGACCCACTAAGGGGCTATTATTTGACCTACCGTTTACAAATCCAAGGGATAGTCTACAGGCTGGGGTAGAGCTAGCCAACCTAAGGGGTTGCCTTTCAGTGTATAACAACTATGCTAAGAAGAAGGCATAGTTGACTTACATCTTCCAAAGTGAGGAACAACTACTGGGGTGACCTATTGGATGCACAAAAATCGACGACTGGGGCTCTTAGTGTTGGTGGGGACATATGTCACTCAAAGAAGTCAAGATTAATTTTCTTAATTTCATGTGATTTGATATGGTTTAGTTTGATTTGAATTGAGGGCATATCCAGGGATGTGAGCTCGATCAAATTTGATAGATTTAATTTATGGACCATGGTGTGCGATGGACCCACTAAAGGAGCTATATCGGTTATCTGATTTACAATTCCAAAGGGATAGTCTGGTCATGGGTAGAGCTAACCTAAGGAGTTTCATTTCAGTGTGCAACGGTTGTGCTAGGAAGAAGGCATAGCAGACTTACATCTTATAAAGCAAGAAACAACTATTGGAGTGACATGTTGGTAACACAAAAAATCAAACCTAAGTTAGGGGCATCTACTGAGTGAATACTGATGGGGACTTATATCAACTCAAGAGTAGTTAGGAAATTTCTATAGGGAGTTTTGTTGACACTACTTTAAAGATAGGATGCACGCTTGGGAAAAGGTATTAGGAGTGTCCTCTAATCCACAGTGAATATATATTTTGTTTATATATTTCATTGACATTGTTGTGTGTGAGGGACTACCTTGAGAAGCTATGTCATCCTTGACTTATATTAGATTTACTAGACCAAGGAGAATCTACACATCCACGGGATGAATTCTCAACCATAGGGTGGTTACTAGGAAAAAGAAATTGTATGGTAACGGGTAGTGTCTAAATGGGTCACAGGATGTGATCCAAATATAGTGTCCACGAGGAATACTAGCAGTGTGTCATCTTGAGCCCAGAAAAGAAACTATAGGTGTACAATGGCCAAATCAAGGAGAAATCCATGGACTTGAACTTCGGGAGGGAAGGAGGCTGTGAGGGGACTTATCTTAAACCTCAAAGAAACTCGACTCAGTTAATGCATGAAGGCTAATCCAGAACAAAGTGTAGGAGACTCATCCTCTTAAATGAAGCCATTATAAGGTAGCTTACACGCCATGATTAAAGGCCTACCAAACTAACAAAGGCTCTTTAGTGTAGTGGAAAAGTAAGGAAACTTTACAGACTTACATCCTCCAAAGCAAGAAGACCACTAGGGTGACACTAGTAGGGTAGCTCATCGGTGACCTAGAACTAATGAGTGAGTGCCATTGGGGCATTATCTCAATTGAGTTGCTCAAGATAAAAGATATGTGTTTATTTTATATGCTTGTGTGTAGTTTGTGTTGTGTGTTGTCGATGAAGGATAGAGCATGGGTTCCTTACACCTACCCAGACACATGTGGTGATTCTTAAACAAGAATACTTTCAACATGGAAGAGATTGAATTAAAAATGGGATTTTCATTGATGATAAATATTTTCAAACATGATTTATAATATTTCTTTAAGTAGAGTCCATTGATTAGATGCATTGGTGCTCTGCCTTATGATTAATAAGTTGATAAGATCCTCTTTGGTAAGCCTTCTCTATGACAAAAGGACCTTCCCAAGTGGGTTCAAACTTGCCTCCCATTTTATGATGGGCAACAAATGGTCTCCTTAAAACTAAAATAAGCTCTCCTACTTGGAAAGCTCTAGGATGGACCAACTTATTATGAGCTTGAATCATTTTAGCTTTGTACAACTCAAGGTTTTGGCATGCTGAGTCTCTCCTCCAAACCTTCGAGCTCTTCTAACCATAACTTTATGTTCTTCTTTGTTGTGATCTTGCTACCCACAGCTATCCTTAGTGATAGGAGTTGGACTTCTAATGGTAGAACGACTTTAGACACATACACTATGGAGAATGGAGTAGATAAAATTGGAGTTCTATATGTGGTGTGGTAGGCCACAAGGCTTCAACTAAGTAATCATGCCACTGTCGCTTGTTATTGTTGAGTGTCTTCTTCAATATTTGGATGATAGCTTTTTTGAAGGATTTTACTAAGCCGTTTCCCCTCTGGTAGTTGATGGTAGAATATCTCCAATCTATGTTGTGTTTTTAGGCAAAGTTATTGATCTCAATGCTCTTGAATGCAGTACCATCATCAGATATAATTCATCAAAGCACTCAAAACCAATAAACAATATGGTTCTTAAAAATTACATGTTGAGTGACCTCTCTGAGAAATCTCCTTCACCCATTTGGAAAAGTAGTGTAGCTAAGATGAAATGACCCTTAGAAAGGAGGATCAATCCCACTATGTAGGAACCCCAACACTCGAATAGCCATGAGGCCAATGTAAGATGTAGAATGTTGGGTGGTTGGTGTCACACTGTATTTGACATTGGTGGCACAGGTATCCATGCAATCTTTGATCATCGATGACCAATAGTATCCTAGTCTCTTGATCTTGGCTTTCATCTTCGGACCAGATTAGTTATCTTCACATAATCCTGAGTGTACCTCGGTCATGATCTTACGGGCTTCATGCTTGTCTAAACAACGTAACCACATGTGATTGAAAGACTGCTAGTACAAGACACCATCCACAAGAGCATAGGAAAGTGCTCTCTACTTCATCTGATGGGCTTGGGACTTCTCTTGAGGTAGTTTTCTTTTATTTAGGTAATCCATGAATGGCTGCCTCTAATCTAACTCTTCATCCTTCTTGGCAATGGAAACCTCTCCTTTTAAGAGTACTTTTTAAGAGTTCAATATCAATAAGGGATAATACTTGTCTATTTTAGACCTTTATTGATATGGACTCATCCTCAGACCAACTCCTTAGCAAGCTTGACTAAATCATACACTACAACATTCTCTCCTCGAGGAATCTTATAAATGGTAACCTTTGGGATTTGGGCCAACAACTCCATGGTGTACTTATGGTAGTGATGGAGCTCAGGCTTTATAACCTTATAGGACCCAATGATTTGGTTGATAACTAGCTGAGAATCCCTAAAGATGTTGATGTTCTGGATTCTTAGAGTAATGTCTAACTCCAAATCAGCAATTAGAGCCTCATATTCAACTTCATTGTTGGTGCAAGGATTGGACAAATGATATGAGAATCTCATCACATCATGTCAGTTAAGAGAACTATTCCTACTTGCCTTTCTGGAATAGTAGATTGTGGTTCTTTTCTCTTTGAGAGGAAGCCACCATCAAAGTACATCTCCAATGATGAATGCTAGTATCCCATAAGTTCATGATTTGTTCATGAGATCATCACTAGCAGAGGAGAAGTGGGTGTGCTTAAGAAATCTGCCTTATCCTTTCACGAGGAGAGGTACAAAGGTAATGTCAAATTATGAGAGGATCATGGACCATCGTGCAACCTTGGATGATAGCAGTGTCATGAGATATTAGTGGATTGATTATGGAGATTAAGTTCACCTTATGAGAAAGCATGTAGTGTTGTAGCTTTTGGGATGCAGAGATTTAAGCTAGGCAATGCTTCTCAATGAGTGGATAATTAGCCTCAGTAGGGATTAGATGATGGTTGAGGTAGTAGAGTGCATTTTTCTTCCCTTCATCATTGGCTTGGGCCAACAATGCACCAAGTGAGTCATCTAATGTAGTAAAGTGAGTGACTTTCTGGGATAGGGGCTCTAGAACCGCGACATCATCGTGCTTGATGTCTTCAAAGGCATGCTCACACTTATCATCCCACTTGAAATTAGCATACTTTTAACAAGTCTGAGAATGCCTGACATCTTCTCGATAGGTTGGATATAAAGCATCTTAGATATGCCAACCACCCTTGGAATGATCTGAGTTGAGTTAAACTTTTAGGGGCATTTCTAATATGCCTTAATCTTCTGATCGATTTTGATTTCTGGTGTCGACAACAAACCCAAGGAATTTCCTAAAGCTACTCGAATGCACACTTGGGGTTCATTTTGAGGTTAAATTATCTTAACTATTTGAAAACTACTCTCAAGTCAAAGAGATGATTCATTTTCTTTTTTTGACCATAAGATCATCGACATAACACTTGATGATGAATGAGTTCATTGAAGATTCAAATCATGGCCTTTATGTACCATCGCATTTTAAGGTTGAAAGTAATGACCTTATAGCAATAGATTCGGTTCTAAAGTAGTGTTTCTTTCATCTTGAGGCCATCTTTATTTGGTTATATCGAGATGAGCCATCCATGAATGAGAAGAGGCGCATGAGATGAGGCAATGTCCACCATCAACTCGGATTGGTAGTGGAAATTCATCTTTTGGACATGCCTTATTTAAATCCTAAAATCAATGCATATGTGAATTTACCATTCTTTTTCTTAGATGATCTTTGGCTAACCGGTAGGTATTTTTCTTCTCGAATGATGCCAACATCGATTAGTTTCTTGACTTCATAAATGACCTATTATTCTATGTCTGTGCATCTAGAGCTTGCTTGATAGGGTTAGCAATAGCTCTATTGCTAGTTTATGGACCACTACGTCGAGCTAATCTACACATCTTCATAACTCCTGCAAGCGGTCCTTCACTTCAATAGCCGACTAAGTCATTGGTTTCAATTTCATTCAACAAAGAATTGATGTATGTCGAGCATGGATATTCTTCAGTTCCTAAGTTGAATTCCTTGAGCTTGTTGATGGTTGACTTGATCTCTTCTTTGAACTCTAATAGTGCATCCTTGACTTGAAAATTATTTGGATCATCTGAAGTTTCTAAGTACAACTCCTCATATGAGTTAATGTGATTTGAAAAACCTATCTTTATGATTGTGATGACTAAGTAGTAATCATCATCATCAATTGGACCCTATACCAAATCTTAGTCGGTCTTGATTGAGAGCTTTTGCATTTGTTCTTCCATATTCTTTCAGTAGTTTATCGTGCTTTGACCAAGTATGTGGGATTAACCCTTTCTTTGCTAAATTATGAATGCAAGTACCAATCGAAAGGTAATTCTATTAAATCTTTATATGAATCATCCTCAAGTTCTACATAAACTTCTTAACTTTAGGATGATGCTCCAGAAAGAACCTCGAGTCTTACGTGGATGACTTAGGGGCTTCTTAACTACCAAACCCTCGACTTTTGAGAGAAAAGTGGGGATAGAGCTAAGGTTCCAAACTAATGCCTAATTGTTTTACATATAGACTTTGATACACTTATGCTTTGCTTTGGATCCTGGTCTTCATCCTATCTAGCTCAAGTTTCACCTCAAAGGAATCTACTACTAAGAAGTGGTGTGTCTTGCATATAAGACTCATCCTGAACTAGATTCTAAGTCTATGGATGGTGTACTCTTGGTAGTTGACATATGTTCTATTGGGTAATAAGGAGGTTTTCACCACAGGACTGCCTCTGACGGCCTCTTCCTCTCAGTGGAGGTCAAGTCTACCCATATGTTTTAATGGAGTAATGACTGGATGAAATCTAATGTTAGGCTCCACTTCCTTCTCTAAGTCTATTTCTCTCCCTTTTATTTTCTTTTTTATTTTCTCTTTTCTTTTCATTTTTCTTTTCTCTTTTTTTTTTCTTTTTTCTTTTCTTTTTCTTTTATTTTTAAACTTTGGCCAAGTTCGGTAGAATACAATTGTTGATTTTAAGGGCGGTAGTAAGCACATCCTCATATATACTGATCTCGTGAACTATAAATCGCTTCAGATCTCCTTTGTCACAGTAGATGATCCCACCTCTCACCTTCATACTAATGTAGAGAGGATGGAACTATGTTGTTCATGTATCCATGGTCTCCCAAGTAAAGCTTTGAAAGATGTATATGAGTCTATAATGTGAAACTTTGGTCTTCCAATCATCTATCTAGGGCAACACTATGGAGCCTAAGGCCTGTTGACCTCACTTTTGGAGTGCATTCAATCTTCCCATCTTAGACTTGGAGTCTTCTAGACAAAGACTTACCTAGTCATAAGACACTTCTAACAATTAGGTAAACACTTAACCAAGACTTAAGGGTTAACCATAGGACTAGGTTATGCTTTTAGGATTAGGATAATCCACCACCTACAACCCAAATCCATTCCATGTTCACCTTCTCAAACCAAATCTCAAGTTCAGTTCAAACATCAAATTCAAATCCAAATCCAAACCAAAATTCCAAAACCAAATGATTGAAGCCCATGATCAAATCCAAACTTGAAACCCTTCCTAGCCACATGACCTATCCCATGGACTTAGCCAAATCTTAATCCAAATCAATCCAAAATCAATTAATTTTTTAAAATGAATTTATATCTTCAATCATCTTCTTAAATATAAATCAAATCTACATTAAAATGATCAAAACTAAATCAAACTAAATCAAATTAAATCAAAACCCTTCCCCAAGCCTATCCATGGACTTGGCCAAATCTTAATCCAAATCAGTCAAACTCAATTGATTTTCACAAATCAATCATTTTCAATCATTTCACAAATTTAAATGAAATATACATTTAAATCAACAAAACTAAATCAAACCAAATCAAAATCCAAACTAAGCCACATGACCCAACTCCATGGACTTAGCCAAATTCCTTCATTCCAAAACCCAAATTCCATTGATTTCTCATGAATCAATCATACCTTCAATCATATTCACAAATATAAATGTATTCTACAATCATCAAGCTAAACCAAAATCAACCAAGTCAAACCAAACTTAACCCTTTTGACTTGAAATGTTCAAATGAACCAAAACCCATTTGAATCCAAGCTATTTACAATTGAATTTATATCAATCCCAAATACATATATAAACTCAACTAAATCAAAATCAACCCAAAATCAAGTTAACTAAACCCTATTAGTCCACTTGACCCAAAGTGGCCAATTTGATCTATTTGAGCAAAGTTCTAATTCTACTCAAATTGGATTAAACCAAGCCCATCAATACCTCCCATCATGATTGTTGATCACCCTAGGTTGGTCAATTATCCAAATTATCAAAAAGTCAATTGTCATTTGACCAAGTCAACCCTTAACCCATATGAACCCAAACTAGCCAAATTGTAACCTAAGACAAATCTTGAAACCAATGATTCATACCAAATCAAAATCAATATTTGAATATGACCTTCAATTGAGTCAAACCAAACCCAATTGGCCCTCTTGACCTAAGTTGACCCAAATTGACCTAAAAGAAAATTGGGTCAAATCAAAATATAAACCAAATTGATTGCAACCAATGGCTCAAGTTCATTCCAAATTGATTGAACTTGGAAAGCCATGATTGGACCCAATTAAACCAATTGAACAACTTAGCCCAAAGTGACCTAAAGATTCAAGTTTGGCTATATCAATACCAAATCCAAATTAATTGAAACCAAAGCCTATCATCTTCAATTGGTCAACTAAACCCAAACCAACACAAGCCAATTTGACCAATTTGGTCAAATTAGTCTACTTAACCCATTTGACCTAAATGAATTCAAATGAGCCAAAATCAAATCTAAGCCAAACTAAACCAAACCAATTGAACCAAAACATCCCAAATAATCATATGAACTTGACCCAACCTTTGGTTTGACCCAATTTGACCAATTGGTCAAACTTGACCTAATTTGACCTAAATGAGTCAAATTGAAAACTAACAAATCAACTCCAATTGACTAGAAATTTGGGCTAACCCACTTTTGGCTCATTTTAAATCTACCCAAATCAAATCAATGCCAAATGATCATTCTACCCTTAGGTCAAGGGCATAACATGCACAAATCACCCATTTAAGTGGTCATTTCCATTCCTTGGCCATTTGGTACTCTCAATGGTCCACTAAGCACTTTGCCCAACTTAGCCCCAAGGGGTGGTTGGGTGCCATGACCCATGGGAGGTGAAATCACCCTTCCCATTGGAACATGAAACCCATATGAAACCCATGATTCCTCCTTGGCGACCACCTCCACACCTTCAACAAGAAAACTCATCCCTCCTCACGCCACCCCTCCACGAGATGGTGGATGACCACTAGAAACCAAACCTAATCCCACCATTCGATCAAGATGAAGGGGGTATACACCCTCTCGTTTGCACTTAAACACACACAAAAATCATTCCTCAGATCTCTATCCACCAAAGACAAGCCGCTAGAGCCATTCCTTAAACTCCCAAGATCATTCCTCTATTAAAAAATACCATTTTTGATAGTCTCAAAATAGGACACTCCCATTTCTATTGTAACTTCCTCATTTCTCCATCAAACTAAAATTAACATTTCACGCACCTTCCCTAGGCCTCATCGAGAAAGAATGAATCATCTCCCAAACTTCTTGAGCAGAGGTGGGACTTTGATCCAAGTCGAGCTCCAAATCATCAATTTGTGGCCTTCTGAGCAAACACCGATGAATTGATCGAATTATTACTCAACAGGGCTTCATCTCCATTAAGTGAAGCTTCCTTAATTATTTTAGCTACTAGCCTTGAGCTCCGGTGAGGTATGCTTTCAAAATTGATCCTTAGGCAAGAATGGGTTGGAGCTTTTTGAAGAAAACTTGCATTTCGTGTGATCTTGACTGTTGGATCCCCTCCGATCGATGTTGTGAAGGTGTGGGATCCTTTTGGAGTTGATCTAAGCTTGGGTAAGCTCGGATCAAGTGAGCAATGGTGGATGAACTCCAATCTCCCTCACTGGCGTGATGTTAGATCACACACAGTCCATTCCACGTGATCGAAATAGACAGTCGTGATTAGATCTGTTAGATCGATCTGATTTAATCCTATTAAGCTGTGGGATTAATCGTAGCTGCCCGATCTTAAATCGAATGACGAATGAGAAATTGCATCCATCGGACGAGAAAGCGCATCCCCCGCCGTCACGTAGGTGCTGAGTCGGATAAGTTAAGTAGCCAATCTCGTGGTGCCAAGTGGAAAGTGTATGCGCATGTGGTGTCAGATTAGGCTTTAATTAGGCTTAATTAATCATTTTTAATGGTCAAAACTTCTAAAAATTATAAAAAATCATAGAGAAATAAAAAATGCAATTAAATACTCATTTTAAAGGTATTTAGAGGATTAATTAATAATGATTTTAACTATATTTAAATAGTAATTAATGTTTAATTAAAGTTTAATTACAAAATTAATTAACTAATTACTCCTTAATTGAGTAATTAATCCCAAATTTTGTGGGTTAATTTAATGGGATGACCTATGCCTCCATGATTGTGTGGGATTTATTGCACTTAATTAGAAAAATTGACTAATTAAATGTTAACTATTCTTTTAAGTTAATTAATGATTAATTAATCCCATGAACATTAACAAATTGGTTAATTAAGTTTATCAATCATTGTTCAATAGTAAGTGAACTAAGGAACAGGGTTGGGACCCCTTTCACTAAGTTCATTTCACCCATTTTTAAAATGAAATTAATTAAGGTTTAACTAATTAATTAAATCACTTGATCAAATTGAAATCATAATCATATCATACCTTAATTAATTAAATCATAGGGTAGATCTTTAGGTGTTTAATAACCTTAAGTAGTTTAATGAAATTATGGTTAGTCCACATGTGTGGGAAAGCCATAAGAGTAATTAATTAAGTCCCTTAATCAAATCAACTATTAATCATGAGCTAATTGCATTAGGCCCCTTATATTTTCTAGGATCATTGAAAGTTTATTTTCCATGCATATCATGTTGGCTCATAATTATTTAGTTAACTACTTTAAGGTGACATAGTAAGGGTAATTAATTCTAATTAAGGTTCAACTTAATTTACCCATAAAATCAACTTAATTACATTTCCTTAAATTAAATCAAATCGCTAATGTGGGAATGGGTTTAAAATAACAAGTGATGATTTATCTTCTCCTCTTTAAATCAAATCAAATCCAAAACATAATTAATAAAGAAGCTTTGGTTTGCTTTCAATAATCTTATTTGATTTGATTGTCCTTAAGAACTAGTTTGGTTGAATGAATCGATGCTTATATTTGATTCTCCTCTTCCAATCATGTTAAATTTGGTATGTCATTTGAATTCATGCATCCATCTTTTCAAAATCAAGTAAAATAAAATGGACTTCCTTTATGTAAGCTTCATGTGTTGATTTAATTTAATATAAGCATGGCTATTATCACTATTAAATCCAAATGTATTTTTCAAAAGCTTATAAATGAATAATAATATGTGTTATGATCCAAATTATAAATACATAAGAAATGCATGTGCTTATAGCTTAATGTGTTGATTTATATAAGATTGAATGCTAATGAGGACTTCCTAGAACACGAGGCTTTAGCTACAGGAGGTCATTTGATTACCTCACTCTAGTTTGTTACTTGGTTGATGAAATCAAAAAGAGGAAATGTTGAATTTGAATTTGTTCTCAGTTAAAATAAAAATTGAATAACCTAAACCCTAAACTAAAACTTGAACCCTAAACCTAAAACCTAAACCCTAAACCATAAACCCTAAAAACCTTAAACCCAAAACCCTAAAAATCTAAACCTAAACTAAATAAAACCTAAACCTAAATAAAATAAAAAAATAAAATAAAATATAAACGTAAATTAAAATGTAAACCTAAAAATAAAATAAAATAAAATAATAAAAACTAAACAAAAATAAAATATATAAAAACTTAAACTAAACTAAAAATAAAATAAACCTACAAATAAAAAACTTAGATAAACTAAAAACTAAATGTAAAATAAAAATAAAATAAACCTGAAATAAAATAAAATAACAGATAAATAAAAACCAAAACCTAAAAATATACTTTAAAATAAAACCTAAAAATAAATAAATAAATAAAACATAAACCCTAAAAAAAACCTAAATTAAACAAAATAAAATAAACATGAACCTAAACAAAAATAAACTAAACTAAAATAAATAAAACATAAACCTAAACCTAAAATAAACTAAACTTAAACCCTAAACTATATAAAATAAAATAAACTAAAAAATAAACCTAAACCTAAAACGAAAAAAACCTAAAAAATAAAAAAAAAACCTAACCTAACCTAAAAAAAATAAAAAAAAAATAAAATCTAACCCTAAACTTAAATATAAAAATAAAACATAAACCTAAAAATAAAATAAAATAAATCTAACTTAAAATAAAGATTAAACTTAAACCTAAACCTAAAAAATAAACTAAAGAAAAAAATCTAAACTAAAATAAACTTAAAATAAATAAACTAAATTAAATAAAAAGAAAAATAATCTTAAATAAAATTAAAAAATAAAATAAACTAAAATAAATAGAAAATAAACTAAATAAACTTAAACCTATCAATTTACTTAATTTTTTAAAAAAAACCCTAAACCCTAAAAAATTAACCCTGAACCTTAAACCCTAAACTTTGAACCCCAAACCCTAAACCCTAAACCATAAACTAACCGTAAACCCTAAACCTTAAATCCTAAATCCTAACCCTAACCCTAAACCCTAAACCCTAAATCTTAAACCCTAAGGACCGTAAACCCTAAAGCTTAAACCCTAAACCCTAAACTAACCCTAAACTAAACTAATAAACCCTAAAACTAAACTAAAGCTAACCCTAAACCCTAAAACCTAAACCCTAAGCCCTAACCCTTAACCCTAAACCCTAAACCCTAAACCTTAAAGCCTAAAAAACCGTAAACTCTAAACCCTAAATCATAAACCCTAAACACTAAACTAACCCTGAATCCTAAACAATAAATAATAAACCCTAAACCCTAAGGCCTAAGCCCTAAGCCCTAAACCCTAAACCCTAAAACCCTAAACCCTAAAACTCTAAACCCAAAATCCTAAACCTTAAACCCTATACCCTAAAAACCTAAAAACCAAAAAACCTAAAAATAAACTAAATAAAATCTAAAAATAAAATAAATAAATAAACCTAAACCTCAATAAAATAAAAACCTAAACTAAAACCTAAACCAAAACCTAAAAATAAAATAAACTAATTATAATAAACTATAATAAAATAAATAAAAACATAAACTAAACTAAAAAATAAAATAAACCTAAGAATAAAAAACATAAATAAAATAAAAAACAAAACATAAATTAAAAATAAAATAAACTTAGCATAGAATAAAATAAAAACTAAATAAAAATCTAAACCCAAAAAAATAAACCTAAAAATAAAACCTAAACACTTAACTAAAAAACTACCTAAACCTAAAATAAATAAAATAAACAACATAAAATAAACCTAAACCAAAACTAAAATAAACTAAACTAAAATAAATAAAACCTAAAACTAAACATAAACCCTAAACTAAATAAAATAAAATAAACTAAAAATAAACCTAAACCTAAAATAAAAAATAAAACCAAAAATAAACCTAAAATAAAAACCCAAAACTTAAATCTAAAAAATAAAATAAAAACCTAGACCTAAACCTCAAATATACAATAAAACCTAAATCTAAAAAGGAAAATAAAATTAAAAGTCAACAAAAAATGAACTTAAACCTAAACCCAAACCTAAAAAAATAAATTAAAATAAAAACCCAAACTAAAATAATACCTAAAAAAATAAAAAACTAAAATAAAACTAAACTAAAAAAAATTAAAAATAAACATAATAAAAATAAAAAATAAAATAAACTAAAATAACTAAAAAATAAACTAAATAAATAAAAGAAGAAATGTTGAATCTGAATTTGTTCTCTGCAGAAAAAAAATCCAAAAACCCTAAACTAAAACCTGAACTACATACCTAAAACCTAAACCCTAAACCTTAAACCTAAACCCTAAAACCCTAAACCCTAAACCCTAAACACAAAACACTAAACCCTAAAACCCTAAACCCTAAACCCTAAAACATAAACCCTAAACCCTAAACACTAAACCCAAAAAAAACTAAACCCTAAACCCTGAAACCTAAACCCCAAACCCTAATCCCTAAACCCTAAACCCTAAACAAACCCTAAACTAATTAAAACCTAAAATAAAATAAATAATAAAATTATAACCAAAATAAAATAAAAATATAAGCTAAAACCTAAACCTAAATTTAAAAAGAAAATAAAAAAATAAAAGCTAAATTAAAATTAAAATAAATAAACATCTAAACTATACTAAAAATTAAAACCTTAATAAAATAAAAAACTAAACCTAAAATAAAAAATAAAATAAACCTAAAATAAATAAAATAAAAACTAAATAAAACCTAAACCTAACAATAAACCTAAAATAAAACCTAAAAAAATAAATAAAAAAATAAAACCTAAACCTAAACTAAAAAAAAACCTAAACCTAAAATAAAAATAAAATAAACATAAACTAAACTAAAAAAAAAAAAAACTAAATTATAATAAATAAACCTAAACTTAATAAAAAAAAATAAGATAACTAAAAAATAAAACCTAAAAGTAAACCTAAAATAATAACCTAAAACCTAAACCTAAATAAATAAAATTAAAACTTAAAACTAAACCTAAAAATATAAAATAAAACTTAAACCTAAAAAATAATATAAAATTATAACTAAACTAAAAAAATAAACCTAAACCTAAACCTAAACCTAAAAAAAAAACAAAAATAAAAGACTTAAACTAAAATAAATAAACTTAAAATAAATAATCTAAACTAAATAAATAAATAAACCTAAATCAGATTGAAAAAGAAACTAAATAAACCTAATCATACATGTTTACTTAATTTAAATAATTTAAAATTAAAAATAATAAAAAAAACCCTAAACCCTAAACCACAAGCCCTAAACCCTAAACCCTAAACACTAAACCCTAAAACCTAAACAAACTCTAAACCTAAACCAAACCCAACCCCTCACACTCTCAAGGATTCCATGTTCTCATTTTCCTTGCCTTGGCATCTTGATCCTTCTCGATCATATTTTGATTATTTGTCTCGATCGTTAATGTGAGTTTCCTTGCTCTTTCAATGGCGGAGGAGCCACTTTTCCGCTTGAGCTTTTGAACTTGCATCTAGGGGCTTTAATTTATAAGGTATTATGGATCCACATCATCCGTTACTCTCATATTAAGTCCTTCAAGGATGCATTATCTGGTAAGAACTCTTCCCCTAATGCTACGATCAATTTGATCTCAACCTCTTTTCGTGGGATGCCTGCTATTATGTGCTCAGATCTTGACAAGGAAAATTTGGCGAAGCCTTTTGAATTCAATTTAGTTGGTAAATTTTCCTTATGTCAGCCAACTCTTGATAACATCCGATCATTTTTTCATAGCCTAAATCTCTCTAGCATTTTCATTGTCGGTTTGATTGATCCTAGGCATATTCTTATTCAGCTCTCTAATGACTTAGATTACTCAAGAGTTTTGCTCTCCTTACTTTATGTATAATTGTCAAAATGACACTTTTGAAATGGTCTCCTCTTTTGATGTAAAAGAGAATCCAATTGTTCCTTTATGGCTAGCTCTTCCTAATATGAGAATACACTACATTACACATCAAGTTCTTTTGCGGCTCTCTTTGGTCCCCTCTTATGGCTACCACTAGAGATCTTGACCTTCGATCGTATTTTGGTTGAGATTGATATTACCAAAAGGTATCCTAAAGAAGTATGGATCGACTATGAAAATTTGGTTATAATCAAAAAAGTGAATTTGAAAATTTTCCTATTTTTGCACATATGTAAGATTCATGGTCATGATCATTCTGAATGCTTTGTGTTGCATCCTCATCTTAAAAAGAATAAATTGCGGGATTCTAATCCCTCTCTAGCAAATGAAAAATCAATAAATTAGATTATGTGCCTAAAGTCACTCAAAATGGAACTCATCCCCTACCTACTCTTTATTATCTACCGATTTTCCTATCAATGAGCATGTTAAAAATAATGCTTATGAGGTTCATGATGAGGCTAATGATAACTTACCTAACATTGCTTCTAATTGTAATAATTTTGGCCTCAATACCTTGACTTAGTCTAATCTACCCCTTGGCTAGTGAACTGAGACTCATATGAACCCTAGTGGTGATTTGAATGGAAACTTCAGGTTGGATCAAAATATGAAAACAAATTTTGCAATTGATCATCTGATGAAAGGACAAAATCTAAAAAATGGTGATCTTTTGTCATGGAACAAAATGAAAAGGTAATTAAACTAAAATTGTTATTAATGGCTTCACAACCTCTCCTACTCTACCCCAGAGTGATACACATGCTAATCCAATTTCTCAACTTAATTTTGACACTAAAGAAGGGGAAATTACCATTATAAATTCTTTGACAGATACTGGTCCTATTCTAAATATCATAAATCACTCTCTCTCGAATGGAGATACTTTGGACATAGATAGACCTTTTCAAACTGTTATTAAAAAAAATCCCTTAAAGCTATAATATTCACTAATAGCTCCACCAGAATCACTAGATCTTCTAACTTCCCATAAATAATTGTTGTTGTCTCTTTTCTTGCTTTTATTTTTAGTTATCTCTTTCCTTTCTTCTATTTTATTATGATCAATCTTCTTATTTGGAATTGTTTGAGGTATTGGGACTCACCGAATCAGAAAAACCTTTATCATACTCATAACATAGCCTTACTTATTGTTATTGAACCATTCATACACTCTTCTAAGATCACCCATGTTGCTAGAATGCTTGGCTTTCAAAATTTCTTCTAATATTAGCAATAAAATTTGGTGCTTTTGGAAATAATTTAGTCAACATTCCTTATGATCTTTAACAATTGGTTAATGTTCAAATCTCATTGGGTGAATTTTTTGCTCTTGGTTCCTTTATTTATGCATCTTGTAATAGGGTAGGAACATCCTTTGGGATAACTTAAGAACCTTTGCCTCCTTGTCAACAAACCTGGTTGGTTGGGGTGATTTCAACACTATTCTTGCTTCTAAAGAAGGGGAGGTTGCTCTCCTAACATTCATTCCATGGAAGATTTTTCTAATATGATCCTTGATTGCAATCTGATTAATATTGGCTTTTTGGTCTCCGACTATACGTGGCATCTCTAAACTCTGGCAGCGGCTTGATAGGATCCTCTTTAATTCCCTTTGGATCAATCAATGGCCTTACTTTATTGAACATTTGAGAAACTGTCGACCATGCTCGATTTCCAAAAATCCTTATCCTCCCTTACTTCTTTTAGATTCCAAAATATGTGGATCCAACGTAGTGATTTCATAAATGTTATTTCCATTAATTGGATGGACCCTATTCATCCAGATAATTCTGTTAAAGGCATGATTTGCCTTTGGCTTAAGCTTAAAAGGCTTAAATAAAACCTAAATTGGTTGAACAAGCATCATTTTAAAAACCTTTTTGCCAATTTCAAAAATATGGAGCAAATTATTTGTTCTCTTGAAGATGCTATTTTGACTGATTCTACTAAGCTTGAGGAGTTGAATGCAACTAAAGATAACTTGATTAATTATCGAATATGGAGGAAACCTACAAAAGGCTAGCAAAATACATATTGTTTGATGGTGATAGAAATACAAGGTATTTCCATGCTTTTCAAAAAAAGAAAGCCTTAAACTCTATTAAAAAAATCAAAAATGATAACTGTAGGATCATTACAATAATGATATTAAAGATTCTATCATACAACATTTTAAAAAATTTATTAAACAATAACCCTTCCTTAGAAGCCTCTCCAACACACACTGATTCCTCAATGATTACTAATAATGAAAACCACTTGCTCGCTCCAAATGAGATTGGTAATATTCTCAATAGCATGAACACCATTCTGCTGTCGCCTTGAAGGCTACGACTCAATTCTTTCAGCATTGGCCTTATTATTAAGAACCTTGTTGATGTTGTTGTTGATTTTTTTGATGGCAACCCTTACCTAGATATTTTCTAGCACTTCCATTATTCTCATTCCCAAAATTAATAATGAATCTTGGGGCAATTTAGACCTATCGCCTTTGCACCTTCTTTTTCATAAACTCATTACTAAATTAATTGATAATAATTAGTCCTCTGCCGCCTAAAATTATTTCCCCAACCAACGCTTCAAAAGGTAGAGCTATATCGATAACATACTAAGAGTCGATTCATGACATTGACATTTCTATCGGAGGTGGCAACATTCTTTTCAAACTGGACATCTCTAAAGCTTTTGATAACCTCTCTTGGGATTTCCTCTTTCAAATTCTTCATTTGCTTGGTTTTCGATAATTTTATCTACCCTCATCAAAAAATTGTATTACAATTCTATCATGAATGGTGAGTCCCTTGGTTTTTTTCCTTCAATGCATGGCTTGAGACAAGGTGATACCCCTTTCACCCTCTCTTTATTATCTGAATATCTTCGAGGAGCCAAATGATCTTTTCTATAATAACCCTAGCATATTTTAGAACTCAAGGTGGTCTTCCGTCTCTCATCTTAGTTTTACTGATGACTTTATAATCTTTTGCAATGCTTCTATTATTCACATTAAAACTATTAAGAAATTTCTAAATAAATTTGGCAATGAAAGTGGTCTTTTTCTTAATGAAGGAAAAAGTTATTTCATTCCTTCCTCTAAAATCCCTAGTAATAGGATCAACTAAATCTTGAGAATTACTAATTTCCAACAACAACAACTTCCTATTAAATATCTTGGTGCTCTACTTTTAAAGGTCGAAAAGATCTCATCTTTTGATGAATCCAAAAAATCTCTAATAAAATTTCTATTGGGAATTTTATTTACTCTCATTTGGTGGTAGGCTCATTTTGATTAAGAGCACCTTAACTCCATGAATTTTATATCTCATTCAAACCATTGTGACCAATTCTACCATTAACGTAATTGAGCATCCTTAACAAATTTTTTGGGTTATAACAATTCCTCTAAAAGAATGCACTGGACCTCTTGTATAAAAGTGGTACTCTTGAAGGTGGCCTTGGATGTGATCAAGGAAGCTATCACTATTTTTCCTATAAACTTTGGTGGAATTTTAGAGTAACAATAGCCTTTGGGATAATTTCATGACAAGCTAAATATCCGTGGTAAGCACCCTCTCATTTTCCCCTATAAAGCGGGAGACTCTCTTTTTTGGAAAAGACTTTGTTCCATCAAATGGGATGCCGAATCATTAATTTCTTGGGGGATTAACTCTAGCACCTCTTTCTTTTGGCAAGATAACTGGACTAAAGGTGGGTCCATTGATGATTTACTTTCTACCCATTCCACTGCTACTATTAAAGTAAACTCTTTCTGGTAGAATAATATGTGAAACAATAGTAAGCTTGCTGATTATATTCCTTCCTCTTTTTAAAACTAGCTTACTATTATTCTTATCATATCTAGCAATCATGATCAGATCCTTTTTAAGCTTTCTCAAAATGGTGATTTCAACTTTAAAAATGTTTGATTCATTAAAGAAGCTCATGATTTTTCCAATTTGTTTTTCAAACTTTGGAATAACACTATTCCTACTTCTTTTCTATTCTTACTATTTTGAAAAACATCATCCCTATGACTCCTTGATGTGGGGAAAGGTTTTCACTTACCTTTAAAATGCACCGCTTTCACATTGAGAATGTAAATCATGTTTTTGTTAATGGAGCCATTATTTCCAAACTTTGGATTTGGTATGATGATCTCTTTAACATTGTCAAATTCATTAGCTCCTTAACTTTATACCAATTTCTTGAAGTTTATTTTGATAACACTACTAAAGGTCACATTAAAGTCATAACTGCTATCACTCTTATTTGGTTCGTATGGATGGACAAAAATGATGCAAAATAACATGGGATTCCTATGAACCACTTGATGATAATTGCTAGAATTAAAAACAAAATCTGTGACTTGTTCAATGCTAATTTAATTAACTACAAATAATTCAAAGGTTCTAAATTTGTGGCCAATAAATTGGGTTTTAATTTACCGGATCAACCCAACTATAAAGATGATAAGATTGTTTATTATGTAAAACCTCATGTTAATACTATTAAAATTAACACTGATGGCTCTGTCTCTCAAAATACTTCTGGCTGTGGTGGCATTTTCAGAAACCCTAATGGTAAAGTCTTATGTGCTTTTGCTTACCCCTTAATAATACTTGCTCATTCTTTTTTGAGCTAATGGCGGTACAAAGCTCTTGAGATTTTCCTTCAAAAGTTTGGCTCAATATTTGGATTGAGGTGGATGCCCTCTGATTGATCTTTTGACTTCCACCAAAATGGGCAATTAATTACCTTCTCAAGCATACTAGCTCCTTTCTCAACTCTATTTTAAAATCTCATGTATGGCATGAGGGTAATGCATGTGCCGATGCCAATTTGGGTGCTAGATTGGATGGTATAACATTCTTTGATCAACTTACTCTTCCTAAACATTTGTGTGGATTGGTGAATCTGGACAATACTGGACTCCCTATATCTGAGAAATTAATCCAACCTATTGGATTGATATGCTATATTACCTGATTAACTGCATGATCATTTTCTATTTAGTGTTGCTATTTCTTGGGAATTTGCTGATGCATCATCCTGATATCCCTTGCTGTTGGTTTAACTACCCTATCTTTAATTGGGGCTGCTTCGTTGTTCCTCTGTAATGTGTTGATGATCATTTAGAATTTCACATGCATCTGATACCTTGGTTATTTGCATCTATGTGGCATCTCTATTGGTTTAACTCTCCCAACCTTAAATGGGCCTTACTACTGCTACTTCCACCTTTAATGGTAAGGTGTTTTATTTGGAGGGATGTATTACTTTATGCTTTATTTTTGCTTTATTTTTTGATCAACGAACTCTTTTGCCAACAATATTTTGATTATGGATCCTACTGTTTCTCATTTTATGATTAAATTGTTATTCTCCTTTCCTCTTTCGAATTATATTCTGGGCACTTATCTCAATATTTAAATGCTATACAGATAACCTTATGGCTAATTTATCTGTTATTCTTCTATTATGGATGTGGCCCTCCTATGTTCCATAACCTTACCTCCACAACAAGGAGAGAAATTGCAATATCTTTGCTATTATAACTTCTTTTTGGATTGAATTATTTATTTCCATCCACTATTCATGTTATTTATTAGTCCGGCTGATATTATGTGTCTTGATGGATCTTAAAGATGGCTTTCCTTTGGACCACTTTATAACTCATGTTATACCATTGTTTTTTTACTTGCTTTTCTTATGGTTTAATTGTGTTGGATCGCCTTTTGTCGCAGTGCTTGGTTGGTTTCGATTGTTTTGCTAACTTCATCTCCCAACTGTAAGGAGAGAACCACCCTTATTTTTATTATTGTCTCTTTGCATTATTGGACTTAATGATTTCTTTCGCCTATTTTTTTTTTAGGATGGTAGTTCTTAACGCTCTCCTTTGTCTTGAAGGATTTCATTGATGGTTTACTTTGAACCCTTTCTATGGCAATGTTCCCCTGTTCTTAGCTTATATTATGGTTGGTGCAATAATTGTAGATGTTTTATTTGCTTATTGGATTATTGGGTCCATTATCCAGTTTGTATGGTATTGTTTGTTTTGTTTTTGATTGTTCTCTTGATTGGATTTACTTCCTAGTTTTTGCCCCATTGTTTTGCTATTTCCAACCAGGCTGCAGCTGATCACCTGATGGTTGAAGTATATCTAATCTGCTATTGTTTTTTCCCTATTGGTTCTGTTAGAATTGTGCAGATCACTATGATTATGCTATTGCCTAATTGGATATTAACCTATGCACTGTTTACTCTGAATGGGTGGATTTTTGGCCAGCTTGTTGGTAGTTACTGTCTTGGTTGTTGGCTAAAATGGATTATTGCTCAACAAGCTACTTCTGGGTTTTTGGAATCTTATCACCAGCAGGACTCTTTTAAGGTTTTTGGCTGCATGGTGGCTTTTGCTTTTTTGCTTATTATTGTTGTTTGCAATAGGGCTGCAGCTGATCATCACATGTTTGAGGCCTATCTAAACTGCTGCTGTGTATTCCATCTTGGTTCAGCTAGACTTGGCTAGACCAGTTCATTATCTACCTAGAATTTATCTTATGCATTGTCTATTTTGAATGGGTGGTTTTATGGCCAACTTGCTATTTTTTTCCTATCTTGGTTGTTTTTAATCGGATCATTAGGTTTTATGCCATTCATGTATCATGCTCCAGGTACATTTGGCTTTGTTTTGCTGATTGATTTTGCTAACCCCTTCTTCCCAACCTGTCAAGAGAGAAACTATAATTTTCTAGTTATTTTTATTATCTCTTTGCAGGATTGGTCTTACTTATGGTTTCTTTCAATGCTCGAGGATTTTGGTTTAGCAAGCTCTTTTACCTTGAAGGATTTTAATGTTGACTATCTTTTGAACCCCTTTGTTTATTTTTTTGCATCTTTCTTTTCAGGCTTATCATATGGCGGTGCAATAATTGTATTGTTGTTTGGTTGATGGTCATTATTGCCTGTGCTTTTGAATATTTTACCGAGATTCATGCGATCACGATGTTTGAGATCTACTTATCTGCTATTTTCTTCCTCTTGTTCTGCTAGATTTGTGCATCAATGAGATTATGCTTTTGCCTAATTTGATTTTAACCTATGCATTGTTTACTCAATGGATTTATGCCGGGTGCTATTACAACTGATTCTTGAGTTTCCGCCGCAGTCGATATGTCACCGATTGTCTTTACTTGGAGTTGTTTATGGTGGGGAGTAGCTTATTACCTGTGCCTTATGGTTCATCTAATCTGCTGTTGCATTCCCACCTCTCTGACAGACTGCAATTCGGCAATTTGGGCTTGGGATATGTCGCCTTTCCTTTTGTTACTAACTTGTAACATGGAGGTTGTTAACTTACAGCTTTCTCATTGCACTTCTTTTGGGGTATATCCCCGGTTGTTTCTTGCTACGAAGACTTGTTTTAATATTTATCCCATATGTTTGGGATGGGGTTAATTCCATGCTATTTTATTTGCCTTGCTGAATTTCAGTAGGTCTCTCTATTGGTCTTTTATGCTTCTTATCTCCGCATGGCCTTTTCTACTATTTTCCTGTGGTGGATCTTCGTGCTGATCTAATTAAACCCTTGGACCTGATTAAAAATATGGTAGACCTGATAATGATGGTTCACTTTCATTTGTGTTGGGATTCTCATGACATGGTGCCTAATATGATGACATTTACTGCATGGGATTTACCCATTCTCGCTTTCGCTTTCTTCTATTGATAGGCTTTGCTTTAGTTTGTAGGTTCTAAGGCTCAAAAGACTTTCAACAAATGGTTGCTATACAGTTTGTTGGCTATGATGGTGGATGATGATTTCACTCTTTTGATTGGTAGTAGCTTTGTGATGTAACCCTTCAAAGTATGGATACTCAGCATCTACCCCAACTTGGTGTGACTGAGCCTTCTATCACACTTCCTTATTATCTTTTCTTTATCCGCTTTCATTTTTCACTGTATTACCTTACCTTTTCTTTTTTTTTTTCTACAATTTTGTAGTGCAATTCTTTTGTTCTCTTGGTTTGTTCTTAGTGTCATTCTCTCATCCAAAGAGCTTTGGCCCTAATCTTCCATTGGCTTGTCTTGTTAATCAATTTGTATGTTTTCTTTCCTTATTTCTAATTTGCTTTTTGTTTTAGATAGGGATTTACTACTAGTCGATTGTAGCTCTTTGAGCAGTAGTTGTGGAGTTTATCCCCTTTAAGGGCCTTGTAACCCTTTTTGTGGCAATTAAATTCCCCCTATATGGGGTTTCCCCAAAAAAAAAAAATCCTAAAACCTAAACATTAAAATCTAAACCCTAAAAACCTAAAAAGCTTAAACCTAAACTAAATAAAACCTAAAAATAAAATAAATAAAAAAAAACCTAAACTTTAATAAAATAAAAAAATAAAATAAAATGAAAACTTAAACTAAAACCTACACTTATACCTAAACCTAAACCTAAACCTAATCCTAAAAAGAAAATAAAATAAAAAATAAAAACTAAACTCAAATAAATAAATAAAAACCTAAACTAAAGCAAAAAAATAAAAAATTTTAATAAAATAAAAACTAAACCGAAAATAAAAATAAATTAAACCTAAAATACAATAAAATAAAAATTAAAAAAAAAACCTAAACATAAACAATAAACCTAAATATAAATAAAAAATAAAACCTAAATCCTAAACTTAAAAAAACCTAAACCTAAAATAAAAATAAAATAAACTTAAACCTAAACTAAAATAGTAAACTAAAATAAATAAAATCTAAACCTAAACCAAGAAAATAAAATAAACTAAAATAAACCTAAACTAAAAAAAATAAAACCTAAAATCTAAACCTAAAAATAAATATAAAAAATTTAAACATAATCCAAAAAATAAAAATAAAACCTAAACATTCAAAATAAACCTAAACTTAAACCTAAACCTAAAGAACAAACAAAAATAAAAAACCTAAACTAAAAGAAATTAACCTAAAATGAATAAACTAAGCTAAATAAAAATATAAATAACTCTAAATCAAAATAAAAAATAAACTAAATAAACCTAAATCTGAGTTTACTTAATTTAAATAAATTAAAAACATTAAAAAAATAAAAAATAATTAAAAAAACTCTAACCCTAAACCCTAAACCTTAAAACCCTGAACCCTTAACCCTAAACCCCAAACCCTAAAACATACAAATATAAACCCTTAATCCTAAACCTAAAACATTAAACCCTAAACCCTAATCCCGAAAACCTACAAACCTAAAAAAAATAAACCTAAACTAAATAAAACTAAAAATAAAGTAAATAAAAAATCTAAACTTAAACCTAAACAAAAAAATAAAAAAATAAAAACTAAACTAAAATAAATAAACACATAAAAATAAAAACTAATCCTAAAAATAAATATAATAAACTAAATAAAAGCCTAAAATAAAATAAAATGATAAATCTAAAAATAAAAACCTAAATAAAAAAAAATAAACGTAAATAAAAATAAAAGAAACCTAAAATAAAATAAAATAAAAACTAAACCAAAACCTAAACCAAAAAAATAAACATAAAAATAAAAGCTAAAGATAAATAAAAATTAAAATCTAAACCCTAAACTAAAAAAAACCTAAACCTAAAATAAACAAAATAAAATAAACATAATCCTAAACTAAAATAAACTAAAATAAAAGAAATAAAGCCTAAACATAAACCTAAACCCTTAATTAAATAAAATAAAATAAACAAAAAATAAACATAAACCTAAACTAAAAAATAAAACCTAAAATAAACCTAAAATGAAAACTAAAAACCTTAACCTAGAAAAAAATAAAATAAAAACCTAAACCTAAACCTAAAAATGAAAAATAAACCTAAACCTAAAGATAAAAAAAATAAAACTAAATTTAAAAATAAAAATAAAAATAAACCTAAACCAAAATAAAAATATAAACTAAAATAAAAAACCTAAACTAAAATAAATAAACTTATAAAAAATAAACTAAACTAAATAAAAAAAACAAAAATAATAAAAATAATTAAAAAAATAAACTAAATAAATCAAAACTTACCGGTTTACTTAATTTTGAAAAAAAAACACTAAAGCCTAAAACCTAAACCCTATACCCTAAACCCTAAATCTTAAGCCCTAAACCTTAAACCCTAAACCTAAAAAAACAACCATAACCCTAAAGCCTAAACCTACAACCCAAAACCCTAAACCATTAAAAACCCTAAAACTAAAACACTAAATCCTAAACCCTAAACCCTAAACTAACTTTAATCCCTAAACCCTAAGCTAACCCTAAACCCTAAATCCTAAAAAACCCTAAGACTTAAACCCTAAACCTTAAAAGCATAAACCCTAAAAACCTATAACTTAAACCCTAAACCTTAAACTTAAACCTAAAGTAACTAAATAAATTAAAAAATGAACCTAAATCACTAAAACCAAATAATCCAAACCTAAACACTAAGAATGGGCAACCATGACTAAACACCACCATCAACCTTAGATAAAATGCATTAGGTGGAGGTAATTGCGCGGTGGTGGGGATTTGGAGGTGCTGGATATGGAGGTGGTGGAAAATGGTTCTAGAGGCTAAACTGTTACAATCGTGGTGGTGGCAGGAGAGATATATGATGGTGGATCCAACTAGAGGTAAAACATGGGAACCGAGAAATAAAAATGACCGATCCGATCCGCTACTTATGGAACTATGTCTTTATAGTAGAGATGGTTCAAATTATCTAGGGTTATTGATTTGCTATATGCACATTTTATCTATATCGTCACTGCCTAGAAAACTTGGTGTTACTTGGTTGATGAAATCAAAAGATGAAATGTTGAATCTAAATTTGTTCTAAAAAATAAAATCAAAAACCCTAAACCCTAAACTAAAACCTGAACCCTAAACCTAAAACCTAAAGCCTAAAGCCTAAACCCTAAACCTTGAAAACACTAAACCTAGAACCCTGAACCCTAAACCCTAAACCCTAAACCCTAAACCCTAAACACTAAATGCTAAACCCCAATCCCTAAACACTAAATCTTAAACCCTAAACTAACCCTAAACCCTAAACCTAAACTAAATAAAATAAAATAAAGTAAAAATAAACCTAAACCTAAACTAAAAAATAAAACTTAGAAATAAACCAAAAATAAAAACTTAAACCTAAAATTAAAAAAGTAAAATAAAAACATAAACCTAAACCTAAATGCAAAATATAACCTAAACCTATCACTTTACTTATTTTAAAAAAAATTCTAAACCCTAAGAAAACTCTAAACCCTAAACCCTAACCCTAAATCCTAATACTCTAAACCTTAAAACCTTAACCCTAAACCCTAAACCCTAAACCCTAAACTTAAACCTAAAGTAACTAAATAAATTAAAAAATGAACCTAAATCCCTAAAACTAAATAATCCTAAACCTAAACACTAAGAATGGGCAAAACCTAAAACATCACCCCAACCGTGCTTAGTCTAGACCCAGTGGAGGAGGTGGAGGTAATTGCAAAGTATGATTTGGAGTGGATATGGAGGTGGTGGTCTGAAAAGGTCTTGAGGCTAGGAGTGACTAAACAATGGTGGCAGGAATCGAGAATATGATGGTGATCCAAAAACTAGAATGGTTCCTAATGAGAAATAAGAACTAATCTGATCCTATATGGAACAATGTCCTTATAGTAGAGATGGTTCTAATTATCTAGGGTATTGATTTGCTATATGCCTGCACATTTTTTAACTATATCGCCACTTCTGTCTTAGAAAACATGGTGTTACTTGGTTGATGAAATCAAAAAGATGAAATGTTGAATCTAAATTTGTTCTATGTTTAAATAAAAATCAAAAAACCCTAAACCCTAAATTAAAACTTGAACCCTAAACCTAAAACCTAAAGCCTAAAGCCTAAACCCTAAACCATGAAAACACTAAACCTAAAACCCTGAACCCTAAACCCTAAAACCCTAAACCCTAAACCCAAACCCTAAACCCTAAACACTAAAAGCTAAACCCCAAACCCTAAACCCTAAATCTTAAACCCTAAACTAACCCTAAACCCTAAACCTAAACTAAATAAAATAAAATAAAGTAAAAATAAACCTAAACCTAAACTAAAATATAAAACTTAGAAATAAACCAAAAATAAAAACTTAAACCAAAAATTAAAAAAATAAAATAAAACATAAACCTAAACCTAAATGCAAAAAAAATATAACCTAAACCTATCACTTTACTTAATTTAAAAAAATTCTACTAAAGCCTAAACCCTAAACCCTAAACCCTAACCCTAAATCCTAATACTCTAAATCTTAAAACCTTAACCTTAAACCCTAAACCCTAAACCCTAAACCCTAAAAACCTAAAAACCTAAACATAAAAATAAAATATTAAAAAAACCTAAACCTAAATAAAATAAATAAAATAAAATAAAATGAAATAAACTAATAAAAATAAACAAAAATAAAATAAATAAAAACCTAAACTAAACTTAAAAAATAAAAGAAACCTAAGAATAAAAAACATAAATAAAATAAAAACTAAACAAAAAATAAAACTAAATAAAAACCTAAACATAAAAAATAAACCTAAAAATAAATTAGAAATAAAACCTAAACCCTAAACTAAAAAAAACCTAAACTTAAAATAAAAAAAAAAAAACCTAAACCTAAAATAAAATAAACTAAACTAAAATAAATAAAACCTAAACTTAAGCTTAAAATAAACTAAACCTAAACCTAAACCTAAACTAAATAAAATGAAATAAACCTAAAAAATAAACATAAATTAAAAGCTTAAAACCTGAACTTAAAAAGATAAAATAAAAACCTAAACCTAAACCTAATAGTTAAAAATAAAACCTACACCTAAAAAATAAAATAAAAATAAAACTCAAATAAAAAATAAACATAAACCTAAACCTAAACCTAAAAAATAAACTAAAATAAAGAACCTAAAGTAAAATAAATAAACTAAACTAATAAACATAAAAAAATTAACCTAAATAAAAATAAAAAATAAAATAAACTAAAATAAATAAAAAATAAACTAAATAAACTAAAATAAATAAAAAATCATAAACCCTAACCCTACACACAAAACCCTAAACCCAAAACCCTAAACCCAAAACCCTAAATCAACAATCTTAAACCAACAACCCTAAACCGTAAACCCAAACCCTAAACCCTAAACCATAAACCCTAAACCCTAATACTAAACCATAAACCCAAACCCCAAACCCTAAACCTAAACCTAAAGTAACTAAATAAATTTAAAAATAAATCTAAACCCTAAAAACAAATAAACCTAAACCTAAACCTAAACCCTAATAATGGGCAGAACATTGACGACAGGAACAACACTATCAACCAGGCTTAGTCTAGATTTGGCAATGGAGGCTAAAAAGGCGAAGCTATCAGGTGGTGGGGGATCTTGAGGTGCCGGTGCATATGGAGGTGGTGGTCTAAAGCAGGTATGGAGGGGAAGAGCGATGTTACAACCGGGTGGGGGGAGTGATCAAGGTTATGATGGTGGATCCCACGCGAGAGGCCGGATGGTTCATGGGAACTAGAACTCAAGAATGTGATCTAATCACGCTATGGAAATGTGTCTTTATAGTAGACAGTTCTAACAGGTTTTGATTTATTCTATGCATGCTCATTTTTTTATCCCTTTCATCGCTTTCATCTTAGAAAACTTCGTGTGTTACTTAGTTGATGAAATCAAAAAGAAGAAATGTTGAACCTAAATTTGTTCTCTGTTAAAAAAAAAACTAAAAACCATAAACACTAAACCAAAATTGAAAGCTAAACCTAAAACCTAAACCCTAAACCCTAAACCCTAAAACCCCTAAACCCTAAACCCAAAACCCTAAACCCTAAAACCCTAAATCTTAAACCCTAAACCCAAAAAAAACCTTAAATCCTAAAACCCAAACCCTAAACCCTAAACCCTAAACTATAAACTAAACCTAAACCCTAAACCCTAAAAAGCTAAAAATCTAAACCTAAACTAAATAAAACATAAAAATGAAATAAATAAAAAAGCTTAAAAATTAAAATAAAAATAAAAATAAAACCATAAACAAAACTTAAACCTAAACTTAAACCTAAACCTAAAAAGAGAATAAAATAAAAAAGAAAAACTAAAGTAAAATAAATAAATAAAAATCTAAACTAAACTAAAAAAATAGAAACCTAAACAAAATAAAACCTAAATGTAATATAAAAATAAAATAAACCTAAAATTAAATTAAATAAAAACTAAATAACCTAAACCTAAACGATAAACCTAAAAATATAACTTAAAAATAAATAAATAAAATAAAATCTAAACCCTAAACTAAAAAAAAACCTAAACCAAAAATTAAGATAAAATAAACATAAACTTAAACTAAAATAACCTAAAATAAAATAAATAAAACCTAAACCTAAATGAAATAAAATAAAATAAACTAAAAAAACATAAACCTAAACTAAAAAATAAAACATAAAATAAACCAAAAATAAAAACCTAAAACCAAAACCTAGGAGAATAAAATAAAAACCTAAACCTAAGCCTATAGATAAAAAAATAAAATCTAAATCTAAAAAATAAAATAAAAATAAAACTAAACAAAAGAACAAACATAAAACTAAACCTAAACCTAAAAAAAAAACTAAAATAAAAATCCAAAAATAAATTAAATAAACATAGAATAAATAAACTAAACTAAATAAACCGAAACTTATAAGTTTACTTAATTTTAAAAAAACCTTAAACCCTAAACTCTAAACCCTAAACACTAAATCCTAAACCCTAAACGCTAAACCATAAACCCTAAAACTAACCCTAAACCCTAAACAATAAACCCTTAACTAACCCTAAACCCAAAATCCTAAACCTTAAATCGTAAACCCTAAATCATAAACCCTAACATTAACCCTAAATCCTAAACCCTAAATCGTAGTATAAACTTGAACCTAAACCCTAACTAACTCCTAAACATTAAACTATAAACCTATAAA
Source organism: Cymbidium sinense (assembly GCA_021442155.1). Lineage (NCBI taxonomy): Eukaryota > Viridiplantae > Streptophyta > Magnoliopsida > Asparagales > Orchidaceae > Cymbidium > Cymbidium sinense. Next base: position 6,276,001 of record CM038217.1, read on the forward strand.
CCTAAAGAAAACCTAAACTAAACCTAAACTCTAAACCTAAACCTAAACCCTAACCTAACTAAACTAAACCTAAAACTAAAACCTAAAAGAAACACTAAACCTAAACCCTAAACTAACTATAAACTAAACTAAAACACTAAACCCAAAAACCCTAAACCTTAAACCCTAAACCCTAAATCCTAACCCTAAACCCTAAACCTTAAACCCTAAACCCTAAACATACAACCCTAAACCCTAAATCCTAAACCTAAAACCCTAAACATTATAACCCTAATCCCTAAAACCTACAAACCTAAAAAAATGAACCAAAACTAAATAAAACTAAAAATAAATTAAATAAAAAAATCTAAACCTTAACCTAAACAAAAATAAATAAATAAAATAAAAACTAAACTGAAATAAATAAACACCTAAAAATAAAAACTAATCCTAAAAATAAATATAATAAAATAAATAAAAGCCTAAACTAAAATAAAATAATAAACCTAAAAAATAAAAAACCTAAATAAAATAAAAACTAAACGTAAAATAAAAATAAAAGAAACCTAAAATAAAATAAAATAAAAACTAAACAAAAATCTAAACCAAAAAATTAAACATAAAAAATAAAAGCTAAAGATAAATAAAAATAAAATCTAAACCCTAAACTAAAAAAAACCTAAACCTAAAATAAATAAAATAAAATAAACATAATCCTAAACTAAAATAAACTAAAATAAAAGAAGTAAAGCCTAAACATAAACCTAAACTAAACTAAACCTAAACCCTTAATTAAATAAAATAAAATAAACTAAAAATAAACATAAACCTAAACTAAAAAGTAAAACCTAAAAATAAACCTAAAATGAAAACTTAAAACCTTAACCTAAAAAAAATAAAATAAAAACCTAAACCTAAACCTAAAAATGAAAAATAAAACCTGAACCTCAAAAATAAAATAAAAATAAAACTAAACTTAAAAATATAAATAAAAATAAACCTAAACCTAAATAAAAATATAAACTAAAATAAAAAACCTAAACTAAAATAAGTAAACTTATAATAAATAAGCTAAAATAAATAAAATAATAAAAATAATAAAAATAATTAAAAAATAAACTAAATAAATCAAAACTCACCGGTTTACTTAATTTTGAAAAAAAAAACACTAAATCCTAAAACCTAAACCCTATACCCTAAACCCTAAATCTTAAGCCCTAAACCTTAAACCCTAAACTATAAAACTAACCATAAACCCTAAAGCCTAAACCTACAACCCTAAACCCTAAACCATTAAAACCCTAAACCTAAAACACTAAACCCTAAACCCTAAACTAACCTTAATCCCTAAACCGTAAGCAAACCCTACACCCTAAATCCTAAAAAACCCTAAGCATTAAACCCTAAACCTTAAAAGCATAAACCCTAAAACCCTAAAACTTAAACCCTAAATCCTAAACTTAAACTTAAAGTAACTAAATAAATTAAAAAATGAACCTAAATCCCTAAAACCAAATAATCCTAAACCTAAGCACTAAGAATGGGCAGAACCTTGACGGCAGGAACATCATCGTCAACAAGGCTTAGTCTAGATCAAAGGGAGTCTGAGGTGGAGGTAATTGCAGGGTGGTGGGGATTTGGAGGTGCCGTGGATATGGAGGTGGTGGCAAAGGGTGGTTCTAGAGGCTAGAGGAGTGACTAAGGTTAGTTGGTGGTGAGGGAGAGATCGGGGATATGATGGTGGATCCAGCAACTAGAGAGGCCGCAGTGGTTCTGATGGGAACTGAAGGAACTGAAGAATGGCCGATCCGATCCGCTGCTTATGGAACTATGTCTTTATAGTAGAGATGGTTCTAATTATCGAGGGTTATTGATTTGCTATATGCGTGCACATTTTGTATCTATATGGTCACTTCTGTCTTAGAAAACTTGGTGTTACTTGGTTGATGAAATCAAAAAGATGAAATGTTGAATCTAAGTTTGTTCTATGTTTAAATAAAAATCAAAAGACCCCAAACCCTAAACTAAAACCTGAACCCTAAACCTAAAACCTAAAGCCTAAAGCCTAAACCCTAAACCCCGAAAACACTAAACCTAGAACCTGAACCCTAAACCCTAAAACCTTAAACCCTAAACCCTAAACCCTAAATGCTAAACCCCAAACCCTAAACCCTAAATCTTAAACCCTAAACTAACCCTAAACCCTAAACCTAAACTAAATAAAATAAAATAAACTAAAAATAAACCTAAACCTAAACTAAAAAATAAAACCTAAAAATAAACCAAAAATAAAAACTTAAACCTAAAATTAAAAAAATAAAATAAAAACATAAACCTAAACCTAAATGCAAAAAATATAACCTAAACCTATCACTTTACTTAATTTAAAAAAAATTCTAAACCCTAAAGCCTAAGCAGTAAACTCTAAACCCTAACCCTAACCCTAAATCCTAATACCATAAACCTTAAACCCTTAACACTAAACCCTAAACCCTAAACCCTAAAACCTAAAAACCAAAAAAGCTAAACATAAAATAAAAAAAAAAAAAAACATCAACCTAAATAAAATAAATAAAATAAAACAAAATGAAATAAACTAATAAAAATAAACAAAATTAAAATAATTAAAAACCTAAACTAAACTTAAAAAATAAAATAAACCTAAGAATAAAAAACATAAATAAAATAAAAACTAAACATAAAATGAAAATCAAATAAACTTAAAATAAAACTAAATAAAACCAAACAAAAAAAAACCTAAAATAAATAAGAAATAAAACCTAAACCCTAAACTAAAAAAAAACCTAAACATAAAATAAAAATAAAATAAATAAAATAAAATAAACGTAAATCGAAAATAAAATAAACTAAACTAAAATAAATAAAACCTAAACTTAAGCTTAAAATAAACTAAACCTAAACCTAAACCTAAACCTAAACTAAATAAAATAAAATAAACCTAAAAATAAACCTAAAATAAAAATTGAAAAGCTAAACCTAAAAAGATAAAATAAAAACCTAAACCTAAACATAATAGTTAAAAATAAAACCAACACCTAAAAAATAAAATAAAAATAAAACTCAACTAAAAAATAAACATAAACCTAAACCTAAACCTAAAAAAAAACTAAAATGAAAAACCTAAAGTAAAATAAATAAACTAAACTAATAAACATAAAAAAATATACCTAAATAAAAATAAAAAACAAAATAAACTAAAATAAATAAAAAAATAAACTAAATAAACTAAATAAACTAAAATAAATAAAAAATCATAAACCTTAAATCCTACACCCTAAACCCTAAACCCTAAACCCTAAACTCAAAACCCTAAACCAACAATCTTAAACCAACAACCTTAAACCGTAAACCCAAACTCTAAACCTTAAACCTTAAAAGCATAAACTCTAAAACCCTAAACCCTAAACTTTAAACCCTAACACTAAACCATAAACCCCAAACCCCAAACCCTAAACCTAAACCTAAAGTAACTAAATAAATTTAAAAATAAATCTAAACCCTAAAACCAAATAAACCTAAACCTAAACCTAAACCCTAAGAATGAAGTAACATAAAGAACAACATCAAACTGTGCTAGATTTGGCAATGGAGAAGAGGCAAATCATAGTGGGGATCTCTGGCACATGGAGGTGGTGGTCGAGCATGGGTATGGAGGGTGGAAGATCGAAGGAGGTTACAACCGTGGTGGCGTGGGGGGAGAGATCAAGGATATGATGGTGGATCCCACTGCTCGAGAGGCCAGGAAGGTTTTGATGGGGACTAGAGAATCTGAAGAACGACTGATCTAATCTGCTCCTTATGGAAATGTGTCTTTATAGTAGAGACAGTTCTAGTTATCTAAGGTTTTTGATTTATTCTATGCGTGCTTATTTTGTAATCCCTATCATCGCTTTGATCTTAGAAAACTTGGTGTGTTACTTGGTTGATGAAATCAAAAAGAAGAAATGTTGAACCTAAATTTATTCTCTATTAAAAAAAAAACTAAAAACCATAAACACTAAACTAAAATTGAAAGCTAAACCTAAAACCTAAACCCTAAACCCTAAACCTTAAAAAGCCTAAACCCTAAACCCAAAACCCTAAATCCTAAAACCCTAAATCTTAAACCCTAAACCTAAAAAAAACCTTAAATCCTAAATCCCAAACCCTAAACCCTAAACCCTACACTATAAACTAAACCGTAAACCGTAAACCCTAAAAAGCTAAAAACATAAACCTAAACTAAATAAAACATCAAAATAAAATAAATAAAAAAGCCTAAACCAAAAAATAAAAATAAAAATAAAAATAAAAAAAATAAAAAAAACTTAAACCTAAACTTAAACCTAAAATTAAACCTAAACCTAAAAAGAATATAAAATAAAAAATAAAAATTAAAGTAAAATAAAATAAATAAAAATCTAAACTAAACTAAAAAAAATAAAAAACCTAAAAGTAAAACCTAAATGTAATATAAAAATAAAATAAACCTAAAATTAAATAAAATAAAACTAAATAACCTAAACCTAAATAATAAACCTAAAAATATAACTTAAAAACAAATAAATAAAATAAAATATAAACCCTAAACTAAAAAAAAAAACCTAAACCAAAAATTAAGATCAAATAAACATAAACATAAACTAAAATAAACTAAAATAAAATAAATAAAACCTAAACCTAAACCTAAACCTAAACTAAATAAAATAAAATAAACTAAAAAAATATAAACCTAAACTAAAAAATAAAACATAAAATAAACCTAAAATAAAAACCTAAAACTTAAACCTAAAAGAATAAAATAAAAACCTAAACCTAAGCCTATAAATAAAAAATAAAATCTAAATCTAAAAAATAAAATAAAAATAAAACTAAACAAAAGAACATACATATACCAAAACCTAAACCTAAACCTAAACCTAAAAAAAAACTAAAATAAAAATTCTAAACTAAATTAAATAAACTAAACTAAATAAACTGAAACCTACAAGTTTACTTAATTTCAAAAAAACCTTAAACCCTAAACTCTAAACCCTAAACACTAAATCCTAAACCCTAAACTCTAAACCATAAACCCTAAAACTAACCCTAAACCCTAAACAATAAACCCTTAACTAACCCTAAACCCAAAATCCTAAACCCTAAATCATAAACCCTAACATTAACTAAATCTAAACTAAATCAGAAAAAACTTGAACTTAAACCTAAACTAACCTAAATACTAAACTATAAACCTAAAACCTAAAGTTTAAAACTAAACTCCTAAACTCTAAACTCTAAACCCTAAAAACCTAAACCCTAACCTAACTCTAAACTAAACCTAAAACTAAAGTTTAAACACTAAACTTAATCCTAAACTAAACCTAAACATTAAACTAAAACTAATAAACCTAAACTCTAAATTCTAACCCTAAACCTAAACTTAAACTTAAACCTAAATATACAACCCTAAACTAAACCTTAAAACTCTAAACTTAAACTCTAATCTAAACTAACTAACCTAACCCTAAACTCTAAAACCATAAACCCTAAACTTTAAACACTAAACCCCAAACCCTAAACCCTAACCCTAAAATGCTAAATCTAAAAACTTTAAATCCTAAAATTTAAACCCTAAACACAAACCTTAAACCCTAAAACTAACCCTAAATCCTAAACCCTAAACCTTCAACCCTAAACACTAAACTCTAAACCCTAAAACCCTAAATCCTAAAGCCTAAAGCCTAAAGCCTAAACCCTAAAAACCTGAACCCTAAACCCTAAAATGTTGAACCTTAAACCCTAAACCCTAAACCCTAAACCCTAAACCATAAAACATACAACCCTAGACCCTAAACCCTAAACCCCCAAAAACATAAACCTAAAAATAAAATAAATGAAATACCTAAATTTAAACAAAATAATAGCCTATACTTAAATCTAAACCTAAAAATGAAATAAAATAAAAAATAAAAAGTAAACTAAAATAAAATAAATAAAATCCTAAACTAAACTGAACAATAAGATAAACATAAAAATAAAAAACCTAAATAAACTAAATACTAAACATAAAATAAAAATAAAATAAAACTAAAATAAAATAAAATAGAAACTAAATATAATCTTAAACCTAAAAATAAACCTAAAAATAAATAAAAAATAAAGTTCAAACCTTAAACTAAAAAAAACCTAAACCTAAAATAAACATAAACCTAAATTAAAATAAACTAAAATAAAATAAATAAAACCTAAACCCTAAACTAATCCTAAACCCTAAACCCTAAATTGTAAACCCTAAACCATAAACCCTAACACTAACCCTAAATCCTAAACCAAAACACTAAAGCCTAAAACCTTGAACCTTAAACCCTAAACTAACCCAAAACCTAAAATCCTAAAGCCTAAAGCCTAAACCCTAAACTAAAAACCCTAAACCCTAATCTAACCCTAAACCCTAAACCATAAACCCTAAACCATAAAACCCAAAACCCTAAAGCCTAAACACTAAACCCTAAATCTTAAACCCTAACCCTAAACCCTAAACCCTAACACACTAAACCCAAAAACCCTAAGCCCTAAACTAAATCCTAAACCCTAACCTTAAACCATAACCTTAAAACTAACCCTAAACCCTAAACTTACAGCCCTAAACACCTAAACCCTAAACCCTAAAACCCTAAATTCTAAACTTTAAACCCTAAACCCTAAACCTTAAACCTAAAACACTAAACCCTAAACCATAAATCATAAAAGCTAAAACCCTAGACCCTAAACTGTAAACCCCAAACCCTAAACCATAAACCCCAAATCGTAAACCTTAAACCTTAAAAACCTAAACCTAAACTAAATAAAACCAAAAATTAAAATAAATTAAATAAAACATAAAAAATAAATAAAATTAAAAACCTAAACCTATATAAAATAGAAACCAAAACTAAAACCTAAACCTAAACCTAAACCTAAACCTAAAAATAAAATAAAAATAAAAACTAAATAAAAATAAAATAAATAAAACCTTAACTAAACTAAAAAAGTCAAATAAACATAAAAATAAAAACCTAAATAAAATAAAATAAAAACTAAACATAAAATAAAAATAAAATAAACATAACATAAAAATTAAATAATAACCTATACCAAAAAAATAACCCAAAAATAAAAAAATAAAAAAAATTAAAGAACTAAACCTAAACCCTAAACTAAAAAAAACCTAAACCTAAAATAAATAAAAGAAAATAAATATAAACCTAAAATAAAATAAACTAAACTTAAATAAATAAAACTTAAACCCTTAATCCTAAACCCTAAACCCAAAACCGTAAACCATAAACCCTAAACCCTAAACCCTAAAACCCTAAACCCTAAATCCTAAACCCTAAACCCTAAACCCTAAATTGAAAACCCTAAACCCTAAACCCTAAAAACCTAAACCTAAACTAAATATAACCAAGAAATATAATAAATAAAAAAAATCTAAACCTAAATAAAATAAAAATAATAAAAATAAAATAAAAACCTAAACTAAAACCTAAACCTAAACTTAAACCTAATCCTCAACCTATAATAAAAATAAAAATAATAAAAACTAAACTAAAATAAAATAAATAAAAACTTTAACTAAACAAAAAAATAAAATAAACCTAAAAGTAAAATCTAAACATAAAAGAAAAATAAAATCACCATAAAATAAAAACTAAATAAAAACCTAAACCTAAGCAATAAACCTAAAAGTAAATAAAAAATAAAACCTAACCTAAAATAAATAAATAAAAAATTAAACTTTGACAAAAAAAAATTAAGCCAAAATAAATAAAAGCTAAACCTAAACCTAAAATAAACTAAACCTAAACAAAAACATAAACTAAATAAAATAAAATAAACTATAAATAAACTTAAACCTAAAGATAAACCTAAAAGAAAAACCTAAAACCTAAACCTAAAAAAAGTAAAAAAAAAACCTAAACCTAAACCTTAAAAAGTAAAATAAAACCTAAACCTAAAAAATAAAGTAAAAATAAAACTAAACTAGAAAAATAAACGTAAACATAAACCTAAACCTAAAAAATAAACTAAAATAAATATGCTAAACAAAATAAAATTAAAAAATAAACCTAAACCTACCAGTTTCTTTAATTAAAAACAAACCCTAAACCCTAAACACTAAATCCTAAACTCGAAAACCTAAGCCCTAAACCCTAAAACTAACCTTAATCCCTAAACCCTAAGGCTACAACCCTAAACCCTAAACAAAACCTTAACCCAAAACCCTAAACCCTAAACCCTAAACACTAAACACTAAACCTTAACCCTAATCCTTAAACCCTAAACGCTAAGCCATAACCCTAACCTTAACCCTAAACTCAAATCCTTAAACAATAAACCTTACCCTAAAAACTATAAATAAACCTCTAAACTAAAATACTAAAACCCTAAACCCTAATGTTAAAACTATAAACCCTAAAAATTAAAACCTAACCTAAACCCTAAACTCAAAACCTTAAACCCTAAAGTTTAACACTAAACCTAAAACATAAACCCTAAACTCTAACCCTATACTCTAAACTAAAACCAAACACTAAACTCAACCTAAATGTAACCTAAACTTAAACCATAAACCTAAAACCTAAACCATAAAACCCTAAACCCTAAACCCTAAACCATAAAACCCTGAATGTTAAACCCTAAACCCTAAACCCTAAACCCTAAACCCTAAAACCTACAACCCTAAATCCTAAATCCTAACCCCAAACCTTAAACCCTAAATTATAAACCCTAAACCATAAATCTTAAACCCTAAAAAACTAATAACCTAAATCTAAAATAAATAAAACCTAAAAATAAATTAAATAAAAAACCAAAACCTAGATAAAAAAAACCTAAACTAAAATGTAAAGCTAAACCTAAACCTAAACCTAAAATAAAATAAAATAAAAAATAAAATTAAAATTAAAATAAAATAAATAAAAACTGAAACTAAACTAAAAAAATAAAATAGTCCTAAAAATAAAAAACCTAAATAAAATTAAAAATAGATGTAAAATAAAAAGAAAATAAACCTAAAATAAAATAAAAAAACTAAAAAAAACCTTAAGCAAAAAAATAATCCTAAAAATAAAACTTAAAAATAAAAAAAAATTAAACCTATTGCCCTAAACTAAAAACAACCTAAACCTAAAATAAACAAAATAAAATAAACATAAACCTACACTTAAATAAACTAAACTAAAATAAATAAAACCCAAACCCTAAACCCTAAACCCTAAACCCTAAACCTAAACCCTAAACCTAAACCTAAACTCTAAACCCTAAACCCTAAACACTAATCTCTAAAAACCTAAAAACCTAAACTTAAACTAAATAAAACCTAAAAATAAAATAAATAAATAAGCTAAACTTAAATAAAATAAAATAAAAACCTAAACTAAAATCTAAACCTAAACCTAAAACTAAAAATAAAATGAAATAAAATTATAAAATTAACAAAAATAAAATAAATAAAAACCTAAACTAAACTAAAACAAAATAAACCTAAAAATAAAAAACCTAAATAAACTAACCCTAAACCATAAACCCTAAATCGTAAACCCTAAATCGTAAACCCTAACACTAACCCTAAATCCAAAACACTAAACCCTAAAGCCTAAAACTTGAACCTTAAACCCTAAACTAACCCTAAACACTAAACCCTAAACCCAAAAAACCATAAAGCCTAAAGCCTAAACCATAAACCCTAAACCCTAAACCTTAATCTAACCCTAAACCCTAAGCTAACCCTAAACCCTAAACCAAAACCTAAACCCTAAAGTTTTAAACACTAAACTAAACTCCTAACCTAAACACTAAATTCTAAAATACAAACTAAAACTATAAACTTAAACCCTAAACTAACCCTAAACCTAAACTCTAAACCTTAAACTCCTAAACCTTAAACTTAAAACACTAAACTCAACTAAGTCTAATTCTAAATCAGAACCTTATACCTTAAACTATAAACCTAAACTTAAACCCTAAACTTAAACTAAACTTAAACCTTATAATAAACTCTAAACTATGTTCTAAACTAAACTCAACCTCACCTTAAACTAGAAACCCTAAACCATAAACTTTATAACCTGTTTTAAACCTAAACTAACTAAACCCTAAAACATGAAACCTAAACTCTAAACTTAAACTTAACTTAAACTCCTAATTGACCTTAAACTCTATGTAACCTAAAACTCTAAATCCCAAAAAAAACCTTAAACCCTAAACCCTATACCCTAAACCCTAACCCTAAAATGCCAAACCCTAAACTCTATACCCTAAACACACCTTAAACCATAAAACTAACCCTAAACCCTAAACCTTCAACCCTAAAAACTAAACCCTAAACCCTAAAATCATAAACCCTAAAGCCTAAACGATAAACCCTAAACCCTAAAACCCTGAACCCTAAACCCTAAACCTTAAACCCTAAACCATAAAACATACAACCCTAGACCCTAAACCCTAAACCCCTTAAAATGTAAACCTAAATAAAATAAAACCTAAAAATAAAATAAATAAAATACCTAAAATTAAACAAAATAATAACCTAAACTTAAACCTAAACCTAAAAATATAATAAAATAAAAAATAAAAGTAAACTAAAAATAGATAAATAAAACCTAAACTAAACTAAATAATAAAATAAACATAAAAATAAAAAACCTATATAAATTAAAAACTAAACATAAAATAAAAATTAAATAAAATAAAATTAAATAAAACAAAAACTAAATAGAATCCTAAACCTAAAAAATAAACCTAAAAATAACTAAAAAATAAAACCTAAACCTTAAACTAAAAAAAAAACCTAAACCTAAAATAAACATAAACCAAAATTAAAATAAAGTAAACTAAAATATATAAAGCTTAAACACTAAACTAATCCTAAACCCTAAACCTTAATCCCTAAATCCTAAACTGTGAACCCTAAACCATAAACCCTAACACTAACCCTAAATCCTAAATTCAAAACCTTAAAGCCTAAAACCTTGAAGCTTTAACCCTAAACTAACCCTATACCCTAAACGGAAAACCCAAAAAACCCTAAAGCCTAAGCCCTAAACCTAAACCTCCATCCCTAAACACTGTTAACCTAAATCCTAAACCACAAAACCTAATTAAAGTTTAAATAAACTAAACTAACTAAACCCTAAACTTTATATTAAACCTAAAACCTCCTAACCTAAACTCCAAACACTAAACCCTAAACTAACCCTAAATCCTAACCTAACTAAACTTAAACTTAAACTAACCTAAACCCTAAACCCTAAACCTAAACTCCTAAACTTAAACTCTAAACCTAAACCCTAAACTCAACCTTAAACCCTAAACCCAAAATAACCTTAAACTTAAACCCTAAAATACTAAACCCAAAGTTTAAACTAAACCCTAAACCTAAACTTAAACTCCTAACCCTAAACCCTAAAAACCCTAAACACTAAAGCCTAAACACAACACTCTAAACCCTAAAACCTAACCCTAAAATACTAACCCCGAAAGCCCTAAACCCTAAACTCTAAAGCCAAAACACAAACCCTAAACCATAAAACTAACCCTAAAACTAATCCTAAAACCTAAACCCTAAACCTTCAACCCTAAACCCTAAACCCTAAAACCCTAAACCTTAAAGACAAAACTGTAAACCGTAAATCGTAAAACCCTAAACCCTAAATGCTAAACCCTAAACCCAAAACCATAAAATCTACAACCTATACCCTAAACCCTAAACCCCTAAAAATGTAAACTTAAACAAAATAAAACCTAAAAATAAAATAAACAAAAACATAAACCTAATTAAAATAATAATGTAAACATAAACTTAAACCTAAAAATAAAATAAATTAATAAAATAGAAACTAAACTAAAATAAAATATGTAAAAACCTAAACTATACTAAAAAATTAAATGAACATAAAAATAAAAAACTTAAATAAATTAAAAGTTCAACGTAAAATAAAAATAAAATAAAACTAAAATAAAGAAAATAAAAAGTAAATAATATCCTAAAACTAAAAAAGAAACCTAAAAATAAATTAAAAATAAAACCTAAACCTTAAACTAAAAAAAATGTAAACCTAAAATAGACATAAACCTAAATTAAAGTAAACTAAACTAAAATAAATAAAACCAAAACCCTAAACCCTAAACCCCAAACCCTACCCTAAACCTTAAACCCTAAACTGAAAACCCTAAACCTTAAATGCTAAAAACCTATAAACCTAAACCAAAACTAAATAAAACCTACAAATAAAATAAATAAGAAAACTTAAACCTGAATAAAATAAAAAATATAAAATAATAAAAACCATAACTAAAACCTAAACCTAAACCTAAACCTAAAGGTAAAAATAAAATTAAATAAAATATGAAAGCTAAACTAAAAGAAAATAAATAAAAACCTAAACTTAACTAAAAAAATAGAATAAACCTAATAAAGCAACCTAAATGTAAAATAAAATATAATTAACCTAAAAAAAATAAAATAAGAACAAAATAGATCCTAAACTTAACCAATAAACCCAAAAAATAAAACCTAAAATATAAAAAAATAAAACCTAAACCCTAAACTAAAAAAAACCTAAACCTAAAATAAAATAAAATAAACCTAAAGCTAAATTTAAATAAACTAAACTAAAATAAATAAAACCTGAACCTAAACCTAAAATAAACTAAACCTAAGCCCAAAGCTAAAATAAAAAAAATAAAAAAAATAAAAAAAAACTTAATCATAAAAATAAACCTAAAATAAAAACGTAAAACCTAAACTTAAAAAAAAAGTAAAATAAGAAACTAAACTTAAACCTAAAAATAAAAAATAAAACTTGAACTTTAAAATATAAAATAAAACTTAAACCTAAAAATAAACTAAAAATAATACTAAACTAAAAAAATAAATGTAAACCTAAACCTAAACCTAAAAAATAAACTAAAATAAAAAATTTAAACTAAAGTAAATAAACATAAAATAAATAAATTAAACTAAAAAAAATAAACCTAAATAAACATATAAAATAAACTAAATAAACTAAATAAACCTAAACCTATTAGTTCCTTTAATTTTTTTTAAAGAAAACCCTAAACACTATATCCTAAACCCTAAACCCTAAAACTAACCCTAAACATTATACCCTAAACCTACAACCCTAAACCCTAAACTCTAAACCCTAAAAAACCCTTAACCCTAAACCTTAAACACTAAACCCTAAAACCTAAATTAACCCTAAACCATAAACCCTAAGCGCTAAGCCAAAAAACCTAAACATTAAACCCTAAACCCTAAACCCTAACCCTAACCCCTAAACAAAGTTTAAAGTATAAACCCTAAACTAAACTAAACAAAACTAAAAGTTTTAAACCTAAACCTTAATCTAACTTAAAGCCTGTTAAACTAACCTAAACCATAAAATCTAAAATTTAAACCTAAAACTAAACCCTAAACTATAAACCTACACCTTATACACTAAACTCCTAAACCTAAGCTTAAACCCTAACTAACTCACTTTAAACTAAAACCCTAAACCCTATAACCCTAAGATTTAAACCCTAAACCCTAAAAACATGAAAACCTAAACCCTAAACCCTAAACCTTTGAACATAAACTCTAATCTAACCCTAAACCCTAAACATTAAACCCTAAACCCTAAACCCTAACCCTAAAATTCTAAACTATAAAATGCTAAACCCTAAACTCTAAACCTAAACATAATTCTTAAACCCTAAAACTAACCCTAAACTCTAAACCCTAAACCATCAACCCTAAACACTAAACCCTAAACCTTAAAACTGTAAACCCTAAAGCCTAAACCCTAAACTCTAAACCCTAAAACCTTGAACCCTAAATGCTAAACCTTAAACTCTAAACCCTATAACAACCAACCCTATACCCTAAACCCTAAACCCTAAACCCTAAACCCCTAAAAATGTAAACCTAAACTAAATAAAACCTAAAAATAAAATAAGTAAAATACTTAAATTTAAACAAAATAATAACCTAAACTTAAACCTAAACCTAAAAATAAAAAAAATAAAAAATAAAAAACTAAATAAATAAAAACCTAAACTAAACTAAATAATAAAATAAACATAAAAATAAAAAACCTATATAAACTAAAAACTAAATGTAAAAAAAAAACAAAAATTAAATAAAACATAAACTAAATAAAATCTTAAACCTCAAAAATAAACCTAAAAATAACTAAAAAATAAAACCGAAATAATAAACTAAAAAAAAACCTAAACCTAAAATAAACATAAACCAAAATTAAAATTAAGTAAACTAAAATAAATTAAACTTAAACCCTAAACTAATCCTAAACCCTAAACCTTAAACCCTAAACCCTAAACTGTGAACACTAAACCATAAACCCTAACACTAATCTTAAATCCCAAGCTCAAAACACTAAAGCCTAAAACCTTGAACCTTAAACCCTAAACTAACCCTATACCCTAAACGAAAAACCCAAAAAAACCCTAAAGCCTCAACCCTAAACCCTAAACCAATAACCCTAAACCCTAATCTATCCCTAAACTCTAAGCTAACCCTAAACCGTAAACCACAAAAACCCAAAACCCTAAAGCTTAAACACTAAACCATAAAACTTAAACTTTAACCCTAAACCCTGAACCCTAAACCCTAAAATGCTAAACCAAAAAATCCTAAACCCTAAACCTTAACCCTAAGCCCAACACACTAAACCCTGAAACCTACAACCCTAAACCCTAAACTTATAACTTTGAAACCTTAAAAAACCTAAGCTAAATTAAATCAAAACTTAAACTCTTAACCTAAACTAAACCTAAACTCTAAACCTAAACCTAAGTCCTAAACCTTAAACTAACACTAACCTTAAACTAAACTAATCCTAAAACCTATAACCTAAGTTTTAAACTAACTAACTTAAAACCTAAACTAAACTAAACCTAATCCTAAACCCTATACCCTAAACCCTAATCTAACCCTAAACCCTAAGCTAACCCTAAACTCTAAAGCCTAAACACTAAACCCTAAACCCTAAACCCTAACCCTAAAATACTAAACCCTAAAACCCTAAACCCTAAACTCTAAACCCTAAATACAGACCCTAAACCCTAAAACTAACCCTAAAACCTAAACCATAAACCCTAAAATCCTAAAAATGTAAACTTAAACAAAATAAAACCTAAAAATAAAATAAACAAAAACATAAACCTAACTAAAATAATAATGCAAACATAAACTTAAACCTAAAATAAAATAAATTAATAAAATAAAACTAAACTAAAATAAAATAAGTAAAACCTAAACTATACTAAAAAAATTAAATGAACATAAAAATAAAAAACTTAAATAAATTAAAAGTTCAACGTAAAATAAAAATAAAATAAAACTAAAATAAAGAAAATAAAAAGTAAATAATATCCTAAAACTAAAAAAAGAAACCTAAAAATAAATTAAAAATAAAACCTAAACCTTAAACTAAAAAAATGTAAACCTAAAATAAACATAAACCTAAATTAAAGTAAACTAAACTAAAATAAATAAAACCTAAACCCTAAACCCTAAACCCCAAACCCAACCCCAACCTAAACCCTAAAAAAACCCTAAACCTTAAATGCTAAAAACCTATAAACCTAAACCAAAACTAAATAAAACCTACAAATAAAATAAATAAGAAAACCTAAACCTGAATAAAATATAAAATATAAAATAATAAAAACCATAACTAAAACCTAAACTTAAACCTAAACCTAAAGGTAAAAATAAAAATAAGTAAAATATGAAAGCTAAACTAAAAGAAAATAAATAAAAACCTAAACTAAATTAAAAAAATAGAATAAACCTAATAAAGCAACCTAAATGTAAAATAAAAATAAAATTAACCTAAAAAAAATAAAATAAGAACAAAATAGGATCCTAAACTTAACCAATAAACCCAAAAATAAAACCTTAAAATATAAAAAAATAAAACCTAAACCCTAAACTAAAAAAAACCTAAACCTAAAATAAAAATAAAATAAACCTAAAGCTAAATTTAAATAAACTAAACTAAAATAAATAAAACCTGAACCTAAACCTAAAATAAACTAAACCTAAGCCCAAAGCTAAAATAAAAAAAATAAAAAAATAAAAAAAACTTAATCATAAAATAAACCTAAAATAAAACGAAAACCTAAACTTAAAAAAAAAAGTAAAATAAGAACCCAAACTTAAAACCTAAAAATAAAAAATAAAACTTGAACTTTAAAATATAAAATAAAACTTAAACCTAAAAATAAAATAAAAATAAAACTAAACTAAAAAAATAAACGTAAACGTAAACCTAAACCTAAAAAATAAACTAAAATAAAAAATTTAAACTAAAGTAAATAAACATAAAATAAATAAATTAAACTAAAAAAAATAAACCTAAATAAACATATAAAATAAACTAAATAAACTAAATAAACCTAAACCTATTAGTTCTTTTAATTTTTTTTAAAGAAAACCCTAAACCCTAAACCCTAAACACTATATCCTAAACCCTAAAAAACCCTTAACCCTAAACCTTAAACACTAAACCCTAAAACCTAAATTAACCCTAAACCATAAACCTGCTTAAGCTAAAACCTAAACATTAAACCCTAAACCCTAAACCCTAACTCCTAACCCTAAACCCTAAAACTAAAGATAAACCTAAACCTCTAAACTAACATCAAACTTAAACTCCTAACCCTAAAAGCCTTAAACCTAAACCCATCTAACCTAAAGCCTAAAACTAAACCATAAATCTTTTAAACCCTAAAACCCTAAACCCTAAACCATAAACCCTACACCTTATACACTAAACCTTAAACCCTAAGCCCTAAACCCTAGACCCTAACCCGCACCTTAAACTACAAACCCTAAACCCTATAACCCTAAGATTTAAACCCTAAACCCTAAAAACATGAAAACCTAAACCCTAAACCCTAAACCTTTGACCATAAACTCTAATCTAACCCTAAACCCTAAAACTAAACCCTAAACTTAAACCCTAACCCTAAAATTCTAAACTATAAAATGCTAAACCCTAAACTCTAAACCTAAACATAATTCTTAAACCCTAAAACTAACCCTAAACTCTAAACCCTAAACCATCAACCCTAAACACTAAACCCTAAACCTTAAAACTGTAAACCCTAAAGCCTAAACCCTAAACTCTAAACCCTAAAACCTTGAACCCTAAATGCTAAACCTTAAACCCTAAACCCTATAACAACCAACCCTATACCCTAAACCATAAACCCTAAACCCTAAACCCCTAAAAATGTAAACCTAAACTAAATAAAACCTAAAAATAAAATAAGTAAAATACTTAAATTTAAACAAAATAATAACCTAAACTTAAACCTAAACCTAAAAATAAAAAAAAAAAAATAAAAAATAAAACAAAAATAAATAAAACCTAAACTAAACTAAATAATAAAATAAACATAAAATAAAACCTATATAAACTAAAACTAAATGTAAAAAAACAAAACTAAATAAAACATAAACTAAATAAAATCTTAAACCTCAAAAACAAACCTAAAAATAACTAAAAAATAAAATCGAAACAATAAACTAAAAAAAACCTAAACCTAAAATAAACATAAACCAAAAGTAAAATTAAGTAAACTAAAATAAATTAAACTTAAACCCTAAACTAATCCTAAACCCTAAACCTAAACCCTAAACCCTAAATCAAACACTAAACCATAAACCCTAACACTAATCTAAATCCCAAGCTCAAAACACTAAAGCCTAAAACCTTGAACCTTAAACCCTAAATTAACCCTATACCTAAATAAAATCAAAATCCTAAAGCAACTAAACCTAAACTAACTAAACCCTAATCTATCCTAAACTAAAACCTAAACTAGAACTAAAAACCTAAACCTAAAGTTAAACACTAAACTATAAATAACTTTAACTTAACCTAAATAAAACTAAACCTAAACCTAACTCTCCAAAACTAAACTCTAACTAAACTAAACCTTAAACTATAATTTTGAAACCTTAAAACTTAAACCTAAGCCTAAATTCTAAATCAAAACTTAAACCTAACTAAACTAAACCTAAACCTAAACCTAAACCTCTAAACTTAAACCCTAACACTAATTTTAAACCTAAACTAATCCTAAAACCTATAACCTTGTAATTAACTAACTTAAAATACTAAACCTAAAGTTTAAACCCTAATCCTAAAACTAAACCTAAACTCTAATTTAACCCTAAACCCTAAACCCTAACCCTAAAATACTAAACCCTAAACCTTAAACCCTAAACTTAAACCTAAACTAACTAAACCTAAAACTAACCCTAAAACCTAAACCATAAACCCTAGAACCCTAAACCTTAAAGCCTAAACTATAAACCCTAAATCGTAAAACCCTGAACCCTAAATCCTAAACTCTAAACCCTAAACCATAAAACCTACAACCTATACCCTAAAGCCTAAACCCCTAAAAATGTAAACCTAAACTAAATAAAACCTAAAAACAAAAAAAATAAAAAACCTAAATCTAAATAAAATAATAACATAAACTCAAACTTAAACCTAAAAATTAAATGAATTAATAAAATAAAAACTAAACTAAAATAAAATAAGTAAAAACCTAAATTATACTAAAAAATTAAATAAACATAAAAATTAAAAACCTAAATAAATTAAAAGTTAAACGTAAAATAAAAATAAAATAAAACTAAAATAAAGAAAATAAAAAGTAAATAAAATCCTAAACCTAATAAAGAAACCTAAAAATATATTAAAAATAAAACCTAAACCTTAAATTAAAAAAAAGTAAACCTAAAATAAACATAAACCTAAATTTAAGTAAACTAAACTAAAATAAATAAAACCAAAACCCTAAACCCTAAACCCCAAACCCTAAACCTTGAACCTTAAACCCTAAACTAAAAACCCTAAACCTTAAAGGTCTAAAAACCTATAAACCCAAACCTAAACTAAATAAAACCTATAAATAAAATAAATAAGAAAACTTAAACTTAAATAAAATAAAAAATAAAAAATAATAAAAACTTAAACTAAAACCTAAACCTAAACCTAAACCTAAAGGTAAAATTAAAATTAAATAAAATATAAAAGCTAAACTAAAAGAAAATAAATAAAAACCTAAACTAAACTAAAAAAAATAGGATAAACCTAAAAAAAACAACCTAAATGTAAAATAAAAAGAAAATTAACCTAAAATAAAATAAAATAAGAATAAAATAGAAACCTAAACCTAAGCATTAAAATTAAAAATAAAAGCTTAAAATAAATAAAAAATAAAACCTAAACCCTAAACTAAAAAAAAAACCTAAACCTAAAATAAAAATAAAATAAACCTAAAGCTAAATTTAAATAAACTAAATTGAAATAAATAAAACCTGAACCTAAACCTAAAATAAACTAAACCTAAGACAAAGCTAAACTAAATAAAATAAAATAAATGGAAAAAACCTAATCCTAAAAATTAACCTAAAATAAAAACGTAAAACCTAAACATAAAAAAAGTAAAATAAAAACCTAAACCTAAACCTAAAAATAAAAAATAAAACCTGAACTTTAAATATAAAATAAAACTTAAACCTAAAAATAAAATAAAAATAAAACTAAACTAAAAAATAAACATAAACGTAAACCTAAACCTAAAAAATAAATTAAAAAAAATTTAAACTAAAGTAAATAAACATAAAATAAATAAATTAAACTAAAAAAACTAAACCTAAATAAACATATAAAATAAACTAAATAAACCTAAACCTATTAGTTCCTTTAATTTTTTTTTTAAAAAAAACCCTAAACCCTAAACCCTAAACACTATATCCTAAACCCTAAACCCTAAAACTAACCCTAAACAACATACCCTAAACCTACAACCCTAAACCCTAAACCTGAAACCCTAAACCCTAAAACTAAAATTAACCCTAAACCATAAACCCTAAGCACTAAGCCATAAAACCTAAACATTAAACCCTAAACCCTAAACCCTAACCTTAACCCTAAACCCTAAAGCCTAAACCCTAAAACCCTAACATTAAACCCTAAACCCTAAACCTAAACTAAAACCTTAACTAAAGCTAAAACTAAAACCCTAAACTTTATTCAACCTAATCCTAACCTAAAATAAACTAAACCTAAACCCTAAAGCTAAACACTAATACTAAAACCCTAAACTTAAAATCTAAACCTAAAACTATAAACCCTAAACTCTAAACCTAACCTAAAACTAAACTAACCTAAACCTAAACTACTTAAACCCCAAAACCCAAAACCCTAAAACCCTAAAACACTAAACCCTAAACCCTACAACCTAAACCCTAAAACACTGAACCCTAAAACCCTAAACCATAAAACCTAAAGCCCTATATCCTAAACCCAAAACTCCAAACCTCAAACCCCAAACTTTAAACCATAAACCCTAAACCATAAACTTTAAACGCTAAAAACCTAAAAACATAAACCTAAACTAAATAAAACCTGAAATTAAAATAAATTAAATAAAACCTAAAAATAAATAAATTAAAAAAACCTAAACCTATATAAAATAGAAACCTAAACTAAAAACTAAACCTAAACCTAAACCTAAACCTAAAAATAAAATAAAATAATAAGTAAAAACTAAATTAAAATAAAATAAAATAAATAAAACCTTAACTAAACTAAAAAAATAAAATAAACCTAAAAATAAAAACCTAAATAAAATAATAACTAAACATAAAATAGAAATAAAATAAACATAAAATAAAAATTGAATAATAACTTATACCTAAAAAATAACCAAAAAATAAGACCTAAAAGTAATTAAAGAACTAAACCTAGGCCCTAAACTTAAAAAAAAACCTAAACCTAAAATAAATGAAAGAAAATAAACATAAACATAAACTAAAATAAACTAAACTAAAATAAATAAAACATAAACCCTTAATCCTAAACCCAAAACCCAAAACCCTAAATCAGTAAAGCCTAAACCCTAAACCCTAAAACCCTAAACCCTAAACCCCAAACCCTAAACCCTAAACCCTAAACCCTAAAACCCTAAACTCTAAACCCTAAACCTAAAACTTACAACCCTAAATCCTAAACCCTAAACCCTAAACCCCAAACCCTAAACCCTAAACCCTAAACCCTAAACCCTAAACCCTAAAACCTAAAAACCTAAAACCCTAAAAACCTAAAAACATAAACCTAAGCTAAATATAACCTAGAAATAAAATAAATAAAAAACATAAACCTAAAAAAAATAAAATTAATAAAAATAAAATAAAAAGTTAAAAAAAACCTAAACCTAAACCTAAACCTAAAACAAAAATAAAAATAATAAAAACTAAATTAAAATAAAATTAAATAAAAACCTAAACTAAACTAAAAAAATAAAATAAACCTAAAAGTAAAACGTAAACATAAAAGAAAAATAAAATCAACCTATAATAAAAATTAAATAAAACCTAAACCTAGGCAATAAACCTAAAACTAAATAAAAAATAAAGCCTAAACCTAAAATAAATAAATAAAAACATAAACCTAGACTAAAATAAACTAAGCCAAAATAAATATAACCTAAACCTAAACCTAAAATAAACTAAACCTAAACTAAGTAAAATAAAATAAACTAAAAATAAACCTAAACTTAAAGATAAACCTAAAATAAAATCATAAAACCTAAACCTAAAAAAAGTAAAATAAAAACCTAAACCGAAACCTTAAAAAATAAAAATAAAACTTAAGCGTAAAGAATAAAATAAAAATAAAACTAAACAAGAAAAATAAACGTAAACCTAAACCTAAACCTAAAAAATAAACTGAAATAAAAAACCTAAACTAAACTAAATAAGCTAAATAAAAAAAAAATAAACCTAAACAAAAATATAAAATAAACTAAATAAACCTAAACCTACCTATTTGTTTAATTAAAAAAAACCCTGAACGCTAAACCCTAAACCCTAAACATTAAATCATAAACCTAAAACCTAAACCTAAACACTAAACTAACCTAATCCCTAAACCTAAGTTACAACCCTAAACTAAAACCCTAACCTAAAACTAAACCCTAAACCCTAAACACTAAACACTAAATCAGAACTCTAATTCTAAACCTAAACTCCTAACCTAACCTAAACTAATCCTAAACTATAAACCTTAAAACCCTAAACTTAAACAATAAACCTTAAATCATAAACTCTAAACACTAAAACCTAAAAACCCTAAACTCTAAGATAACCTAAAACCTTAAACCCTAAAACCTAAACCAAAGTTTTAACACTAAACCTAAATTCTAAAATTAAAACTATAACCTAAACCTAAACCCTAAACTACAACCTAAATTAACCTAAACCTAACACTAAACTCAAACCTTAAACCATAAAACCCTAAGCCCTATACCCTATACCCTAAACCCTAAACCCTAAATTGTCAAACCCTGAATGTTAAACCCTAAAACATAAACCTTAAACCCTAAACCCTAAAGGCTACAACCATAAACCCTAAACCTTAAACCCCAAACCATAAACCCTAAACTATAAACCTTAAACCATTAACCTTAAACCCTAAAAAACTAAAAACCAAAACTTAAACTAAATAAAACTTAAAAATAATATAAATAAAAAAAACAAAACGTAAATAAAAAACCTAGACTAAAACAAAAAACTAAACCTAAACCTAATCCTGAAAAAAAATAAAATAAAAAATAAAAAATAAACACTAAATTAAAATAAAATAAATAAAAACTTAAACTAAACTAATAAAATAAATTAAACTTAAAAATAAAAAAATTAAATAAAATAAAAACTAGATGCAAAATAAAAATAAAATAAACCTAAAATAAAATATAATAAAAACTAAAAAAAATCCAAACCTAAAAAATAATCTAGAAGATAAAACTTAAAAAAAAGAAAAATTAAACCTAAAGCCCTAAACTAAAAAAATCATAAACTTAAAATAAACACAATAAAATAAACATAAACCTAAACTTAAATAAATTAAATTAAAATAAATAAAACCTAAACCCTAAACCCAAAACCTAAACCCTAAAATCCTAAACCCTAAACCCTAAATCGTAAACCTTAAACCCTAAACCCTAAACTCTAAAAACCTAAAAACCAAAAGTTAAACTAAATAAAACCTAAATATAAAATAACGAAAATAACTAAACCTAAATAAAATAAAAAATAAAAACCGAAATCAAAATCTAAACCTAAACCTAAAAATAAAATGGAATAAAAAATATATAATTAACAAAAATAAAATAAATAAAAACCTAAACTAAACTAAAAATAAAATAAACCTAAAAATAAAAAACCTAAATAAAATAATACCTAAACATAAAATATAAAAAATAAAGGTAAAAAAATATAAAATAAAAACTTAATAAAAACCTAAACCTGAACAATAAACCATAAAAAACCTAAAATTAAATTAAAAAAACCTAAACCCTAAAGAAAAAAATACAAAACCTAAAACATAAATAAAATAAACCTAACCATAAACTAAAATAAACTAAACTAAAATTAATAAAACCTAAACTAAAACCAAAAATAAACTATACCTAAACTTAAACCTAAACTAAATAAAATAAAATAAACTAGAAATAAACTTAAACGTAAACTAAAAAATTAAACCTAAAAATAAACCTAAAAGAGAAACCTAAAACTTAAACCTAAAAAAATGAAATAGAAACCTAAACCTAACCCTAAAAATAAACAATTAAACCTAAATCAAAACAATTAAATAAAAATAAAACTAAACTAAAAAATAAACGTAAACCTAAACCCAAACCTAAATGATAAACTAAAATAAAATCAAAACTAAAATAAATAAATTATACTAAATAAAAATAAAAAATAAAGCTAAATAAAAATATAAAATAAACTAAATAAATTGAATAAACCTAAACCTATCGACTTAATTAATTTATCTAGAAAAAAACCCTAAACCCTAAACATGCAACACTAAACTTACAACCCCCTAAACCCTAAACACCCTAAACCCTAAAGCCTAAACCGTAAACCCTAAAGCCTAAAGCCTAAAGATTAAACCCTAAATCATAAACCTTAAATGCTAATACCCTAAAACCCAAAACCCTAAACCCTAAACCCTAAAAACCTAAAAACCTAAACCTAAACTAAATAAAGCCTAAAAATAAATTAACTAAAAAACTAAAACCTAAATATAATAAAATATATAAATATTAAATAAAAATGTAAACTAAAACATAAACCTAAATCTAAACCTAAACCTAAAATAAAATAAAATAAAAAATAAAAACTAAACTAAAACAAAATAAATAAAAACCTAAACTAAACTAAAATATAAAATAAACCTAAAAGTAAAACATAAACATAAAATAAAAATAAAATCAACCTAAAATAAAAACTTAATAAAAACCTAAACCTAAGAAATAAACCTAAAAATAAATAAAAAATAAAACCTAAATCTTAAACAGAAAAAGCACCTAAATCTAAAATAAATAAATAAAAACATAAACCTAAACTAAATAAACTAAACTAAATAAATAAAACCTAAACCTAAAATAAAGTAAAACCTAAAAATAAACCTAAACTAAATAAAATCAAATAAACTAAAAATAAGCCAAAAGCTAAAAATAAACTTAAGCTAAAAACCTAAATCGTAAACCTAAAAAAGTAAAATAAAAACCTATACCTAAACCTAAAAATAATAAATAAAACCTAAACTTAAAAAATGAAGTAAAAATAAACCAAAACTAAAAAAAAATAAACATAAACCTAAACCTAAACCTAAACCTAAAAAATTAACCAAAATAAAAACTTAAACTAAAATAAATAAACATAAAATAAATAAACTAAACAAAATAAAAATAAAAAATAAATTTTAAAAAAATATAAAATAAACTAAATAAATTAAAAAAACCTAAACCTATCGATTTCTTTATTTATAAAAAAATTCTAAACCCTAAACCCTAAATAATAAATCCTAAACCTAAGTTTACAACCTAAACTATTAAACCTAACTAAACCTAAATTTAAACCTAAACCTAAACCTAAACTAAACATAAACCCTAAACACTAAATAATAAATCAGAATCTAATCTAAATGAAACCCTAAACCTAAACCTAACTAAACCTAAACTATAAACTAAACTTAAACCTAAACTAACCCTAAACCCTAAACCCTAAACCCTAAACCCTAAAGCTTAAATCATAAACCTTAAACCTTAAACTAACCATAAACCCTAAGTTAACCCTAAACCCTAAACAAAAAAAACCTTAAACCCTAAAGCCTAACAATAAACCCAAAACCCTGAAACTTAAACCCTAACCCTAAACCCTAAACCTTAAACCTAAACCTAAAACTAAACCCTAAACCTAAACTTAAACTTAAACCTAAACCTAAACCATAAAACATATAACCCTAAACCCTAAACTGAAAACCACAAACCCTAAACCCTAAACCTTAAACCATAAACCATAAACCATAAACCTTAAACCCTAAAAGCCTAAAAACCTAAACCTAAACTAAATAAAACCTAAAAGTAAATAAAATAAAAAATTTAAACCTAAATAAAATAAAAACCTAAAATCAAACCTAAACTTAAACCAAAACCTAAACCTAAAAAAATAATAAAATAAAAACCTAAACCTAAAAAATAAACCTAAAAATAAAACTTAAAAATAAATAAAAAATTAAACCTCAACCCTAAACTAAAAAAAATAAACCTAAAATAAACAAAATAAAATAAACATACACCTAAACTCAAATAAACTAAACTAAAATAAATAAAATCGAAACCCTTAACCTTAAACCCTAAACCCTAAACCCTAAACTCTAAAAACCTAAAAAAAAAAAACCTAAACTAAATAAAACCTTAAATAAAAAAATAAAAAAACCTAAACATAAATAAAATAAAAAGTTAAATAAAATAAAAACCTAAACTAAAACATAAACCTAAATGTCAAAATATAAAATTAACTAAAATAATAAATAAAAACCTAAACTAAACTAAAAATAAAATAAACCAGAATAAAATAATACCTAAATGTAAAATAAAAATAAAATGAACCTAAAATAAAATAAAATAAAAACTAAATAAAAACTAAAACCTAAATAATAAACTTAAAAAAAACCTAAAAAACTTAAACCCTAAAAAAACAAAAAAAAAAACAAAACCTAAAAAAAACCTAAACCTAAACTAAAATAAATAAAACCTAAACCTAACCTAATATAAACTAAACTAAAACCTAAACATAAATAAATTAAAATAAAATAAAGTAAAAATAAACCTAAACCTAAACCAAAAACCTAAAACTTATACCTAAAAAATAAAATAAAAACCTAAACTTAAACCTAAAAATAAAAAATAAAACCTAAACTTAAAAAATAAAATAAAAATAAAACTAAACTAAAAAAATAAACATAAACAAAAACCCAACCCAAAAAAATAAACTAAAATAAAAAACCCTAAACTGAAATAAATAAAATAAACTAATTAAAAAAATAAATCTAAATAAAAATATAAAATAAATTAAATAAACTGAATAAACATAAACCTATAGGTTTACTTAATTAAAAAAAACTCTAAACCTTAAGGACAATAAGTTAAACACTAAATCCTAAACCGTAATCCCTAAAATACAACCCTAAACCTACAACCTTAAACTCTAACCTAACCCTAACCCTAAATCCTAAACCCTAAACCCTACAAACCCTAAACTCTAAAGCCTAAACCTTTAACCTTAAACCCTAATCTAACCATGAACCCGAACCTAACCCAAACCATAAACCCCAAAAACCATAAATCCTTAAAACCTAAACTAAATAAAACATAAAAATAAAATAAATAAAAAACCTAAACCTAAATAAAATAAAATAAAAAATAAAATAAAACCAATACTAAACTAAAATAAATATAAAACCTAAAACTAAAATAAAATAAAATAAAATAAATAAAATAAATAAATAAATAAAACCTAAACTAAACTAAAAAATATAAAATGAACTTTAGAATAGAAAACTAAATGAAATAAAAAAACTAAATGTACAATAAAATAAAATAAACCTAAAATAAAATATAATAAAAAACTAAATAAAATCTTAAACCCAAAAAAATAAACCTAAAAATAAAGAAAAATTAAAACCTAAACCCTGAACAAAAAAACCCTAAACTTAAAATAAAAATAAAATAAATAAAATAAAATAAACCTAAACATAAAAAAATAAAATAAAAACCTAAGCAAAAACTTTAAAATAAAAAATAAAACCTAAACCTAATAAATAAAATAAAAATAAAACTCAAATAAAAAATAAACCTAAAGCTAAAGCTAAACCTAAAAAATAAACTAAAATAAAAAACCTAAACTAAAATAATAAACCTAAACTAAAATAAGTAAACCTAAAATAAATAAACTAAACTAAATAAAAATAAAAAATAAACTTAAATGATAAAAAAGTATACTAAAATTTTAAATAAATAAACTAAACTAAATATACTAAACAAACCTAAACCTATCGGTTTACTTAATTTAAACCCCAAAAAAAAATAATAATAAAAAAAAAACCCCAAAAAAACCTAAACCCTAATCCCTAATCCATAACCCTAAACCTTAAACCCTAAAAGTATAAACCCTATAACCTTAAACCCTAAGCCCTAAACCCTAAACCCTAAACCCAAACCTAATCCATAAACCCTAAATACCAAAATCTAAATCTATACCTAAAGTAACTAAATAAATTAAAAAATAAACTGAAACCCTACAACCTAATAAACCTAAACCTAAAGCTAAACCCTAAGAATGGGCAGAACCTTGACAGCAGGAACATCACCATCAACCGTGCCCCTAGATCTGAGTGGAGGCTAAGGCGAGGCGACATTATCAGGTTGATGTGGGATTTGGAAGTGCTAGTGGATATGAGGTAGGGTCGAGCAAGGTGGTGGTTATGAAGGGAGGCGGACAGAGGTTACAACCAGTGGTGAAAGGAGAGATCGGGATATGATTATGGATCCGCCATAATCAGGCTTTACAAGGAGACAGTTCTAATTATCTTGGTTTTGATTTGTTTTATGCGTTTTTATATTTGTCACTTGTGTCTTAAAAAACTTGGTCTATTACTTGGTTGATGAAATCATAAAGAAGAAATATTGTATCTAAATTTGTTCTCTATTAAAAAAAACCCAAAACACTAAAAATAAAACCTAAACCCTAAACCCTAAACCCTAAACCCACCCTAAACCCTAAAAACCCTAAACCCTAAACCCTAAACCCTAAAACTTAACCCCTAAACCTTAAACCCTAAGCCCTAAACCCTAAAATCTAAACCCAAAACCTAAAATCCTAGAACTTAAACCCTAAACCATAAACCCTAAACTCTAAACTAACCTGAATCCTAAATCATAAACCCTAAAAATTTAAAAACCTAAACCAAAACTAAATAAAACCAAAAAATAAAATAAATAAAAAGCCTAAACCAAAATAAAATAAAATCAAAACTTAAACTAAAACCTAAATCTAAACCTAAACCTGAAAAGAAAATTAAATAAAAATAAAAACTAAACTAAAATAAAATAAATAAAAAGCTAAACTAGACATAAAAAAAAAATAAAAGAACTCAATAAAATAAAAAACTAAACATAAAATAAAAATAAAAAACCTTAAATAAAAAAAAATAAATACAAATAAAAATAAAAATAAAAATAAACATAAATAAATAAAATAAAATGAATTGAAATAAATAAACAATAAACTAAATAAACCTAAACATACCAGTTTACATAATTTAAAAAAAAAATCGAAACCCTAAACCCTAAACCTCAAACCCTAAATCTACAACCCTAAACCTTAAACAATAAACCCTAAACCCTAAACCCTCAACCCTAAACCCTAAACCCTAAACACCAAAACACTAAATCCTAAACCCTAAACCCTAAAAACCTAAAAACCTAAACCCAAAACCTAAAAAATAAAATAATATAAAAAATAAAAACTAAACTAAAACAAAATAAATAATAACCTAAATTAAACTAAAAAATCAAATAAATCTAAAAATAAAAACATAAATAAAATTAAATCTTAACGTAAAATAAACATAAAATAAGCCTAAAATAAAATAAAACAAAAGTTAAATAAAAACCTAAACCTAAAAATAAAACACAAAAAAATAAAAAATAAAACCCAAACCACAAACTTAAAAAAAACCAACACCTAAAATAAACAAACTAAAATAAACCTAAACCTAAACTAAAATAAACTAAATTTTATAAATAAAACCTAAACATAAACCTAAAATAAACTAAACCTAAACCCTAAACTAAATAAAATAAAATAAACTAAAAATAAACTTACACCTAAATTAAAAAATAAAACCCTAAAATAAACCTAAAATAAAAACCAAAAACCTAAACCTAAAAAAAAAAACTAAACCTAAACCTAAGAATAAAAAATAAAAATAAAACTAAATTAAAAAATAAACATAAACCTAAAATAAACAAACTAAACTAAATAAAAATATAAAGATAAATAAAATAAAAAAATAAACTAAAATAAATAAATAAAAATAACCTAAATAAACCTAAACCTACCAGTTTTCTTTATTTAAAAAAAAACCCTAAGCCCTAAACCCTAAACCTAATATAATGTAATTAAATAAATTTAAAAATAATCCCAAACCTAAACCTAAACCTTAACCCTAAGAATAAAGTAACCTTGACAAATAAACATCACTAACTGGATCAATATTCAAATTGAGGCGAAGGTGGAGATGGAGGTTATCGCAGGGGTGTTGGGGGATCTGGAGGTGCTGGTGGATATGGATGTGGTGGTCGGGGTAGTGGTGGTCATGGAGGTAGGAGGAATGATGGAGGTACTGTGGTGGTGGGAGAGATCAAGGATAAGATGGTGGATCCCGCTACTCGAGATGTCAAGGTGGTTCTGATGGGAACTGGAGAAATTGATGAACGATCTATCTAATATGCTCCTTATTTAACTGTGTCTTTATAGTAGATAGTTTATCTATGGTTTTGATTTACTCTATGCATGCTCATTTTTGATCTAATCGCTATCTTAAAACTTGGTGTGTTACTTGGTTGATAAAATCAAAAAGAAGAAATGTTGAACTTGAATTTGTTCTCTGTTAAAAAAAAATCTAAAACCCTAAACCCTAAACCTAAAACCTAAATCCTAAACCCTAAACCCTAAACCATAAAACCTAAACCTAAACCCTAAACCTAAAACATAAAACCCTAAACCCTAAACCTAAAACCATAAAACCTAAATCAAAGTTTAATACAATCCTAAACTAAACCTAAACCCTAAAACCTAAACCCTAAAACCCTAAACCCTAAACACTAAACCATAAAACCTAAACCTAAAACCCTAAACTAAAAACTAAACCCTAAAACCCTAAATTAAACCTTAAAACCTAAACCTAAAGCTAAACCCTAAACTTTAAATGTAAACCTAAACTAACACTAAACACTGTTTAACCCTAAAACCTAAACCTTAGTTTTACACTACACTCTATTTTAGATATGATTGTGTTTAGATTGGTGTAATAAAGTTCATACTATCAACAAGGTGTTACCTCCTAAAGTTTGTTGGCTGGATGTTTTCACCCTTTGGTATGGTAGTAGCTCATAAACCCTTCTAATGAAGTTTGATGCTCAATATCCGCCTAATTTGGTGTGATTGAGACCTTTCAACTTATTATCACTCAAATTTATCTATTATTACTTACCTAATCTCCTTTAGTGTCACTTTGCCTGATTCTCCTTGTTCTCTTGCGTGTTTATAAGCTCTCTTACAACCATAAACCTTAATCTTCCTTTCGATTATTATGTTAATATTGTATCTTTTGATTGCTTTAATGTTTTCTCTTGCTTTGATGTACTTAGATGGGATTTACTCTAAATTGTAGCTAAATTCTAGTTTATCCTCTTTAAGGATCTTGAACCCTTTTTTTGTAATATAGACTATAGGGGTTTCCTTAAAGAAAAAAAAAACCCTTAAAACCTAAACCTTAAACCCTAAACCCTAAAAACCCTAAACCATAATGCCTAAACACTAAACCCTAAACCCTAAACCCTAAACTCTATACCCCAACCCTAAACCCTAAAATATATTACCCTAAACCCTAAAACCCTAAACCTTAAACCCTAAACCCTAAAAACCTAAAAACCTAAATCTAAACTAAATAAAACCTAAAAATAAAACAAATAAAAAACCTAAACCTAAACCTCAAAATAAAATAGAATAAACTATTAAAATAAATAAAACCTAAACTAAATTAAAAAATAAAAGAAAACTATGAATAAAAAACCTAAATAAGAAAGGAACTAAACTTAAAATAAAAATAATATAAACCTAAAAGAAAATAAAATAAAAACTAAATAAAAACCTAAACCAAAAAATAAACCTAAAGATAAATAAAAACTAAAACCTAAACCCTAAACTAAAAAAAACCTAGACCTAAAATAAAATTAAAATAAACAAAATAAATAAACTTAAACCAAAACAAAAATAAACAAAACTAAAATAAATAAAAACTAAACCTAAACCTAAAATAAACTAAACCTAAACCATAAACTAAATAAAATAAAATAAAGTAAAAATAAAAATAAAGTAAAAAAATAAAACATAAAAATAAACCTAAAACCTAAACTAAATGAAGCCTAAAAATAAAATAAATAAAAAAACTTAAACCTAAATAAAAAAATAAAATAAAATAAAAACATGAATTAAAACCAAATCCTAAACCTAAACCCAAAAAGAAAGTAAAATAAAAATTAAAACTAAGCTAAAATAAAATAAATAAAAATATAAACTAAACTAAAAAATAAAAAACCTAAATAAAATGAAAATAAATCCTAATATTAAAATGAAATAAAGCTAAAAAAATAAAATAAAAACTAAATAAAAACTTAAACCTAAAAAATAATAACTAAACCCTAAACTAAAAAAATAAAACCTAAACATAAAATAAAAAGAAAATATACCAAAACCACAACTAAACTAAACTAAACTAAAATAAATAAAAACTAAACCAAAACATAAAATAAATTAAACCTGAACATAAACCTAAAATATTAAAAATAAAATAAACTAAAAATAAACCTAAACCTAAACTAAAAAAATCAAACCTAAAATTAAACCTATAAAAAAAACCTAAAACATAAACCTAAAAAAAACCCTAAACCTTAACCTAAAAATAAAAAATAAAAGCTAAACCTAAAAAATAAAATAAAAATAAAATTAAAGTAAAAAAATAAACTTAAACTTAAACCTAAACATAAAAATAAACTAAAATAAAAAACTAAGATAAAATAATTAAACCTAAATTAAATAAACTAAACTAAATAAAAATAAAAATAAGCCTAATTCAAAATAAAAAATAAAATAAACTAAAATAAATAAAAAATAAACTAAATAAACTAACCTACCTTTACTTAATTAAAAGAAAACCCTAACCCTAAACCGTAAACCTTAAATCTTAAACCTACAACCCTAAACCTACAACACTAAACCCTAAACCTAAATCCTAAACACTTAACTATCCCTAAACCCTAAATAAAATAAATAAATAAATAATAAAAAAACCCTATCCCTAAACCCAAAACCCTAAAATAAACCCTAAACCCTTAAGCGTCAACCCTAAAACCTTAAACCTGAAACCCTAAACCCTAAACCAGAAACCCTAAACCCTAAACCCTAAACCGTAAACCCTAAAACCTATAACCCTAAACCTTACACCCTAAACCCTAAACCGTAAATCCTAAACCCTAAACCCTAAAAATCTAAAAACCTAAACCTAAACTAAATAAAACTTAAATATAAAATAAATAAAAAAACCTAAAACTAAATAAAATAAATAAAAGAAAGTAAAATAAAAACCTAAACTAAAACTTAAACCTAGACCTAAACTTAAACCTAAACCAAAATAAAATAAAATAAAAACTAAAACTAAACTAAAATAAAATAAATAAAAACTTACACTAAACTAAACTAAAACCTAATAAAATATAAACTAAAAGTAATATACAAATAAAATAATCCAAAAATAAAATAAAATCTAAACGTAAGATACAACTAAATGTAAACCTAAACCTAAACTAAAAAATAAAACCTAAAAATAACCTAAAACCTATAACCTTAAACCCTACACCCTAAACACCAAACCGTAAATCCTAAACCCTAAATCCTAAAAACCTAAAAAACTAAACCTAAACTAAATAAAACCTAAATATAAAATAAATAAAAAATCTAAAACTAAATAAAATAAATA
This sequence comes from Cymbidium sinense, assembly GCA_021442155.1. NCBI lineage: Eukaryota > Viridiplantae > Streptophyta > Magnoliopsida > Asparagales > Orchidaceae > Cymbidium > Cymbidium sinense. Next base: position 6,309,216 of record CM038217.1, read on the forward strand.
AAAGAAAGTAAAATAAAAACCTAAACTAAAACCTAAACCTAGACCTAAACTTAAACCTAAACCTAAAAATAAAATAAAATAAAAACTAAAACTAAACTAAAATAAAATAAATAAAAACTTACACTAAACTAAACTAAAAAAACCTGAATAAAATATAAACTAAAAGAAATATACAAATAAAATAATCCAAAAATAAAATAAAAACTAAACCTAAGATACAACTAAATGTAAACCTAAACCTAAACTAAAAAATAAAACCTAAAAATAACCTAAAACCTAAACCTAAAAAATAAAATAAAAACCTAAACTTAAACATAAAAATAAAAAATAAAGCCTAAACCTAAAAAATAAGCTCAAATAAAAATGTAAACTAGAATAAATAAACCTAAAATAAATAAACTAACCAAAATAAAAAATTTAACCTAAATAATAAAATAATAAAATAAACTAAAATAAATTAAAAAATAACTAAATAAACTTAAACCTATCAATTTTCTTAATTTTTTAAATAAAACCTAAATCCTAAGCCCCAAACCCTAAACCCTATATCCCAAAACCCTAAACCCTAAATCCTAAAACTAACCCTAAACCCTAAACCCTAAACCTACAATCCTAAACCCTAAACTAACCCTAAACCCTAAACGCTAAATAAAAAAAATAAAAAAAATCCTTACCCTAAACCCTAAACCCTAAACCCTAAAACTCAAAACCCTAAATCCTAAACCCTAAATCCTAAACTCTAAACCCTAAACCCTAAAACCTACAACCCTAAACCTAAATTAAATAAAACCAAAAAATAAAATAAATAAAAAAACCTAAACAAAAATAAAATAAAAATAAAATAAAAATAAACATAAACAAAAACCTAAACCTAAACCTAAATCTAAACTAGAAAATAAAATAAAATAAAATAAACTAAAATAAAATATATAAAAACATAAACTAACTAAAAAAATAAAAATCTTAAATACAATAAAAACTAAACCTAAAATAAAAATAAAATAAACCTAAAATAAAATAAAATAAAAAATAAATAAAATCCTAAACCTAAAAAAAAATTAAAACCTAAACCCTAAACAAAAAAAAATACCTTAACCTAAAATAAAAATAAAATAAACCTAAACCTAAACCTAAATTAAAATAAATAAAACATAAACCTAACCTAAAAAATAAAACCTAAAATAAAAACCTAAAACCTGAACCTAGAGAAATAAAATAAAAGCCTAAACCTATACCTAAAAATAATAAAATAAAACCTAAACCTAAAAAATAAAATAAAAATAAAATTAAACTAAAAAATAAACCTAAACCTAAACCTAAACCTAGAAAATAAACTAAAATAAAAAACCTATACTAAAATAAATAAACCTGAAATAAATAAACTAAAGTAAATAAAAATAAAAAATAAACCTATATAAAAATTAAAAGTAAAATAAACTAAAATAAATAAAAAATAAACTAATTAAACTAAATAAACCTAAACCTACTAGTTTACTTAATTCAAAAAAAATATAAACCCTAAATCCTAAACCCTAAAACCCAAAACCCTAAACCCTAAAACCTAAAACCTTAAACCCTAAACCCTAAACATTAAACCTACAACCTAAACCCTAAACACTAAGAAACCCTAAGCCCTAACCCTAAGCCCTAATCCCTAAAAGCATAAACCCTAAAACCCAAAACCATAAACCCTAAACCCTAAACCCTAAACCCTAAACCCTAAACCCTAACCCTAAACCCTAAACCCTAAACCCTAAACCCAAACCCTAAGCCTCTGCCTAAAGTAACTAAATAAATTAAAAAGTAAGCCTAAACCATAAAACCTAATAAACCTATATCTTAACCTAAACCCTAAGAATGGGCAGAACCTTGATGGCAGGAATATCATCGTCAACTAAGCTTAATCTAGATCTGTAGGTGGAGGCAAAGGCGGATGCATCCATTATCATAGTGGTGGTGGGGGATCTGGAGATTTTGGTGGATATGGGGGTGGTGGTTAGAGCAGTGGTGGTTATGGAAGCGAGAGGAATGATGAAGGTTATATTCATGGTGGTGGCAGAGTGAGAGATTGGGGATATGATGGTGGATTTCGCTACTCGAGAGGCTGGTTGTCGATGGGAACTGGAAATCAAGAACGGCCAATGACCGCTTATGGAACTGTCTTTACACTAGATACCATTCTAGTTATCTAGGGTTTTTTTATTTTTTCTATCAGTGCTCAATTTTTATCAATGTCATCCCTTGTGTCTTAGAAAACTTGGTGTGTTACTTGGTTGATCAAATTGAGAAGAAGACATGTCAAATCTAAATTTATTCTTTGTTAAAAAAAACTAAAAACCTAAAACCCTAAACTAAAACATGAACCCTAAATGAAAAATGTAAACGCTAAACCGCAAAACACCTAAACCATAAACCCTAAATCATAAATCATAAAACCATAGCCCCTAAACCTTAAACCCTAAATCCTAAACGATAAACTCAAAAAATAAAAAAATAAGAAAATGCTTAAACCCTAAACCCCAAACCTCAAAACTTGTACTAATTCTAAATCCTAAACCCTAAACTTTAAACCTCAAACCTTAAACCTTATACTAATCCTAGACCCTAAACACTAATTCCTAATCCCTAAACTCTAAAAAGCTAAAAACTCGAACCAAAACTAAATAAAACCTAAAAATAAAATAAATAAAAAAACTAAAACCAAAATAAAATATAAACATAAATTAAAACCTAAACCTAAACTTAAACATAAACCTAAACCTTAAAAAAAATAAAAATAAAAACTAAATTAAGTTAAAATAAATAAAAACCTAAACTAAAAAAAAAATCAAAAACCTAAATAAAATAAAAACTAAACCTAAAATAAAACTTAAATAAACTTAAATTAAAATAAAATAAAAAACTAAATAAAAACTTAAACCTATAAAATAAACTTAAAAATAAAACCTAATAATAGATAAAAAATTAAATCCTAAATGCTAAACTAAAAAAAAAACTAAACCTAAAATAAAAATAAAATAAACCTAAACCTAAACTAAAAAATTAAACCTAAAATAAAAACCTAAAACCTAAACATAAAAAAAATAAAATAAAAACCTAAACTTAAACCTTAAAATAAAAAATAAAACCTAAACCTAAAATTTAAAATAAAAAAACTAAACTAAAAAAATAAAATTATAGTTAAAAAATAACCTAAAAGAAAATACCTAAACTAAAATAAGTAAACCTAAAATAAATAAACTAAAGTAAATAAAAATTAAAATAAACCTAAATAAATATAAAAATAAAATAAACTAAAATAAATCAATAAAATAAACTAAATAAATATATACCTACTAGTTTACTTAGTTTAAAAAAAACCCCAAACCCCAAATCCTAAAACTAACCTTGAACCCTAAACCATAAGCCCATAACCTGCAACCCTAAACCATAAACCCTAAACACTAAAACCCTATACCCTAAAACCTAACCCTAAATCCTAAACCCTAAACCCTAAAACCTACAACCCTAAACCCAAAACCCTAAACCCCAAACCCTAAATCCTAAACCCTAAATCCTAATCCCTAAACTCTAAATCCTAAAAACTTAAAAACCTAAACCTAAACTAAATAAAACCTAAAAATAAAATAAATTAAAGAACATAAACCTAAATAAAATAAAATAAATAAAATAAAATAAAAACATTAACTAAAACCTAAACTTAAACCTAAACCTAAACCTAAAAGAAAAATATAATAAAATCAAAAATCAAAACTAAACTAAAATAAAATAAATGAAAACCTAAACTAAAAAAAAAAATAAACCTAAAAGTAAGAAACCTAAATAAAAAAGCCTAAACGTAAAATAAAAATAAAATAAAATAAATAAAATTAAAGAAAATCTAAATAAAAACCTTAACCTAAAAAATAAAACAAAAAAAAGCTAAAATATAAAAAAATTAAAACCTAATCCCTAAATTAAAAAAAATCTAAACCTAAAATAAATAAAATAAAATAAACTTAAACCTAAACTAAAATAAATGAAACTAAAATAAATAAAACCTAAAATAAACCTAGAAATAAAAAACCTAAATAAAATAATAACTATATGAAAAAATAAATATAAAATAATTGTGAAATAAAATAAAATAAAAAATAAATAAAATCCTAAACCTAAAAAATAAAACTTAAAAATAAATAAAAAATAATGCATAAACCATACCCTAAAAAAACCCTAAACCTAAAATAAAAATGAAATAAACAAAATAAAATAAACCTAAACTAAAATAAACTAAAAAAAATCTAAACTTAAACTAAATATAATAAAATAAACCTAAATCTAAACAAAAAAATGCTAAAAATAAACCTAAAATAAAAATCTAAAACCTAAACCTAAACTTAAAAAAAAAAAACCTAAACAAAAATAAGAAATAAAAATATAACTCAACTAAAAAATGAATCGAAACCTAAACATGAACCTAAAAAAACTAAAATAAATAAACTTAACTAAATAAAAATTAAAAATTAAAAATTAAAAATTAAAAATAAAATTGGTTAAAATAAATAAAAAATAATCTAAATAAACCTAAACCTGTACTGCTTTAAAACCCTAAAACCTAAACCTACCACCACAGAAACCTAAACCCAAAACCACCCAGGTCTAAACAATGAAACCCTAGGCCATAGGCCTTAAACTCAGGATCTTCCAACCCTACCCTAAGACCCTAAACCCTGAAAACCTAAAATTAAAATGTTTAAAAAACAAACCAAAAGATAAAGATAAAGATAAAACTTGGAATTAAAAAACCTAAACTGAGTAAAATATAAAAAAATAAACAAATAAAAATAAAACTAGATTAAAAAAAAATAACATAAACATAAACCTAAACCTTAGGCAAAAATAAAACTAAAATAAAAAAATGTGAGCTAAAATAAATAAACATAAAATAAAACTAAATTAAATTAAAATATTAAATAATCTTAAATATAAATAACACATAAAAATAAACTAAATATACTAAATAAACCTAAACCAACCATTTTGTAATTCCAAAAACCTTAAATAATAAATCTTAAACCCTAAACCTTAAACCCTAAACACTAAACCCTACCTGAGCCCACAAACCACTAAAGCCCTAAACCCCTAAACCTCGACCCACAAAATCCCTAAACCCTAAACCTAACTAGCCCTCACCCTAAAACCTAAACCACTAAACACTAAGATCACCTAAACTTAAACTAAACCCAGAATGGGCAAAACCAATGGCGAGAACATCACCATCAACCAATCTCTCGGTCATATCACGGGGTGGAGGTAAAGCGGCGTTATCATAGTGGTGGTGGCAGATCTAGAGGAGCTGCTGGATGTGGAGGAGGTGGTCGAGGTAGTGGTGGTCATGGAGGCAGGAGGACCATCGGAGGTTACAACCTTGGTGCTGGCGGAGGGTAGAGAATGGGGATATGATGGTGGATCCCACTACTCGAGATGCTGGGGTGGTTCTGATGGGAACAGGAGAAATTGAAGAATGACTGATTCAATCTACTGCTTATGGAATTGTGTCTTTGTAGTAAAGATAATTCTAGTTATCCAGGGTTTTTGATTTGTTCTATGGATGCTCATTTTTATTCTATGTTTTTTCTTATGTCTTAAAAAACTAGGTGTGTTACTTGGTTGATGAAATCAAAAAGAAGAAATGTTGAATATGAATTTTTTCTCTATTAAAAAAAAAAACACAAACCTAAACTTAAAACATAAATCCTAAAAACTAAACCACAAAACCTAAAACCTAAACCACAAGCAGTAAATCATAAACCATAAAAACCCTAAACCCTAAATCTTTAAAAATTCTAAACCTTACCTAGCACACCTAAATTCTAAACCCTAAACCCTAAGAATAAAAAACTTAGATAAAATAAACCTAAGAATAAAAAACCTAGATAAAATAAAAATTAAATAAACTAAAAATTAAACCTAAAAATAAAATCTAAAAATAAATAAAAATAAAACTTAAATCTAGACTAGAAAAAACCCTAAACATAAAATAAAATAAAATAAACAAAATAAAATAAACTTAAACTAAAGATAAACACTTTCAATAAATATAACCAAAACATATCGTAAATAATAAACTAAAACCATAAATTAGATAAAATAAAATAAACTAAATGTAAACTAAATAAAAACTAAAACTAAAATAAATAAATAAAACCTAAACTAAATAAAATAAAAAAATAAAGAAAAACAAAACATAACCTAAACTACCCAAAAAATGAAAATAAAATGAAATAATAAAAAAAAATCCTAAACTAAAATAAAAATAAAAAACCTAAATAAAATAAAAACTAAACCTAAAATAAAATAGAAAAACTCCAAATATAATAAAATAAAAACTAAATAAAACCTAAAATAAATAAAAATAAAATCTAAACTAAAGAAAAATGGTAAACCTAAAATAGAAATAAAATAAACCTAAACCTAAACTAGACTAAATAAACTAAAAGAGAATAAAACCTAAACCTACCTAAAAATAAATTAATCTAAACTAAAGCTTAAACAAAATAAAATAAATAAACCTAAAATAAACCTAAAGCTAAAAACCTAAAATAAACCTAAAATAAAACACAAACTAAACTATATATAAAATAAAAACCTAAATCTAAACATAATAAAATAAAATAAAACCCAAATAATAAAAATAAAAATAAAACTAAGATTAAAATAAACATAACCTAAACTAAACCTCAAAATAAATTAGAATAAAACCTAAAATATAATAAATAAACTAAATTAAATAAACTAAACTAAATATAAATAAAAATAAAATAAAGATCAAAATAAATAAAATAAAATAAACTGAAATAAATAAAAATAAACTAAAAAAACCTAAACTACCGGGTTTCTTAATTTTAAACAATAAGAAAATAAAAAAACCCTAATCTAAACCCTAAACCCTAAACTAACTCTACACAACCATAAACTTGAGAAACTGTAAGCTGGACCATGTAATCCTATAACCCCTACCACTGACACTAGGCTCTGGGCCCTAAACTATAAACTAATGTAGATCCTAAATCCTGGTGCGTGAGCCTAAATAAAAAAATAAAAAAATGGAAACTCTGACATTAAACCCTAGGCCAAGACCTGACCCTGGGTTGCTGACCAGACCCTAGGCCCTGGGTTCTGGCCCTGATCCTGGAGTCCTGGGCCAGGCCTCTGAGCTCTGAGCCACAAACTGGGTCCCTGGGCCCTAGCCCAAGGGCCTTGGGCCACTGAGCCACTGAGCCCTGGGCCTGAGCCCCAGAGCCAGCTTAATAAGACCTAATAATAAATAAAGGCTTAAACCTAAATAAGATAAGATTATATTAAAGGCCTAAAGAGACCTGACCTAAAGTGTCACCTGAGCTTACATACAAAGATAAGATAGATAAAATTAAAATAAACTAATACATCAATAAAGGCAAACTAAACTAAAAAATAAAATAAACTTAAAAAAGAATAAAATAAATAAGATAAAATTAAAATGTGGATAAAAAAATGGAGATAAAATAAAAAAACTAAGAAAATAAAACCTAAAAAAATAAACCCAAAATAAAATAAAAAAAAATAAATAAAATAAAACCTAAAACCACACTAAAATAAAAATATAATATAAAGATAAAACAAAATAAAATAAACTAACCCTAAACTAAAATAAACTAATCTAATATAAATAAAACATAAACTAAAAAGCAATTAAACTAAAAAAAAATTAAATAAAAAAATAAAATAAAAAAACAAACTGACACAAAAAAAAAATAAAACCTAAAATAAACCTAAACTAAACTATAAAAATAAAACCTAAAAGAGCCAGAAATAAAACCTAAAACCTAGGCCAATAAAATAAAACCTAAACTATGCACAAAATAAAAAAAATCAGGCTGAAAGACTAAACTAAAAATGGACATAAACTTAAAGACCTAAATAAAATAAAATAAATAAATAAATAAAATTAAAAATTAACCTAAATAAAGATAAAATAAAATAATAATAAATCAGGAATAAATAAATAAATGCTAAATGAGCTAAACTAATTGGTTTTAATGGTTTTCAAAGCCTAGGCCACCCTGATCCCAAACCCAGGCTCTGGGCCCTGAGCCCTGACACACAGGCTCTACTGAGTGACCTGAGCCATGAGCCAGATAAATAAAAGGTTTTTAAAGACCCTGACCACTAAGGCACGATCTTGGGCCCCAGAGCACTGACACTGAAATCAACTTGCCCCACTGAGCCTTGCCACTAGACCCTAGGCCCTAGGCAGCAAAACTAAAAGATAAAACAATAAACTAAATGAACTAAAAATAAAATAAATAAAAGAACCTAAAAAAATAAAATAAAAAAAATAAAATAAAAAAACATAAAGTAAAGCTAAACTGAGCTAAGCTAAAGGAAAAAAAAAACTAAAATAAAATAAAATAAATAAACACATAAACTAAACTAAAATAAAACCAATAAGATAAAACTAAACCTAAAATAAAAATAAAATAAAGCAAAAAATAAAATAAACTAAGATTAAATGAAACCTAAACCTACAAAAACCTAAAGTATAACTAAAATAAATATAAAATGGAACTAACACTTATAATGAGAACCTAAACCTTGGATAAAATGAGATATATGTGACCTAAACTAAAATAAATAAAACTTAAACCCAAACTAAAATAAATTAAACCTATGCACAAAGCTAAACTAAATAAAATAAAATAATAAAAATAAACCTAAACCTAAACTAAAAATAAAACCTAAAAATCTAAAGGTAAATTACCTAAAACCTAAACTAAGAAATAAAATAAACCTAAACCTAAACATAAAATAAAAAAAAATAAAACTAAAAGATAAAAATAAAAATAAAACTAAAATAAACAAACCTTGAACTAAAGATAAATAAACCTAAAGAAATAAACTAAATTAAATAAAAATAAACCTAAATAAAAAATAAATATAAAGAAACTAAAATAAATAAAAACTACATAAACTAAATAAATCTAAACTACCAGGTTTACTTAATTTAAGAAACCATAAACCATAAATCTACACAACCACTATTTTCAGCCTGATCCCCAGACCTTAAGAATAATACAAACCCTAAACCCTAAAATATGCCAAACCCTAAATGGTGAAACTAACTCTAAAACCACTAGGCAAAACCATAAAGGCTAAAACCAAAACCATAACAAGAATAATGCCTAAAATAAAATAGATTAAAGACTGAACCAAAGATAAAGATATCATAAATAAAGAAATAAAACCTAAAATGAACTGAACATGGACCCTAAAGAAAACAAAACTAATTTAAAATAAAATAAATAAAAACTAGGCAAAAAACAAAATGCCTAAATAAAATAAAAACTAAACCTAAAATATAAGATAAAATAAACAAGATAAAGTAAATAAAATAAAAAAAAAAATAAAAAATAAAAGAAGAAAACAAGATAAAGCTAAATAAATAAAATAGGCTAAATGATCCTAGGCCTATGGGTTTGCATGGTTTTAAAGGCCCTGACCTGAGCCACTGACCCTAGGCCCCAGTCTGATCTCTGCCACTGAGCCATGAGCCACAGATCCATACTGAGCCATGCTCCAGGCCACTGACCTGAGCTCTAGGCCACATGGCCACTGATCACTAGGCCTAGGCCACAGGCCCTAGGCCATGAGCCACTGAGCCCTGACCACAAGTGCAGGCCCTGATCCACTCAGGCTCACAGGCCCTAGTGACACTGAGCCACTGGGCGCAGCGAGATAAAAGCCTGAGCCATAACAAGATAATACCTAAAGATAGATAAATAAAGGACTGAGCCAAAGATAAGATAAGATAATGAGAATAAGGAGCTGAGGCTAAGGCCTAGGCCAAGAGAGATAAAAACTAAAGGCTTAAATAAAGATAAATAGAGCATAAACTAGGCTTAAAAAGACCTAAAATAAAGATAAGATACTAGGCCTAGATAAAATGAATAGGCCTAAAGATAAGATAAAATAAAACAAATAAAACTTAAAATAAAATTAAGATAAAACAAAGATAAAATAAAATAAACTAAAAGATAAAAATAAAAACTAGATATCTGAGCTGTGATTTTGCATGATTTAAAGAAAGATCTGACCTAGGCACTCAACCCTGGCCAGATCCTGACCTACAGCCCTAGATGGAGCCCTAGATCCTAAAGGCCCTAAACCATGCACCACTAGCCACTAGGCAAACCAAACATGCCACAGGCCTGAGCCCAAATGCTAAACTGAGCCTAAGTAAATAAGACCTAAAAAAAATAAATAAAATAATGACTCAAGACCTAAATAGATAAAGAATAAAATCAAATTAAAACCTAAACTAAAACCTAAACCTGAGCCTAAACTTAGAGCTTAAAAATAAAATAATATAAAATGAAATTAACTAAAATAAAATAATTAAAATCTAAAGCTATCTGATAAAATAAACTTAAAATAAAATATAAATAAAGATAAAACTAAACAAAATAAATATTAAAAAAAATAAAATAAAATTAAATTAAATAAAACCTAAACCTAAAGATAAACCTAAAATAAAACCTAAAATAAATAATAAAACCCAAACCGAGCTAAAAAAAAACTTAAACTAAAATAAACAAAATAAAATAAACCAAAATAAACTAAAATAAAACTAAACTCCCCAAAATAAATATAATAAAATAAACTAAAATAAACATCAACCAAACTAAAAAAATTAAAATAAACCTAAAATAAAACACAAAACCTAAACCTAAAAAAAATAAAATAAAACCTAAACTAAACTAAAATAAAAAAATAAAACTAAACCTAAAAGAAAATAAAAGAAAACTAAAGTAAGAAAATAAACATAAACCTAATATATAAAATTAAAATAAAACCTAAAATAAATGAACTAAACTAAATAAAAAAATAAACATAAATAAAATAAAATTAAATTAAATGAACTAAAATAAATAAAAATAAACTAAATAAACCTAAACTCTGGTTTTCTTAATTTTTTTTAAAAAACCCTAAACCCTAAACCCTAAGCCCTCAATCCTAAACCCTAAACCTTAAACCTAACCTAATGTTACTAAATAAATTAAAAAAGTATCCTAAACCCTAAAACCTAATAAACCTAAACCTAAACCTAAACCATAAGAATGGGCATAACCTTGATGGCAGGAACATCACTATCAACCATGCTTAGTCCAGATTTGGCGATGGAGGCGGAGGCAGATTATCAATCTTTGGTGGGCGATCTCGAGGTGTTGGTGGAATGGAGGTGGTGGTTATGGAGGCACGTGGATTGACACAGGTTACAACTGTGGTGGTGGCAGAGGGGAGAGATTGGGGATAAGATGGTCGATCCTGCTGCTCGAGAGGCTGGGGTAGTTTTGATGGGAACTTGATGAACTAAGGAGTGCCTGATCCGATCTTCTGCTTATGGAACTTTGTCTTTACAGTAGAGATAAATCTAGTTATCTAGGGTTTTTGATTTGCTCTATGTGTGCTCATTTTTTATCTATGTTATCGCTTGTGTCTTAGAAAATTTTGTGTTGGTTAGTAAAATCAATAAGAAGAAATGTTGAATCTGAATTTGTTCTCTATTAGGAAAAAAACAACCACACCCTAAATGTAAAAACCTAAACCCTAAACACTAAACCCTAAAATCTTAAACCCTAAACCTACCCTAAACCTAAAGCGTGAAACCCAAACACTAAACCCTCAGTCTACCCTAGGCCCTCTGGCCCAAAGCCCAAACCTAGGCCACTACACCTGGGCCCTGAGCCACTAGGCCACACTGACCTGGGTAAAACCACCTTGAGCCTAAACCCTGAGCCAGGCCCTGAGCTGGGCCCCTGATGCTAGCTGACCTTGGGCCCTAGGCTCTGATCATAAGACCACTGAACAGGCAGGAATCTGAGCTGAAGCGGTGGGCCCTGAGCCCAGGCCCTGACCCTAGGCCCTGAGCCACAGGCCCACCATGGGCCATGAGCCCTAGGCCATTGACATGAGCCCTAATCACCTAAAACAGACCAAAATTAAATAAAACCGAAAATAAAATAAATAAAATCCTAAACCTAGGCACAAAATAAAGATAAACTAAATCAGATAAAATGAAACCTAAAACTAAATTACAAAAAAATAAAAATAAACTTAAAAATAAAACTAGGCATAAAATAAGAATTAAAATAAATTTATAATAAAACTAGAAGAGCTAAAGATCAAGATTAAATAAAACCTAAATCTAAAAAACCTAAAATAAAACATAAATAAATAAAAAATAAACCTACCCTGGCTAAAAAAAAACTTAAGATAAAAAAAATAAAATAAACAATATAAAATAAACTAAACCTAAATAAAATAAACTAAACTAAAATAAATAAAACCTAAACTTAAACCTAAATTAAACTAAACATAACCCTAAACTAAATAAAAGAAAATAAATAAAAAATAAACCTAAACCTAAATTAAAACATAAAACCTAAAAATAAACATAAAATAAAACCCTAAAACCTAAAATAAATAAACCTGTAAAATAAAAAACTAAACCTAAAATAATAAAGATAAAATAAAACATAAACTGGAGACCTAAACCTAAACCTAAACCTAAACCAAAAAACCAAGGCTAAAATAAAATAAAATAAAACCTAAACTAAAAAAAATAAAACCACTAAAAATAAAAACTAAAATAAAATAAAATGAATAAACTTAGATGAAATAAAATGAAACCTAGACCTAAAAATAAACCTAAAAATAAAATAAATAATAAAACTAAACTAAACTAAAAAACCTAAATCTAATAAGAATAAAATAAACCAAAGATCTAAGCTAAAATAAATAAACTAAAATAAATAAAACCTAAACTTAAACCTAAAATAAATTAAACCTAAACCCAAAGTTAAACTAAACAGATATAATAAATAAAAATAAACTAAACCTAAAAAAATGAGACCTAAAATAAACCTAAAGAAAACCTAAAGCTAAACCTAAGAAGATAAAATAAAACCTAAACTAAACATAAAAATAAAAAAAAACTAAAACTATAAAAAATATAAACTTGGAAAAAAACATAAACTAAACTAAACCTGGATAAAGCTAAAATAAAATCTATACTAAAATAAATGAACCTTAAATTAAATGGCTAAACTAAAATAAAACTAAACCAAAGATCAAGATAAAAATAAATAAAATAAAGATAAATAAAATAAACTAAATGAGCTACCTTCGGGTTGTTTTAAAAAAGGTTAAAAATAAAAACCACTCCCTAAACCCAAGGAATGATCATGGGCTTGCAGGACCCTAGGCCATAAAGACTGACCTAGGCCTAGGCCCTGGCCACCTGACCCTAAAGCCTAAACACTACCATGGGTTAAAATAAAAAAAAATAAAAAAAACCCCTGACAGATCCTTGACCTAGGCCCCCTGGAGCCATTAACTGGGCCACAAGGCCTAGGCCCAGCCAAATCTGACCCTAAACCCTAGGCCCTAAATTTTAGGCTTACCCTAGGCCCAAGACCCTGACTGAGCCTAGGCCACCTGAGCCAACTGAGCCTAAATCATAAAACTTAAAATCTAAACCCTAAACTAATTAAAACCTAAAAATAAAGATGAATAAATAAACTGAACCTAAATAAAATAAAATAAAATAAAACTTAACTAAAACCTAAACATAAACTAAAAAATAAAATATAATAAAAATAAAATAAAATAAGATAAAATAAAACCTATTAAACTAAAATTAAATAAACCTAAAATAAACAACCTAAATAAAATAAAAACTAAACATAAGATGAAATTAAAATATACTTAAAATAAAATAAAATAAGAGCTGAGTAAATACATAAACCTAAAAAATAAACCTAAAAGTAAAAAAATAAAACTAAATAAAAACTAAAAATAAAATAATCAAAAAAACCTAAACCTAAATATAATAAAAAATAAAATAAAATCAAAACATAAACTACAACCTAAATCTGAACCTAAACCCAAAAAGAAAAAAAATCAAAAATAAAAACTAAAGTAAAATAAAATAAATAAAAACCTAAACTAAACAAAAGAAATAAAAAACCTAAATAAAATAAAAATTAAACTAAAATGAAATAAAATTAACCTAAAAATAAAATAAAACTAAATAAAACCTAAACTAGTAAATAAACCTAATAGTAAAACTTAAAATAAATAAAAAAAAAAATAAAGCCTAAACTAAAACTAAAATAAAACCAATAAAATAAAATAAACAAAATAAAATAAACTAAAATAAAATAAACTAAACCTAAATCTAATCTAAATAATATAAAATAAATTAAAAATAAACCTAAACTAAAATAAAACCAAAAAAAATAAACCTAAAATAAATACTAAAACTTTAACTGAAAAATAAAATAAAATCCTAAACTAAACCTAAATAAAATAAAACATAAACCTAAAAAAAAATAATAAAATAAAACTCAAAATGTGAACCTAAACTAAACCTAAAAATAAATAAAGTAAAAAAACCTAAACTAAAATAAAAAAATCTAAATAAAAGAAAAATAAAGTAAACTAATAAATAATAAAATAAACTAAATATACCAAATAAAAAACCCAGAGGTTTGCTTAATTAAAACCAAACCCTAAACCTACCACCCTAAACCTAAACCACAAACCCTAAACCATAAATTCTAAACCCTACTTAAAATACAAAACCACACACTAAACCCTAAAACCTAAACCATAAACCCTAAAACTCCCAAACCATAAAACCTAAACCCCAAACCCTAAACCCTAAACTAAACTAAACCCTAAACCCTAAACCCTAAACTAAACCCTAAAACCAAAAACCTTAAACCTAAACTAAACTAAATAAATTAAAAAATACTAGACCCTAAAGCCTAATAAACAAAACCTAAACCTAAACCTTAAGAATGGGTGAGAACCAGCCAGGGAACATCTGGTCAGCAGGCTCAGTCTAGATCACAGTGGTGGAAGGCGAGAGGTGGCGATTATCATAGTGGTTGTGGGCATCTGGAGGTGCTAGTGGATATGGAGGTGGTGGTGAGCACAGTGGTGGTTATGGAGGCAGGAGGAGCGATGGAGGTTACAGTCATGGTGGTGGCAGAGGGAGAGATCGGGGATATGATGGTGGATCCCGCTACTCGAGAGCCCAGGTTGTTTCTGATGGGAACTGGAGAAACTGAAGAACGGCGGATCCGATCTACTACTTATGAAACTATGACTTTACAGCAGAGACAGTTCTAGTTATCTAAGGTTTTTCATTTACTTTATGCGTGCTCATTTTTTATCTATGTTGCCACTTGTGCCTTAAAAAACTTGTTGTGCTACTTGGTTAATGAAATAAAAAAAAAGAAATGTTGAATCTGAATTTATTCTCTATTATAGAAAAACTAAAAACCCTAAACTTTAAACTAAAGCCTGAACCTTAAACCTAAAACCTAAACCCGATAATTTTCTAGAGCCTTTTACTTTATTGGCTGAACCTTTATTGATCATTTTGAATGGAACTTTTTGGTTTTTGTTTGTTGGTGGCTGCCTTTGGCCCCATTTTGTGTGGTTATTTTATCTTTTGGTGATTCACACTGGCTATATCTTATGTTTCCTTCAATTGATTATTTCATTTCTGAGCTATTTAGTCATTTGTGGTTGCTCACCCTAGTTTGGCTTAGTGATTGCTTATTGTTGGGATTTTGGCTTGAGGGCTCCTATCTTGGTTTTGTTGGCTATTTCTCAATTATTTGGCATTGGTCTGGTGCTTGCTAATGGCTGGTTTTATTTTTCCCTAGTTTAAAGCTTGGATGTGTATTTGGTTAATGGTTGTTATTGGTGTTCTAACTTTGTTCTAGCCTTTCTTTAGGTTATTGTGATTAGTCTGTTGTGGTTTTTGTTTAGTGGTTTTGTTCTAGTTCTTGGTCGATTACTTTTTTATTTAATGGTGATGGATCTAGAACTCTATGGATTCTTTGGGTTTGGATGTTTACTTGTAGTATCTTGCTATGATGTCTTTGATGTTACTCATGTCTTCTCTATGGTTGGTAGCATTACATATGATTGTAACCCTTCTATATGAAGTTTGGACGCTCATATGTATTGTTTCCCCTTAAGATGATCCTAACTAAGCTTGAGCCTTTTCTTTCTGAGCTCTCTCATTTTCTTCTCTTTATCCTTATCATTTTTAGCTATGACATTTGCCTTTACAGTGTTTTGCAGATTTTTTTATACAAGTTGGAACTTTATAGAGGGAATGGTTGTTGCTAAGTCAACCCAAGTGATGTTGCGATGGATATTGCTTATCCTGCTTTTTCAAATGAATCAGGAACTGCTGTTGACTCATCCTTTTAGTATTTTTAGGATTTGTTTGTCTTAATCTATGTATTTTTCTCTTATACCTTTTAGGCATTGTATTTGCTCCATTGTTTTCTTTTCTTTTTATAATGTACTTAGATGGGGGGTTAATCTCTCTAGATTTCTTGTAGCTCTAAGAGCAGTAGAATTTTAGAGCTTTACCCTTTTTAAGAACATTGTATCTTTTCCTTTTATGGTAACAAAATTCAAACTTTACCAAAAAAAAATACCCTAAACCTGAAACGCTAAACTTTAAACAACCCTAAACCCTAAAACCTTAAACCCTAAACCCAAACCCTAAACCTTAAACACAAAATCGAAAAACCTAAACCCTAAACCTTAAACTAACCCTAAATCAAAAAGCCTAAACATTAAACCCTAAATGCTAAACCATAAACCTTAACCCTAAACCTTGAACCCTAAAAGCATAAAACCTAAAATCCTAAACACTAAACCTTAAACTCAACCCAAAACCCTAACCCTAAACCCTAAATCCTAAACCCCAAACCATAAAACCTAAACCTAAAGTAACTAAATGAATTAAAAAAAATAAACTTAAACCTTACAACCTAATAAACCTAAAAAACATAACCTTAAAAAAACCTTGGTAGGAACATCACCTCACGGGCTAGTCTAGATCACGGTGGTGGAGGCTATGATTACTCTGATGGTGTGGGGATTTGGAGGTCTTTGGTGGTTATGGGAGGGAGGGCGGAGGTTACAACTGTGGGGTGGAGGGAGAGATTGGGGATATGATGGTGGATCCCGCTACTCAAGAGGTCGGGGTGGCTTTGATGGGAACTAGAGAAACTAAAGATTGATAGATCTGATCTGCTACTTATGGAACTGTATCTTTACAATAGAGATGGTTCTAGTTATCTAGGGCTTTTGATTTTCTCGATGCGTGCTCATTTTTATCTATGTCATCGCTTGTGTCTTAGAAAACTTGGTGTGTTACTTGGTTGATGAAATCGAAAAGAAGAAATGTTGAATCAAAATTTGTTCTTTATTAAAAAAAACAAAAAAACTTGAACGCTAAACTAAAACTTGAACCTTAAACCCTAAACCATAAACCTACAATCAGAAACCCTAAACCAAACCAAACCTAACCTAATCCCTAAAATGCTAAACCATTAACCTAAACCTTAAACCCTCCTAAACACTAAACCTACAACCCTAAACCCTAAACCCTAAACCTCAAAGCCTAAACCCTAAACCCTAAACCTTAAAAACCTAAAAACCTAAAAACCTAAACATAAACTAAATAAAACCAAAAAATAAAATAAATAAAAAAACCTAAATCTAAATAAAATAAAACTAAACTAAACCTAAACCTAAACCTAAAATAAAATAAAATAAAAAATAAAAACTAAATTAAAATAAATTAATAAAACGAACTAAATAAAAAAGCCTATGAATAAAAAAACCTAAATAAAATAAAAATAAACATAAAATAAAAAATAAAATATCTAAAATAAAATAAAATAAAACCTAAACCTAAGAAATAAACCTTAAAATAAAACCTAAACCTAAACCAAAAATAAAATAAAATAAAACAAAATAAAATAAACTTAAACCTAAAATAAAATAAACTAAACTAAAATAAATAAAACCTAAACCTAAAAAATAAAATATAAATAAATAAAATAAATCTAAACCTAATAAAAAATAAAACCTAGAATAACCTAAAATAAAATAAAACCTAAACAATAAAATAAAATAAAAAAACCTAAACCTAACATAAAAAAAATAATATAAAACCTAAACCTAAAATATAAAAATAAAATAAACTCATTAAAATAAACTAAATAAAATTAAAATAAAAGAAACTAAAATAAATAAAATATAAACTAAATAAACATAAACCTATCAGTTTACTTAATTTTAAAAAAAACTATAAACCCTAAATCTTAAACCCTAAACCTAAACCACCACAACCATAAACCCTAAACCAAACCCAAAGCATAAACCAAAAACACCTAAACCCTAAACCCAAACCTAAACCCTAAACCTAAACCCTAAAACCTAACCTAAACCCTAAACCCAAACCCAAATCTAAACTAAAGTAACTAAATAAATTAAAAAAACTAACTTAAAACTTAAAATTAAACTAAAAACCACAGAATGATATATCTTTTTTGATGAGGTGAGATTATTTCTTGTTGGTGCTTGTTGAGATTTAGTTGCCCTCTAATTTTGGTTGCTCTCTCCACTTGTTGGTCTTCTGTTGTGTTGGTTTTCAGATGGCCTGATGATTGGTAGGCTTCGGAGCTTGCTTGTTTGCCTTTTTCCCTAGCCACTATTTTTTCATGTGATAGTTTATTTGTTGGTGGTTGCTTGATGGTTGTGGTTTTTCTGGCCTTTTGGTTTTAGTTTTGGCTATCTAGCATCGTGATTATTGTTTAGGCCTGGCTATGGGCTTTTTCTCTTCTTGGGTTGAGTTTACACTCTCTGGAGTTGTTACCTACCATCTAGTTTTTGTTCCCTTTTTTGTGGTTTTTTTGAGGTTTTTTTGTGGTGTTTGCTTGTTGGTTGGATGGCCCATTGGCTTGTCATTTCTTTCTATTGTGGGATGAACCTATATGTGGCTTTTGCTATTTATTATTATTTCTCTTGATTCTATATGGTTGGCTAGGTGGCCTTGATGGTACTGCGTATCTTATTGGTTGGTGGATCTGTAGAATTTTTGGTTCTTTAGCTTTGGTCTTTATTTCTTTTGGGTGGCTTTGATGGTGGCTCTTTCTTGGCTATTGTCATGTTTGGTAGGTTTCTTTGCTCTAGTTTGGTTGGATGTTTTGCTAGTTAGTTGCCTATTTAATCCCGATGATAGATACTGGAACTTGGTGAGCTTTTGGCTATTAGCTATTTGGTTTAATTGAGCTAAGTTGGTTGTGATGGTTTGGGATGTTTCCCCTATTATCCTTTGGGCACCATATATGATTTTAACCCTTCTTATGAAGTTTGGATGATCACATATCCTATTTCCCCTTGAGAAGGATATGAGGAAACTCCTTATCTAAGATTTTTATCATTTTGTTTCTTTAGTGTACTTAGCTTGTCCTTATTTCTAGTTGTTTATCCCTATCTTAAGTTCTTTGTAGGTTTGTGGCAGGTTTTGGGGCTATAGGTGGTTTGTGCATCTCTTAGAAGATTTCAGGATATAGAAGTTTTGGCTGACCTTCTTGGAATTTGGTGTTATTTCCTTCTGCATTTTTGTGTTTTCTTTATTTTGCTTTGGTTTTCCTATAATAGGCTAATTGTAGCTCCTTGAGTAGTAGTTTAGAGATTTATCCCCTTTAAGGACCTTGTATCCCTTTATTTTTGGCAATAAAATTCTCCCACTTTTAATTTTAAAAAAACCCTAAGAATGGGCAGAACCTTGATGGCAGGAACATCACCATTAACCAGGCTTAGTCTAGATCTAGCGGTGGAGGCGAAGGCGGAGGTGGCAGTTATCATAGTGGTGGTGGGGGATCTAGAGGGGCTGATGGATATGGTGGCGGTGGTTGGAGCAGTGGTTATAGAGGTGGGAGGAGCAGCGGAGGTTACAGTCATGGTGGTGGCAGAGCGAGACATTGGGGATATGAAGATGGATACCACTACTTGAGAGGCCGGGGTGGTTTTGATGGGAATTGGAGAAACTAAAAAATAACTGATCTGATCTGCTACTTATGGAACTGTCTTTACAACATAGAGGGTTCTAGTTATCTAGAGTTTTTGATCTGCTCTATGTGTGCTCATTTTTTATCTATGTCATCACTTGTGTCTTAGAAAATATTGTGTGTTAATTGGATGATGAATTCAAAAAGAAGAAATGTTGAATCTAATTTTGTTCTCTGTAAAGAAAATAACCAAAAACCCTAAATTAAAACCTGAACCCTAAACCAAAAACATTAAACCCTAAATCCACAAAACCCTAAACAAACCCAAACCTAAACCACAAACCACAAAACCTAAACCAAAAATAAAAAATAAAATCTAAACCCTTAAACCCAAAATAAACAAACCATAAACAAACCATAAAATGAAAACCTAAACCTAAATTAAATAAAACCTAAAATAAAATAAATAAATAAACTAATCAAAAATAGAATAAAAAATAAAATAAAATAAAAACATAAATTAAAACCTAAACTTAAACCTAAAAATAAAATAAAAAATAGAAACTAAACTAAATTATAATCAATAAAAGTCTAAACTAAACTAAAAAAATCAAAAAACCTAAATAAAATAAAAACTAAACCTAAAAAAATAAAATTAACCTAAAATATAATAAAATAAAAACTAAATAAAAACCTAGACCTAAAAAATAAACCTAGAAATAAATAAAAAATGAAACCAAAATCCTAAACTAAAATAAAACTAAACCTAAAATAAAAAATAAAATAAACCTAAACCTAAACTAAAATTAACTAAACTATATATAAACTAAACCTAAAACAAAATAAACTAAACCTACACTAAACCTAAAGGATAAAATAAAATAAACTAAAATAAACCTAAACCTAAACTAAAAAATAAAACCTAAAATAAAAAATAAAACTTAAAACTTAAACTAAAAAAAAAAAAATAAAAAAAACCTAAACCTAAACCTAAAAATAAAAAATAAAATCTAATCCAAAAAAATATAATAAAAATAAAACTAAACTAAAAAAATAAAATTATACCTAAATGTAAACCAGAAAAATCACTTAATTGAACAAAAATAAAAACAAATAAAAAAAATAAAGAATAAAAAAACTACCCTAAACCCTACCAAGGCTAAACCCTAAACCTAAGACCACAAAATCCTAATTAGGCCCAGGCCCTAAACTCACATTAAGCCCCAGGCCATAAACCTAACCCTGAGCCCACACCAACCCTAAACCTAAACCACCACTGGGCCCTACCAAAACCATGCACCTAAACCTAGACCCAAAACTAAGAACCTAAACCCTAATAATATACTGTGCCATAAAAAACCTAAATAATAAAATAAAATAAAATAAAATAAAACTAAACCTTAGCTAAATTAAAAAATAAAAAATAAATAAATAAAAACTAAAATAAAATGAATAAACACTACTAAAATAAAAAAATAACACCTAAAATAAAATAAAATAAACTGGATAAAATAAAATAAACTAAATAAAGGTTAAACCTAAAAATAAACTTAATAAAAATAAATAAAAAAACACTAAACCCTAAAACTAAAAAAACTTAAACCTAAAATAAAAATAAAATATACAAAATTAAATAAACCTAAACCTAAACTAAAATAAAACAAAAAAAAAAATAAACCTAAACTAAAATAAATTAAACCTAAACCTAAATTAAATAAAATAAAATAAACTAAAAATAAACCTAAGCTTAAACTAAAAATTAAAAGCTAGAAAAAACCTAAAATAACAACTTAAAACCTAAACCTAAAAAGATCAAATAAAAACCTAAACCTAAACATAAAAAATAAAATAAAAATTAAACTATACAAAAAAATAAACCTAAACATCAACTTAAACCTAAAAAATAAACTAAAATAAAAAACTTAAACTAAAATAAATAAACTAAAATAAATATAAATAAAAATAAACCTAAATAAAACTTTAAAATAAAATAAACTAAAATAAATAAAAAATAAATCAAATAAATTAAATAAATCTAAACCTACAAGTTTAATTAATTTTTTATTTTAAAAACCCTAAATCATGAACTAAAAAATAAAGCCCTAAATTAAACCTAAGAATAAAAAAACCTAAATAAAATAAAACTAAACATAAAATAAAAATAAAATAAACCTAAAATAAAACAAAATAAAACTAAATAAAACTCTAAAAATATTACTAAATAAATAAATTAAAAAAAATAAAAAAAACCTAAAATAAAATAAAATGAAATAAAGTTAAAATAAACCTAAACCTAAACTATAATAAACTAAACTAAAATAAATAAAATAAACCTAAACCTAAACTTAAAGAAATAAAATAAAATTAAATAATAAACCAAAATCTATCTAAAAATAAAACCTAAAATAAACCTAAAGAAAACCTAAAATAAACCTAAAATAAAATAAAACCTAAAACATAACATAAAACATAAACCTAAAATAAAAAAAATAAAATCTAAATCTAAAATAAAATAAAATAAAACTCAACTAAAAAATAAATCTGGCCTAAAAATAAATAAACTAAAATAAAAATCTTAACTAAAATAAATAAACTAAAAATAAAAATTAAAAATAAACATAAATAAAAAAATAAAATAAAGTAAAATAAATAAAATAAATTAGATAAATTAAATCAACCTAAACTGTCTTTACTTAATTAAAAAAACTCCTAAACCAAGCTCACCTAAACTACCCTAAACCCTAAAATCAGACTCCTAAAAACTAAATCCCAATAATCCCACACTAAACCCTAAATCTTACCCTAAAACCAAAACCCAAAACTAAAACCTAAAACTAAATTAAATAAAAAAAATATAAAACTTAAAAACTAAATAAAATAAAATAATAAAATAAAACTTAAACCAAAACCTAAACCTAACCTAAAATAAAAATAAATTAATAAAATAAACTAAAATAAAATAAATAAAACCTAAACTAAACTTAAAATAAAATAAACCTAAGAATAAAAACCTAAATAAAATAAAACCAAATAAACCAAAATAAAATAAAATAAAACTAAATAAAACCTAAACATAAAATAAACCTAAAATAACCTTAAAATAAATAAAAAAATAAACCAAACTAAATAAAAAAAACCTAAACCAAAAAAAATAAAATAAAATAAAATAAATAAACTAAACTAAACTAAAAAACTAAATAAACTAAAAAAATACTAAGCCTTAAATAAACTAAACCTAAAAATAAACTAAATAAAATAAACTAAAATAAAAAACTAAAATAAAATAAAACCTAAAATAACTAAAATAAAAATGTAGACCTAAAAAAAAAATAATAAAAACTTTTACCTAAAATAAAAATATTCTAAACTAAAATATAAAATAAAATAAACTTCTAAAAAATACATAAACCTAAACCTAACCTAGATAAACTAAAAAACTTAAACTAATATATAAACTAAACTAAATAAAATTATAAATAAAAATAAACCTAAATGGGTTTGCTTGATTTAAAAAAATGCTACCCTAAACACTAAATGAGACGGACCCTAACTGACCTAGGCCCTACCAAAATCTTACCATGAAGCCACTACTGATCCAACCACCAGGCCTCTAGGCCACTAAAACTGACCTAAACCACTGAGCCACAAATCTACTGGACCCTAGGCCCTGATCCCTATATGGCCAACCCCTGAGCTCCCAAAACCATGAGCCTAAACCCACAAACCATGAAAACCCTAATCACAAGGCACTGAAACCACAAACCTGAAGCCACCCTGCCTAATGACCTAAAACTAAAGCACAACTAAACCTAAGCCCACAACCTAAAACTAATCTAAACCTAAACCTCAAACCTGAGCCACAACTAAACCTAAACAACCTAAAAAGACTCAAACCAAAACCTAAACCCCACCTACAAACCTAAACCCAAACTCTAAACCTAAACCATAAACCTAAACTAAAACCTAAACACTAAACCTCAAACCCTAGACTCTAGAAACCTAAACTCGGTAACCCTAATTCTCCCTTGTGGTGTTATGTCAATTTCATTTTCCCCTTCGTCAGTGCATCCCCATCTCATGTTTTTGGTGGATCCTTCATCATTCTCGACCATTTTCTAGAGCCTTTTGAATCTCTAGAAGCTCACATGATGTGTCTCTTCTAAATATGGATATGGTGAAATCGAACCCACAAATTATATCTCCTAATTCGGATGATCCGGCTAGGGCATCCAATTTTTTGGGGATTCTTGAACCCAATGCCATTTCTACTATTAAATCCTTTAAGGATGCACTTTTTGGTAAAAGCTCTACCTCTTCTAACTCAATGAATCTGATTTTGACTTCATTTTGAGATATTCCTGCAATCTTGTATTCAGATCATGATGTCTAAAAGCTTACAAAACCTTTCAAATTTACTTTGTTTGGAAAATTTGCATTACACCAACTGAATTTGAAAATGATCCGATCCCTTTTTCATAACCTTAAAATTTTGGGTGCTTTCTCTATTGGCTTGATCGATCTAAGACATATTCTGATTCAACTTATGAATGATTTGGATTATTCAAGAGTTTTCTCATGTCGATCTATTTTATCTTTAACTGTCAAATGCATTTGTTGAAGTGGTCTCCCCTTTTTGCTATAAAGGATGAATCACCTATTATTCCTGTGTGGTTAGCTCTTCCAAATATGAGAATCTACCTGCCAGGTTTTATTTGCTATCAGGGCTCTTTTTGATCGGCCAATTCAAATCGATCAAGTGGCCATGAGATCTGTCCCTCATTTGCTCATTATCTTGGTTGAACTTGACATATCTAAAAAAAATCCTAAGGAGGTCTAGATTGGATCTGAAAAGTTTGGTTATTTACAAAAGGTTGAATTTGAAAATTTTTTAGTTTCTATTCCCATTGCAAGATACATGGTCATGATAATTCAGAGTGTTTTGTTCTTTAGCTGTGTCTTAAAAATAAAATTTTTAATGATCATAACTTGAAATTAGCTTCTCATAAAGTTAATAAAAGTATTTTTCTGCCTAAAAATAACTTAACTATTGATATAAGGTCAGATTTTTTGGAATCTTTTAATGTTCCTAAAATTGTTGATTATGCTTCTCATTTTGACCATGACAAAGGTACTAATAATGTTGAAAAAGATGGTTTTGCCAACAACCTTTATTTACATGAGAATATGCTTATTATGGCTAATTCCAAATTTAAAGGCTGAAAAAATGATGATTCATTCTCTAATGAGTCTATTCCACTTCTTTCTTTGCATTAATTGATGAGAATGGGGATTTAAATGATAACTTGAATGTGGCTAAATTCTTGAGCAAAACACTTTGACATTGGTAATTGTGCTTTGAATGGTATAATTTCTTCTCCTTCCCCTAATTCTAAGATTGATCTTCATTCTAATCCCACTTTTCAACAAAATGCTGATTTGGAAGAGGGGGAAGTTGTGATTAGAGATGTTATTGCTGATCCTTATCCTATTAATAAAATGTCTAATCAATCTCTATCCGATGGTGACACTTTGGATAAAAATAGAAAATTCCAAACTATCCTTAAAAAGAAAACTAAAAACTCTAAGATGTAACCTCCTACTCTTGCCAGATCTACTAGATCTGGAACCTCTTCACATAAATAATGTGTTGTTTCAATTTTTTACTTAGAAGAGGATTTGTTATTCTTTCTCTCTCTCTTTATTATTATCCATTAATTTCCTTTTACAATTTTATTTATGTTTAATTCTTTTATTTGAAATGTTAGAGGGATTGGTACCTTCATTATTTGTAATCATATTAGAAATCTCTGCAAAATTAATAATATCTCTTAACTTATTGTTATTGAACCTCTTATACATGCTGATAAAATCAATCATGTTGCTAGAATGCTTGGTTTTAGTAATTTTTTCTCTAACATCAATAATAAAATTTGGTACTTTTAGAATAACTTCTTGAATGTTTTAATTTTAGATGATATACAACAAGTTGTCAATGCTCAAATTTCTTTTGGTGACTCTTATGTACTGGGTCTTTTGTTTATGCTTCTTACAATAGAGCTGGTCAAAATGTTCTTTGGGAGAATTTGAGAAGTTTTGCTTTTTCTGATAACAAACCTTGGTTGGTTGGGGGTGATTTCAACACTATTTTATATTCTTCAGAAAGAAGGAGTGGTTGCTCTCCTAATATTCATTATATGGAAGAATTTTCTAATATGATTCTTTATTGTAATCTTTTTTTACATTGGTTTTAAAGGCTCTAATTATACTTGGCAAAACTCTAAGCTCTAGCAACATTTAGAAAGAATTCTTTTCAACTCTCATTGGATTAATCAATGGCCTCTTACCTCTATTGACCATTTTAGTAGAACTTTATCTGATTATGCCCCACTTTTGGTTTATGTTAAAGAAGACTCTAAAATATTAAACATCTCTCCCTCTTTCAGATTTTAAAATATGTATATTCAGCATTTAGATTTTCTTAAAGTCATGGCCATTAATTGGATTGCCCCTTCATACTCTGATAATTTGATTAGGGGTATGAATAGAATATGGTCTAAGCTTTAAAGGCTCAAACAAAATCTGGTTTGGTGGAAAAAACATTATTTTAAAAAAAAATTTGCTAATATAGAAAACATGGAACTTTTGGTTTGTGATCTTGAAAATGATGTTTTCACTCACTCTTCTAAGCTTAAGGATTTGAATGAAGCTAATGATAAACTTATTGATTATCAGAATATGGAAGAGACTTATTGGCAGAAAAAAGCTGCTAGAAAATATATTGCTAATGGGGACAGGAATACCATGTATTTTCATGATTTATTTAATAAAAGGAGAGCTTTAAATTATATCCAAAAAATGAAAAATGTTATTGGAGATTGGATCACTGATATTAATGTTATTAAAGATTATGTTATTAACCACTTTAGAAATATGCTTAATAAAAGCCACTCTTATGAAGCTTTTCTAATTCACATTTAATCCCCTCTATTATTACCAATGATGATAATCATTGGCTTACTAGGTTGCCTACTAAAGATGAGATTGGTAAAGTTCTCAATAGCATGAACTTTGATTTCCTTGCTAGTCTGGAGGGTTATATGACTCAATTTTTTCCAAATTGTTGGTCTATTATTAAGCATGACTTAATCGATGCTATTGTTGATTTTTTTATTGGTAATCCTCTCCTTAAATATTTTTCAAGCACTTCCATTATTCTCATACCTAAAAAAGATAATCCAGATCTTGGTGATTTGGACCTATTAGTCTTTGCACTTTCTTTAAAAAATTGCTTTCTAAAATTCTTACTAATAGACTTAGTCCTTTACTTCAAACAATTATCTCTCTCAACCAAACTGGTTTTGTTAGAGGGCGATCTATATTTGATACCATTCTGCTTGCTCAATAGCATATTCATGATTTGGATGTTCCAACTAGAGGCGGTAACATCCTTTTAAATTAGATATTTTTAAATCCTTTGATAATATCTGTTTGGATTACCATTTAAATATCTTGCATTTATTTGGGTTTTTTTAATAATTTCATTAACCCTATTAAAAACTATATTAATAATTCCAGGTTTTCTATTCTTCATAATGGTGAAGCTTTAGGCTTCTTCCCTTTTTTTCATGGATTGAGACAAGGAGGTCCTTTGTCCCCTTCTTTATTTATTATTACAGTGGAATACCTTTTTAGGAGTTTAAATGATTTATTCAATAACAATCCTAGCATGTACTTTAGAACTCTTGGTGGTAGCCTGTTTCTCATCTTAGCTTTCGATGATTTCATTATCTTTTGTAATGCATCTTTTTCATATCGAAGACTTAAGAAATTTTAAATAATTTTGGTAGAAAGTGGTCTTTCTATTAATGAAAGAAGAGCTACTTTATTATCCTCTAAAATGTCTAATAATAAAATCAATCATATCTTGAGAATCACTAACTTTAAACACCAACCTATTAAATTGGTGCTCCTCTTTTCAAAGGTAAAAAAATATCCCATATTTTTGATGAGCTTATCCAAAAAATTTCTAATAAAATTTTGGTGTGGGAACTTTGCTTACTTTCATCTGGTGACAAGCTTACTTTGTTTAGGAGTACTCTTAATTCGATGCCTTTATATCTTATTCAAACCATTATCCTACTAATTCTATCTTAAATAGAATTGATCATCTCTTAATAAATTTTTTGGGGCTCAAATAATTCAGTTAAAGGATGCATTGGACTTCTTGGCTTAAATGTTGTGGTCCTGGGTGAAGGTGGACTTGGCTACAAACCTATTCGTGAAGCTATTACTGCCTTCTCCCATAAACTCTGGTGGAATTTTAGAAAAAAGATAGCCTCTAGGCTAATTTTATGATAGCTAAATACTACTAGGGTAAGCACCCTCTAATCTATACTTATAAAGTTGGTGACTCCCCAGTTTGGAAAAGGCTTTGCTCCATTAAATGGGAGGTTGAATCTTTGATATCTTGGGGTATAAATTCGGGATCTTCTTTCTTTTGGCAAGACAATTGGATTGGTGGTGGTTCTATTGATTCTTTTTTTATCTACCCATTCTACTGCTGCTACTAAAGTTAACTCCTTTTGGCTTAATAACAAGTGGAATGATAGTAAACATAGTGAATTTATTCTATCTCTCTTTTCATAAATTTAGTGATATTCCTATCTTTTCCAACAAGCTGATCAAATTCTTTTTAAGCTATCTTATAATGGTAATTTTATTCTTAAAAGGCTTGGAATTATATTAGAGATGCTCATATTTCTTCTAATGTATTTATTAAACTTTGGAATGATATCATCCCTATCTCTTATTCTATCCTTGCTTGGAAAATTTTGAAAAACTTCATTCTATTGATTCCTTCATGGGATAAAGGATTTCATTTGCCTTCAAATGTTATTGTTGTTTTCATTTCAAAAATGTTAATCATGTTTTATCAATGGTGCTATTGGCTCCAAATTATGGGTTTGGTATGGTTTTTTTAATACTAACCATTTCCATGGCTTTCTTTCTTTATATCAACTTCTTGAAGCTTGTTTCCACAAAATTATGAAAGGTCATATCAAAGTTTAAATTGCCACTACCTTCATTTGGTTCATATGGATGGATAGAAATGATGCTAAATATTATGGTATTCCTATGAATCATAAAAGGATTATTGTTAGAACCACAGAAAAAAAAATTCATGCTATATTTAATGCTAATTTAATTAGTAACACACATTTTAGAGGTTGCAAATTTGTGGCCAAAAAATTGGGTCTTTACCTACATGAGATCACCTTCTATAAAGAAGATAGGATTATATATTGGATAAAACCTCATAATAATATTATTAAAATTAATACTGATGGCTCTGTCTCTCAGAATACATTTGGTTGTGGTGGTATTTTTAGGGATTTTGAAGGTAATGTCATTTGTGCTTTTGCTTATCCTTTTAAAGCTTATTTTGCTATCTATGCTAAATTAATGGCTGTAAACAAAGCTATTGACATTTGTTTGCAAAAAGGTTTCTTCAATATTTGGATTGAAGTTGTTGCTCTTTTACTCATTGACATGCTGACTTCCACTAAGATGGGGAATGCAGATTTATTCTATCTTCTTAATCATACTAGAACACTCCTCTCTCAAGTATGCTTTAAAATTTCTCACATTTGGCATGAAGGAAATGTCTTTGTATATCTAGCTAATCTAGGTGCTAAATTAAATGATCTCATTCTTTATGATCATCTTAATTTACCTAAATAATTGTGAGGCTTGGTTAATCTGGAGAACACTAGATTACCTTATCTCAAAAATTAATTTTGCTTTGTGTTTTTTGGTTTTCTATGTTTTTATCTATGTGCATTATCATTTTGTTGCATTCCTCTGGTTGGTTCACTCTCTTGTATGGTTTGTGCTGTAATATTTGGGAGATCATTTTGAGGTGGTGGCTGGCTGTTCAACCTCTATTATTGGAGAGGTGTTCTCATTGGCTGACTATTTTATTTAGGGATCTAAATGTCAACAGTTTCTTCAAGTGCTTCCTTGAACTTGTGGTGGCCTCCTTTTAGGTTATGCCTACAGTTTTGGCTTTTCCTTTTCTTAATTGGTACTTGGTTTTGCCTCTAGTTTTTGTTGGTTGTTTCCTTACTTAGGAAGATTTTTTTGCTACTATTTTTTTGGGCAGTGGGTCTTTGTTGTTTTACTACCCTCTACCTAGCTGGCTTGGGTGGCTATTATTGATGGCTATTATTGATCTTTTCACTCTTGAGTTTATGCTAGGCCTTTTGGTGGTTTTTGTATCTTCATCCTTTTTAGGCTTGGTGGATTTTGTTTGTTGGTTTCTCCCTTTACCTTGTGGTTACAAGGGTGCTAATTGGTGGTTGCTAGTAAACTATTTTCTCTTTGGTACTATTTTTCTTATCCCTGAAGTCTAGAAGGGACCTTGGCCTATTTTCCTTTTCACTCTGGTTGGCTGTTGGTGGTTGGGTGGTCCTCCAAGGCAACAAAATTTTGTCTGGTTGGGTGATTACCATTTGTTTCTTTATTGTTTTTGGTGGCTTACTATTGGTTTGTCACTATGCCTAGGTTTCTCTGTGTTGGGATTGCATCCCCTTTGGACTGGTTACTTCCTTACCAGAGTCGGCTCATCTCTTACTTTGTTAATTAGCTGGGTGGCTTTGTGTGCTGGCTGGTTTGGTTGGTTTTCATTCTGAACTATTATTAGCTGGTAGGGTTGCCTTTTTGGTTGTTTTTCTTTGTTTTAGTTTTGTCCTTATGGTGGTTGTTTGTTGGTTCTTGATTCATTTGTTTGCTTTCGGTTGGGTATTTTTTTTTCCTTGAGTCTATTGGCTTGGTTTTATTATTTTGGTGAGGATTCAGATTGCTTTTGGTTTCTTTGGCTCCCTTTGTTCCTTGTGTCTTGCCTCTTGGTTGGTAGGGTGGGCTTGGTTGTTTTCCCTGCTACTCTTGGTGGTGATTTTTTGGTGTTTTTTGGATGCCCCTTTGGTCTCCTCATGGGTTCTTTTTCCACTCTCTGGTGCTACTATTTTCCTATAGCTATCTTTCTATCTCTGAAGGAGGTATTGCGACTGCCTTTTTATTTCTTTCCACTAATGTATGGGTTGGATTGGTGGTTGCTATTAGTGTTGGCCTTGTTCTCTAATCTGGTTTGGAATTGCTGGTTTCTTGGTGCTAGTTGTAGGTTGATGTTTTGGTTTTGGGCTGCTTGTAGTTGTCTGGTGACACTAGTGGGTTTGGTTTCTATTTATGGTGGCTTTGCTTTAGGTGAAATCTTGGCAGCTTGCTCTTTCATTTCTATTATGGTGGTTTTGTTGATGCTACTTCCTTTGGCTTGGTGACCTTTAATTCTGGGTGATTTATGGGCTATTTATTCTATTGCTTAGCTTGGGTACTAGAGAATTGTTGACTTTCACTCTTTGTCAGATTTCCTTCATTGAGGAAAGTGGGTGATGATGGTTGGGATGATTTCCTTACTATCTTTTGGTTGGTAGCAACATATGTCACTGTAACCCTTCTTTTGAAGTCTGAATGCTCACATTTGTGGTTGCCCCATAAGATGAAGGTGACTGAGCTTGAGCCTTATTTAAAATTTTCTCTTATATTGCTCTTTATTTTGTGCTTAAGCTTGATTTTCTCTAGCTGTGATAATTACATCTTCTATTTGCTTACAAGATTCTTTTACATGTTCTTTGCAATTTTCAAATCCTAGATGTGGATTATGCAACTCTCAAAAGACTTCTGATTCTAGTAGTGGGCTTTGGCTGATCCTCCTATTTACTATGTTGTTGCTTAGTTATTTTTTGGTCTTTTATTTCTTTTGCTTAGGTTTTTTTTCCTTGCTTTTGTTATATTAGATAGGGGACTTTTCTCTCTAGCCTGAATGTAGCACTTTGCGCAGTAATTAACAAAATTTTCCCCTCTTAAGGAACTTGTACTCCTTTATTTGTGGCAATAAAATTCTCCCCTCTATGGGTTTTCTTTAAAAAAAAAACTCTAAACCCTAAACCCTAAACCAAGCCTAAAATAAACCCCAACCCAACAACCTAGAAATCAAACTAAACTAAATAAAACCTAAAATCAAATAAATAAAAACAAAACCTAAATAAAATAAAATAATAAAATAAAATAAAATCTAAACTAAAACCTAAACCTAAAATAAAATATAATAAAAAATAACAAAAAAACTAAAACAAAATAAATAAAATCCTAAACTAAACTAAAAAAATAAAATAAATCTAAGAATAAAACTAAAATAAAATAAAATAAACCTAAAATAAAAAAATAAACTTAAAATAAAATAAAATAAAACCTAAAAAAAATAAACCTAAAAAATAAAACCTAAAAAAAATAAAAAATAAAACCTAAACCCTAAAAACCAAAATAACTAAAACAAAAGTAAATAAATAAAATAAAATAAACCTAAACCTAAATTAAAATAAACTAAACTAAAATAAATAAAAAATAAAACCTAAACCTAAATAAACTAAACCTAAACCTAAAAATCTAAATAAAATAAAATAAACTAAAATAAACCTAAACCTATAAAAAAATAAAACCAAAAATAAACCTAAAATAAAATCCTAAAACCTAAACCTAAAGAAATAAAATAAAATACTAAATCTAAACCTAAAATATAAATAAAAATAAAACTCAACTAAAAAGTAAACTTAAACCTAAAAAAAAACTAAAATAAAAAACTAACTAAATAAAATTAAAAAATTAAATTAAATAAAAAAAATAAAGTAAACTAAATTATAATTAATAAACTAAATATATTAAGTAAACTAAACATCGGTTTTTGGTTTAAAAAAATCTTAAACCCTAAATCTAAACCCTAAACCTAAAAACTAAATCCTAAACCCTACAACAAACCACAAACCCTAAACCTAAACAGCATAAACCTAAACCTAAAGCACCTAAACCTACCCAACCTAAACCAAAATAAACTAAACCTAAATCAAAAAACCCTAAACCCAAAACCCTAAACCCTAAACCCTAAGCCTTAATCCAATCCCCTAAACCAAACCCTAAACTAAATGAACCTAAACCTAAAAGAAACTAAATAAATAAAAATGAACATAAACCCTAAAACCTAATAAACCAAACCAAAAAACCTAAACCTAAACCCTAATAATGGGCGAACCTTGGGGGATCATCGGCGTCAACTTGGCTCATCTAGATCGGTGGAGGAAAAGGGGAACATTATCCTGTGGTGGGGATTAGGTGATGGATATGGAGGTGGTGGCACGGCGTGGTGGTTATGGAGGAGGAGAGGTTAGGTGGTGGTCATGGAGGGATAGTGGAGATATGATGCATAGCGAGAGGTGGTGGTTACAATCGAAGTATGGTGATGATCTGCTACTTATGGATCGGTGTCTTTCTGAGAGATAGTTCTAGCTATCTAGGGTTTTGCTCTATGCATGATCATTTTTATCTATGTCATCTTGTGTCTTAGAAAATTTGGTACTTGGTTATGAAATCGAAAGAAGAAATGTTGAATATGAATTTGTTCTCTCTGTTTAAAAAAAACCTTAAAACTAAACAAGCTAAACCTAAATTCTAAACTTAAAACTAAACCCTAAACCCTAAACCCTAAAACCATAAACCTAAACACTAACCTTAAACCCTTAACCTAAATCATAAGCCCTAATACTAAACCTAAACACTAAACCCTACCTTCCAGACCCTAAAACCTAACCTGACCCTAAACCTAAACTACTCCCAAACCCAAATCTGATACACAATTCTAATCCCACTTAGCCCTAGGCTCCATGTACCCTGGGCCCTACCACTTGACCCTGTTAATGCTCCAACTGGGCCTTGGGCCAGGCTGGGCTGGGCCTAGGCCCTGGGCCCAGGCTTAACTGGGCCTGACTGGGCCCACTGGCTACATGGGCTGACCCTGAGCTTTTAGGCCCTGGGCCACAGCCACCACCTAAACTGGGCTGTGCCACTGAGTACCTCTAGCTGAGCTGAGCTGGGCTGAGCCCAGGCACTGAGCTGAGCTGAGGCTCTGATCACTGAGCTGAGCCAAGGCTGGGCTAACCTGGGCCCTGAGCCCTAGGCTGAGCCCTGAGGCTAACTGAAATCTGCTGAGCTGGCCCTGAGGCTGAGCCAGCTGGCCCTGAGAAGGCTGAGCTGAGCTGAGCTGGAAAAGGCTTTAACTGGGCCTAACAGGCTACTGGGCTAGGCCCTGGGCCTGGGCCACTGGGCTCCCACTGGGCCTGGGTTACTAACCACAACCTACTGAAATGCCTGGGCCAAAGCACGACTCCAAAACCCCAAACTGGGCCTGGCTGACTGGGCCCTGGGCTCCACCACCCAGGCCACACCTGATCACTGAGTCCTAAAACCTGGCCCTAAAGGACCCTGGGCCCTGGGCCCTAGGCCACTGATCCTAAACCTAATCCAGATAAAACTGACCTAAATATATAAGATAAAAAAAATAAATAAAATCTTACTAAACATGACCTGAGTAAAACTAGGCCTGGGCTAAAGATAAAGATAAAAATAAAATTATCTAAGATAATAAACAATAAACTAAAGATATAAAATAAAACTAAAAGAACTAAATAATAGCTAAAAAATAAATAATAATTAATCAAATATATAAAATAAAACTAAAAAAACCTAAACCTAAGTGTAAATACACTAAAAAAAACTAAACCAATAAAAATAAAAGAATAAGCAAAAGATAAAATAATTAACTAAACTAAAATAAATAAAACCTAAATAAACCAAAATAAACTAAACTAAAACTAAATATAAAATAAAATAAAATAAACATAAACCTAAACTAAAATAAAATAAAATAAACCTAAAATAAAATCTAAAACCTAAAATAAAAAAATAAAATAAAAAAATCAACTAAAATAAAAAATAAAACCTAAACCAAAAAAAAATAAATAAAATAAATAAACTAAAAAATAAAATAAACCTAAACTAAACTTCAAAAATAAACTAAAATAAATAAAACTAAATAAAATAAAATAAATAAAATAAATAAACCTAAACTAAAAAAATAAAATAAATAAATAAATAAAATAAAACTAACCTAAAAAATAAAATAAAACCTAAAATAAAAATAAAACTAAACTAAATAAAAATAAAAAAAATACCAAAATAAAATATAAGCTAAACCTACATAATTAAAAATAAATTATAAAAATAAAGATTAAAATAAATAAATAAACCTAAATAAAAATAAAGAAATAAAACCTAAAATAAAAAAAAATAAATAAACATGAAGCAAAAAAAAATAAATTAAATAAACCTAAACTACAAAAAACCCAAAATATACTCTAATCCTAAAAACACTAAATCACTAAAACCAACAAAACCTGACCATGCCTGGACTGAGTGAAACCATAGGATGAGTGGTCCTGGATATGACCTAAAATAAGGAGAGCTCAAGGTAAATAAATAGATATGGTGCCAAACCCTAAATACTGGCTACTGGTTAAAGGACAAACTAGAGCCAAATGAAAACTGAGAGGGTGAGCTCTAGGCCATAGGTAGGCCTGAGTGACACAGGCCAGAGTGATGAAAACCCACAAACCAAAACTAACCACAAGCTAAAACACTGGCCTAAATGACATTAGGGAAATCTAAAAGCTAATTTAAAGACCCTAACCACAAAACCCAAACCCTAAAACCTAAAAAACCAAAATAAAACAAATATAAAACCTAAACTAAATATAATAATAAAATAAAAAATTAAAACCTAACTAAAACCAACCACTCCTGAAATAAAATAAAATAAAATTGTAAAAATAAATATAATAAATAAAATCTTAAACTAAACTAAAATAAATTAAACCTAAAATAAAAACTTAAAATAAATTAATAATAAAATGTAAAATAAAATATAATAAAATAAATTATAATAAAACCTAAACCAAAAAAATAAACTAAAATAAAATAAAAAATAAAACCTAAACCTAAAAAACACAAAATAAACAAAATAAAATAAACTGAAACCTATAAAATAAATAAAACTAAACCTAAACTTAAAATAAACTAAAACCAAACTAAACTAAATAAATAAAATAAAATAAACTAAAATAAACCTAAACCTATAAAAAAATAAAGACAAAATAAACATAAAATAAAACCTAAAACCTAAACCAAAAATAAAATAAAAAATAAAAATACCTAAAAAATAAAATAAAACTACTAAAAAATAAATTAAATAAATAACTAAATAAAACCTACTAAATAATTAAATAAAAAAAAATAAAATAAAATAAATAAAAAACAAAAAAAAAACTTAATAAATAAAATAAATAAAATAATTAAAAAATAATAATATAAACTAATATTTGTTTTTTTTAAAAAAAAAACCCTAAAATCCAAACCCTACCCAAACCCTAAATCTTACCATAAACCCTAAAACCACAAAACCTAATAAAAGCCAAACCCTAAAAACATTAAACCCTAAACATAAATAACACTTTAAACCCTCTAAACTCTAAACCTAACTGACCCTAACCCTAACCTAACCCAAACCCTAAACCCCAACCACAGCCTAAACCTAAAGCAATAAAATTATAAAATAAACTTAACCCCAAACCCAGAATGGGCAAAACCTGATAGCTAACATGACCTAATACAGATCTAGGCAAAGGTGGACCTGAGGTGGTGAATCTGGATGTCAGGTGGATATGAAGGTGGTGGTTAAATTGGTAAACCCAGGCACATAGCAGATATGATGGTGGATCCTGAGAGGCTGGTGGTTAAATAGAACTAGAGAAATTAAAAACCCAAGCCCAACTATAAACTAGTTATCTAAGGAAACTCATGAAAAAGATTAAACACTATGAATTATAAATGAAAATGTTGAAATAAAATAAAAAAAAAAAAACCAAACTAAACATAAATAAAAATATATAAAAATAAAAAAATATAAATAATAATAAAAAAAAAAAAAACCTAAATAATAAATAAAAATAATAATAAAAAATAAAATAATAAATAAATAAAAATAAAAAAAAAAAAATAAACCCAAATAAATAAAACTAAAAAATAAAAAAAATAAAAAAATATAAAAATAAAAAATAAAATATAAAACCTAAAATTAAATAAATAAAAAATAATAAAATAAAATAAAATAAAATAAAAATAAAACTAAATAAAAAAATAAAAAAATAAACATAAAATAAAAAACCTAAATAATAAAATAAAAATAAAATAAAAAATAAAATAAAAAAAACTAAAATAAAACCTAAAAAATAAAATAAAATAAAACCAAAATAAAATAAAATAAAATAAAAAACTTAAAATAATAAATAAACAAAAAATAAAATAAACCTAAACCTAAAAAATAAATAAAACCTAAATAAAAAAATAAACTAAAAATAAATAAAATAAATAAATAAACTAAAAATAAAAAAAAAAATGAACCTAAATAAAACATAAAATAAAATAAATAAATAAAAAAAATAAACTAAAACCTAAAATAATAAAAATAAAACTAAACTATAAAATAAATATAAAAAAACCTAAATCTAAAAAAATAAAATAAACCTAAAAAAATAAAATAAACCTAAAAACCTAAATCTAAAAAATAAACTAAAATAAAAAAACCTAAACCTAAAATAAATAAAACTCAAAATAAACAAACTAAATAAAAATAAAGAAATAAACCAAATAAAAAAATAAACTAAATAAAAATAAATTAAAAACCCAAACCCAAAAACCTAAAATAAACCCTAAACCTAAACACCTAAATAATGACTAAATAGATAAAAACAACCAAAGCCAAGGAGCAAAAATAGTGGTGGTGATCACAGGAACAGGTTTTGGAATGGTAGGTGGTGGAAGGTGGAAAAGGTGGTGGTAAAGGTGGTGGGAGGATGGTGGAAATGGTGATGGGAGCCCCAAATGTGTGATGGTTCTAAGGAGATGAGCCAGATTAAAATAAGAGATTAAATGGAGACCAAGAAACTAAAAACTCTAGTAAATAAATGCTATAACTTAATAAAATTAAATAAAATAAAAACATAACTTCCTAAATAACCTAAAATAAAAAATAATATAAAAAAACTAAAAATAAAACTAAACTAAAAACCAATTATAAAATCTAAAATAAATAAACTACTAAAAATAAAAATAAAATAAAACTAAAATAAAATAAAAAACTAAATAAAAACCTAAACCTAAAAAAATAAAACCTAAAATAAATAAAAAAAATAAAACCTAAACTAAAAAAAAACCTAAAATAAAAATAAAATAAAAATAAACCTAAAATAAATAAAATAAATAACAAATACTTAAAATAAACTAAACCTAAAAATAAACTAAATAAAATAAAACTAAATAAAAACTAAACCTAAACTAAAAATAAAATAAAAGACCTAACTAATAAAATAAAATAAACAAAAAAATAAAAATAAAATAAAACTCAATAAATAAACTAAAACCAAATCTAAAAAAAAATAAAACTTAAAATAAACCTAAAATAAAAATAAAACTAAAAAAAAATAAAATAAACCTAAATAAATAAAAAAAAAAACTCAAATAAAAAATAAACCTAAATAAATAAATAAAATAAGATAAAATAAATAAAATAAATAAACTAAAATAAATAAACTAAATAAAAAAATAAAAATAAACCTAAAATAAAAATATAAATAAACTAAATATAAACCTACTAGTTTACTTAATTAAAATAACCCAAAATGAAAAATAACCTAAACTATAAAAAATAAACCTAATACTAAAAAAAAACCAAAACCCAACCTAAATAAAAACCTAAACCTAAATAAAACCTAAACCCTAAATAAATAAAAATAAAACCACAGAAAACCTAAACTAAAACAAAAGTAACTAAATAATTTAAAAATAAACCTTAAAACTGAAACCTACTTAACTAAATAAACCTTGATAAGAACATCACGTCAAACTAAGATCTGGCTGGAAAAATAAAGAGGTGGTATGCCAGTTACTAATAGGTGGTGGTTGGACTAATTATAAAGAGGAAAGGTTACATTCATGGAGGTGGTGGAGGGAGAGATAATATGATGGTAATCCTAGACAGGTGGTTATGGGAATAGAGAAATTGAAAACTGACCCCCTAAATGACCAGATAAATAATCTAGTTTCTAGTGTGAGCTCTATGTGCTCATAAAGAAACTTAAGAAATAAAAAAGAGAAATGTTCAATGTGGATATGTTTCTGTTAAAAAAATAAAAAACCCAAACCTAAACTAAAACTTGAAAAATAAAACATAAACTCTAAACTACTAAAAACTATAATAAATGCTAAAATAAAATTAATAAACCCTAAAAAAATAAATGAATAAACCTAACTAAACCCAAAAAAACCACAAACTAAAACCAAAAATAACATAAAAAAATAAAATAAAAAAAAATAAAAAACTAAAATAAAAATAATAAATAATAAACTAAAACTAATAAACTAATAATAAATAAAAAACTAATAATAAAAAATAAAAATAACTATATAAAAAAACTAAATAAAACTAAAATAATAAAAATAATAACAAAATTACTAAATTAATAAAAAAACTAAATAAATTAAACATAAAAAAAAATAAAAATATTAAAAATAAACTAAACTAATAAATTAATAAAATA
Organism: Cymbidium sinense; assembly: GCA_021442155.1. NCBI lineage: Eukaryota > Viridiplantae > Streptophyta > Magnoliopsida > Asparagales > Orchidaceae > Cymbidium > Cymbidium sinense. The sequence goes on from CM038217.1 coordinate 6,348,730, forward strand.
AATTAAACCTAATAATAACCAAAATAAAACTTATAAAATAACTAAAATAAACCATAATAAATAATTAACTAATAATAAATAGTAATAAACTAAATAAACATAAATAATAAAATATAACTAATAATAAACTAAACAAAAACTAAACTAATAAACTAAAAAAAAATAAACTAATAAATAACTAATTATAAACTAACTAATAACTAAACTATAATAAACTAATAAAATAAACCCAAACTAAATAAATTAACTAAATAATAATAAAACTAATAATAAAACTCAAAAACTAATAAATTAAAAAATAACTAATAATAACTAACACTAAACTAATAAAATAATAATAAACTAAACTAAATAAAACTAATAACTAAGATAATAATAATAATAATATTAACTAAATAATAATAAACTAAATAATAAATAAAACCTAAATAAATAAAAAAACTAATATAATAAACAAAATAATAAACTAATTAATAATTAAAAAGTAATAAAACTAACTAAAATAAGTAATAACCAATAAAATAAAATAAACTACTAAACTAATAATAACTAAAAACTCTAAATAATAATAACATTAAAACCCAAGCTAAACTAATAATAATAAATAATAATAATAATAATAATAATAATAATAATAAAACTAAATAATAAAATAATTAAAAAGCTAAACTAAGCCTAAAACTAAAATTAAACTAATAAATAATAATTAACTAAATAAAAAAAAAAATAAACTAATAATAAAACTATAATAAATTAATAATAATAAACTAACTAAAATAATAATAATAATAAACTAAATAACTAATAATAATAATAAAAATAAAATAAAACTAATAAAACTAAAACCTAAACCAAAATAAAACTAATAATAATAATAATAAAAAAATAATAACAAACTAATATAATAATAATAATAATAAACAATAAATTTATAAACACTAATAAACTAAAATAAAACTAAACAAAAAAACTATTAATAACTATAATAAACTTAATAATTAATAAAATAATAAACTAAAACCTAATAATACTAAAAAATTAAACTAATAAACTAAATAAAACTAATAAATAATTAATAACTAAAAAATAATAAACTAATAAACTAATAAAAAAACTAATAATAAATAAATAATATAACTAAACTAACTAACTAAAACTAAAATAATAATAATAGCAATAATAACCTAAAATGTAAACTAACTAAACTAGCTAAACTAAAAAAAATAAAAATAAAAAATAAAAACTAATAAAAAATAAAATAAATAAAAAACTAAACTAAAACCAAAAAATAATATAAACTAAAATTAACAACTAAATAAAATAAAACTAATGTAAAACAAATATAAAATAAAATAAAATTTAAACATAAAACTAAAATAAAAATAAACTAAAAATAAACTATTTAAACAAAAAACTAAACAAAATAAAATAAATAAACTAAACTAAATAAAATAAATAACAAAATACCTAATAAATAATAAAAATATAAAAAATAAAATAAAATAAAAATAAACCTAAAATAAAACTAAATAAAATAAAATAAAACCAAACTAAACAAACCTAAAATATATAAAAAATGAACTAACTAAACTAAAAATCTAAATAAAATAAAAAATAAACTAAACCTAAACTAAACAAAATAAAAAACTAAAAAAAACTAAACAAAAACTAAAAATTAAACTAATAAAACTAAAAACTAAACTAAACTAAAAAAAAAAATAAAAATCTAACTAAAAAAAAAAAAATTAAATTAAAAATAAAACTATAATAAACTAAATAAATAAAAAAATAAATATAACTAAAACTAAAATAAAAATAAAACTAAACTAAAATAAAGAAAAATAAAATCTAAACTAAAAATAAACTATAAAAACCTAAATAATAATATAAAATAAAAACTTAAATTAAAATAACAAATATGATAAACTAACTAAATAAAAATAAAATAAACTAAAATAAACTAAAATAAAATAAAATAAAAAATAAAAATGTTAATACTTAAAAAAAAAAATAAAATAAAATAAAACCAAATAAACTAATAAATTAACCCTAAATAAAAAAAATAATAAATAATAAAAAACTAAACTAAACTAAATAAAAAATAAAATAAATAAAAAAAAATAAACATATAAAAATAAAATAAAAAACCTAAAATAAATCTAAACTAAAATAAAATAAAAAATATAAACTAATCTAAAATAAAATAAAAAACTTAAACTAAACTAAAATAAATAAAACCTAAAAATAAAAAACCTAATAAAATAAAACTAAATAAAATAAAATAAAATAAAATAAAATAAACTAAATAAATAAAACCTAAAAAAAAATAAAAAAAATAATTCACTAAATAAAACCTAAACAAGATAAACAAAATAATATAAATAAACCTAAAAATAAACTAAAATAAATAAAAAAAATAATAAATAAACTAATAATAAAACAAATAAAATAAAACTATACATAAATAAAAATAAAATAAAACAAACTAAATAAATCATTAACTAAATTAAAACTTAAAATAAATAAAAAATAAAACCTAAACCTAAACTAAAAAAACCTAAAATAATAATAAAAAATAAATAAAATAAATAAATAAACCTAAACTAAAATAAAAACTAAACTAAAAAATAAACATAAAACTAAACCTAAATATAAAATAAAACCTAAATAAACTAAAACATAAAATTAAAAAATAATAAACTAAAATAAAAATTAAAATAAATACAATTAAAATAAATTAAAATAATATAACTAAAAAATAAACTAAATAAAAAAATAAAATAAAACTAAAATAAAAATAAAATGAAAAATAAAACTAAACTAAATAAAATTAAAATAAAATAAATAAAATAAAAAATAAAATAAACTAAAATAAAATAAAAATAAACTAAATAAACCTAAACTACATTTAATTAATTTTTTTTAAAAAAAATAAAACCAAAACCACAAACCATAAAAACTAAACCCACAAAATAAAAAAAATAAAAAACCTAACCCTAAAAACTAAAACTAAAAAAAAAACCCAAAAAAAACCTATAAATAATATAAAAACTAATATAAATAAAATAAAATAAATAAAACCTAAAAAAAATAAAAAAATAAACTAATAAAAAAAAATAAAAATAAAATAAAACTAAACTTGAAATAAAATAAACATAAATAAAAAAATAAAATAAAACTAAATAAAACCAAATAAAAAAAATAAAATAAACTAAATAAATAAACCTAAAAATTAAACCTAAAATAAAATAAAAAATAACCTAATCCTAAACTAAAAAACTAACCTAAAAATATAATAAATAAACAAATAAATAAATAAACTAAATAAAATAAACCTAAAACTAAATAAACTAAACCTAAAAATAAATAAATAAAATAAACCTAAATAAACAAAATAAAAATACTAAAATAAAAATGTAATCCTAAAATAAATAAAATAAAATAAAAAATAAAATAAACTAAATAAAATAATAAAAATAAAACTAAAAAAATAAACCTAAACTATAAACTAAACTAAAATAAAATAAAAAAAACTAAAAATAAAATAAAATAAACTAAATAAATAATAAATAAAATAAAAATAACTAATAAAACTTATTTTAAATACTAAATAAATAATAAAATCCACTGAACTAATAATCTAAATAAACCCTAATAAAAAATAAAAAAAAAAAACTATGAATCTAAAACTGACTACTAAATAATGATAAAAAATAATAATAAAAAACTAAACTAAAACTAGGCCCTAAAAAAATAAATAAAAATGAGCCAAAAAAATAAAACCCTAAATATAACCACAAATAAAACCAAAATAAATAAATGACTAAACCTAAAACTAAATAAAACAAAAAATAAAGATAAAATAAAAACCAAACTAAATAAATAAAAAAATAAAATAAAATAAAAAAATAAACTAATTCTAAAAAAATAAAAAAACTAAATAAATAAATAAAACTAAACTAAAAAAAATAAAATAAACCTAAATAAAATAAATAAAATAAAAAGTAAACATAAAGAAAAAATAAAATAAACAAAATAAAATAACCTAAAAATTAATAAAACCAAAAAAAAAAAACTTAAAATAAAACCTAAAATAAATAAAATAAACTAAACCCCAAACTAAAACAAATCATAAACCTTAAATAAAATAAAATAAATAAATGATCCTAAACCTAAAACTAAATTATAAACTAAAATAAATAAAACTTAAACTAAAATAAACTAAACCTAAACTAAAACTAAAAATAAAATAACTAAAAATAAACCTTCTAAACTAAAATAAAATAAAAAAACTAAAATAAATCAAAACCAAACCTAAAAATAAAATAAATCAAACTATAAAAATAAATAAACCTAAAAAATAAATAAAATAAAACTAAAAAATAAACCTAAATTTAACCAAAAAATAAACTAAAATATACCAAAATAAAAAACTAAATAAAATAAAATAAAATAAATAAAATAAAAAAATAAACTAAATATCTACATAATCTAATTGATTAAAACCATAAACTCAAATCCTACACTAACTACCTAGGCCCTACCTAAACTTAAACCTTGACCTAACCCACTCTAAACCCTCCCTATCAAACCACACTCTGACCCCAACCTAAACCTAAATAAAAACCCTAAATCCACACCTACCCTATGAAACCCTAAACCTCCACAAACCCTAAACTAAAACCCTAAACCTAAAAAATAAAAGTAACTAAATAAATTAAAAAATAAAAACCTAAACCACAAAACTAAACTAAAATGGGTAGAACCTAAACTTCACTTGTCAAAGATCAGTCTAAGGGAGGCAAAATGGTTATCTAATCTTGGTGGGGTATAATCTTTGGTGGATATAGTGGTGGTAAAGTGGTTATGGAGGTGGGAGGAGCGGCGAAGGTTAGTGGTGGTGAAAAGATCAATATGATGGTGGATCCTACTCGAATCAATGGTGGTTTTGATGAATAAAGAAATTTAAAAATGCTTATAGAAATATGTCTTTATTATAACTTTAAATATCAAGGATTTGATTTTCTCTATGCATGCTCATTTTTATCTGTCATCATTTAGAAAACTTGGTGTGTTACTTGGTTGATGAAATAAAAAAGAAGAAATGTTGAATCTAAATTTATTCTCTATTAAAAAAACTAAAAACTCTAAACAATAAACTAAAACCTAAACCTTAAACCTAAAACCTAAACTCGATAATTTTAGAAACTTTTGTTATATAAATCTTGTTGATGCTTTTAGATTGGTCTTTTTGGTTTTTGGTGTTGGTGGCTACATTTCAAACCCTTTTGAGTGGGTTTTTATCTTCTGGTGATTTGCACTAGTTGTAGCTTATGTTTCCTTCAGTTGAAGGTTTCCTTTCTAAGCTATTTAGTCATTTGTGGTTACTCACCCTAGTTAAGCTTAGTGACTGCTTATTGCTGGGACTTTGTATTGAGGGCTCCTATCTTAGTTTTGTTGGTTGTTTCTCTATTAATTAGCATTAGTGCGGTGCTAGCGATGGCTAGTTCTAGTTTTCCCTAGTTTAGAGCTTGGATGGGTATTTGGTTAATGGTACATTTGTTGGTGTTCTAACTTTGTTCGGCCTCTCTAGGTTATTATGATTAATTATGGTTTTGTTTGGTGGTTTGCTAAGGTTCTTTGGATTTCTCTTTAATGGTGATGGATGCGGAACTATGGACTCACTGGATGTTTGCATGGATTAGTATGTTGGCTATGATGGCTTTAATGTTACTCACCTCTTCTCTATAGTAGCATTACATATGTGTTGTTGCCCAAATGATCTAACTTAGCTTGAGCCTTCTCTTTCTCAACTCTCTCATTTTCCTCTCTTTATCCTTATCCTTTTTAGCTATGATTTTTTCCCTTTTAGTGTTTTGTAGATTTTCTTTACATGTTGGAACTTTATAGAGGGAATGGTCATTGTTCAGTCAACCTAAGTATTTTTATTATGGATCTTGCTTATCTTACTTTCTTAACAGAATCATGAACTTCTGCTGATTCATCATTTTTCTTTTTTCAGGATTTGCTTTAGTTTTACTTTGTGTCTTTTTCTCTTATGCTTTGTGGGTGTTGTATTTGCTCTTTTATTTTCTTTTCTTTTTCTAATGTACTAAGATTGGGGTTTATCTCTAGGTTTTTTCTCAGAGCAGTAAAATTTTAGAGCTTTACCTCTTTTAAGGACATTATATCTTTTCCATTTATGGTAATAAAATTCTAACTTTTACCCAAAACCAAAACCCTAAAACCCTAAACCCTAAACCTAAATAAACCAAACCCTAAACCCAAACCTAAACCAAACCTAAATCCTAAATCTAAACTACCTAAACATAAGCCTAAACACTAAGCCCTAAACCACAACCTAAACCCTAAACCCTAAACCCTAAAGCATAAACCAAACCCTAACCCTAAACCTTAAACCCAAACTAAACCCAAAAAAATAAATTAAAAAAATAAACCTAAACCATAAAACTAAATAAACTAAACCTAAACCTAAGAATGGGCAAACCTTGATGGTAGGAACATCACATCAACTGGTTCATTCTAGATATGGTCGAGGTGAAGGTGGAGGTGGCATTATAATAAGTGGTGGGTGCGGAGGTCTTGGTGGATAGAGGTGGTGGGCAATGGTTATGGAGGTGGGAGGAGCGGCAAAGTTATAACCATAGTGGTGGGAGGAGATCAGGATATGATGGTGGATCACCTCTGAGGAGGTGGTTCAGATGGGCTGGAGAAACTCAGAATGGCGATCCGATCTACTTATGGAACTATGTCTTTATAGTAGAGCAGTTCTAGTTATCAAGGTTTTGGTTTGCTCTAACTCATATTTTATCATATAAAAACTTGTCTTAGAAAACTTGGTGTGTTACTTGATTGAAGAAATCAAAAGAAGAAATGTTGAATCTAAATTTTTCTATTAAAAAACCAAAACCCAAACCCCAAACTAAACCTCACCTAAACCCTAAACAAACAAACCCTAAACCCTAAAAACACTAAAACCTAAACCTAAAACCCTAAACCATAATTCTAAACCACAAAACCTGAACCCTAAACCAGAAACTAAACCACTAAACCCTAAAACCAAAAACAAACTAAACTAAAATAAATAAAACCTAAAATAAAATAAATAAATAACTAAACCTAAATAAATAAAATAAAATAAAATAAAATAAAAAACATTAATAAAACCTAAACTAAACCTAAATATAAAATAAAATAAACTAAAATAAAATAAATAAACTAAACTAATTAAAATAAAATAAACTAAGAATAAAACCTAAATAAAATAAAATAAACATAAAAATAATAAAATAAAACCTAAACCTAAAAATAAACCTTAAAATAAAAACTTAAAAATAAACCTAAATAAAAATAAATAAATAAATCAAATAAACTAAACTGACTAAAATAAACTAAACTAATAAATAAAACCTAAACCTACTTAACTAAATAAAAAAAAATAAAAAAAACCTAAACTAAACTAAAATTAAAATAAACCACAAAATAAAACCTAACTAAACCTAAAATATAAAATAAATATAACCTAAAATAAATAAAATAAAACTCATAAAAAAAAAAAAAAAACCTAAACTAAAAAAATAAACTAAAATAAAACCTAAATTAAAATAAATAAATCTAAAGAAATAACTAAACTAAATAAAAAATAAAAAATAAAATAAATTAAAAAAATAAAAATAAACTAAATAAACATACCTAGTTTGCTTAATTTAAGAAAAATCATAAACCTAAACCCTTAAACAAACCTATAATGTTATACCTAAACCTAAACCTAAACCTAAAAAACCTAAACCCTAAATACAACCACAAAAGCATTACTAAAACTTGAACCAAAACATAAACCCTAAACCCTAAACTCTAAACTCTAAACCCTAAACCTTAAACCCCAAACCCTAAAATTAAACCTAAAGTAACTAAATAAATTAAAAAACAAATCTAAACCCTAAAACCTAATAAACCTAAACCTAAACTTTTCCTAAGAGTGGTATCTCCTTCTGATGGAGGTCGTGATTATTTTTGGTTGGTACTGCTAAGCTTTGGTTGTCCTCTAGTTTTGGTGGCTCTCTCCTCTTATTGGTCTCCTATTGTGTTGGTTTTAGGATGGTCTAGTGATTGGCAGGCTTCAGAGCTTACTTATTTTCCTTTTCCTAACCTCTTTTTTCCCAGAAGGTTTATTGGATGGTGGTTGCTTGATGGTTGGGGTCTTTTCACCTTTTGCTTTCATTTTTATATGGCATCTTGATTATTGGTTAAGCCTGGACATGGGATTTGTTCCTTCTTGGGCTGAGTTACTCTCTCTGGAGCTGTTACCTACCATCTAGTTTTTGTTCCCCTTTTATGGTGGTTTTTTGATGTTTTTTATTATTTTCTGATTTGGATGGCCCATTGTCTTATCATTTATTTTTTGTTATGGGATAAACTTGTATGTGGTTTTGGCTGTTCTTGGCTATTGCTATTTCTGCTAATTCTTGTTAATATGGTTGGCTAGGTGGCCTTGATGGTTGGCTGCAGTTGTGATGTTGGTTGGTGGATCTACAAAATTTTTGGTTCTTTACCTTTGGTCTTTGTTTATTTTGGGTGGCTTTGATGGTGGCTATTTCTTGGTTGCTATCTTGTTTGGTTGGTTTCTTTACTCTAGTTTGGCTGTATGTTTTGTTGATTAGTTGCTTATTTAATCTTGATGATAGATACTAGAACTTGGCTAGCTCTTTGTTGTTGTTGGTTTCGAGGTAAGTTTATGATGGTTGGGATGTTTCCCTATTATCCTTTTATAGTAGCACCATATGTGATTGTAACCCTTCTTCTGAAGTTTGGATCCTCACATATCTTTTTGCCCCTTAAGATGAATGTGATTGAACCTAAGCCTTACCTAAAAATTTTATCATTTTGTTCCTTTTGTGTACTTAGCTTGTCCTTATTTCTAGATGCTTATCTCTATCTTAAGTTATTTGTAGGTTTGTGGCAGGTTTGGGGCTGTAGGTGGTTTGTGCATCTCTTAGAAGATTTTGGGATATAGATGGCTTTGGCTGCCCTTCTTGGAATTTTGTGCTATTTCTTTCTTAGTTTTGTCTTTTCTTTCTTTTGCTTTGGTTTTCTTGTAATAGGTAGGGCATTTACCTCTTTAGGCTAATTATAGCTCTCTAAGCTGTAGTTTAGAGATTTATCCATTTTAAGGACCTTTTATCCCTTTCTTTCTGGCAATAAAATTCTCCCACTTTTGATTTAAAAAACCCTAGGAATGGGAAGAACCTTGATGATAGGAACATCACCGTTAACCAGGCTCAGTCAAGATCTGGTAATGGAGGTGAAGGCAGAGGTGGCGGTTTTCATAATGGTGGTGGGGGATCTAGAGGTGCTAGTAGATATGGAGGTGGTGGTTAGAGCAGTGGTGGTTATGGAGGCGGGAGGAGCAACGGAGGTTACAACCAGGGTGATAGGGGCAGGAGAGATCAGAGATATGATGGTGGATCCACTACTCAAAAGGCCGATGGTTTTGATGGGAACTGGAGAAACTAAAATTGGCCAATCGATCTATTGTTTATGGAACTATGTCTTACGGTAGAGCGGTTCTAGTTATCTAGGGTTTTAATTTT